>BSBM01000339.1:5241666-6458333 GCA_027924585.1 Larix kaempferi
AATGCATATGACATTTGGAGTTGATACAAAAAAGAGAAGAAGAAGATAAAATGTTATATGCAACCCAACACTCAAGATGAAGCTCCTCTGAACTGAAATGACATAAAGCAATGAGAAAGGAGGCTAGCTACTACTTTTATAGGGCTGGAAATAAGCTTTGCAATTAAAAAATGATAAATGTAACCTTGATAATTTTCCATTCCACTAATTTCAAACTCTAAGAAGCAAACCATTAATTTCAAGGACTTGCTCGCCCTTGAACTTAGCAATTTGATAACTTTTTGGTATGTTTTTAATCTTTCCATTGGGTTGTTTTGGCCAAATTTCACATAGTTAACATAAAAGGGTCCATCATTCAATTCACAGGATTGATAGACTCCCAACTTAGTGATTTATCCGCCATGAGGTAAATTGTTGATTGGACAACTGGTAAGCTTTCCAACTTAGCAATTTCACCTTCTCACTAGAAAAACACACTGAGAGAAGATCAAAAGGTCCTGATTATTTGCAACTTTATTCATCATCTTCTTGCAGTAAATTATATCATTGAATAATTCAAACACTGAATTTGAATGGCTAAAGCAATGAAAAAGGAGGCTAGCTACTACTTTTATAGGGATGGAAATAAGCTTTGCAATTAAAAATGGTAAACGTAACCTTGATAATTTTCCATTCCACTAATTTCAAACTCTAAGAAGCAAACAATTAATTTCAAGGATTTGCTCGCCCTTGAACTTAGCAATTTGATAACTTTTTGGCTAAAAATATATGTTTTTAATCTTTCCAATGGGTTGTTTTAGCCAAATTTCACATAGTTAACATAAAAGGGTCCAGCATTCAATTCACAGGATCGATAGACGCCCAACTTAGTGATTTATCCTCCATGAGGTAAATTGTTGATTGGACAACTGGTAAGCTTTCCAACTTAGCAATTTCACCTTCTCACTAGAAAAACACACTGAGAGAAGATCAAAAGGTCCTGATTATTTGCAACTTTATTCATCATCTTCTTGTACTAAATTATATCATTGAATAATTCAAACACTGAATTTGAATGGCTATTTGGTAACTAGAAGCTACACAATTATACAACTTTAGGTCAGGCATATTCCTCCTTCAAAGGACTTGACCCAAAACAAATCAAAGCAATCAAATTCCAGATTTCAACCCAAACAAACATAATCACCTAGAAGTGAATGCACTGCCCCAGAGAACTGTTTCCTTTCACATGACAATTGCTTAAAATGGAATTTGAATGAAAGTGATCACTACTTTGCCAACAATCCTAGTTGGGCATTATTCTCTTCCCAAGAATTTGATCCACAGTTACAAACCCTAAAATCTTCAGATTGTAAGTTTGCCAATGCAATGGCAAACAGAGTTTGTAAGCAAAATATAATTCATGCAAAACAGAGTTGGCACCATCCTAATTCCTAACATATGATTGTAAGGAAGAAGTCTCAGATAATCTGAATAGATGATGATACACAGTCTGTTCTTTTAATCAAACCTGCTCACCATGGATGCTTACCATCAACAACATTAAATTGCAAAAATACAGTTCAAGCAAACCTTAACTGAACACTCTCCAATCTAGATGATCCAAGGTTGCGAAGGATCATTCCTTGCATAATTTTGATTGCCCAAAGGAAAAACTACCTACACACAAAAGCTGTCCAAATCCATGGCTGGTCCCCTCACAGTATATATTTTAAAGCTTTTTGCTAAACTACTTATCTTTGAGTGAATTTCAGGAGATAGGGACAAATGCAAAGATGGACAAAATTCAACTGATGAGGTAGAAAGTTTGAGGAAAAGCAAAGTTCATAATTTTTTAAGATGACTGACTCTGAAAATCCTATATTCAGAAATCTAAATTTATTGTTTTATATAGGAAAATGCACTGTTACTTCAATTCAAGCACTTAGTAAGGATTTGACTGTGACCTTCCTTTACACCATTGATATGTCCATCCTTTGATGGTAAGGAATAAGTCTGAATGATTTGAATTGCTAATGATGTATTATGTTTTTTTTTTCTTTAGATATTTCCTCCAAACTGCCAACGTTCACCATGGATGCATTTATCATTTAATGGGCAATGTAAAAAACTGCAAAGTTACAAATACAGTTAAAGTGGACCTTAATTGAACACCCTCCAACACAAATGATAGCTTTAGAGTTGCAAAGGATCAATGCTTGCATCATTTTGATTTCCTGAAGGAAAAAATGCTGCACAAAAACCTACTGAATTCCATGAGTGATCCTTCTCATGGTTATTAAAAGACCAAAAGTGCATGTAGCCTACAAAGTCGAAAAAGACTAGTGATAGAAAATATAATAAAGGGTTTGTGAACCCCAGGTCCAAACTGCCAACGTTCACCATGGATGCATTTATCATTTAATGGGAAATGTAAAAAACTGCAAAGTTACAAATACAGTTAAAGTGGACCTTAATTGGACACCCTCCAACACAAATGATAGCTTTAGAGTTGCAAAGGATCAATGCTCGCATCATTTTGATTTCCTGAAGGAAAAAATACTACACAAAAACCTACTGAATTCCATGAGTGATCCTTCTCATGGTTATTAAAAGACCAAAAGTGCATGTAGCCTATAAAATCGAAAAAGACTAGTGATAGAAAATATAATTAAGGGTTTGTGAACCCCAGGTCTAAACAATGGAAATCAGACATTAAAAAACAAAGTTTACAGTAAATAAAAAGCACTAATGCTAAGAAAAAATGCATCGGGACCAATAATATATCTAGAGAAACTCCTGCATCAATATACTTCTGCCTTACGTATAGAGAACATATCTATAGATATGGTACTTATAGAGAACACAGATATGGTAGGATATATGCGAAACTTGCACTGGTACATACCTGAACTCCAATCCCTCTGCCAATTTAGTTCAGTAATGATTTCAGGGGAGATTCAGAGGATTGAGCACTTTCTAAGCAGGCCACCATGGGATTGCTTAAAAATACCAAATGAAGAAGCCACATGCTAGTGTAACAGTTTACTATAACACTAAATCCTCCAAATTCCAACGTTCAACTTTGAAAATTGAGAGTAAAGGTCAGTGACAACTATTCAATACAACTTGGTGTTTAATATGATGTGAACATATAATTTAATGTTGTAGTTGAACATTCAATTTTAATGTTGATATTTGTTGAGAGTTCACTAAAGGCGAGTTGAGTCATTGGATTCTCTAAATCCAGTTGAACTATGTAGCGAACACTATTCAACCTGTTGCAGGTCATTTAATGCGATTGCACTAGGCCTGTTGATCGTTGGATCTTAAGAACACTATTCAGCCTGCTGCAGGACATTTAATGTGGCTGCAGTGGGCCTGTTGATCGTTGGATTAAATAGCTTAAGATCCAACCATCAACCAACCCACTGCAGCCGCATTAAATGACCTGCAGCAAACTGAATAGTGTTCGCAGCACCATGTTACATTTGAACTTCTCTAATGACTGGTATAGGTAGATAGCCATCAATGCATCAATGCACTTGAGCAGGCAGATGAGTCTTCACTCTCCAATCTATGATGTAACACGTTCTCTGATCCTGCCAAGCTACCACGGTGCCACCTGGTACAGGTATGAGGTAGATAGGTTATTAGGTACTAGGTAGATCTGCGCAGACATGACTAAAATTGTTGACAAACAATTTTAACCTCATCCCTTTTAATAGCATTTTAATTTAAATGCTCCACCATTTTCTAAAATGACAAAAATAAAAAACAACATTTTAAATGACAGGCAATTTTTAAATGCACAGACGAGCTAGGAACCTTTGATAGCTGTGACGGGTTGAATTTTGATCCTTGGCGTCATGTTTTATAAATGCTCTATTTTATATGCAATGGTTAGTAATGTCTGCCTTTGTTATTGTAATAAATATTTTAATTTTAATTTTAATAAATCAAAATATTATAATTTGAAATAAGTTTTATATTTTATAAATTAATATTATAATATAGAATACGTTTTATATTTTATAAATTAATTTAAATAGTTTAAATTTTAAATACATAATAAAGTTATATTTTACTGGTTATTTCAAATTATGCAATATTATATCATACTGGAGGTGAAAATTTATTAAGAAAAAAGTAGTAATAAAATTATTATATTATTGAGACAAAGTATAAAAGATATATCTTGAGAAACTCACTATGGGAAATCTCTACAGGAAAGAGTGTTTTATTTTTATTTTTAATATTTACAATGGATTTACAATGTACAATATAAAGAAAGTTTAACTCAAATATAAAATATTATCATTTGTGGTCCTAATCAATGGATCTCTCTTTGATTTTTTTTTTATCGAGAAGGGGATTAAGGAAGGAGTGCCCCCTCACTTTTCTTATTTTTCTCCAGGTTATGGAAGGTTTGATCAACATCATTCTCCAAGTGTAATATCCTGAATTTTGACTAACTATTTATGATGTTATATACTAAGTTAAAAGCCCCAACACATATGATTTATTTTGACTATTAGACATAAGCCTTAGTGCACATGATTCATTTCTTTTATAGATTTAGCTATTGGGCGTGGACCTTGACTTATGCATTATTGATATATATTGGGCAAGGAAGCCCTAATGGATTGATTTATGTTTTGTTATGTGAATTTGGTACAAACCCTAATATACTGAGATGACCCTTTTGTTACATACTCTGCAGAGTTATGATTCACATGATTGATTTATATAGTGTGTTGAGCGTGGACTTAGGAACACATGGATGACCTACGTACTGGGCATAAGCCCTGATGTACCTAGAGGATTTTCTTACGTACTGGGCGAAGCCCCGATGTACGTAGAGTGTTGGGCATAAGCCCTGGAGCACTCCAAGCTTGATAAGTGAATACCAGATCTGAGGCCATTTGTACATTCTAGGTGTGCTTCACAACCACATTCTAGTACTAGTGTTGAGCGGGATGCTCTGGAATTGCACTAGTGTAACGCTCATGTGAGAGTGTTGAGTTAAAGCTCTGAAGAGCACTCAGGGTTACTTGATCGTAAAAGTGTTGAGTCGAGAAGACTCTGAATAGCACTTCGATTCATCACATTTATTTAATTTGGTTAAATGACTCATTTTCTATCTATCATCAAGGACTACGGGAACTACCATGTTAAACAAGGGAATCCAATATGCAAGAGAGAGACCTAGAGGTACCTAACCAAGCCAACTATCCAATCTTACCAAGACCCTGTCCAAAGAATTGGGCTTTGTACTTAATATTTAAAAGAAGTATTATGGTATATACATAATTAAATCAAGAAGTTACCATAACTCAACTATTCAATAATTAGATTTAATTATTCTTATGTAAATAACATGCATAAAGGTTATGCATAAGATAACTCTCAAGTTGTTATTATTATTAATAATAATATTGTTATTATTGTCTTAAAAGAAAAGATTACTTATATAAATAAAATGCATAAAAGCTATGCATAGGATAAGTCTCATAATTGTTATTACTATTAACATTATTAATAGTATTATTATTTTATTATTATGAGTTAACTTAAGTTACCTCTAATTATAACTAAATAAAGATCATAGATAAACTAGGAGTAAACAATTAGTAAAATATCTTTTAAAGAAATTATAATTCAAATTAAATTAAAAACTAAATATTATTATTCAAACAGCTATATTCCAAACAAAACTCACCTATATAAAGAAGGGTAGATCCCAAGAGAGGGATCATCTCCTTAGTATCATTCTCTTATGGACATAAGAGAACTACCCTGCAGATTCAAAGCAACCTGTTATATTTTTCCAGATATGATTCAGCAGCTTATCCTAGGGCCTCTACTTCTCTTATTGCATGTTGGAACCAGCTCGGGGGGATCCAGTTAGAACCAGGAATGGTCTAAGGGTCATGGTTGGGAGGAACATGGTAGTCTCAAAGTTATCCAGTTAAAGATCATCCTATAGGCCAGCTAGGTCCATACATTTTTTCCATTAACTAGTGTTTGAGTGTGCAGGTTTTGCAAAGGGAAGATCAAGCTTCAAGAACCAAGTATGAACTACAAATTTCCATACAGTTTAATTAACTTTAGAAATTTAAAGTATAAATTATTATACAACATTCATGTTTATGTACATTAAGATGTTATTTCTTTTCCTTTGTAGAGCAAGGGCCAAATGGCATGGGCTCTTAGGGTCTGCATTTTTAGGATCATTTTCCATTTAATGTTTTCTATTTAATTTAAGCTTCTGCCCTAAATGTTTCAAGGATCTAGCAGGGCTAGCCTAGCTAGCCTATGCTAGATACCTATATAGGTAGAACTTCTATTATCAGAACTATTATTTAGAAATGTCGATACCTGCAACCTCCACTTAAAACGAAACCACATTATTCTTTGAACAAACCTCTTGCTGTACATTTAAATTATTAAATTACAGTAAGCCAGGGTTTAACTTTTTATTCATTAAAGATTCAAAACTTAGGATCATGAAACCAACGATTTGCAACGTAGGTTTGACTCCTTCATTATCTTGGGCAATAGGAATAACGTAGGCCCCAGCTTCCAAACTATTAACTTCTACACCAAAGCAAATCGTATTACTATTCTCACAACCATCATGCTGTATAGTCTTTTGATCAAAATCTTGATTAAGCCAGGGTTTAAACCTTCATTCTTTAAAAACAAAACTCAGGAAATTTACAAGAGATCAACATTTTAAACGCAGGCTATCCATCAACAATTTCTTTCAAATCGCTGGTTATTATAGAACAACCTACATCATAGAAATAAAACACCCACTGTACATATAACTTCCCAAGACAATCAATACGATTTCCCTAACTAGACTTTTCAGCATTTTGAATCTCATCAACAACAAGGAAAAGCAAATGGACAAACTAAACCATTAGATTCACAAGATAGGAACCATGCAGATCTTCTGGAAGCCAAATGAAGTCAAAATCATTTCACTTCTATATTATTTTAAAAAGGGATAAATAAAATACAGGTCAAGGTATCAAAACCCCCTACCAACACATGAAAACTAAACAGTTGGTATCGTTGGTAACTTGGATACGCAGCATGGAAACCCCAAATCACATTTTCCCCACGAAAATATCTAACAAGCACATCTTCCCCATCTAGGGCTTACATTATCATCTAATCAGGTTCAAATCTCAAAACTAGGCGAAACCCCACATTTCAGACAGAGAGCAACGCTTTTTTTAAACACCACGATTTTATTAAAACAGTCTTCCACTAAAATAAGAGCAACCTACAGCTCCATCCACTGGCCAACAAACTTTCAACAACCGAGCTACACCTTAACGACTCGTATTCACATGTTTATCAATAGAGATTTCTTCATACAAACAAAACTGACAGAAGTGCCCATAACTTCAACAGAGAGCTTTTTCTAGAGAATCCCTAGCCATTACATACTCAGTAGGAATTATAGGCAAGGAAATCCAAATACCAGTATTTTATACAAACACCCAATATTACACACTGTGTATATTAATTCTTCCATTTCAAAAGCTTTGAAAAGTTATTATAGAGCTTCGTTTTCAACTACGATTGCAAAGAAGAAACCCTCAAGGGTTATCCCATCTTCAAACAAAAATAAACACATCATAAACATTGACCGGGTTCAAAACCCCGTTGTTTTTCCAAACCATTTTCCTTAAGAAAGGGATCGTCTTCCTTCCAGCTCTGGTCAAGCCAAAGGCGACCCAAAAGGAACTCGAAATAAATTATAGTAAGCCCAAAGGGCACCACAAAGTTCCAAACTCAAAGCTACAACACTCTCAACCATAGCTGCGACAGGAAGGAGTGAATGTTGGGAGGACTTGGACTTACCAGTCTTATGTCCAACACCAAGATTTTCTATCACTTGTTAGGATCCAACGCAAGGAGTACCATAACCTATAACCTGCCAGCGAAATCATACAAAACCACGAGTTAAATCTGAGATGAAATGAAACTTACAGAATGAATGTAGAAAATCTTTAAGCTAAGGGTATAATTTACTTGACAGTGAAATCATAATACTCTTCACATAGTAAACAACGAGTGCACTGACCATGAGGGTAGCTCAAGTCAGAGCACTGTCCATCCAGACGCAGCAAGGAACTACTCTCAACCAAAAACCACGAAAATGACCAACGTAGAGGTGAAGACCAAGGTAAAACCCTTCTTGTCCAGTTGGCCACAAAGCCACGTGATTCTCATACGCAACATTTAAAACTTCAACCAACTTCCTTTAGTGTTTCAATAACTTACCCCTATGCTATAGTTTAAGTCGTGAAGGTATCCACTCCATTCATTACTCCATGACTTATTACAAAGTGTTAGCCCTTAGTCCATTTCAAACACATAACACTAGATTTTGTTTAGGATTTTGATGTAGGCAGCTTAGGGAGAAGCCATGGTATTTATACCTGCAAAACACATTGCAAATAGTGCATTAGCAAGTTTGCTAAGTAAGCCAGGATAGTTCCAATATTCACCCTTACCTCTTGGCAGCTTCGCCGGTGGTATGAATATCAACATCAAGACCCTAGAAGTACTCACCCCCTTCTCACAAAGTCCATCAGGCCTGGATTAGGGATATAAAGGAGTTTAAACATCTAATTGAGACAAACATACATCTAAAACTTTAAAGGTAAAAGTACTTAAAGAGAAAACCTTAAAGCATTAAGTTTCCAAGACTAAACTATGCACATCACCCTACCATACTTCATTGCTTCCGCAGAAAACATAAATGGTGAATCCAACTCTCCTAGAACATAGTTCTCATTGCATCAAACAATAACCGACTTAACATCCCAGTACTGAAGTTAATTTGCATTACATTATCTATTTAGGCAGTGTGAATAGTAAGGTGATTTTTTTTTAATTTTTACTGTTTTTAGGGATATTACAAGTGGTATCAGAGCCCAGCTACAATACTAAGTGATCTATTGGGCTCATTACAAGAAGAACGTCCGTTGCAGATACTTATAAATCAAAGACATATATTTATGATTTTATTTTTATATGTGTACATGGACTAATAGCCTTCTGTTCTTAACATTTATACAACAATGCAGGTACAATCACAGTTTGAGTATGAATACAGAAAAAGATAGCAGCATACATGGGAATTTGAACTCTCCACACGAGAGCAAGAAATCATGGCGGAATTAAACTTAGATTTAATGAAATCCATGCAGAATTCCAAAGTTTCAGAGATGACAATATGCAGGAAAGACGAGAACAACAAGCCATAAATGAGGCTCTACTTCAAAGCTTAATAGGGGCAAGGTCCCATGGACAGTCCACCCAATCAGCCAACAAAACCAAGGAAAACAACTATCACACAAAGGGATCCCGCAGTCCTAAAGAGGATATGTAGGAAGAACACATACCTGATTATATGGAAGAAGACTGTAAAAGCTCCTCCAATGAGGATGACTCACCTTCCCCTTGCAAGAAAAGGAGGAAGAATGATGATAGTCTACAAGTAGAATTTAGGAAAATCAAAACCCCAACATATGATGGAGAGATAAATACCGGGGAAAAGGATGAGGAGTGGCTGTTAGGGATGAACAAGTATTTCAAAGTCCACAACTATTCCAGTGAAATGCAATCCCGACTAGCCATTTACAATTTAAATGGTAAAGCGGCCAGATGGTGGACACACTTCAAAAACACCAAAGGGTAGGAAATGAGGGACATAAAATGGGATGCTTTCAGCAAAATATTTCAGGAAAAATGCATGTCTAAAAGATTCTTTGACAAGAAGATCAAAGAATTCCATGAATTAAAAATGGGCTCCCTAACCATGGAATCTTTCATAAACAGATTCTTAGATCTGCTACATTATGTTCCTTACATAAAGGATGAAAAAGTCAAGATACAACAATTCTTGGGATGTCTACCACCAAATTTTAGAGAAAAGATTGAATTCGACATGCCTAAAACATTAGACGTGACTTTACACAAGCAAGACTTTGTTATGAATATGTGTTAATTTTTTAGCATTAATTCAATATACTTTATGATCTTAATTGAGAGAATAACATGTACATCATATCAAACACAAGAAGCAATCACAAGAGACAATAGACACACAGAGTTTCCTTGGGGAAAACCATAAAGGTGAAAAACCCTAATAGCTTCCTCAGAGATAGATCGAGCAATGATACAAAACCCAAGCATAAGAGATAGTCTCCTAGCAGCAGCTTCTCCTCCTCCATTAGTGCGCCACTCTCCAATAAGTGTATGAGTGAGAAAGTGAATGATCAAATAGAGTGTCTCCCGCACTCTATTTATACTTGACTTGACTTGCCTAATAACCTTTACTAGGTCGGCCTCAACTTAACCACATAACATAATGCTGACAAGGACGACCCCCAATAGGGTGGTCTAATAACCCTTTAACCCACATGACTTATACAGGGCCAACCCCATCAAGGTGGTCTAATAACCCATCAAGTATAAGTTACAGCACTTACAATATAAATGACGACACTTCCGTATAGAGGAATAATAACATCTCTATAGGAATACAATATACATATGTGAAATACATTCCGAAGTTACAAATACATCAACACTCCCTCTTAACTAGGAAGGTATTTCCCGACACAGATTTGCTAGCACAAGTCTTCTTCTCTGGATCATCATCACTGGATCATCGTCATCGAATCATCATCATTGTTGATGATATCTCAATCAATCTCCAATCTACATGTCATAGGAAGTTCTATAGAGGTAGTCCTTTTTCATACTGGATGTAGTCCCACCACCTGCAGGTCTTCATCATCTACAGAGCCAGCCCTTTTTCATGCTGGATGTAGGCCTAGCCTCCATGTAGGTCTTCAACATCTCTATGAGCAAGCCATCAAGTAGGTACACCTAAGGACTGATTACACTACCTCTGCAAAACCTGTAAGATCTCTCAGGACTGATTACACTGCCTCTGCAAAACCTGCAAGAGCATCTCAGGACTGATCATATGCCTCTGCAAAACCTGTGTACCATATTGTCACATCATATTTTTCAGATCACCTCATAGTCCACGGAGCACAACCCAGATGCACACACACACAACACTTACACTCACTGGTATGGAAGGACTTTCCTCCAACCATTGGGGAAAGGATCAACACTTACACTCATCAGCATGGAAGGACTTTCCTCTGAACATCTGGGAAAGGCTCACAACACTTACATCAATGACCATGGAAGGAGTTTCCTATGACCATGTCGGAACGGCTACAGCAATTACATCACGACCATGGAAGGACTTTCCTCTGACCATGTCGAAAAAGCTCGGCAATTACATCACAACCATGGAAGGACTTTCCTTTGACCATGTCGGAAAAGCCACGCCCAGCTCTTACATCTCAACATGGAAGGACTTTCCTCTAACCATGTGAGAATGGCCCAGCCCTTACATCTCATCATAGAAGGACTTTCCTCTAACTATGTGAGAATGGCTTCGCCCAGCCCTTACATTTCACCATGGAAGGACTTTCCTCTAACCATGTGAAAATGGCCCAACCCTTACATCTCACCATGGAAGGACTTTCCTCTAACCATCTGAGAAAGGCCTTGTGTGCATCTGTGTCTCCGGACTCTTCACTTCCCCTTGGAAGGTATCTCGATCTGAAGTACACCAAGTATCCCTCTGAAGTATTCAAACTTCACTCTAGCTAGCAGCTTGGTCAACACATCGGCTATCTGCTCGTCCATCGCAACATACAGGAGCTTCACCGCTCCTCTCTGCACCATATCCCTGATATAGTGATACTTGATCTCAATGTGCTTCGACTTGTCATGGAACACTGGGTTCTCCAATAACTTCACACAACTCTGGTTGTCGCAATATATACAAGTAGCACTCAGCTGAAGATCAAACAAATCAGATAGTATCTTCCTAATCCATACTGCCTCACAACTAGCCGAACAAGCTGTGACATACTCTGCTTCGGCTGTACTCAGTGCCACACAGGACTGCTTCCTGCTAAACCAAGAGATCATACCGGATCCCATACTGAAGCAACACCTCGAAGTGCTCTTCCGATCAATGGCACTGCCTGCCCAATCCGAATCAACATAACCCTCCAGGTTAAACTTTTGATTCGCCTAAAACTTGAGCCCATAGTCAACTGTACCCTTCAGGTACCTCAGAATATGCTTTGCAGCTATCAGGTGAACATGTCTCGGATCTGTCAAGTACTGGCTCAAAGTGTTCACCGCAAAGAAGATATCTTGTCTCGTATTCTTTAGGTACATCAAGGACCCAATCATTTGACGATAGATCATAGCATCAACCGGCTCAGATGAAGCATCAGACAAAAGCTTCAGTTTCGATGCCATACGTGTGGCCATGGACTTGCAGTCCATCATCCCGAACCTCTTTAGGATCTCTACTGCATACTTCCCTTGTCCAAGGAAGATTCCATCTGCACTCTGCCACACCTCCATACTAAGAAAGTAGTGCATCATACCCAAGTCCTTCATCTCGAACTCGGCAGCAAGCTTCCTCTTCGTGTCGACAATCAATCTATCCTCACCTGTTACAAATAGGTCATCCACATACAATAGTAGTATCACTGGATTTCCTTCCTCAACCTTGTAGTGAAGGTTGGAATCCGCTTTACTCTTGGTAAAGCCCAAACTAGATAGGAAGCCATCTATCCTTCCATACCAGGTCCTGGGTGCCTATTTCAAACCATACGGGGATTTCTTCAGTTTGCACACATGTGACCCTCGGTCATGTGTCTCAAACCCGAGTGGCTGCTCCACATACACTTCCTCTTAAACTACACCATTCAAGAAAGTTGTTTTAACATCCATTTGGTGTACCTTCCATTTCATCACTGCAGCCAGAGCATAGAGATAAAATAAGCTTTCTCTATTTTTGTGATAACTTTCTCCTCTAAAATCAGAATTTGATGCTTTTGGTCAGACCTTTCCGATGGTACCAAAAGCATCAAATTCCGAATTCGGAGGAGAAAGTTATCTGAAAAATAGTGAAATATTATTTTATCTCTCTCTTATTTTTTTATGATACTTTTTTAAATATTATTTATTTTTAATTTTAAGAGATTAATTATATAAATATTTTATTATTTCAAAATTGCTCCACTATCATTTTAATTAATATGAGCTTTATATTTTAAATAATTTATAAGTAGTGATAATATAAATTACTCTATATTTATTATTTCAAGTAAATCTCTTATAAATAACAATAAATAAATTTTAAAAAGTATCATAAATAAAAATAATAGGAAAGAGATAAAATATGATTTCTCTATTTTTGCGATAAATTTCTCCTCCGAACTCATAATTTGACTTTTTGGTACCATTGGAAAGGTCTCGTCGAGACTTTTCTAATGGTACCAAAAGCATCAAATTCCGAGTTCGGATGAGAAAGTTATTGCTAAAATAGTGAAATCTTATTTTATCTCTTTCCTATTTTTTATTATTTATGATATTTTTTAAAATATTATTTATTTTTATTTTTAAGAGATTAATTATATAAATATTTTTATTATTTCAAAATTATTCTACTGTCATCTTAGTTAATGAGAGTTTTATATTTTAAATAATTTAGAAGTGGTGATAATATAAATTACTCTATATTTATTATTTCAAAATTACTCAACTATCATCTTAATTAATGTGAAATTTATATTTTAACGAAATTAGAAGTAGTGATAATATAAAATATTTTATATTTATTATTTCAAGTATATTTATCATATTTCGAGATGAACTTTTCAAAATCTTAACCAAGGTGAGGCTTATATGAAGTTAGCTATTGCCAAATAAAATTATGACACATAAGCATCTTTAACTTCTTATGTTCATCTCAGCCATAATGGTTGTCCAAAGTTATTGAAATTCTATTAGTTTGAGAAATCCAACTCATCCATGACACAATTTTTTATAAGGCCCATTTTAGACCTCAAATTTCCTCTAATTGATTATAACATGGGAGTTCATATTGTGGAATTTAGTACTCTAAATTATGGAAGCAATATATTGCCTAATATATAAGGGTCAATGTGTATTTTTAATATATTAAAAACATGTATATATCAGGGGTTTTTATAATTATGTATGAAGGGGCTTGATCTGGATATTGGGGGGTTTGAATAGGTACTTTATGTCTAAAGTGTGTGTAAGTTTGATTGTGTCTGAAGCGAGATTAGTGTTTGAATAAGTATGATATGTGTGAAGGTGGTGTAAATTCAATTGTCTTTGGAGTTGGAGTGGTATTTGAATAGGTACGGTTTGTAATTGAATGTGATGTAAAGTTGATTGGAATGATTGTGAATGAAATTGATGTGTTTAGGGGGTTGTTCCCCATCTTGACATATTTTTTCTCAATAAGATTTCATATTTGACTTTGCAAGGTTTCTAGGGGTTATAAGAGTTGTGTCATGTCACCATAGTGAGGGCACAAATGAAAAAGGGGTATTAAAAATATTGTGGAAAAAATGGATACCTAGGATATCTAGTGAAAAAGGGGGTTTTTTAATTGTAAAGGTATATTGGGAGGGGGTTCAACAATTTTTTTTTGAGGAAATACTTAATATATAGTGAAATTAAGGGTATTCTTTAATATCTTATGAATGTTCGTGCTATGTCGTAGATTCATAGAGTGAACCCCTCAAGACTCTTGCACACTCTGCTCCTTTGCTTGAATTAATACCAACAGGTCCATTGGTCCTCTACATACTCGATAGTGTAGAATTGAGACTTAATGAGGGTTTTGAAATCCTCCCATTTAGTTATTGATGGATCACCCTCCAACCTAAGTGTCTCCATGTGGCTTTACCACGAGGTTAATGCATGGCCCTCTAATTTTAGTCGAGCAAATGAAATAGAAGCTCCTCATTTATTTGGTGGATAATAAAATAAACCTCTAATTGCTGCAACCGATGATTCAACTTTAAAGCATCGATCTCACCTTGATAAGGATTGATATTCACTTTCTTTTCCATTTTAAATAAAGGATAGGAAGGGGTAATGGCAGTGGAACTTGGTTTCTCTTGCTTAGGCTCTTTCTTGGCTCCTTTTCTAGCTCGACTCCTTTATTTTGTGATTTCCCCTCTGATCCAATATTTGAGTCAGAGCCCCCAAAATCACCGAAAAGTCCAAACTTGCTCTCTAAAGATGCTATGAGGATTCACATATTGTGAGAAATATCAATGACTTGTATCTCTAACTTTGTAATTCGCTTCGCATTTGCCCCCAATTCTTCACTGGACTCACTTTCTGTGGATAGGGTTTGAACACTTTTTCTTTATTCCACCAACCCCTAAATCCTGCAATTTCCCACAAAACCCCAAAGAAACTGATTGGGATCAGGAGTAGAGGTGGGATATATTACCTCCAATTCATGAATCATATCGACATCATTTTTAAGGGCACGAGAGGTGAAGGTGGTTGACATTCAAGAGTGCTATCTTAGGGAATTTCAGCAAGGGATAGAGGTGGGATGATCCTTGATACTTAGATGTTTCATTTGAATTCTAGATCTCTTCAAAACATAGCCTTCATGTCTCCAAAGATACTTGAACAAATTCGATGGTTCTTCTTCTAGTTCGATATGGGAAAAAGTTAGTATGTTAATGTATTAACATACTCGAATGCTGTGTTTGTCTTTTTCAGGGTCTATCCTTCGTTTGGTGTTTGTAGAAGCTCTGGGTTTTTTCTAGTTTTGTATAGTTTGTTAATCAATGAGCCTGCTCTAATGAAATTTTTGTATTTTTTTGTGGTTACAAGTTTCATCACATCGTATAAGAGAATTGAAATCATAGCTACAACAATGATAAACATCCCTTGCTTTGGCACTTTTGGGAATGACATTATTTTTTATATCAAGAAAATTTTAAGGTCCCGATGAATGCCCAACTAGAGGGCATGAGACAATCCATTGACTATATGACTACCCATTTAGTAATCTAGGATAAAAAAAACATAATTGGAGACTAGGATGAATGAGCAAGCATGCGAATGGATAAAATTACAAGTGAAATAAATATACATTATAATATCATTCTTGGTTTTTCCCATGCAATTCAATATGCAACGGGTCAATCTATGTTTTCATAGGGCTTAGTTATGAATAATGCAACTAAGGAGGATATAGTGCAACAAACAACCATTGCAACGATAGAGCACACATAACACTAGATGGATGATGCACATGAGCAAGAGGATGTCCTAATGGAGGAATCCCACAGTGGGCACCAATTTGGGTAAATCTCCTTCCGTATGGTTTTCACTTGTATTATGCTAGTTGGTACTTTTGTTCATCAATACAGTTATAGGTTTGATATGTAAGTACCCAATTTTGATACTTTAAGAAGCCTTGAAATAAACATTATTTCAGGGTTCAACTCGATTGAGCATTTTTATATAAAAATTTGAAGTGGTTTATAGCTTGCTTGAGGCTTCTGCGGTCTATAGAGTTGTCCATAAGAGCTTCAACGGAAATCCACATTGAGTTATTCAGTCGATGTTTCGAACCAAAAAGCTAGGTTCATCATCAAGACAAAAATAATAAAACCTTCGCTAAAAACAATCTAAATTATCAATAAACAATAATTAAAAAACCCTAAAAAACTTCTTTGATCGGTTTGATATATGTCTCAATACACCTATTTATAACCTTCCAAAACAAGCCTTCTTGAACTCGACTTCTTTATGTCCCGATGAACCTAACTTTTTGGTTCTAAACATCGACTCATTAACTCAATGCAGATTTCCTCTTAAGCTCCCATGGTTTATAGCTTTCAACTAATATAATTCGCCACAACCTCTTTTACAATAATATTATATATCAGTTCTTTTAAAAATGTATTAAAAACATCAAAATTAATTTAATAAGTAGAAATAAATTAATATAAATAAATTATTTTAAATTACTAAATAAATTTTAAAAATAACATGATTAAGAATCATAATCATAAGAGAGAATAGGGCAAAAGATGGAGATAACGAATTCAAATAAATAGAATAAACGTGAGAATAAAAACGACTTGCCTCACTAAACTTCTTACAAAATAATAAAATATTAACATATAATAAAATAAAACATGTAATTAATTTATTATAAAATTAATATGTAAATGTGAAAGATTTTATATATATATATCTATCTTAAATTTAGAAATTGAAGTATAATTATTTTAATTTTAAATATTTTATATAGTAAAACAATGTTACATTTTAAGAAATTTGATCTGATTAATTTGGGTTTAAGATAGATCTATGTTGATTTTTAATTTAATTTAATTTAATTTTATGAGTTAACATTGATTTTCTTAATAATTTTTTATTTGATTTTAAAATTTGATTTTATGAATTGATAAAGATTTTTTAATCTTTAGTTTTTATTTATTTTTATGAGTTGACATGAATTTTTTAATTATTTTTTATTTTTGATACATAACCTTACATTACATGACAACATCTCTTTCATACTAAATTGTATAACACCTTTCTATTTTGGATGCAATAAAATTTAAAAATGAATAAATAGATAAATAACAATAAATTATAATAAAAAAACTTTTATTAAAAACAAAATAAATAAATGATAAGAGAGGAGAAAAAATGATGAAATCCATAGAAGATAAACTTTATTTGCGGAGTTTCACTAAGGTTTTAGATATTTTTTCGTTTGGTATGATATCGTGGGAGACAATTGGCCACTTACTTTGCAATTGTTTTATTATTATACTGCTATGAATATTTAATTAATATTATTAATTATAAATTAATAGTTTATTAGGTTACTAGTGAAAAGGCGTAACCCTTCACTATGCTTCTTCAAGCCTTATAAAGGGCATCTTATTGTAATCTTTTATCCTATCATCCAATATATTATTCTTATTCATTATTCAATATGAGAGTCGGATTCGACTATTAATCTAGTGAATGGATTCGTTCACTGCATTTGGTATCAGAGCCAGGCTTGTAGCCACCAATCTAGGACCTTGTCCAAAACCAGGCCCGTGGCCCAAAGAAGTAAAAAAGAAAAAAAGAGAAAGAAAGAAAAAGAAAAAAGTAAAAGAAAATAAAAAGAAGAAAAGAAAGACAAGTAAAAAAGAAGAAAATAGAATATAGAAATAAATAAAAAAGAAGTGAGAAGAAGTGAAAAGAAAAAAAAAAAGTAAAAGTAAAGTTTAGAAGTGAGTAGAAGTAAAAAGTAGAAGTAAGAAGTGAAACCGCACATGGTTTTAAGGTGCACGTGGTTTTGTGAGAAGTGGGTTATGTTTTATTCCCTAAGAACAAACCAAAAGTGAGATTTGAACTTGGGTGGGGAAGGTAACAATCATTCTTCCCAACCACCTAATCTACACACAATCCACAAAGAAATTAATCTAAAGCAAAAGGTTAACCAACGTGGAGATTAATTAATATTAGTCCA
Source organism: Larix kaempferi (assembly GCA_027924585.1). Lineage (NCBI taxonomy): Eukaryota > Viridiplantae > Streptophyta > Pinopsida > Pinales > Pinaceae > Larix > Larix kaempferi. The sequence goes on from BSBM01000339.1 coordinate 5,260,112, forward strand.
TAATTGTAAAATATTACAATTGTTTGGGAAATATATGATATTAAAATAATATTATTATTACATTTAAATAATAATAATTATTATAAGGGCAAAGCAATTATTGTTAAAAAAATAAAATAAAATATCCCCCTCTACAAGACCTATGGCGTCATTCAATGAAGAATTGATCAAGCTTTTTGAACAAATCAGTAAGGATATAATTGAAATAAAAAATTCAATTAACAATTTAACACTTATAGAAAATGAAGATGTATGTGAAAATTTCGTAGAAGAAGTCACTAAAACTAAGGTAAAAGAAGAAGATGTAGTAGACCATTATGTCAACCATGATGAAAGTAATGGCATTGATCAAGATAATATGCAAGACAAATATACCACACATCCGATTAATGAAGAAACCAACAACGAAATATTTGATAAGGAGGAAGATACAAAAAACTATTATGTCAACCAAGAAGAGAGTATGGATCTTGATCAAAATTGCAGCAAGAAGCAAGTCAATTATGCAGTCAAGTATCTGAAGGAAGTTGTATGCACAAAGGAAGAAAATACAAAAGAACTTTTGATAAAGACTAAAGAAAAGGGCAGTAATGAAGATCAATACATCAACAAGAATGTCACATACATAAACACACGAAGAGAAGATGTCATCATAAGGACCGCTATTAAGAACATTAATAAGAACAACTATAAGGTTAATCGGAATAACAACATGAAAATAGTTATTATGGGAAAGTTGATCGAGTCTGTTCAATCAAGAACAAAAATAGTTAAAAGTAACAACCAAACAAGCAGTAAAAACATAAACAAAACTTCACCAAATATAGATTTAATACAGATTCTGAAGCAAAAGAAACAAAAGGAAGGAATGGTCGTAATCAAAATCGCACCTCTCAGGTCATCAGTGCGACATAGAGCCAGAATAAAAGACGACATTAGGAAAATACTCAAGCTTTGAGGACAAAGCTTTCCTAAGGGGAAGGCAATGCTATGAATATTTAATTAATATTATTAATTATAAATTAATAGTTTATTAGGTTACTAGTGAAAAGGCGTAACCCTTCACTATGCTTCTTCAAGCCTTATAAAGGCCATCTTATTGTAATCTTTTATCCTATCATCCAATATATTATTCTTATTCATTATTCAATATGAGAGTCGGATTCGACTATTAATCTAGTGAACAGATTCGTTCACTGCATATACCATTTTAGAAGGTGAGTTATTCCAAAACAATGTGTGTTACTTTTTATTTTTTAAAGGTGGAAATCTTTACAATTTTTAAGAGATATCGATTATAAGAGAGATGATGGAGGATAGTACTCTTTCAACAAAGTAAGTGTTATATTTGGGATCTATTTATAAAAGAAATTTATTGTTATGTATTAAATTAATTTTTGAGTTAATACAAATTTCCAGTTATATTTTTTTTTTATGTTTACAAATCAATTTGGTATTAGATTTAGTTTCCGTAATTACATAAAAGGGACTTGTTTTCAAATTTTACATCAGGCTTCCAATGTTTTATAAAGATTTGCTCTTTACAATTTTTAATTTTTTTTTTATCTAAGGTATAATAAAGGTACATAGAGTCACATTTTCATAATGGACTTCTCAAGTTATTCCACAACATCAACAAGAATTTCAAGGTTCCTCCCAAAAAATCCAATCACAAAGATGCTTCATTTGTAAAAACACAAATGCAAAATTTAAAGTAACACAACAAATTATTCAACGTCAAAATATACTTATGTAGGAGCACACTGAGATGATACATGATTTAACTACATAACTACAAGATCTGAAGTTCAACAAGACCACAACTCAACCAACCTCTAGATTGTGTTGGGACCCTAAATTGACCTTGCCACAATTTTATGGTGCTTTTAATGATGATCAAGTCGAGGCTTGGATATGAGCCTTCTCTTCATATTTACAACATTAGACCATGTGGCTAGAAAGAGACAAAGTCACCTTGGTAGCTTGACTTCTACATCATGGAATAGTTGCGTCATGAAAACATATGAGTGGCATTGTAGGCTCCCTTTGCATAGAACTCAACTAGGAGAGGGTTAGTCTCCCCTCTAGTGACGTCAATACTTGGGATCAGTTATGCATTGCACTTCGAGAGTGTTTCTATCCAACATGATATGTTGAGAGCATATGGGCCCATTGGCTTCAACTCCATCAACTTTCCACTTAGACAATTGAATAATACATGGAAGTCTTCTGCATACTCCAAATGTAACTCTCTATTTAAGATCTAGAACATGTATTGCTATTAAATTTAATTATGGTTCACTTCCTTCTCTTTGTTATGAAGTTGTTTTGCTCCATAACTCTTCCTTTTAATTGGCTTTTTAACATTCTTTAACTATTAAAACACAATAAATTTTATGATAAGACTTTGACTTCTTAATCATTATAAACAAAGCTTGAAACCAATACCTTCAAATAAGACATAGCCTCCTCTAAAGTCTATATCCAAGTGGGATAAATCCAGAAAAAAAGAAAAAAAAGAAAAAGAAAGATGAGAGAAATCCACAAAAAAAAATACATGTTGCAGGATACCAAAACTCAATGCTATGAAACAAAAACATTTTCCTTGCATGAGTTAAATCCACATTGTTGTGCTATGTTGCGAGACCCTAAAATCTATTGAGATGTGGTAATTAAAAATTCATAACTAAAAAAGACTTAACTTTTTTTGGTACATTGTTTATAAGGAAACTATAATATAAATGACTAAGAATAGCTTAAATTAAAAGTTTGAAAATTTAATTAATTAATAAATTAAAATTTCAAAATATTTTATTATTAAATAAATATTATTATATTTTTATTATAAATAATAAAATGAGCATATGAATGTGGAAGAATTGTCCATACTCTCCATCACATATCCCTAAATATGATAATGCAATATATATTTTTATATTCATTAAAAGTATTAAAAGTGTGAAAGGATATGAACAAATAAACTGCAAAGTTGTATTTTGGAGAAGTATGTAAAGAAAACAACGATGGATGGAATGGAGAAACAAAAGACAAAAAACGTTTTTTAAATTATTCAAAGGTGAAGTTAAATAATATTTATATAAAAAGTTTTTATTTTAATAATTGCAAAATATACTAAGGTTATATATAACATAAGAATATAATATTTGAACACAACCTTATATCATTTTGTATTTCTTTATGTTTCTAAAGTTTTGTACCCTGCATTACGGATGCATGCACTAATGAACCATATATTTTTCATTAAGTATTTGGTTTGGTATTGTGGGAGACAATTGGCCACCTACCTTTAGTTTTTATATAAAGTGTTACATTAGGTTTTTCATTTTAGTTTTTATATAAAGTGTTACATTAGGTTTTTCATTTTCTAAATATTTAAATGCATTGGTTTGTACTTTGATACCATGGGAGACAATTGGACACCTTCTACCTTTGCAATTATTTTAATTGATCACTTATCTTTACTGTATTTTTTTAATAATTTTTTAAAATATTTAGATACATTTATCTCTCATACCATATGTTTTATATATTTTAAATGCATTAAGGCCACTTACCTTTGCAATTATAAAAGGGGAGTTATTTTATCTCATTGATTATAAATGTGGGATCTGATCTTTGTCTCATTTATTATAAATGTAATCTCTTATATGTGATGTAGTTTATTAGGAATTTATTTCTTAATTTAATAGTTATATGATCATATTTTAGAATTGGGATTAAAGTTTTTTTTTAAGTATGTGTATAATCAAAATTTTAATTAATTAGAATATTTTTCTATGTAGTTTAAATATTCTACATTTTTAATTTTTTTTCAGATGTTGTTCGAATTTTGGTTAGAAATTTTTATAAAATCTTAAAATCACATATATTAGTTATAAAAATTGTATAATTTCCGATCAAAACCCACCATAAATATAATAAATAAACTACTCCATATTTTTCTAATATTTAAATTATACAATTTTAGTAATTTATATTTATAATTTTAATATATTTCTTTTCAAATTTTAATTAAATTAAATAAAAATAATGACAAAAAAATCCAAATCCAAATTTAAAATTATATTGAAATTACAACTATTTATTTTAAACTTTATATTGGAATTACAACTAACTTTATATTGAAATTGCAACTATTTATTTTAAACTATTCAAATTACAACTAACTTTATATTAGAATTGAAACTATTTGTTTTAAACTTTTCAGTGCTTGCTTTTGCAATCTATTTTTTTAAAATTAATTTTAAATATTACATATGATTTCCAAATTTTAGTTTATAAGTTCTAATTTTAATTTATAAATTTTAAAAGTTATAATAGAAATAATTAGTTTTATTATATTTTTAAATATTAATTATATATTTTTAAATATTAAAATTATATAAAAATAGTTTTTTATTATATTTGATGTTTAAATAATTTTTTATGACAAGATAATCAAGTTCTATTCTTATTTTCGATGAAAAATTTAGTTATTAAATTTCATTTTTATTTTTAAAAATATTTAGTTAATTATTATTTTGATATTTTTAATTGATGTTGATGATGCTTGTGATTATTAATGTTTATTAAGAATAAATTTGATTTATGAAACCTTTAAAAATGTAAAAAATAATTTAGTTTTCTTTAAAATTTAATTTTGTGCATGAAAAACTTTAAGAGAAACAATCTTAAATCACCATATTTACAATAAATTAATATCATAAAAATCAATATTATAGAATACATTTTGAAATTGTATTCTAATATAAATATTTTTAAAACCATCAAAATATTATAAGATAATCAAAATATTAAATAATTATTTAAATTTCATCTTTATTCTTAATAAATAATTTCACCACAATGTTCATCCCTATTTTGAAAATTTGATTAAAAAATCTATCTATTCTCCTAAATATATTTATCATAACTAACACTTAACTATTTTAAAATTTTATATTTTATCATAACTAACATTTAACTATTTTAAAATTTTATATTTTATCATAACTAACACTTAATTATTTTAAAATTTGACTAAAAAAATCTATCAATTCTCTCCAATATATTTATCATAACAAATACTTAAATGTTTTTAATAATAATAATTTTAATTTATTTATAATTATAATCCCAAATAGTCTCCACACATTTTATAAAAAAATTATTTATATTATGAAATTATTGTGACTTGTATTCTGATTTAACATTATTCCCATGCTACTTAAATTGTTAAGTCATTGAGGTAAAGATTGAATATATGTGAAATTATGTTTTTGTTTTTTCTTCAAAACAATCAATATATAGGAGTATCAAAAACATTTTTCTATTTGATTTTTTATTTTGTTTGATATGGGTGGACACTTTTATATTTAATTAATAAAAAAATTAAATTATATTGATTTTATTTTAAACTTAGATATATTAAGCATCATATCAAATATCTTAAGATGTAATTTTTTTTCTTAATATGTAATAAATTTAAAATTAAAAAATTAGATTTAATAATATTGCAAGATATATATATTTCTTACAAAATTTAGCTTTTAATTCACATAATCAAAATTATATAAGTTTAAAATTATAGTTGTAGTGAGAATTGGTATAGAAAGGTGGTGATAGTGGACAACTTTTGAATAATGAGTTTGGGAAATGCATCTTAAAAAAGCTAAAAAGGAAATATGTCTAATTATTGTTAAGTAATAAATATTTCAAAATGTATATTTATTATATTATAAGAAAAACATATAATGAATTAATAAAAGAATATGGATAATATCAATTCAAATTATTATATTTTTATATAACAAATATAAAATTTAATTTTTAATTTTAATTTAAATAATTCAAACTCACATATATTAAGACCTGTATGAATTAGTGATAAATAAATGAATGTGTTTCAATATACACACCATGATATACTATGGTATGCATGAATTAGTGATAAATAAATGAAAGTGTTTCAATATATACACCATGATAAACTAAGGCATGCATGAATTAGTGATAAATAAATTAATGTGTTTCAATATACATACCATGATAAATTAAGGCATGCATGAATTAGTGATAAATAAATGAATGTGTTTCAATATACATGGATAATGAATGATATTTAATTTGTGGTACAAGGATTTTTTTTTTAAATCACCCTTCATTCTTTCACATTTAAATTAAATAATAAAAAATTATAGCTTACTTTGAAAATTAAATAAATTATTTTAAATTTTGTTTCACATTTATAAATGTAATTTTAAAAATGGTATTAGAATTTATATTTATTCATAATGTCTTTTTAGTTTTGATTATTATGGTATGACAAGATTCTTTGTTTTATAAATAATGAATTTTATATGCTAATTTGATGTATAATTAATTTGTGATTTTAAATTAAATTATTAATCTTTTAAATAATTCATCACAATAAATCTTAAAATATGCTTAAAAAAACGAGGTTATACCTTATAGTGCCTATTTATGATTAATATGTTATATTATAAGGATATCATGTTTGATATAAAAACAAACTAAAAAACTAAAAGAAAATTGCACTTGTAAAATAAGTACGCCATCAACACAAATAATTTAAGATGTGCCCAAGTGGAAAACCCCAATAAGAATTGAGGATTGTGCTTTACTTTTTATTTTTAATTTACAATACAAGATGCAAATAGCGATTCACTCACTATAGAGTAAAATAGAAAGTGTAACTACAATAGGCTACTATGTGATCAACTTTTTCCTCTATTATATTCTAATAAAGAAACTCCTCTATTATGCATAATTATGAAAAACCAAATGAATATAATAAGAAAGAAATCTATTTCTATCTTTGTGAATCAATGTTTAGAATGTCCTAATAGCCATTAGGTTACTGTTAGAGTTTTTACATGTCCAAACTTTCAATTAGGGTTCAATTCTTGGACCCTCTAGAATAATCTCAAAAGTCCACAAATAACTATTTCCATATGTGTGAGTGGTGGAAGTTAATATGACATCCACTTGGTTCTTCAGTGCTCAAAGTAGGTGTGAACTTGCTAAAGAGCAAGGAAAATTTTAGGGGAAAAATTTAGCCAATGGGCAAAGTTTCAATATTTTTTTTCTTTCAAAAAATGGTTCTCCAATTTCCATTATTTTCTAAAATGATTCACTTTAATTGCACAGTTTTTTTTTTTTTTTAAACTCTAAATATTGTCAAAATTGTCCAAAAACTATATAAAATCCTTATAAAATTGTTTTTTTATATATATAAAAATAACCCCAAACATTTTATGGTTGGAAATTTAAGAATTTATAAGATTTGTCAAGGTTTCTTTACTTTCAGAAAATTATAGATCCTTAAAATTTTATCTACTAAAAGCATCATTTGCTTATACATATTATGATTGAGTTGCTCTTTGGAATATTGAAAATTTTTTGATGAGTAAAACAACATCAAAGCACTACTAAAATAGGGTTACTAAGCATCACAATTTGTGCCACTTCCCTGTGTTACAATTTGTGTCACTTTAATTTCTTATTTCTTTGTTTATAGAGGTACGACAAAATTGAGGTCATCGTACCTTGTGCCATTTTTGTGTTATTGTTGGGCTATGAAAGCCACTTTTTGTCAATTTGCATTCATCGAAATGGAACATGGGTGTCGTTATGCGCATCATACTAGCATCATCAATCTACTCTTGTGTTAGACCTAACATTGGTCTTGTCACTGATGGGAGAGAAGGTGGAAGACGCGGCTAGGGTTTCTGAGAAGGCGAAGTCTCACTGTTCTTTCGGCATGGATCCGCCCCCGGACCCGGGGCGTGATGCTCTGGATGGAGCTATGCTCCCCATCTCGGACCGTTTCAGGTCGCTGGTTGCCTCTCAACCAACCAATCCAAAAATGACTGCCCCGAGCGCCTCCAAGTTTGTAAAAAAATCGGGGGTTCTAGAGGTTAAATTGACATCAACGGCTTCAAACTGCAAGGCCGTGGCTCTTGCTGAAAAGGGATTAGTCGGGCATTTTACAGGGTTACGGTCGTCGCCACGCTCGATTGAATCATGGCTTAACAAAAATTGGCGACCCTTAATCCAAGGGGAAGTGCAACAAATATTTTGCGGCAAGGGGTTCTTTGTTTTCTACTTCGAAAAAAAGGATGACTGAGATTTAATCTTCAGGAATGGCCCCTACTTCATGGGGTCGAGAGGAATGTATATCAAAAAATGGGACCTCTCCTTCGATCCGGAAAAAGACATTCCATCAGCAGTTCCAGTCTGGGTTAAATTGCCCCATCTTCCTCTGCATTGCTGGAACGATGAAGATCTCCGAGCCATCGGGAACTCATTGGGGAAATACATTGACAAATTTGAGCCAAAACCCCCAATGTTCTCATGTGCAAGAATATGCGTCGAAGTAGATCTAGAAAAGGGATTACCAGAAGCAATAGACTTATCAATGGATGGATGGAGTCATAGGCAAATAGTTGACTATGAGAAAATACCATTCAAGAGCAAGGATTGCCATGAATATGGACATTTCGCCAGGTTATGCCCAAAAAGAAAAACTCCAGAAGACGAGGAAACCCAAGGAGGGGAATGGAATGAAGTCACAAGGAAAAAAGGGGGAAAATCCAATGCAAATGCAACCTCTAAAACCCCAGTGAAAAGAACAGAAACCACAAATAAATTCCAAGTTCTGTCTACAGAAGAAATTGTCGAGGAGCAGGAGAAAGAAAAACAAATAGAGGAGCAGCAAGAAAATGAGGAACAAGCCAATTCTAGAAAAGAGGACTCTGTCATTCCTGCGCACCAGCACACAGCTGTAGAAATGGAATCATCATTAAACTCGGGAGGATCAATAACACGATCAAAAGTGAAACTCTTTCAGGAAGAGACCTCAGATAGCAAAGACGAGGAGCAGGAACCTCTGGTGAAAAGAGGAAGAAGATTCAATAAAACAATAAGAGAGAAAGAAGTAGCCATAGAAAAGGTGGCGAGTAAGCAAACCATCCTGGATCAGCATGTAAGAATAATCGCAAGTGGGAAGCAACAACAAGGATCTCAGGAGGAAAGAAAGGACAAAGCAGGTCCTCAACCATCAAAGAAATAATGAAAATAGTCTCCTGGAATTGTAGAGGATTAGGCAGACAACAAAAAGCAGAAGCAATAAAAAGATTAAAAAAAATGGAAAAAGTATCAATCCTTCTGATCCAGGAGACTAAAATGCAAGAGGAGGACAGTATCAACCTCATGAAACAAGTTTGGCCCAGTGGGGAAGGGAATGCTGTGAGCGCCTCAGGAGCCTCTGGAGGACTCATCACCTGGTGGGACAAGGGTATGTATAAAAGCAAAGCTTCTTTCTTAAATCGCCATTGGATTTTTATTGAACTTGAAGAAATATCAAACAACATGAATTTTTGGGTTGGAAATATTTATGGCCCCACCATATATGGACAGAAGGAGCCCTTTTGGGACTAATTAATAGGTTTAAATCACAGTTTTTCCAATCTCCCCAGCATCCTTGCGGGATATTTTAACGTCACCATCTCAGCGGCGGAGAGAAAAGGGGGATCCAAAGTTAGAGACCCCTGCGGAGAAAGAATGGAAGACCTGATGACTACCTGGAACCTTATCGACATCACGCCAAAGCAAGGCACCTTCACATGGAACAACAAAAGAGTAGGGCCAAATCACATAGCAGCTAGACTTGACAGGTTTTTAATAAGCACTTCTTTTCTCTCCAGTTCCAAGCTTCCAAATTCAAATATTCTTGCATCTGCAGTCTCCGATCATAGGCCCATATCTTTATATTTTTCCTCCCCCGGAAACTTAGGCCCTCTGCCTTTTAGATTCAACCCTGCCTGGCTTGAAAATGATAGTTGTATGGAAGAAGTGATTGCTGTGTGGAGACAATTCATTCCCGGTTCCCCAGGATACATCTGGGAATCAAAGCTAAAGTTGGTGAAAACTACGCTAAAAAATTGGGCCAAAAAGAATTACATAAAACCTGGAGAAGAATATGAAAACTTACAAAAGGAGCTAGAAGAGCATCAATTCAAAATGGAGCAAAACCCAGTGACGGAAGATATGCTCAGGGACGAAAAATACCTCGAAGGAAAAATCCAAAAAGCAGCTAGAAAGGAAGAGGAAGAATGGAGATTAAATTCAAGGAGTTTATGGTTAAAGGCAGGAGACAGAAACACCAAGTTTTTCCATGCTCAATGCAAGGAGAGATACAGGAAGAATAACATTGAGAGTCTTACAAAGGAGGATGGAGAGAAAATTGAAGGCCAGGACCTTATTCTAAGAGAAGCTAAAGCCCATTTTGAAAAGTTATACAGCAGTAATGATATGGTTCACCAAGCGGACATGGACCAAATGAGTAAGGAAATTCCCAATCTCATATTCGAGGCTGACAACAAAAAATTAATGGAGCGGATCACTGAAAGTGAAGTTAAAAAGGCAATCTGGTCACTCCATCCGGATAAAGCCCCTGGCCCGGATGGCTTTACAATAAACTTTTATAGGAAGTGTTGGCACTGGTTAAAAAAAGACCTCATTAGAATGCTAAACTGGACCAGGAAGATACATGCCAATCTCTCTCTGTAACTCTTCCTATAAAATTCTCACAAAAGTCATTGCTAACAGAGTCAAGGGTCATCTCTCTCGAATCATCTCTCCAAACCAAGGAGGTTTCATTGCTAGTCGCCAAATTTATGACAACATCCTCCTTGTACAAGAAGCCATCCACTCAAGCATCCAAAGGAAAGACTCAGGTATGGTCATCAAACTTGATATGGCAAATGCTTTTGATAGAGTTAGACACAAGTTTCTCTTCACATTCATGGAAAAATTTGGCTTTGAGCGAGAGTTCATATGTTGGATCAAAGCCTGCATCGGTTCTCCATGGATTGCTCCCCTTGTAAATGGTCGACCCTCATCCTTCCTCCGCATGTCCCGGGGACTGAGGCAAGGATGCCCCCTTTCCCCTTGTCTTTTTGTAATCATGGCTGACTCTTTTAGCAGGAAGCTTAACAGTCTTCAAGACATTGGTTCAATTCCTGGAATTGTAATCGCCAAAGACATCCCTCCTATAAACCATGCCCAGTTTGCAGAAGACACCATTTTTCTCGGCAGTGCCTCTCCAATAATTGCTTCCAAATTTAAACTCACCCTTTCCCTCTTCCTGGGGGCATTCAGGGGTAAAACAAATAGTAAAAAATGCAATATCTACAGCTGGAACTGTAACAACCTCCAACTCAAGAATTTAGCCAATATTCTGGATTGCAAACCTCGCTTTGATTGGACCTCCTTCAAGTATTTGGGCATCCCAATCTCCCTCAAAAAAGAAACCTCATCCTCTTGGCTTCCCATCCTCGAAAAAATCAAAAGTAAAATAAGTTCCTGGGGGACTCGCTGGTTAAACTTGTCAAGCAAAGTCATCCTAATTAAAGCCGTCCTTTCCTCCATCCCAATCTACACGGGCGCAATCCTTTTGGCTCCAATATCTGTTACTAATGCAATCTGTCTGGAAATCAGAAAGTTCCTTTGGCAGGGAGGGAAAACCCAGGGTAAGAAATTTCATCTCGTTAAGTGGAAAATAGTCAAGGAGAAACGCCAAAGAGGGGGTCTGGGGATACGAGACCCGGCAACAATGAGCAAGGCTTTGGGAGCCAAATTAGTATGGAGAATGATAACAGGTAAAAAAGAGTGGTGGAAGGAGGCTATTAGAAAAAAGTACATTAGGGGATCCAGGCAAAGATGCCTGAATAATCTGAAAAAGAAAAATGGAACAACAATATGGAGGCTAATATATTCTTCAGCCGGACTAATCAAAGACAATTTGTACTGGATCCCAGGCAATGGCAATAAAATCAATATATGGAAAGACAGCATCAATGGAGAACGCCCCTTAGGATAAATCCGTGAAATGCATGATGTTAAGATCTGGCTTCAGGAATTAGGAATACAGAAACTGGCAGACATGGCAACTTGGACGTCTTCTGGGAGGTGGAAGGACTGGAAAACCTTGGAGCCTCCGGATATTCTGGTTGAGAGCTACAATTTTTTCCTTCAGTCATTGCATGGGAAAGCTCCAATAAGTACCAGGGTCAAGGATGTTAGAGGATGGGGGAAAGCTGGTAAGTACACAGTCAAAGCCGGATATGATCTTCTTACTCTAAATTGTCCCCCAACTCAAAAAATTTGGCAGAAAGTTTGGAACCCTGATAGCATCCCAAAAATCAATTACTTTTATTGGATATTGGCACATAATAAATAGCTGACTACAGACAATCTAAAGCTACGTGGAATCAAAGGACCCTCGAGATGTCATTTATGTCAAAATGCAAAAGAAAGCTCTCAGCACTTATTCCTTGAATGTAGCTATGCCAAACAAGTCTGGCACTTGGTTCTTGGTCCCCTCTCTAGTTTTATCTCAATCCCCAATCAAACTCAACAAATGATTGAAAAATGGGCCAACGGATATCAGGGAGCAGGAAAGAATAAGCCAACTTTATCTAGAATCCTAAATCTTCTCCCGATGAATATATGTTGGCAATTATGGCTGGAAAGGAATCAACGAGTTTTCGAAGGAAAAAGAAAGACAGAAAATAGAATAGTCAACAAAATTATATCTCTGACCTCAGAAACCCTCGGAGCCAAGGGGATAGCAATCTAGCAACAAGAAGCCTTAAGTTGGCACAAATTTCAGTGGTGTCAAAACTTCCTTGAAGTGAGTTCGCTTCAGTCCAAAAGGTCACCAATTCTTCATGAATGGGAGCTAAGAAAAGATAAATAGTTCTTCACCAAATGGTGAAAAATCCAAAAAAGATACACAATTTTCTTTGATGGGGCTTCCAAAGGAAACCCAGGGGAGGCAGGCGCGGGGGGGATTATTTTTTATCCCGGAGGAAGAAAAGTAGTTGATTTCTCTTGGGGATTAGGCACAAGAACTAATAACGAAGCAGAATGGTTGGCGATGCATCATTCACTTGAGTTGGACTCCTCCTTAAACATTGCAAAGCTATAGGTATTTGGAGACTCTCGACACGTAATCCATGCTATGGAGAATGGCTCCTTGAGAATATCAAAGAGCCAAAACTTTCGAAAAAGAATAGACCTCCTTCCTCTCCCCTCTGAAATTCTTTATTTCCACATTCTCAGAGGCCTAAATTCTATTGCTGACAGGATTGCAAACATTGGAGCTAATTTGAAAAAAGGTCAATTATTGAAAAATCAAATTATGGAATATAAATTTATCCCTTAATGAGTTAGCAAATGAGCAAAAATTCATTTTCTATGGTTAGTTGGAGGTGCTCTCCCCGTCGTGGGCACTCGGCCTCGTTTGCCAACGCTCCTCTCCATCTGTCACGTCCCCGCCCATGTGCCTCCACCATGGGCTTGTAAAATTAGTCACAGCAGATCTAATGAACAAGTAAATCAATCACAACATATTAATATAGAAAATATGGTGTAAAACTGTGCAAAACATGCAGCAGTGCTCTCTATCCCAGAAAGGGTGAATGAATTACAATACAAACTGTGTCAATGACTGAGCAATTTGAATTGCCTAAGGAGGTCATTCGAATCACAGAATGGAGTAGCTTGACTCTGTCTAGGAGTCCTCATAAATCATCGGTGGTGCTCATCAATCACAACAACCAGTCATCCAGGTGTCAAACTGAGTCTAACTGAGTGTAATAAATGTAACTGAAGTGTGTAGCACTGATATAGGATCTGGAGGCTCAGTGGGGGCGCATGGGAGGCTAACTGGAGTCAGAACAAGTCACCTAATTGAACTGGAGGTCAATCGGAGGTGAAACAGTCAGTCAGGAGTGAAACTAGCCTCAAATCAGGGAGAATCGGAGCTAACTGAATGTAACTGGAGTGAATCTGCAGTGGTAGGTGAACAAGTGCGCCCTTCTCTGGCAGTAGGTGAGAAGAGGGCGCCTTTCAGCTTAGGAGGGCTAAAAATCTGTGGTAAGTGGCTCCCGGGTGCTAGAAGAAGGTGGATAAGGTGCTGGAGGCATCAAACTGGTGACTGGGATGCATGCCTGTGCATGCAAGATCCTGAAATAGATCATATCCTGAAATAGATCATGCAAGATCCTGAAATAGATGATGTATCCCGAAATGGATGATGTGGATATCCGAACAGGGCTTTAATGCTCTCACGCTTCAACACTCAATGTAGCAAGGCGATCTCAGGGCCCTGTTCCAAGGCATGGAGCAGTCTAATTTTCATTCTCTCGGCCCTGAGCTTACGCAGCTGAACCTCTCTGTCACAGGCTTCGACCCTCGACATTTTGAAGACGTCCCTTGCAACGGAAATTTACATTACGGTAACATGGAAGGGATTCGGCAAGCCATTTCCACTCTTAGCCAGCTCACCTCGGAGGTCAAAGTCTATCTAAGCAGGACGTATTCGGCTGTATGTTCTATTGTGGACCAACACAAAGAACAGAATATGGAATTTAAATACATTCATTCTCGTCTCTCCTGCGTTGAATCTCGTCTGGATGACATTGATAGGAACACCATCGATCTTTTGGGGAAGGTGGACATTATCAAAGAGGACCTTTCTTCCTTCATCAGCAAAACCTAGTTCATCCATGTCCAGGAAGCGCCATCCGTCAACCAAGGAATGCTGGAGGCTGCTTCCTTTCTGCAGCAGAATTATAGATGATTTCTCCTATAAAATTTTGGAAAGCTCTATCCATAGGTCTTTAATGAACTCCTCTCTCTGAATGTTTTTTTGCATACTTCTATGTAAACAGTTTGTAAGGGTATATCCCAGTAAAATGAATGGAAACTCCAGGAAGATTAGAAACAGAGACTCCATGAGCCAAACCCCCTGTAAATTCTACATTTTACCTCTTTTTGAAGCAGAATCTTGGCTCAAATTTTGTAATGAATGGTTGCGCACATATTTTATATATATATATAAATTCCCCTGTTTTTGTTAAAAAAAAACATTGGTCTTCAATTTACTCTAGCTTCAAAATTAGTGTTGGAATTAACATCATAGTTCATGTTGCCGCCATGTTTAGTGTTGAGATAGCACCATTATCGCATTTTGCTTCACAATTTGGGTCATTAAAAAATGTTTTTTAATAAATAAAAATTAATCTATGATTTTACTAAATGATATATCATTATCTTTTTTATATATGTATTTTTCATTTATTTAAATTAATAAATACATTTTAATACGTAGGGAATAACAAGAGGAAGAGGGGCAGAAGAAGAGGAAATAGGAAACGAAGAGGGAGTGAAAGGGGCGACGATACAGAGACAAGGAAAGAGGAGTGAAGAGGGAGTGGAAAGGGGGGAGAAGAAGAAGAAGAGGAGGAGGAGGAAGAAGGAGTTTCCAACAAGATAAGGAAAAGAATAAGGAGCAAGAAGGAAAAGGGGAGGAGGAAGAAAGAAAAGAAAAAAAAGAATGGAAAGACAAGAGGAGGAGAAAAAGAGAAAGTGTAAGGAAGGAGAAGGAGGAAACAAAGTGGAGGAGAATGGAGGGTTTGGGGAAAAGAGGAAGAGAAAGGAGGATTTGGAGAAAATGAGGAAGATGAAGGCAGGGAAAATCTTAAGGATCCATACTTACTTAAAAGTGTATAAACCTTGGCGAATCTTACCAATTCTTAAAGTGTCAACTATAAAATATTTAATGATATTTTTCTAAAATTATTTCAATTTCTAAGGATTTTAAATAGTTAATATAATAAATTGGCAATTTTTAGAGTGACAAATTTTTACCCCATCAAAATTGAGCGAAATGGGGCTTCAAAAAATGCAAATTGGAGAATGTTTTTTTTGGAAAAAAACATGGAAAAATAGCCCATGGGCTAAATTTCGCCCCTAAAATTTTCCTTGGATGAAGGAGAAGGAAGAGGAATATAGAGAACAAAATGAGGAGGAAGAGATAATCACAATCTCTAAAAGTATACATGTTTTCATTTTTGGTTTAGTTAATTCTAATATTTTACTAGTAAAACCCATAGGGAAAATCTACCCCTAAATGCACAAACCGTACCCCCAAAACCCATAGATATGCAATTATTTTTTTAAAAACCATTCCTTTCACTCAAATACCATTTCCCCATGTTGTGATTATTCCACCCAAAAGTTAATGAACTACTCCTCCAACACATCCATGTACAATGCTCAAGGCTCTTAGTTGGTTAGCTATAGAAACCTTTAATTTTTTATAGGCCCAAATGATATTCAATGAGTGAATCTACCCCCCCATAGCCAACACACACACACACTAATATATAAAATCGAAGAAAATATTTGGTAAAACTAAACACAGTTGGAGATTCTTTGCTTCGATGTAATGGGGGACCCGAGTAAAGAGTTTGATAAACTAGTGTAAGAAAATAAATACCAAACATAATGTCAAACACAAGATCTAACAATGACTCACACACACATAATACATAGAGATTTACCCTAGAAAACCTTAACCATGGAAACTAACCTAACTGGGATTTTCTCCTCTCTCTATCCCATTGTATTATATTTAGCATTTATAATACTATATTATATCAACCAAAACTCTAATTCATTATCCTAGATTAGATTAAAACCATAATTCCCTAATTGGAATTAGTTTATTTTAGGTTGAAAAACCATATAGGCCAAAAAGCACAAAATAGATAAAAAATGAACTCAAAACTTTCTTCAAAGGGCTTGTTGGACCTCCGCGCCACCACAACTAGGGGGAGTGATAACCCACCAAACCTCCTTTACTCCGGAAACCTACAAAAAGTACAAAACATTTCCAACACCAAGAAATCTTTGCTAAACCTAAATACATTCCACAATATTCAAGCAGCAAGTCTCCACAAGCTCCCAACAAGAAAAATCTAAAATGAAATGAAAAAAATTGACTTAAAAGTCACTTAAAACAAAAATAATGTAAAAACATGACCACACAAATCATAATCACACATCTATTTTTCTTGTGCAAGCTCCCAACAAGAAAAAACTAAAATGAAATGAAAACAATTGACTTAAAAGTCACTTAAAACAAAAATGTAAAAACATGACCACACAAATCATAATCACACATCTTTTTTTCTTGTGCATTTTGTGTGAGAACACCTTTTTTTTTTGCCATTTTTTATAATAAATTTATGCACTATGGTTGAACATGTTTATCGTTTTCATCAAAATTTCATTACAACAATACAAAAGTGGCTAGTATTTTAGTAATGAGGAATTGAATTGAACTTGTATGCAAAATTTTGAACTCAAAAATACTTTTATTATCCAAACTAGATTTGAAAAGTTAAAATCCCAAATCCCAATACCAAGATTAACTTCTCGAATGAACCTAACAAAATCACGAGTCTAATTTTTCACCCTGACAAATACCAAAATAAATTAAATTATCATCATAATACATTTTAAATCAATCAAAGAAAAAAGATTTAAAAACTCATTTCAAAATCATCTCTTTCGTTTGATTTTTATTGCTAAGAATACCTATATTCTTTAATATAGTTACCATTTTTATTATACAAATTGGAAAATCCTTTAATAGGATAGATTTTATATAATTTTATATATTAATAAATTGATGAAATAATTTATTTAAATTTTGTATAATAATAAACCGATGAAAATAATTAATGTAAATTTTATAAAAACAAATTATGCTAATTTTATATAAGAATAATTTATGGTAATTTTATATGAAAATAGTAATTTTCTATAAGAATAATTTATGTAATTTTATATAAAACAATAAAGAATGAATCGCTTGGGTTTATATACTTTATATGAAGTTGAGAAAATCATATGCCTATAAATAGAGGAGGAAACTCGGTGCTTCAAAAGCAGAGCAATCTGGATTTCTCATGGGATAAAAATACTAAGTTTTTTCATCAATATGCAAATTACACAAGGAATTATAATACAATCTGGGATATCAAAGATAGTAAAGGCCAGGTAAAGAACACATAGAAGGACTTGGAATGTGTTGCAGTAGAATATTTTACTAACCTTTTTAAGGATCCAGGTACAACCACCATTGATGCACAATTGCAAGTGATAAACCAATTCCTAGACTCTTCTCTTATGAGGAGGGAATAGGGTTGGAAGGCCTATCACATTAAAAGAAGTGGAAGAGACCCTTAAACTCTTTTCAAAATAAAAAGTCCAGGTCCTGATGGTTGGCTTGTGGAATTATCCCTAGATTTTTTTTATCTGGTGGGACAAGATCTATTTGATATGGTGCAAGGATCTAGGACTGAAGGTCTAGACTATGGGGCATTAAACTCAAACTTACTTGCATTAATTCCTAAATGTGAAAAAACCGAGTCCTTAAATGACTATAGACCTATTGCACTCTATAACATGATCTACAAGCTCATCGCTAAAACCATCTCCAACGAAATTAAACCTAAACTTGCAGAGGTTATATCTAAAGAGAAATTTGGGTTCTTAGCCAACAGGTAGATTCTTGATGCCATAGGAATCACTCAGGAGTTCCTTCATTCAATAATAGTGAAAAATCTTGATTCCCTTATATTAAATATGGACTTGCTTAAGGCATATGCTAAGGTAGATTGGAATTTTTTGAGACTAGTTCTCCTACATATTGTTTTGCCTCTTGAAGTTGCAAATTGGAATATGGCTTGTGTAACCTCTACTTTATTTGTTGTGCTGGTTAGTGGAGCGTCCCTGTTTGTTACATCATCTACCAAATTTGGATCTTGAGCACAAAGGGAGACAAAAAAAAAACCCCAAAGAGAAGCTTTGAAACCCACTTGTTACAACACGACCTCTCTCTACGTGTTACATTGTGAGTCAACTCTCTATTGAATTATTCATTTGGAGTTAATATAACATCATTATTTTCCCACAATTATATGTGTTTGAATGCTAGATAATAGTGTTGAATCCATTTTTTCATGCTTGTCTTCCTTTCATTCATAAGCTAGGGTTTTTTCTAATGCTTGCATGTGATCATCTTGTCTTGTTCATTATTTATTTACAGTTTTGTTTGTATCTAGTTATACAACCAACTAGATTAGGGTTTTTATATACCCACTCAAAGAAATTACAGGTTAAGTTGTGAGTCTTCATTTAAGTTAATATAACATTATGATTTTCCCACCATTAATTATGTTTGAATGACAAATAACAGCATTGAATCCATTGTTTTATGCTTTTCATTCTTTCATTCATATGCTAGGGTTTAGTGTAAAACTTGCATGTGATCCTCTTGTTTTACTCTTCATGTTATTTCCATTTTTGTCTTTATCTAGTTCCACAACCAACTAGGTTACGATATTTTTGTTAATATTTGGTTGAGCTTTGATCTTTAATTCTCTTATATGCCGAAACTTGAAACAATGAGACAATTCAATCACATGAAATTCATACAACCATAACACAATATATACCCTAGGGAAAATCCTCAAAACAATGAGAACAAAAACCCCAACAACTCGTAATATAATGGATAGCAAAGAATGTCTTTCTTTTACAACATACAAAATTGCTTTCAGAAGATAAGAGATCACCAAAACACTCTTGGTGAAGATACATAAGCAATAGAGAAGAGAGATCAATCGAATGTGTTTTCCAATGTGCCCAACACATCAATAAAAAGCAAGAAAAATAACCTGCACAAAGAGAAGCACCTTTCCTTCAATGGAGAAGAGAATTCACTTCACATTGAATTCATCAATCCCGTATAACATATTTATATATTCTTCTCATGCATCGGCTTCTTCTAACTTCAGGATGAACTCGCCCTCGGAATTGATGTATCAATATTGCATGAATAAGTGCGCCCCACTTCTCATGCAGTGCTTCGTCTCACTGAACTGTCTCTTAGGATGAACTCAACTCTTAACTAAAAGTTTGCCCACTTAGTTAGGTGGCTAACTTAAGTGTCGTCATGCAAGTGTTGCAAATCAAGTGTCTTCTTTTAGTTTAACATAAGTGTCATCATGCAATAACACTTAGTTAACTAGATCTTCTTTGTTGTCACTTAGTTAACTCTCTTTAACCGATTCTTTCTTGATAACATCATTGTAGTGATCAATTCAAGTTCTCCTTGATTTACTAAAGTGTCGTCTTTTAGTTTAACTAAAGTGAAAACACTTTAGTTAACTAGTCCTTTTTACTTAACACTTAGTTAACTATTATTAACTTAAATAATGCTGATTGATTTACTTGTAGTGACCACTGTGAGTTCTTTAGTTAACCGAGGCATACATTGTGGCTTTAATTGAAGCTTGACAATTCGAGTTCACTTAGTCATCTCCTGATCAATTCGAATTATATTTTTCTTTATGCATTTACCTTGATCTCGTTATCTTTTACTGCATGGTCAAAATGTGCTAACTTTAATTATCCATCACATTACATTATACTAAGAAGAATTATCAGATGATGTGTTTATAGTATATTATTATGGACCAAATGATCATATGCTAAAGTAATTCACTTTAGAGGTGATCAATCTCTAAAGGAGACTTAATAGAAATATGGTGATCATGGTTAATAGTATATCACACAACATTAAATGCTTTTAACAAGTAAAGCATGACCTTTATCCGGAAGTTCCACCTCTATACGGGAGGTCCATCCCATGGATACCTTTATATGGAAGGTTCACATGAGAATCATGACTTGACACACAAGTCTAGAACCTTGTCCAACGAGACTTTACAACATCATTACTTTGATCAATTACCTCTACACGGGAGGAATAACCTTCACACGGAAGGAAATCAAAGTGATCACCTCTATACGGGAGGATCAATCTTGGTTTCACAATATTGGTTTGGATAATGTCTCTTGATGTTGTACATTTAACACTTTTGCACGGTCACTCTACAAATTACCCACAATAGATTAGAAATTCCACTATGAATTTGGATCCATAAACCTTACACTTGTGTGTGTGTGTGTGTGTTTCATTTTGGTATATAATAGGTTTAGTTTTATTATGTATGTTTCTATAGTGATACCCGTCACATGAAAAGTGTTGTTTCTATTTAAAAGCCTAGTATTTCTATCATCAACTCTTGCATAGTATTTTTTCTTTCTTTTGTGAAAACCATGTAGATTTTCCCTTAAAATCCATGTGCATGCATATGACAATCCCTTTTTCGGCATGATTTACAATTTCCTACATTTTTCTATTTTCTCATGTTGCCGTGAGTTTTTACAGATTGTCCTAGAATTCTCAAGGATCCGTTGTGTATATGATGTTGTTTTAATAAGTTTTTAAGAGGACATTATAGGTTTGGGAAAAAATACCTCTATTTCTAGTGCTCACCACTTTTATGGTTCCTTTTGCTTGCTTGGACTATTTCATTTCAACATTAATTCAAAACTTGAAGCTTTTTTTTTAGCATTTGAGTTTTTTTAGAAATGAAGGAAAGTTTGATAAAGAAAAACTCATTAGTTTTTGTACTTGTGAAGCTCAATTTACTTTCCTTATTTACAACTTCATTTGGCATTTCATTTTCAATTCCAACATTTTATTTGTAAGTAGGTCACACCACTTATGCACATATTTCACACCTAAATCACATGCATGGTTCACGACACCAAGCTTATCCTATGGAAATCAATAACTTAATTGATTAACCAAATAATTTCCTCACTTGAGGCCAAAATAATATTTTATTTAGGTTAAGATTGTGAGGATAGGAATCAAAAAAATATTCCACAATCACTTACATTTGAGACATAGTTGTTGTCATTTATGGTAATTTAAAATCCTTTCTAGAAGACATGGTCCCAACCCATTTGACAATGGGCATGCTCTCTTTTGAGTTTTATGCTTAGACCGAGACTATAATTGTGATAGATTCACCTAACGCTTTCAAGATTATGAGTAGATCCTTAATCACTGGAATCCAAAAACCCTTTGTACTTGTTTGTAGAAAATGTATCTTAGTGTCCATTCATAGGTTTCCAACCAATATGGCTCTCTCATATGAGAATACCTAAGATAAATAGTTATCAACCATTAGAGTTTCCCCCAATTCCTTTCACTATAATTATTTCCTTCATACCTTCACTCACTCCTCTGGTGTACTTCATCACCATCCATTGAGACTAACTATGAGGCCCTAACTCTATAATACATGATTTGAGAAGTGTGTTAGTTCCTTAGGATAGTGTCTTTTTCTTTCCATAGGGAAAAGACTTTCACTTTAGAATCTAGATCTTTACATTATTTGTGCTTTATTAAAACACATATAAAACATTGTTGCACCACCTTAGCACATAGTGTCAATATAGACACATTTTTTCTTTGAGTACATTAATTTGTATTCACTTATTCTTAGACCTATCATTTCATCACTTCATAGAAATGTTTAAGTAGTTAGGAAAGATAGTGAACCTCATTTTCCTAGGAATTCCCTGAGGTGTAAGGGCCTCCCCGATTATTTGGTGGGTTTCTTGCTCTTTCCTTGGATCTCCATGTTAGATTGGATTCTAGTCTTTCTTTCAATCCATCCACATTGAGGTTGTCCTCTACAAACCCTTCCACATCAAACATTATTCCATCTACCTCATTGATTGTTCCAACATCCAAATCATTGGAACTAACCCCAACTAAAACCCATCTCCATGGCTAGCTTGAATCTTCTATATTTGGAAAAGCTTATTAATGATCTTATCCATGATGACGTTGATTGGAATACTATGCCAACCAAGCTTCCTTCTGGAATTCCCACGTTTGAAGGACATGTAGGAGAAAATCTATCCAACCATATCATGCATTTTCATATATGATGTTCCTCTAATAGCATCACATATGATTATGTTACGCTTACGTTATTTCAATGCATCCTCATGAGAATTGTGACAAAATGGTACAATGATAAACCAACTAATTTCTAGGCCACTTTTGAGTCTATAACTAAGGATTTCCTTACATTTTTCAAATTAGCAATCCATCATGATGTAGGAGTTGATATTCTCACTAGTTTCCGTCAAACTACAATCACCCATATCACTGATCACATTCATGTGTATCATAGGAGACATAGCTTATGTAATATTGATATCCATGATATAATCCTCTTGGATTTATTTTGAAGTCCTTTATCCCTATCATGGCCAAATACACGCCTAGTACTATGCCAAAAATAGAAGGGAAAGACGTTCTTAAGGATCGATAATGTAACCTTCTGTATTCCTAGTCTGGGTATTTATATATCATTATTATTGATGCTCCATATAATATTTTTGCTGAAAAAATACACTATGGGAATCTCATTCCACTGACAATATTATAGGGTATATTTTCCAATCCTCCAATCAAAATGGTCAAATAAATTTCTCTATTGGTACTACTAGCATGTACAATAATCATTACGGTGGAAACAATACTTTGTATGGCCTCCATTCATATGGGAATTCGACTCTGCCCCATGCCAATCCCAATGTTCCATATGATTGGCCATTGTCATGAACCTAGTGACCTCACAAAGCCAACTCGGTTGAGATACATCCATAATTTTTCCCAAGAACACCTATGTTATCATGATTCGTCTCTCTACTGGTTTAATGAGTTTTTCAATAGAATTATAAATGCATTTGAACACCATAGCTAATATAAACATGTATGAGATAAATACCAGAATATGTTTCATGAATGCAACCCGCAAATGGCAGTAATTCCATGCAATCAATTAATGCATACAATAGTAATTATGTTAAGCACATTCATAGATAAATGTAACTCATTTTATGCACAAGAGAGTACTTACCTAAAAATGTAACCGACTATATCTGTAGACCAAGGATGTTCCACCCAGACGAAGGCTCTGTCTATCCATATCTTTATTTGAGAGGCCACCCTCGAACTAGGACTATCAAACAAGAAGGTGTTGGTTTCTCTGGATACAACTATTCCAATCCTCTAACACTCATTTCCCTTGAGCCTGCACAACCCAAGGAATGGGGATCCCTTCTCTAAGTTAACAATACCTCAGGATCCCTTCTCTCATATAACAGTCCCTCAGGTTTGTTACCAAAATTCCCTTCCAGGGCTCCAACACAGGCCAACCAAGAATTCTTTGTGCCAGGACTCCCAGGAAATTATGTTGTTTGCGGTACGGTTCTCAATGTATATCATGGAGATGACGGTATAGAGATGGAGGTACGGTGATGGTAGTATAGGTGACATTGGTTTTGACACAGGTATTAAGGTCTTGTAGAGAATTATTATCTCATACATTAAGAATGAATGGAAGAATGATCTACCTCTCATTATTTATATGCATGGTTGAGACTAGCCAAGTGGCACCAAAGTTGATAAGAACTAGCCACTTGGCACACATGCGGTTGGAAACTTTTCTCCCTTTTCTAAGAAGAGTTGGAAAAGTGGAACACTTGGGCTTGGACACCTTTTCCCCTCTAATCCTAGGCTTGGGATAATCACTCTCCCCCTTGTGTATTAATAGTCCCCCATCTCTTCTTTTGTCCTTTAGTCTGCAGTAGTCATGGATTTTATATTAAAGAGTGTAAATTTACAAATTTACATAGCTTGGTCATTCTAGACCATCCATATCCGGCTTGCATCCCTTTAATCAATATTTACATTTTTTACATACTAGGGTAAAAAATGGGGTGTTACAGCCACATCCCCCCCATCAAGATGGTAATACTTCCTACTATGGGACTCATGCCTCTCCACATGTGCACATCTCTCCATGTAGTTGTAAACATTCTTGTAGTTCCACAGTCCACGTCGAAAACATATGGCCCTAGAACCTCTTATGGTGCCCCCATTCACAAAATCCATATTATCTTTTTCATCATCCTCTACTAGGATCCTTGATCCTCAACCTACATTTCATTTATCTTGCATCAATATAAGTTCATCTTGCTCTACCCAAGTAAGAGCAAGGTTTTTCCCAACAAAACATGTTCAGTCCCCAAAATTTGTAGAATAAAGGGAAGAAGAACAAAGGAATAATAAGGTCTAGAACCAAAACCAATGATCGGGGGAAACCCACCCAATAAAATGGTAATGATGGGGGAATCCCCAATACCAAAAATGAGAACCAAGATCCAAATAATACACCCAATCAAGTAAAGAATAACTAGCTTAGGACCAATTAGCCTTCTGTTATTTGTGGCACATGGTCATTGCACTCAATGCTTCCCTCACTTA
The DNA here is from genome assembly GCA_027924585.1 of Larix kaempferi. Classification (NCBI taxonomy): domain Eukaryota; kingdom Viridiplantae; phylum Streptophyta; class Pinopsida; order Pinales; family Pinaceae; genus Larix; species Larix kaempferi. Next base: position 5,285,262 of record BSBM01000339.1, read on the forward strand.
AGGTTCATTGCTAGTGTGAAAATTAGTAGTCACTAAAGCTAATGCTAACCCCAAACATGAACAAAGAAGGTATCAACCTAGTCAGCCCCCTTCCCCACATAAGGTGTCTAATCCAGGATATGACACTTGTCAGCCTACCGAAGAAGGAAATGACAACAATCTATCTGGGTGAGTGATCACTCAAAACGTGTACAAGCACTTGCATTATCCACCTCGTGGGAATGATGGAAGGTGATGAAGAAGGACTAGGGAGCTACGATGCCACGTCCCCTCCCATCGATCCAACGCAAGGAAGGGAACATGACGACACTTTTGGGGGTTTTACATATGCTCAGCCTCATTCATTAGATTGATGCCAATAAAACAAACGTGTGCAGATGCAAATCAAAGCAAACATGCACAACGGAATAAAACATCATCCACACACATTTCATATGCATACAACATATCAATAAAAATCATCAATTTAAAACATTGCAAAAGTAAATACAAAGAGAATACTTATCTTCATTGTGCAATTGTCCCAAGCAACCAGCTATATCGCTGCAATGTTCAACCCAACCATAGGTCTCTACCCAGCGTGTATTCTTTTAGCACTCAGAGACCACCCCCGAGTTGGGCATGATTTCTACAAGGAAAATGGGATACTCAAGCTCATACACAACCAAATAAACATTGCATCTAAGCCAAGCCAGTCCACGGCTGGGTTTATCAGGCTAAATCTGAACCCTCTTCATTTCTGGATGCTTGCACTCAATCTCAAGCCAAAACAATGGATACCCATAACCCATACCCCAACATCCTCTATCTACACATAACAAGCACAATCATTGGGCATGGATGCTGTTGTGCAGGAAAAATACCTTATAGTGAGGAGAAGACACTACCAACTTGGGTGGGGTGATAGGTAAATACATTCATTGTCTTGCATTAGTTACTACAAATGGAAAGATATCGATATATCGAAAGAAGTACATTTTTATCGACGATTGGTCCTAGCTTTCGCTTGATCTTCCGCTATGATGAACCTGCAACACAAAGTAAACCTTCCTCATTGTATCTTGACTGTAATAACTATGATGAAATTAGAAACAACTAAACATCAAATACAATCAGACATTAAACCAAATGAACATTCAATCCAATAGACATTCAATTTGGGATGGGAAGGGTATTTCCACCTTTTATTGTCAAAGAAATGTAGAAAAGTACAGATATACCTTATCTATCCAGACACTTCTGCAATCGAGTCCTGGGCTCCTGCTCTTCATGATGAATTGGGAATTCCTCTAGCGTAATAGCAGTTAAAGCATTTCTTCTAGGTTCCTCCCTCATGGATCCTCCTTGTATTTATGGGACAATGTAGGCAGTTTAAATCGAGAGGTGGTTGAATTCGGAGGTTGGAGAAGTTGCAGAACCAACTTCAACTAATCTCAATTCGTAATCTTAATATATTTTTTCATTTCATATTAAGATGTGCGCGGGTATGACACTAGCAAAGCTGCGCATGGTGTGCAACTAGTGCTCTTAATGACTAGCGCATACAACTTTCAGGATATGTACGTGGGTTGTCTATAGTGAAACCTGCGCACATTTAGGATATGTACGCAGGTTTCCATTTATAAGAGTAGCGCACATCCACTGAAATATGCAGAAAAAATATATATTTTCAGCTGAAGATGTGTGATCTCACTAGTAACTCATCCAAGGTCAATCTAGCTCTTCCATCCATAGTGTCCTTTTGTGTGATCGACAGAGCAATGTGATCACGGATGGAGAAGTGCAGATTTGCCCTATAACAGATACACATTTTTAACAATGGGATTTAGAAACAAGATGGCCATGGGCTTCCCCCAAATCGTGGGCACACCAAAAACAGATTGTGGAGAGAGAAATTCGACCACAGGGAGAAAAAATGATTTCTCCGACAGGTTATGAGCATTCCAATGGCCAAAACGGCCTCAATGAAACCCCCAAATCGAGCCCTCTTCCTCCCAGCAACTCTGCAACACTAAAACGCCCTCTTCCCAACTAGAAAACCATGAAAAACCAGAAAAAACGTGGAGGGAAAATGCCTAGGTGGCTCCAAAAACACGAGAGAGGCAAATCCGATTGATGGGTAATGGCTTGGGGAGCAATTTCATGGCTCCTTTCTTCCCCAAGAAGTCAAACACGATTTTCCATGAAGGGTGGCTTGCCCATACCCGAATTTGGACAACCATACTTCTCCATTCCCCAAGGCATTAACTACTTCAACCAACTCTTGGGAGAAATGAATGATTGGGTACAAAAGTCAACATGGGTAGTTGAGGGTTTTATGGGTTCTCTCATTGACACTTGTCTTGACTTGATTGGTTCAAGGGTTTGAATGTTTTTCCTCCCAATTCCTTGTAAAATCATGCCCCCATCTCTTGCTGTATTGCATAGCTAGTTGTGGGTATTTCATTAAAATGCATATTTACATGATATTTGCAATTCCATTGTGCCTGGCTAGCACATAAACCATATGCATCATTAAATCAATCGCGAGGCCTTGGCCTTGAGCTCCTCACCATGATTTTATAAAAATATTGCATCATTTACATCTTAATGCAATTGTAATGCCCCAATTTTGGCCCTTATGAAATATTGGCTTTTAATGTAAATATTGTATACATGCGGTGTATGTTTCCTAGCGTGGAGCTCAAGGCCAAGGCCCCGCTAGTGTATGCTCGAATTTGTTTAGAAATGCAAGTATTTGATATTTTGCTACCCATGTGCTATTAATCCATGGAATATTGTAATTGATTTAAATATTTCATATTGCAATAAAAATACCAAAACTGGATATGGAAGCAACTAATGAGAAGGGGCCATGTGTATCCACTAGGGAGTGGTGAGGGGGTTGTGGGATGAACCATGTGCTACCAAATTTCATCTTGAGAACCCATTTGACTTTCCTTGCTGACATTTATTTCAGTTGTAAGGAAGTTGTTGAGAAATTAGTCCATGGATTCAATGGAGCATGGGCAACCTAGAATTCCGTATGGCATGTATGGGCTCTATTTTTCTTGTACCACAAGTCACCCTACCTCATGGGAGTTAGTTCTTCCTCATTCCCATTCCATTGTTGAAGATCCTAGCATCAGTTTTCATCCATTACGAATGCCTAGCAGTGAGAAAAAACAGAAATCACAACTTTGCAAGAACCCACGTTTTGAAGAGCCATAAATGCCCAGAATTTAGTATTGACAGAAAAATCCAATGGGGGATCCATAGATATGAATCTTGGAGAGAATTTGAGAGTATTAGATACCCCGAAATCCATAGAAAAACCCAGTTTTTATAGCCCAGAATTCTAGTGACGGGATTGAGTTATTTGATCACCGAATTGAGAAATTCCTAGTGTGAATTCTAGAACAGAGGTTGGGAATGCTTGATAAACCCAGTGAAGGCTGGAATCTCGAGGATTTAGCAGCTTGGACCTTTCTATGCCCATCCTGAAGAGCACTGGAGGGAAGGGGCTCCTAAGGTACTGTGTAGCAGAGAAGGGGACCTTTCTTGTGTTGGGTGTGGTAGGTATTGTGGGTGCCTTGACTATTTGAATTATCTTGAGATGCCTGTAGCTATGTGGTTGAGCTCATTGGCTTAGCATTTCCCTCCCTTGTCTTTTGTATGCTTGATAAACCCAACTGTGTGTTGGCTTAGCATAACTATTGAGTGAAACCATGGCTGTGAGTGAGCCCATTTAGTTCCTCCTTAGTGGATACACAACCTAGCTTGGGGGTGATCTCTCAACTAAAAGAATATAGGCTGGACAGAGATCTATGGTTGGGTGGAACGTTGCTCTCACATAGCCAGTTGTTTGGACAACTTCATCTCAAAGACAAGTGTTCTATGTGTTTAAATTATATGCATTCTATGTTCTGCAATGTGTTAATTCTGAATGATAATTATTCGTGTTAATGGAATTGATATGAAGTCTATGCATAGCATGAGAAGGGGATTGATTCTTTGCATATTGAATCATCATCCCCTGGTGATAGATATGTTGACGCATTATAAGAGTGTGTGTGTAAATATGATGTAATTCCGCTATGTTTATATTAAGTATGAACTTGCACACATAAGTTTTTATTTATTATGAATTTCTTAGTAATGTATGGGGCTGAGTTTACCAAATAAGCCCTGGAATGTCAGTCATGTTCCCTCTGTGGTTTGGAATGATGGGAGGGGACGTGACAACAATGGGTTCAAAATCAGGATATTACATATGACCTCCAGAGTAGGCTCACCTTCGACATGTATGATCATTACTTGTATGCTTAAGTCCCTTGTAGGAAAATTATGGCGGCAAGATGGATGCAAAAACTAAATCTCCAGGTATATATGTAGATGGAAGATCGAAGGTCATCTTATGGTCTAGAGCTCCAACTAATCCACCTCCTTTGAAATGTGGGTTGGCCCTCATTATAACACCTTAACATTCTGCTTGAATTGATTCTAACAAGATGCAAGGAACCTGATACTCCACTACCAGAGAGGATAAGAACACACAGTGTTCGAAAGGAGGAGGCATGGGGTTTGAAATATGCGAAGAACATAGACATTAAGTGATCCATGCACACAACTTGGTACTACATAAGGAACATTCCCTAGGTATTTAGGAAGGAGATAGAAGCAGCAGAGTCAGAAATCCATGGAGAAGCAAGTGAGATGTATGAAATTCCAAAACCAAACAAATTTGAGGCCTAGGTAGTGGACCCTTGAAACACCAAAAGTGGAATGGATCACTTCCACTACGTACTTGACCTCTATTGGTCAATAGGTGTTGTTGGGAAATACAATAGAAGAAAGAGGAGAGGCTCATGCAGACATTCTGAGATAGCTAGAGAAGATGCATGAGGAATCAACTCCTCTATGAGCTGTTCCATATCACCTCAAGATGATTGAGGCCAAGAAAAATCCCTTTGCAATACTAGTAGGAGTAAAATTCAAGGTCATATTTTCTCTAGTTTCTCCGACGAAACCCTGCTTCATGGACTTCAAGGAAGATGAGGATGTGGGAAATAAGACGCAACCCAGGGAACCCTCCTCCTCCAACACTAAATGATCGAAATATTGGCAATTTTATGTTTTACTGCCTGTTATATGCACAATAATATGTGTGTCCTTGTTTTAGTCAATCCTTGGTATATATGCAAGAATATATGTGTCTTGGTAATTATTGTAGATATGAACAATTTCTCCTTTTTTTACAAATAATCATATTAAAAAACAACCTATGGAAATTTGGTTTCCCTTGAAAAAAATCCTAGGATGATACATAGGGTGATAATAGTATTATGGATTGATGTTGGATAGATTCAACCTAAGCTCTCAACATCGGTTTCCCTCAGGTATGCGAGCAAGGGAATCCCTTTTTGTAACTTTATGTACATTTACTAGAAATAGAAGGATCCATCTTATCCGCACAAAAAAACCCAGTCAACCCTCTTTCTCCTAGTTGTTTTAAGTGTTTCAAAATCCCTTCCCCACCAAAAGGGTTAGTAGCTACCCATCAGGAATCCTCATATTCAAATCAATCAACTAGATTTGCCCCACCTAGATATCCTTCAAAAACATTTACATTGACTTTGTGGATATTGATCTAGAAACTTGCAACCAAAAGAATGGAATTCCCTTGGAGGAACCTCTTCTAGAACAAGATGGTGTTCCACCCTCTATTATTGGTCCATTATAGATCCCATTAAATAATGTTGAACCTCCTCCTAAGTAACAAAAGCACACTTATGTTGTGTTGCTCATACTCCACATGCATGACCCACTCATAGTTATAGTGTTGTAGATGAATTGGACTAGTCCCTACCACCATGTCTACCCTTGAGGTTATTCTAAAATGTCCATCACAATGTAAGTCCTTATTGTCCACTTTGGGTGTGTTCAATCCTTAAAATTATGGTTTAATCACCTTTGAATTAAACAAAGTCGACTTTTGACTTCCCTTGTCGGTTGTGATTGAAGAAAGGTAGCAGGCTCATGAGTTGCAGATATTCAGCCAGAAGGAAGAAATCTTGACTCTGCGATTTCTATCTAGTCCAGGTGTAGAGGCCCAGAAGAGGCCGTAGAGCATGTTCGACATTACAAGGAGTGATTGAAGAAAGGTAGTAGGCTCGTGAGTTGCAGATATTCAACCAAAAGGAAGCAAGCTCGACGCTGCGATTTCTATCCAGTCTACCAGGTGTAGAGGCCCCTGCATCAAGTTGGTATCAGAGCCATCAGGGTTCCTGGTTTTATCATGGACTCTCATATCTCTTGTAATGATGCTTTAAAATACAAATCAGATGATGGTTCTACTTCCTCATCTTCTATGGATGCGTTGTTTCCTAGCAAAGATATTCAATGGATAAATCATGGTAGTACTGAGTTTGTTAATAATGATCCTTCCAAACCCTTTGAGCTACCTCGCCTATCAGCTGATCAAATATATAAAGATATGTCTATGTTTCATTTAAAATCTATACAGTTGTTTAAAGTTCGAGAAGGAGTCAGTGAAGTTACTGTAAATACCAAATCTATAGGCCAAACCCTTAGTCTGTTAGATCCTGCAGAAGTCAAGTATTACAAGAAAAAATATGGAAAAAACTTTGTTAATTTGGGAAGGTCTCTTATTGGGGTCGAACCCCTAGTTCGACATGGGATTAATGTCACCGCCCTCGTCTATTGTTTAGACAATTGTCACAACAAATTTATGGATGCGATAATCGGAGGAGTGCATATGACACTCTCTAATGGAATCCAGTACCTGGACATCATCCCTGGTTTTAACATCTCTCTTAATGATCCCTGGATTCACAAAGTTTTAGAAGTGAAGATTTTTACCCCTGGTTTTGACATGAAACCTGGATCTCTTAAACTCTGTATCCATCATTCTCTTGCTTTACGGTTCACAAACATTGAAAACCCTATCACTCAGCTCCTTCCTCGCGATCAAGATACTACCACAGTCTTGGTCAAAAGTGATCCCAGGAATGGCGCCCTTGTGCCTTCCAAAATAACATGGAATCAACTCAATTTTCCCCCAAAATGGGTAATAGATGCCCCCAAGCAACCTCTTTCCCAAACTATCACCACTTCCGATATCCGAGAAAATTCCTCTTATGCGGTTATCTCTTTTCCTGCTTCCACAACCCATCGTAGTGGAAATATTCCTCTTATCAAATCCAGATCCCTACGCGCTAACTCATCAGAACCACCTCTGGCCAGAACTATTTCTCTCAAAGAACCAGCACTCAGAGATCCCATCTGCCTACATGAAAAGGTTCCTGTAAATATTCCCCTTACAATTGTCTGCCCCGACTGCTAATGCATGGTACCCCCTAAACAACCAAGCAATAATAAACCTGGTGACAACAAACGGTCACAGAATATCCTTGCCCAAACCCAGATTGTGAGCCATCACCTTTGAGTCAATATCTGCATGAGACACATTTTACGATGGCATCCTCCCCTCCATGATGGTGGGAAGAAAGTTTTCAAAAAGCATACAATAGTATAATCATAATCCCAAAGGATAAAGTCTTAGATGCTACCTCCCAATTAGACCAAATATTGTCAATCCAAAGACCCCATCAAGATCGAACAAGACTTGGGTTTTGTCCTATCTCAAGCTAGACAAAAAAACTACTTGACCTACCTGCCAGAGAAATGGAAAAGGCTAAGCAGTACAGGTTGGCTACAAAAGAAAAAGAGATACAACAGAAAATGGCTATCCCCCGTCCAGACTGAAACCCTATTCAGTCAAAGATATCAGAGAGCCATCTTTAGCCCAGAAAGAGATCTTTGAGACCATTAAGTACGATCATTCCCCTTTTAATCCCAAAGATAAAATGATGAAGAATTTATTTTATTGGGATTTACATACGCATACAGAAGAAAAATAATTCTAGAATCAAGATCTCCCCAAAGGAGAAAGAAGAAGACTATTTGAAAGATGGCACTTCGAAATGGATTTCCACAACCAGTGGATATCCTTTTATGAATGGAGAAAGGAGTTCCAGCAAACTCTTGCTATGATGAAATCTAGTCTGCTACCGAAACCCAAAAGAACAGAATCCAGAGGAGAACAGACCTCAAAAGGACATTTATGGAAAATGCCAACAAGAGAAGAAATATATACTGAAGCCAATTTCCCGCCATTCAGGACAATCAAGTTAGACTATGAAGAAGGATCTGCGCCTGCAGCTCCGGTCATTCTCAATAATGACAAAGCAGAACAGGCCAATTGGTCAAGCCTTGCATTGAAAGGACTAGCCATACAAAACATAGAACTCCAAAATAAAATGCCACGGGAAAGTCAAATTGATTCCCTGCAAATTCTTTGCCGAAGGATACATGATGAGAGTCAGCACCTCACAATTGAGAATCCAAAACATGAACATTCTCCAGTCTCTACTGAAGAAGTCAAGTCTATATGTGAATCTCTCAAAGATGAACTTGCAGATTCCATATCAAACCTAGATAAGAATGTTGGAGATGCATTTTCTTACATAGAAGATAAAGTAAACGAAAATGCTAAAAAATTGGGAAGAATCCATAAAGATGTGGATAAGCCCAAGCTAGAACTATCGAAGCTTGGACGCTTTGGAGAATTATCAGCAGCCATCTCTTTGGGTATTCCATCCTCAGGATCCAATCCCATTGGTAAAGAAGTTGCCCTTATGGCAGTAGATTCAAGGTGGGACTATAATAAACCCCGCAAATTTGTTCCCCCTGACCTTTATAAAGAAGATTCAGGCTACTAGGAGTCCTACAACCCAAAGAATTTATATTCTTGGAATCTAGATGACAAAAATAAGGGAGAGATTCTTGATATGGTTAATAAAATGATGACTTGTTTTAAAGCTTATATGTCCACAAGAAAATATGAACATGTTGATGCTGTTAATATTATCGTTTCTGCTTTTAATGGTAATCTGGGTGTATGGTGGAACACTCATCTCCCAACAGCTCAAAAGGTTGAAATACAAAATAGCACCCAACATGACGAGCCCAACATCATTGGCGCTCTATTGGTAGCAATTATTGCAGAATTCTGCGGTTATAGTGCCACCATGACTGATAAGCAGAAACAAATCCTCCTTCAGCTATGCATCAAGTTCGTCACTCAGTTCCATTGGTACCACAAGCAATGGATTCGCTGCATCTACCAAATTGAATTTGACTGCACTGGAGAGAAGGTGTTCAAAGAAAAATATTTTGCGGGTCTACCTTCCGGTTTTCGGGAACAACTCAGAGACAAATTCCAGGAAGATCTCTCTCACCACACTTGGGGACAATTTCGTGCAGCTGCTGAAAAAATCTTTCTCCAATACTGTGAAACAAAAAATCTTGATAAAGACCTTTCTCACAACACTTCTTTTTGTGGTGGTAGGGAGGTTTGTAGAATGTTTGGTATAGAACCACAGAAAGCTCCACATAAGAAAAGAAAGCACCATTCAAGCCATAGGCTATTCCATAAGAAGCCTAAAGGACAACAAAGTAACATATGGAAATTAGAAGAAACCCACAGAAGAAAAGAACCAGATTATAGAAAAGAACCAGAAAAAAGGAAAATTAAATGCTTCTATTGTGGTAAAGAAGGCCATATTGCTCCTGAATGTTATAAAAAGAACCAAGGTTACCAAAGGAAGCAAAAGGGAGCTAGGACATGGCCAAATAGGGAAAGAATGTTTCCCAAGGCCGAGCCATTTGATGACAATTTCAGAGGTCTCCCTAGAAGAGGAAATCCCAGACACCAGAATTTGATGCATGCAGAAGAACTAAGTCCAAATACTTCTGAATATGATTCCAACACCTCGGGAGATGTTGAACTCATGCATATCCACCAAATGTATGATATGCCATGTAAGTGTGGAGGAGTATGCCAAGAATGTCAAGAAGAACAACAAACATATGAGTCAGAAAGTTCTCCCCAATCAGATGATCAAAGGTTGTTTGCTACATGGACCAAGCAACATCCTAAGAATGAATCTCCTTCTGAAACAGAATCAGAAGCAGTAAACTACTTCATGGATGGAACATAAGAAGAAGATCCAAAGGTTCTGATGAAGAGAGCAATAGCCCAAATGAAAGAAGGAAATAAAAAGGATGAACTAGAGAAAAATTTAGAAGAAAATATGTACATGATTCAGAAGAAGAAGAGAAGGAGGATTCAGACAAGGAAGACAACAAGTGGACATGGAAGGCAACAAACCTTCCTAGTATGGAGAAAAATGTTTATCCCCTCCTTACAAAGATGCACCTGGAGTCACAAAAATTAGATATGGCAACACTTCACAAGGAACACCTGAAATTAGTACAAGAAGTCAAAGAGCTTAGAGTTACAATTGAGAAGCTGAAAGGACAAGGAGAAACATCTCAACCAGAGCTACCACAGCAGGAAGATGAAATGCATCTCATGATGGCTATCCACCAGAAGACAGTAGTAAAGTTTCAAATCAAAGTACATGAAGATAACATAATGGTGCTAGCATTGATTGACTCAGGAGCAGACATGTGTTTTCTCAAGAGGAAGTATGTTGACCCAAATTACTGGGAACCATGCCAAGCCGCAGTCAGAAGTTTTGGAGGAAGAAAGGTAGTAGAATATAAGACCAGCCATGGAAAGGTATGCCTTGGCAATTTTTGTATAAATTGTATTTTCCTGCTTGTAGAAGATGATTTTGCACATGAATGTGTAATAGGAACTATCCTGTTGTCAACCACCATCCCTCATGGAGTAAAATATGATGATAAAGGGAAAATTGGATACCATTTTACTATAAGAAAAAAGCAGATCTTTCTCCCACTGGTATCTACAGAAGAAATTACACATTCCATATGGAACTTGGAACTTGATACTATGAAGCATTTCAAATCCCAAATCAAAGAAAAAGGAGATCAAATCAGGGCCATAAAAAGGGCTGAACACTTACACAGGATTGAGAATGAATTGAAGGCTCCTAAGAAGCAGAAAAAAAAATTGAGGAGATCAGAAAAGAATATGCTGGTAAATTATGCCATACCACTCCTAATGCATTTTGGCATAGAAAGCAATTTTGGGTAAACCTAAAATATAAAGAAGAATATCAAGGAAATCCAAGTAGAAGCAGAGCAATCCCCATGAACAAGAAATACTGAAGTCTATGCAGAGAAGAAATTCAAGACCTGCTTAGCAAAGGACTTATCAAGCATTCAAGAATCCCATGGTCCTGTTCATCCTTCTATGTAAATAAACACTCTGAATAGCTTCGTGGATTACCAAGAATGGTGATCAACTACAAGCCGCTCAATGACGCCCTGGAATGGGTAAGGTATCCAGTCCCAAACAAATCTGATCTGATTAAGAGGATTACAGGAGCAAAGATCTTCTCTGAGTTCGATCTGGAGTCTGGTTTCTGGCAGATTGGAATCAAACCAGAAGACCAGTTCAATACGACCTACAATGTTCCACACGGACAATACAAATGGAAGGTAATGCCTTTCGGATTAAAAAATGCTCCTTTAGAATTTCAAAGAATCATGGAATCTGTGTTAGAACCATATATGGATTGGCTCATGGTCTACATTGATGATATTCGTGTATTTTCAAAATATGTTGATGAGCATATGAAGCATCTTAGGACCTTGCTCCATGTCCTATACAAGAACGGATTTGTGCTATCTGAGAAAAAGATGAAGCTATTCCAAACAAAGATCGAATTCCTAGAGCAAAAGATAAAGAATGGAAAGATTGAAGTTCAACAACATGCTGTTGACTTTGCTGATAAATTCCCAGATGTCATCTTACACAAAAAACAATTGCAGATATTTCTAGGCTGCTTGAATTATGTGACATCATATTATGAAAATTGTGTACAAGATAGAAAGTTGCTAAATAAACAACTGGGAACAGATCCTCCACCATGGACACAGAAGCACACAGAAGCAGACAAGAGGATAAAAGCCATGGTAAAGACTCTCCCAGTTTTACACATAATAGATGAAAGACTGATGAAGATCTTAGAGACAAATGCATCAAAAGAATAATGGGGAGCAGTCCTGAAACAGTGCCGAAGAGATTGCAACGATACTGATGAAGAAGTAGTCTGGTATGCATTAGGACTATGGAATGATGCCCAAAGCAAGTATCATACTATTGACAAAGAGATTAATGCATGTCTGGATTCCATCCAAAAGTTTGAAATACACTAATGAATAAAAAGTTCCTAATCAGGACAGACATCCAGGCAATGAAATTTGTCCTAGAAAATCCCATCAGAAACTCCACTGCCAAAGCCAAGTTCGCCAGATGGCAGGCCATGTTTTCTCAATATGAATTTGAAATTAAGCACATTAAAGGAATCCAAAATTGTATTGCAGATTTTCTTACAAGAGAACATCTACAGGATAAATATGGTATTGGAGCCCCCAGTTACATGATGATGATAATAGAATGGCGTGAAGGAAGTGACTCATGCAGATACGTAGATGATGAAATGAGTTGGGAAGATTATATGGAACAATGGAAGCCCACTTGGCAGCCGAGGTCCACAGAAGTCTTGGATGAGAATTTACAACACACAAACTTGTTGATAAATTTAGTACCAGAACACAGGAGATATCCAACATCAACCTGTGGGGTTCCCAACATGGTTTATGGCCAACAATTGAGACAAGCCATTGATTCCTCACATGTGTTACAAACAAATTTCCAGGACCTAAGACTCATCAACATTGAATCAGCACTAGGACAAGTCCTAGAACAATATTATTGTATCAATCACATGCGCACCTTAGCCTCTTGGCCAGGAAATAACCCTATTCTCAATTTTCCCCTCACTGATGTAAATTATGAAAAATACAAAAAGTTGTGGTGGAACTTCCTAAAAAAGGAAAACCGAGACCATGAATATTTCACAAAAGTAAGGTTTGGTCTGCAAAGGGAACATGTGTTGAATGGAATCCCAGACTGGACGCATTGCTGGTGGAATGATTTTGGCCTAAGCATAAGCGGAGTGGACCCTATCATTATAAAACATGACCACGTGCAGTACTGTATTCCCTGCTCTAAGGTCAAGGACATGTATGCCAGTGAAGTATGTGATGACACACACTTGCTTCAGACCTTTATATACAATAAATTTCAGTGGCTAGTAAAAGCAAAGATCCGTGTACATACACGACAAGGACAAAGAATCATCATAAGGAGCATGTACACCAAGATGTGGGATCCCTCATATCAGCGAAGATTTGGACACCCGATTGGCCTTATGAGAGGTCGGATTACTGTTAGGAACCCATGTCTTTACTTTGTTAGTACATTGTTGTTGGCCGCATATGCTTTGTAAGTTGTCCCGTAGTATTTGTTGATCCATAGTTTGTGTTATTGTTGTTGGCGCATATGCTTTGTAAGTCGCCCATAGTTTTGTTGATCCACAGTGTGTATTGGCCCATGGTTTTGACTCATAGTATTGGCACCTAGACTTAGCCCATGGTTTGTATTGACACATAGTATTGATCCATGGTATTGGTGCCTAGACTTAGTATATAAGTGTGTGTTGAGGCCTATGAAGGCACCGTAAAGTTAATTGTATTGAACTTGCTCAAAGGAGGTTGCCCCCTCGAAGTGGCCCGTGATCAATATAAAAGTGATTCTGAGTTATGTTATTTCTGATATCTCATGTATTTGCGTTAATTAATTATTGCAGGTTCTTCACATCTGGTATCAGAGCACTTTCTTGGGCTCACTGGGTGAAATTTTTGCCAAAAAAAAAATTTCACATCTGCTGCAGGTTCGGATTTGGGAATAATCTCTATCTGCTTAACTGTGGGAAGTACTTGGGAATAAGACCTAAAACTCATTGTGAGGAGTACCACAGGAACCCCGAAGTAGCTGGCCCATTGAGAGGACCTGCTAGCGAAAAGGGCAATGACCCCTACCTGATTGACTAGTTCCCATCCGTGAGGTAAACCAAGAGCTGTCATTTGTGGCAAAGCGATTTTAAGTTTTACTTGAGCCGTGGAGTGAGGGGTACTGCCCCAATAGGCAAGCCATTAGACCGCATTGGTGGCCGAGTGAAACCCCTGAACTGTTAGGAAGCCGCACATACCTGGGATCCATATCTATTTTTAGCTGAACTGTTGTCGATCAATGCTACGTCGTTTCAAATCCAGCCATTTAGATCCATTCTGAAAGTTGTTCCAAATCCATCCATTTCAAATCTATTTCAGATCCAACCGTTTTCGATCCATTCGGCGCCATTTCAGATCCCTCTGTTTCTGCTCACTTCAGGGCCGTTGTCGATCTATCTATTTCAGATCCCTTCCAAGCTGTAGGCTCCATTCTAAATAAAAAAAAGAGTAAAAAATTCAGTTTTTTCTCCATGTCTCCCTTGTTTAACTCTGTTTCCCTTGAAACTTCTCTGACACCCCTGCAATCCCATTCTGCATATTTCATTCTTGAGGACCCTATCCCACATTCCACTTCCCAACACCCGAAATCTCACATTTGTCTATTTTTAGGGTTTGCCATAACTTCTTCGATTTTCACCTAATCGCCTTCAAATTTATGACACCCCTGCAATCCCATTCTGCATGTTTCATTCCCGAGGACCCTATCCCACATTCCACTTCCCAACACCCGAAATCTCACATTTGTCTATTTTTAGGGTTTGCCATAACTTCTTCGATTTTCACCCGATCGCCTTCAAATTTTACTACAGAGTTCCTTTTCTAATTCTGCTTCTTTGTCCCTCTCTGCCAAATTTTCTCATTCTGAAATCCCCATTTTCTGCTTTCCTGTCCTTTCGACAATGTCCAAAATCTCGTCAAACCCCAATTACCCATCAGATTTTTTCCCCAATCCAAATTTCCCTTTACTAAATCAACTTTTGTTTGTGTTTTTCTACCCATTCCAAAAAAAAAAAAACCCTGGTTATAGTTGTCACCCATGCAGGAGCACACACCATGGAGGAAACACTTACAACCATCCAAACCAAACTCCAAGACCTTGATGAAAAATTTCTCAGCCTCCATCTTCAGCATTTAGTTATGAACAATAACCGACAGCCAGAATCTTTTGCAGCCACCGGGTTCTCTTCTTCCAGCAATTTTCGTGGGCCGAAGCTTGATTTTCCTCGCTTCAATGGTACTTATCCGACTAGATGGATATACCGAGCAGAACAATATTTCAGTCTGCATAATACTTTTGATGTCCAGAAAGTTCCACTTTCATCCTTTCATTTGGAACAGGAAGCCTTTCAATGGTACCGTTGGTACATCAAATCTCATCCCGAGCCAAACTGGACAGATTTTTGCCAACTCCTTTTGCCACGATTTGGTCCTAGTGCTTTTGATGACTTCACAGAAGCACTCACTAAGCTTCACCAATGGGCATAGTGAGAGAGTATCAGACATAATTTGAGAAACTGGCCAATTACACAGAAGGATTGTCTGATGAATTCTACAGGAGTTGTTTTAATAAGTGGTCTCAAGAATGAAATCCGCTCAGAGGTCAAAATGTTCTGTCCCAACACAATGATGGAAGTCCCAGGGTTGGATAAGTTGGCAGAGGACAAGATCGCATCTCAACAATGCTCCAAACCCACCTTTGTTCCCTTCAGAAATATGGGTTCCCAACGACCTCCCATCACGCTTGTTCCTCAACCAACTCCTATCAAGCATTTGTCTGAAATAGAGATGCAGGCACGCCGAGAAAAAAGGGCTTTGTTATAATTGTGATGAGAAATTCACTCGGGGACATAGATGTGTTCAACAAAAGCTCTATCTCTTGGATGTGGATTCTTCACCTGCCTCAGAACTTGGTGAAGAAGCTACAGATACAGTAGATG
This sequence comes from Larix kaempferi, assembly GCA_027924585.1. NCBI lineage: Eukaryota > Viridiplantae > Streptophyta > Pinopsida > Pinales > Pinaceae > Larix > Larix kaempferi. Next base: position 5,301,113 of record BSBM01000339.1, read on the forward strand.
ATCAGGTCGACATTCAACACCCGCCTTTTGACACCCCATCTCAGGATGACCCACCTGAGATCTCTCTCCATGCTGTAACTGGTGTCACCACCCCACAAACAATGCGGGTCAGGGGATACTTCAAGAAGCTCCCTCTTACCATACTCATTGATTATGGTAGCACTCATAACTTCATTGACCCTCGGATTGCCAAACAAGCTGATTGTTTTGTCCATCCTTGCTCCAACTTTGAAGTCATGGTTTCCAATGGGGGCACCTTACCTTGCAAGGGGAAGTGTCACAATGTGCGTATCTCTATGGAAGATTATAAACTACGCTCTGACATGTTTGCCTTTTCCTTAGGCGGATGTGATGTGGTTTTTGGCGTTCAATGGTTACGCACACTTGGCCCCATCTTATGGGATTTTGCTGAACTTTGGATGCAGTTTTCATTCAATGGGACACAACACAAATTTATGGGCTTACAACCAGGGTCTCTCTGCATCATCAGTTCACATTGCCTGGAAAATATCCTTAAGAAGAATTCACATGGTGTCATTGCGCATCTCCATTCCCTTCAGATGCACCCACCAATGGTCTCCACTACTTCCTTGCATAGATATGCATGTGTCTTTGTTACACCAGTGGGCTTGCTTCCTTCATGAGACCTTTCCGGTAAGCATTTCGCCGCATCTACATCTCAGGAGGACATGATGGCTATTTTGCATACAGTACAGAAGTGGCAGCCATCCCTATTGGGGAATTATTTCTGCATCAAGACTGATATCACTCTAGAGTCTGGAAACTTTCCTGGAACAACGGGTCTCCTCCCCAGCACACCTGAAATGGGTTATCCAACTCATGGGTTAGGACTATGCGACCACTTACCAGAAGGGTAAGGACAATATGGTGGAAGATGCTCCTCCTCGCACATTTGATGACCCAGTTTCTCTTACATCTATTTCTCTGCTTATTCCAAATTGGTTGCAATCTGTTCAACAGGGCTATCTCTTCTATGAACTCCATGCTTCTTCATCAGTAGGGCACTCTGGGTTCCTCAAAATGTATGACCAGGAACAATGTAACTTCTTTTGGCAGGGACTCAAAATGATAATTCAACGGATGGTGGTTGACTGTGATACTTTCCAGGTCAACAAGGGTGAAACAACCCTCCTTTCAAGACTGCTCGAACCCTTGCCCATTCCTCCATAGATTTGGACAACTATTTCTATGGATTTCTTAGAAGCGCTCTAGTGGTATAGTACCACATCTCAAAGGACACCATATGAAGCAGTCTCTGGACAAGCACCACCAGTTCTTCTTCCATACACCTTCAGCAGCTCCCCAGTTCAGGCAATTGACTCAATTCTTCGAAACCGTGATCAGCTTCCTCTCATTCTGCAGGACAATCTTCACATGGCAAGAATTTGACTGAAACAACAAACCGATCAGCACTGTTCTGAGCGCACTTTTCACATCGCTGATATGGTTCTTCTTCGTCTATAGCCTTCCACGCAATCCTCCCTGAAACTCCAAAGGCGCCAGTGGCTCGGAATGCAACCCGAGGATGCTACAGGGGACCCACTCCTTCAGATTCTGCATCAATTTCCACATCTAAAGCTTTGAGGACAAAGCTTTTTCTAAGGAAGTGGGGATGTTAGGAACCCATGTCTTTACTTTGTTAGTATATTGTTGTTGGACGCATATGCTTTGTAAGTCGTCCCGTAGTATTTGTTGATCCATATTTTGTGTTATTGTTGTTGGTGCATATGTTTTGTAAGTCGCCCATAGTTTTGTTGATCCATAGTTTGTATTGGCCCATGGTTTTGACTCATAGTATTGGCGCCTAGACTTAGCCCATGGTTTGTATTAGCTCATGGTTTGTATTGACACATAGTATTGACCCATGGTATTGGCGCCTAGACTTAGTATATAAGTGTGTGTTGAGGCCTATGAAGGCACCGTGAAGTTAATTGTATTGAGCTTGCTCAAAGGAGGTTGCCCCCTCGAAGTGGCCCGCGATCAATATAAAAGTGATTCTGAGTTCTGTTATTTATGATATCTCGTGTATTTGCATTAATTAATTATTGTAGGTTTTTCACAATTACAATTTCTTGATTGATTAAATGGTTTCCGTGGGATTCCCTGAAATCTCCACTTTGTTGTATTGTCAGGTATGGAGATATTTTCTGACATTATTGTTGTTCGAATCCTCTTTTAAAGATGTTCTGAGACTCGGGACACTTTCCGACTTTTGATGCGGCTTGACCCACATCTCAGACAACTTTTACAAACAAGCAAATCGGAAGGACGATTCGTTTCCTGCAGATTGCTTGATTCGAGGAAATTCATTGCTTCAACATGAAGGAACGATCTCTCTCTAAAAAATCTATAAATAAAGAGTTCCTCATCTCTTATTGCATCGCGCATCCTAGAGTAGAGAGTCTAGAGTCTTAATTCTTGTTCGAGTATGCTCTGCAAGTGCAGCTTAGTCTGATCACATTGCACCAGAAAGATCTATTTTAGGAAGTCGAGTCTAAAGGAATTGTGATTATGCTCTGCGAATTTCCCTATGGGTATAATATCGCATCAGAAAGCATTTTGATAATATTTGCTCTGTAATATTTCCGCTGCAAAATTAATAAAATTTATGGGTACCATTCCTAGTTCGAAGTTTGTGTATTTATGGCATGTCTAAAGCCGTATCACCCCTTAACCCGGATCTGTAATTCCCTAGTTATCTCGCAAGATTTTTCACTCTGGTCGTGAAAAGCATCCGTCCGCGAAGTAAGTCCCAGGAGAGGTTGTAGCGCATGTTCGACATTACAAGGAGTGATTGAAGAAAGGTAGCAGGCTCGTGAGTTATAGATATTCAGCCAAAATGAAGCAAGCCCGACAGTGCGATTTCTATCCAGTCTACTATGTGTAGAGGCCCCTAAGATTTTAGTTACAATAAAATCCCTCATTGTTCGTGTTGGAAACCTAATCTTACGGGATTATGGTTCGAGTTGTATATATTATAAATATTGTAACTGAATAAGGAGATGAAGAGTCTCCATAGGAATCTAAAGATTTGTTACAAGGTGAAAAGGAACCGTCAAGAGCAATGTATAAATAAAGGATTTTTCTTAATGAAAATGGAATTTCCATTATTCCTATTATTCTCCTTCCATATTCTCGACTTAGACTATCATGTGCCTAGATACCGTAACGTCTCTCTCCCAAGGAGCCATATTCTTCATTCAAATCTTTGTTGTGTTTCCCATTCAATTTTTTGCTCACTAACGGTGCGTCTACATTCTCCACAAACCCTAATCCTAAATGCACATGAGAATTTCTCTTCTTTCAACCGAGATACTAAATACCATGAATTACTGTATCCCTAATCCAGCTACAAACCCTAATATCTACGTGCTACTACTTCCCATCGATTTTTAGCTGTTGCGTATCATTTTTTAACCTTCTACGTGGAAGAGTGAGACCATTATCCAGAATCCTAAATATTGTTGAATACGAGCTCTTCCTCATGACCAAGTATGCTCGAAGGAGCTACTGGTTAATTGTTTCTGCAATCCATTTAGTGGATACTTGAGTGTGTGGTTGCGACTGGAGAAGATTAGTATATCGTGCAATGGAAAACGTGGAGCTGTGATCTGGTGCTGTATTTTTTATCCGGTTTGAATTTTTGTTGCAATACGTTTTCCTAGCTCATGGTGAAGCCATCGTTGGAGATGTGACTTCTCTCTTGGCGCATGAAACCACTCATTGGTGAGCATGGAATAAATGGTGTGGTGGCTGCATTCTCATCCTTTTATACTGTGGAGTTACGCACCTTCATTTGTGTTGAAGAGATGTGATTATGAGTGGATACTCCAGCTTTGAAGAAGTGTGTGCTACAATTGCATGGAGAACCCTAGTTGATCTGAGACTGTGGATTTGAACTGTGTATTTGAAGACTGTTGTTCGAATACCTTGAAGCTAAGAGCGTTAAATACTGTTGTGTGTTGAAGCTACTACGATTTCTCTCCAGTGAAGTCTGATATTGCTATACATTGCATTAATTCTTTTTAATGGAAGTGTATCATATTTACTTAAGACTAATAAAAGGTTGTTTGGGCCAAGTATTACCTCTGGTGTTCCATATTGTTGTTGCTTGCTATTGCAACACACTCTAAATATTTGTATCATTTTTCTTTGGCATGTCAAATTGTCAATACTGTATTATATGACAGAGATTCTATTGTTTTGCATTGTAAATGGTGGCAGAGACTTATACCCGCACCTTTTCTATTTTTCAAATCACCTTTTATTTGCAGGTGACAAAGGTGACTATTGCAAAGATGCATTCACTGGCATCTATAGTTGGAGCAATACTCACTGGAAAAGGCAACTATCCTAAGTGTTCAAGGAATATCAAAGCTACATTCATCTATAATTATCTATGGCATGGGATATGTGAAGGCATCACCATTAAAACAAAAGTGGGACTAACCTTGAACTCTGACCCAAAGCTACCAACATTAGAGAAAGAATTAGAAATATGGTAGACCAAAGACAACAAGGCACTAGCAATAATCACTGCAACAGTAAGTGGAGAGATTAGTCAACACATCCTGCAACATCATGTTTTGAAGCATTGAAGGATTTGTATGACTCACATTCTGAAATGGAGGTGATTCAGTTGATGCTGAAACTGTTCAGTTTAGAAGTGAAGGATAATGATCCTATGATGGTTGCATATGAGATCAGAGTAATCATGCATAAGATTCAATTCTCGGGCATGAAACCAAACCTTCCACTTGCTTCCTTTGTAAAGTCCCTTTATCCTGCACATTCACACTACCTTGAATCATTTCAAACTAGTGACATGTTCAAGGATCTCACTTTGACACCTTGGTGGAGAATATTGTGGACAGAGAGAAATCTTTTAGAAAGAAGAATAGTGAGCCTACTGGAGAAACCATTTTCCTTTCTTAGAAAGAAAATAAATAGTCAAAATAATCTTCCAAGGGAGAGAGCAACAAAAGAGGACAAGGAAGAAGAAACTTCGAAGGAAGGGGGTAGAAAAAACTCGAGCAAAAGACTAGTTTTGAAGTGTATGCATTGTGGGATGAATGGAATGAAGCAGAACACTGTTCGACCCCTGTTCGGGTACACAGGGTACTACCAAAGGAACGAACACCAAGAGCAACCACTTCACACAAACAGATCACAGATCAACACACCGATGTTTTGACGTGGTTTAAACCCTCTTGAGGGAAACACTCCACGGCCCCGGCCAAATAGCTTCTACGGGACAATTTATTATGCAAAGAAAGAAAGTTACAAATGAGCTTCTCATAATCGATCAACTAAACAATGACCCTCCATGCTCTTTAAATAGAGATCATGGACCAATCGGGTGTTAAGCCACGGATCAAGGTTAGGTTTGATCTAAGAGAAGTTGAGCCGTCGGATCACTCTATGTCGGAAACATATCGTGACCGTCGGATTAAGTATATACAAATGCATACTAATGCATACTAAAGAAACACACTATCCCTAACGGATATATTACACAAGTTGATCTTAACTAACTCCTAAGTGTCTAAATATCCTAACATCCCCCCTTAAGAACAACTTGGGATAGGATTGAAGGATTTACAAAAGTGACACTATTAGGAGAAGGAAGGAGGCATTAGAGCCTATCCCCCCTTAATGACAAGTTCCTGAACTCCTAACATAGATCGAAGTTTAGAAAACTTCGCTTTGGTAAGAGACTTGGTGAAGATGTCTGCAACTTGATCATCTGTAGGGCAAAAGAGCACTTCAAGAACACGATCATGAACAAGATTTCTGATGAAGTGCATGTGTAGCTCAATGTGTTTGCTGCGTTGATGTAGAACTGGATCTTTGGCAAGCTTGATGGCACTTTGATTGTCGCACCAAAGTGGAGTAGGCTGCTGCTGCTCGAATCCAAACTCTGAAAGGATCTGTCGAAGCCATAAAGCTTCCTGACTGGCATTAACTGCTGCTCGATATTCGGCCTCTGCTGAAGAAAGAGCAAGAGCTTGTTGTTTCTTACAAGCCCAAGTGATAGGTCCAGAGCCCAGACTGAAAACATAACCTGCAGTAGACTTTCGATCATCAGGATCGCCGGCCCAATCTGAATCAGTGAAACCAACCAACAAAGGTTTCCCCCCTGTACTGTAATGAATCCCAAACTGAACTGTACCTCGAATATATCGAAGTATTCTTTTAGCTGCTTTCCAGTGACTTTCATGAGGTGTCTGCATATAACGGGCAACTCTACCAACGGCAAAGGAAAGGTCAGGACGGGAATGAGTCAAGTATAAGAGACAACCAACAAGCTGACGATACAATGTGGCATCAACTTCAGGTGAAGTACAAGTGGCAGAAAGTTTGACTCCAGACTGGAAGGGAGAAGGGGCTGGTTTACAATCTTCCATGTGAAAGCGACGAAGAAGGTCACAAGCATACTTAGACTGAGAAAGAAAGATTCCTTCTTTGGTTTGCAGAACTTGGAGACCAAGAAAATAATGCAAGTGTCCTAAGTCTGACATTTCAAAATTTTGTTTAAGACTGGATTTCACATGGGTTATAAGCTTAGGGTCACTACCAGTAAGAATAAGGTCATCAACATATAGAACAAGTATGATGAGATGGTTTCCTACTTTCTTGGTATAGACATTGGGGTCAGAATGGCATCTAGAAAAACCAGTGTCAAGGAGAAAGTTATCCATTTTGGCATACCAAGCTCTAGGAGCTTGCTTAAGGCCATATAAGGATTTCTTAAGGCGACAGACAAGGCTAGAGTTATTCTGAACATAGCCAGGAGGTTGTTCCATGTAAATTTCCTCCTGTAAATCACCATGTAAGAAGGCAGACTTGACATCCATTTGATGGACTTCCCAGTTGTGTAAGGCTGCAAGGGAAAGAACAAGGCGGATGGAGTTCATTTTGGCGACGGGAGCAAAGGTTTCATTGTAGTCAATCCCTTCAACTTGAGAAAAACCTTTGGCAACTAACCTTGCCTTAAGTCTTTCAACACTTCCATCTGATGCATACTTAGTTCTGTAGACCCATTTACATCTGACAAGTTTTCTTCCTTTTGGAAGAGGTACAAGATCCCAAGTATCGTTCGCCATTAAGGAACGATATTCTTCATCCATGGCTGCATCCCAATCTGGATTCCCTGAAGCTTCTGCAAAAGTTTCTGGATCATGATTCTCGGAAACTTGAGCCAAAAGAGAAGAGGCTCGCTGAAACTGAGAACGTGTTCGACGTTGATCTCTAGGATCACCGACAAGATCACCAGCTGCTTCACATGTTGAACGGACCCATCGAGGAAGCACTTGTGCTGGTGCAACTGGAGGAACATGAGCAGGCGGAGGTGGATTTTCATCCTCACTGTCATCATCAGAAACTGGAGTTGGAAACCTGTCAAGGAAGTTGAAAGAAGAAGAAGAAGGCACAAACGCCGAATCAGGCTCGCAGGCCAAAGATGGCACACTCGCCGAGTTAGGCTCGCAGGCCAAGATATTTTCATCAAATTTTACATCTCTTCTAATGATTATAGCATGAGAAGGTGGTTGAAGAAGTCTATAACCTTTTACATCTTCAGAATATCCAACAAATATGCACTTTTCACTTTTAGGCTGCAATGCTTTCCGTTTTTCATCCGGAATGTGAGCCCATGCTTCACTACCAAACACACGAAAGTGACTTACATCAGGTTTAATTTTACTCCATGCTTCTTCCGGTGTTATACCTTGTAATGCTTTTGTGGGAGTGCGATTAACTATGTAATTTGCACAATTAATGGCTTCAGCCCAAAATTGAAGACTTAGTCCCTTAGATTGGATCATACAATTAGCCATTTCTTTTAAAGTGCGGTTCTTCCGCTCAGCTACACCATTTTGTTGTGGTGTATATGGAACAGTGTGTTGTTGTTGGATGCCTTGTTCAGTGCAGAAAGTAGTGAACTGTTTGTTAACATATTCTCCTCCATTGTCAGATCTTAACTTAATAATTTGATGACCAGATTGTTTTTCAACAAGGGCCTTGTAGGCCAAGAACATGTTAAATACTTCGCTCTTAAGTTTTAGGAAATAAACCCAAGTGCGTCTGGTGTAATCATCAATGAAAGTTAAGAAATATTTGAAACCAGAAAAGGAAGCAGATGGAAGAGGACCACACAAGTCACTATGCACAAGCTCCAAGGGAACCGAGGCGTGCCAAGAGGCACGTTTGTCAAAACTGTCCCGATGATGTTTTCCGAGTACACAACCGGAACAAACACCATCTCTGCAAGATACCATCGGAAGACCTGTCACCATATTTTCTTTACATAGTTGTTGCAATGAGCGATAATTTAAGTGACCAAATCGCTCATGCCAAAGTTTGCTCAAGTTATCACTATGAGCAACAAAAACTGAAGGGAAAGGTGATGACCCAAAGTTGTTAAACTTGTACAACCTGGTAATATCATCAACAATTCCGGTAGCTAGAACCTGTTGAGGATCTTTAAAATCCTTGATTACAACTTGGTGAGGTGTAAAGGTCACAGTTTTACCTTCACCAGAATGAGTGATCTGATAGACTGATAACAAATTGCAGGAAATTCTTGGAACACATAGTACATCACTAAAATGACCATTATCTACTGGAACTGTTCCAGCTCCTACAACACTTAGAGATCTATCATCACCAACAAATATTTGTTTGGTGTTACATTCATGCATAGTAGAAAAGATGGCTTGATCCTTAGCCATATGATAAGATGCTCCAGAATCAATGAGCCATTCATTTGAAGTAGAAGAAGAAGATGCATTATAAGAATAACCAGAAGCACAAAGTGCATGTCCATGAGAGGTAGATTCTGATGGCGAATCTAGGCTGATGTGGTGCTTCTTCATTGCTGCTTCCAAGGCTGCCATCTTCTTGAAACACTTGGATTCATCATGATTATCTTTCCCGCAATAGTTGCAATGACGCTCAGTCTTCTTGCCTTTTGGCTTGGATCCTTTGTCATTTTTTAAAGAAGGAGTTGACTGAGAGGGTTTTGGACCCTTGTTTGACTTATTATTGCGAAAATTTTGTTTCTTGGGAGGCTTGGACTTTTCTTTCTGTTGGGACAATAAGGCTTTCCCAGATGTATCTGCATTGTTGATTATTCCAAGATGAATGAGTTTATCTTGTTCCCTAATCAAGGAATCACAAAAGGATTCAAGACTAGGCTCTTGATAGCTAGCTGCATTTAATGACGCTTTCATGGAGTAAAATGTAGATACAAAAACAGAATATGCAGGTCCAAGTTTGGAAAGAATATGATAAATGCATTGTTTGTCTTCCCTCTCAATCTTACATTCTGCACATAAGAGCTTGAGAGTTTTGTACTTAGATAAATAATCTTGAATGCATGAAAAGTCACTTGGATTTAAAGAAATCAACTCATTTTCGAGTTGGTGACCTCGAATTTCATTGTGTTTACCAAACACAGTTTCCAACTTGTCCCAAGCAGTATTAGGTTCATCAATTCCAGATATGTGGAATCGCAAATCAGTAGAGATTGACATCCCAATCAATCCACGAGCTTCATCACATCTATTTGCCCATTTTATTTTCTTATCATCATCAGTGGGTTCTTTTTCTTTCCCTGTGGTAATTCTGAAAAGTCCCCTACTTCGTAGAACATCCTCCATACGAGATTTCCATGAGAAATAGTTGGAACTATTAAGTAGAATATCACAATGGGCGGCCATATTTGCAAATTAATGGCTGTAAAGGCAGAAACCAATAGTCTGGATGTGAAGATCTCGAAAAAATAGGCGGTTTAAAAAAAACGGCACTGAAAACTGATTTTGTATGATGAAGTTATGCTTGAACAAAGAAACTGTTGAAGATGTCCCCAATAGTGACGTGGCAGCTAGAGAATGTCCAGCAAAAAAAAGAACCCCCCTCTTCCCAAGATGAACCTTTTGACAAACACTTTACAAAAAAAGTTGCTTTTAAGTGAATCACTTTTGTAAAATAAGTGATTTCACTTTTACAATGATATTACTTTTAAATAGTGCAACAATAAATAAAAAGCTTAAGTGACTCACTTGTATTTTTATTTTTATTATTTAAGTGAGATGCACTTTTACAATAAAGTAACTTGAAAAATAGAAATTGCATGCACTTTTCTTTTTAAAAGTAACTTCCTAAGACTTGAACTCAAGACCTATTAAGGAATAAAGCAACTTTGAACCAAGTGAGCTAGATTAAAAGGTATGTAAAATATGGGAATGAGGAAGGGGGCTTTTTTTTTTTTTCTTTTTTTTTTTTTTTTTTTTTTTTTTTTTTTTTTTTTACTCTTCTTGCTCGGTTTGCGTGCTTGCCCTTTTTCCTGCAAAACAGACCACAAAACGAAACAAAAAAAACTTTTCCACACTTCTGGAGTTAGATCTTGTTAGCTTGCCCGGAAAGTCTACGTTTTCTCTCTGTTTCTGATTTGCCGAGATCGCGCAAGGTGCACGGCAAAGAGCATACGCAGCCGAGAAAAACCCTTTCCCTTTCTGTTTCTGATTTGCCGAGATCGCTCAAGGTGCACGGCAAAGAGCATACGCAGACGGGAAAGCAACAATCCGAACCAAAAAAAATCTAACAGTAACAAAAAATGAAATATGAGATTTTTTTTTCTTTTCAAAAAACGAAATAAAAAAATGCGTCACTGTAACATTATACCTTCAGATCTGATAAAAAATGCGTTTCTGGAGCACCCGGGAACCGTTTTCGATCAAACGAAAACTTTTTTTCAATGGAAACGACGCTCCGGACGCAATGGAACACCTCCCACAGCCCAGAAATGCACAGAAATATCAGAACTAGAAACCCTTTCGAGTTTCGGCAACAGCAGTTCAAGATCTAGATCATAACCGGAAGCGGCACTTCATAAAAGCTCTGATACCATGTTCGGGTACACAGGGTACTACCAAAGGAACGAACACCAAGAGCAACCACTTCACACAAACAGATCACAGATCAACACACCGATGTTTTGACGTGGTTTAAACCCTCTTGAGGGAAACACTCCACGGCCCCGGCCAAATAGCTTCTACGGGACAATTTATTATGCAAAGAAAGAAAGTTACAAATGAGCTTCTCATAATCGATCAACTAAACAATGACCCTCCATGCTCTTTAAATAGAGATCATGGACCAATCGGGTGTTAAGCCACGGATCAAGGTTAGGTTTGATCTAAGAGAAGTTGAGCCGTCGGATCACTCTATGTCGGAAACATATCGTGACCGTCGGATTAAGTATATACAAATGCATACTAATGCATACTAAAGAAACACACTATCCCTAACGGATATATTACACAAGTTGATCTTAACTAACTCCTAAGTGTCTAAATATCCTAACAACCCCTTGGGACTCCACCAAAGAAATACATAACCAGAAGAAAGAAGACAAAAATAAGATCCAAGAGGCTGGTAAAGCTCCCGATTCTACTTATTGTATTGTTGCACATCGTAATCTTGGAATAAATGAAATCACATATTTTTCATCTTATAAATATTGTTGGTTGCTTGATACTAGCGCAACATCAGACATGAAATTTAGAAAAGACTATTTTGAGGAACTGAATGACAATGTAAATGACATAGTTTATTTTGCAAACAAATCTAGCATCAAACAAAAGGGAATTGGTTCCATCAAGCTCAAATTGTCTAGATTCCTTGATTTTTTTTTGCAGAATGTTCTCTATCTTCCAGAGTTGCAGAGATTACAGAGTATTTTTTAAGCATTCTATTATTACACTTAAGTATAGTATTCTAGGCGATTATTTTGGATTGGAAAAAACATAGATATAGATAGGTAGGAGAATATTAAATACAAAACCTACAATTTACTACTGAAATGTGTAAATTTTGGCGAATATTATGATAAATTTTTTTTTTTTATGTAAATATAGGCGATATTAGAGACTAAAAATGACCAAATAACGAATTTATTTTTTGAAAAAAAACCCAAAAAATAGCCAATTGGCGAAATTTCGCCCCTAAAAATTACCCTGGCAGAGAATCTTGCTATACTATCTATAGATCCGACAGAAAGGCCATTCCATCCACATGTTTGATGGGATCGTAGAGATAAGGAAGTCATTTGACAACCAGGTCATTATGACTAGATATGAAGATGGAAAGTTATTGAAGCTGAAAGGCTCATCTGCAAGAGTTTAGAACTTTTCCTACCTCTCTCAGCATGGAGAATTTAATTTGTCATCTAATTTGTTGTGGCAGATATAGTCATCTAAATTATAACAATCTTCACTTATTAAGAAAGAATGATGTTTTCGATTTTCCCACCATTCCTTAGAAAATGAAGAGATGTGATGCATGCATATTAGGAAAACATAGTAAGTAGCCATTTCAAGAGTCAAAATTCAGATATTGTAGAAAGTTAGAGCTGGTTCACTCTGAATTATGTGGCCCCATGCATGTTCCTCCTACCAATGGTGATAGATATCCCATGACCTTTTCTTATGACTACACCAGAATGAGTTGGGTATACTTTTTAAAGACAAAATCTGAAGCATTTCAAACATTCAAAAAATTTCAAGCATGGATAGAAAATCAAGCACATTCTCATATTGGCACACTTCGTACTGATAATGGAAAAGAATACACTTTTAATGCTTTTGAAGACTATCATCGTCAACATGGGATTGCACATCAAACTTTAGTTCCTTACAACCCTCAGCAAAATGGTGTGGCAGAAAGAATGAATAGAGCCATAATAAATATGGTACGCTCAATGATGTTTTTCAAGAATGTAAAACTGATGTTTTGGGGTGATGCAGTATTGTGTGCATCCTATTTGAGAAATAGAAGTCGATCTCATTCTCTTGAAAACAAGACTCCACATGAAATGTGGTATGGCCACCATTCGGTGAGGCATCTCAGGATCTTTGGTTCCACTTGCTTTGCCTTGATACCAACAGAGCAAAGAGACTGTCTTGGTGCTAGAAGTCGAAAATGCATTTTATTGGGGTATTTAGACACTTCCAAGGCATATCATCTTTATGATGAGGTAAACAAAAAATTTGGTGTTTGCAAAGGCTCCCATAGTTGTGAAATCTTATTCATCCACCTAAAACAATTTTAGATGAATCTATCCTAATGGTAGAAGACACTTACCTCGAGTCATCAAAGGATTTTTCATAAAATCATAATCCATCATTGTGCACTAACCTTTGATGTGCATTATGCCAAACATATGGCCATTATTCACATCATTGTGTCAAACTCCCTCAGTAACATGCCTTGGTTGTTATTCAATAGTTCCCTCCATTGATTACTCCTTAATTTGTGCCTCGTCAACATGTTTTTTCTCCACCCACTACAAATATTGGGAATTATGCCACTATGTGTTATATCTCTACATACATAGTTTTTGTGTCTCTTAATTCCACTTCCTTTCATTAGACATTGACATTGGTGTCCCACCTATCACTAATGTACCTTTTACTTCACCATGGATTGAACGTCATACCACATGTTCTGTCTCCATGATCGTGGGTGGGTCACACACCTATGGCCTCATTAAACTAGCTCTAGTGACCATAATTTTCATTTAGACGATGATATTCTAGAATCCATGACTACCCTTGTTTATCTATGGGACAATATGCATCATTGGTATTATTTACTTCCTTGGGATACATTCACCCCAGAGAACCTGCCCAATCAATATCCCATTGAAATCAAGGATTTTATCCTTCCTAAACACGTCGATTGGTTTAGAAATCTAATTCCTACTCCATATACTTTTGAGGAAGGAAACATAGACATTTATATTACCCTTGGTGTCATTAAAAACACCCTTTTTGAAGGTTATTGTTCCCTTAAATAAGTTTATTCTTACAAAACCCTTTTCTAAGAATTTCATGATGTTTTTCCTAGTCTTATTTAGAAATGTAGGTTGTTCATGTGTGTAGGTAGTTCATTTGGAAGCCAACTTTTCTTGCAATTTTTCACAAGGTTCATTGATATACCTTTAGATATGCTTCTTCAAATTGACATATAGATATCATATCGACACTCTTATTATATTGCATTTTCCTTCTCTACCACCCCTTGAATATGTATTTAGGACCCCCTTGTTTGGGAAAGTGGCTTAGCCCATCTATATTGCATTTCACCATTGTTCGATGCTAATACTTCATGTTGGGTCCTTTAATTGTCATCATTTTACACCCCATTTTCCCTATTTTTAATCCTTTGTTGCTTACCCTTAACCTTTCATTAGCCCATTTTAATGCTTATATGCGGAATATAGACCCAACCATGTTTCCATTACATTTATTTAGTATTTCAAGTGAATTATGATTAAACATTGGAAAAATAACATATTTTACATTTATCTTTGAAACAAATATGAGTTTGATGATTTTTGCAGAAGTAGTTCCAGGCCACTTACTCTGGGACATTTGTCACAACTCATATGCTTGAAGATCCACGAAAGTGGATACTTGAGAATTTTTCATATGAGACATTATTAATTCATTACTACTGTCATTACTCCTAATGTTACTATTGATGCTACTCCTTGAATCCACCTTGGAGAAATATATTCAATAGGGGTGATGGATTTTTATAAATCCATTATTTCTATCCTTCTTATATGTCTCAAATTATGATGTTAAATTATTTGAAGATAAAAGGGACAAAATGGTGGTGCATATTTGGTTTATTTACAAATATTTGAATACCTCCATTTAATATATGATGGACCTAAGAATTCAAATACTACTAGGAGTCATTTGGGATGAGTTTTGGGCATGTTTTTATGGCTCACATCCCTAAATTCGAATTTGACTTCTAGGGAATCTTAAATAGCATGGGAGTTAGAAAAGATCTTGGGATTAGATTTGAATTAGTTTTGAGATCCAAAATATTACCAATTTCTTGGATATTCATTTATTTTTTATTATGGAAAACTCATGTATAAATAAGAGTGATCTCTCCATTCTAAAGGGAGAGGACTCTTACAGCAACAAGTCCAAGTTATGATGGAATATAATTATATTTATTTTGATCTCTTTTGTTTATATAGATTGTAGTTATTTAATTTATCTAATTTGTAAATAGACTAACTTCTTCTTATTGCTTAGCATAGGATGTATTTTAATTTGATCCATTTATTTCCATAGATAAGTTTTTAATTCAAGTTCATTATTTATGCAAGTATGTTAGATTCATAGATTAGCATGGTTGAAACTATAGTGCGTTTTACTTTCTGCAAGTGTGTTTATGCAAGAGTGTTTCAATTCACCCATGATGGTTGTTAGGGGGGCATAGTAGCTACTTGAGTGGAGACTCCTCATGATCCCCCTGCCTGCCGCACATAATTCCTTTCATTTTTTCAAGATTTGGTGTGTTTCGATTTCAACCATAGTGTGTGTTCAATTATGTAGGAGTGGGTGTGTGAGTCAATTTCCACAGTATGCTTTCAATTATGCAAGAGTGGGTGTGTTTCAATTTTTGCAAGCGTGCTTTCAATTATTCAAGAGTGGATTGATTTACTTTTCTACAACACATATTAGACAACCAAAGTGGAGGAAGCTATATCCTGCGTATATTTTGCACGATAACCTTGAAACAACAATAGGCACCCTGGATTGATAATTCAGGTTTGGAATTTCAATTTCTTTATAAACAATTGATTTGCCCAGCACTCCACTTACAAGGGTTTCTTTGGATTAGTACCATGTTTCATGTTGGTACCCATGCCAAGGTTTCTTTATTTAGGATCGGGATTCTATATAGTCTACATCCCAAGGACAACATCATTTTTCTTCTCACTATTTTGCTAACTTGTTCCCCTAGGATTCCAAATAGTTTGTATTAAATTGGCATATAGTGCAATGCTTCATCACATTTCATTGGCCCATTTCCTCATACATATTATGAATATCATTTGAATTTTTATGCCTTTATTCATCATTCCATTAAGTATATTTCCACCACTAGCTTCCCCCGTTGGTTGCTTCTATTCACCACTACTAATCCACTTGGTTGCATTTTGGGGTACCTATATCCTTGTTTGTAACGTATCCAAAGTCTTTCATGATTTTTGGAAGAGTTCACAATACTCCTTTGGCACCACCATGCTACATGATCCCTTTATGGAAGTAGTCCCAATTTCCCTTGTTAAGGGCATCCTCATTGAGTCAATTTGTATCAATATCCCAACCAAGTCTTATCACAGATCTTATGGCTCCTAGACTTGTTATCACCCATCTTTGTCATTTCATGCCATTAGTTATATTTACCCTATGAGTTTTAATTATAATACCCTTGCCTATTATTGAACATCACTCTTGGGTTTATACAGTGGTTTCTGGGTCAACCTTGCCATTATGATCCAAACAAGGGAAGTATTGAGTCCCATTTTCATTGCCTTACTCGTCCATCATTGTATTAGTCTCGGTTAATCACATTTGAAACATACATGATATATATGTTGTGCTTCGTGTTGGCCTCTATGAAGTCCTTCATTCCTTAATTTCAATGAACCTTCCCTTCTTGACATTGACACCTTTACTCAATGGGTTTTGCTTAATAGGTTTTATGTATCTTGGTCCCATTGACATTACGGGTGGGTAACCTAGGCTTAACCAAGGAGAGTCACCATTGCTTCTTAACTTAGTATTCTATTGTTGTGTATACAATATCCATAGGCATAAAATAATATTTAAATATAATTATATAGTAAATAATAAAAGTAAAATATAATAACAAAGACTAAATTAAATATAAGGAGACATACCTTTTAAAAATGAAAAGGAATCAGGCTTATCCATGTTTTATATGTGCGTGGGCCTACAATTGTAAAACGCACTTTTTAATAATATATATAATTAAATACTTTAAGACAAATATAGATTCTGCTACATTGGTATTAGAGTGTGAAGACAAGGAATACAAGGATTCCAACCTCACCCTCTATCCCCTGCTCCTCCTCCATTCCCATTTACCTACATCCTCCAACCATTCTCCATTCCTCCTGTTAATTTTGAGCATTAATTCAATATACTCTAGGATCTTTACTGAGAGAATAACATGTACATTATATCAATTCGTATCAATCATAGCAAGCATGTCAATCATCACAAGAAGCAAACATAAGAGACAATAGACACACAGAGTTTTCATGGGGAAAACCCTAAGGTGAAAAACCCCACAACTTCCTTAGAGATAGATAGAGCAATAGTACAACCAAAGTACATAGATATAGACTCCTCCTAGCAGTTGATCCTCCTCCTCACATGTGCGCCACTTTCCGAGTGATGGAAGAGTGAGTTATGAAGTGATCCAAATAGAGATCGGGAGATCTCTATTTATACTTGTCCTGACTGCCCAATAAACTTATGGGATTGACTTGTTTAGCTTAGTACAATAACCCAATGTTAACTTAATCAGGGCCGACCCCACACATGGTGGTCTAATAACCCATCGGCAAGTTACGACACTTGCGACACTTGTCAATACAAATGACGACACTTTCGTATAGAGAAATAATAACATCTCTATAGGAGTACAATATTCATAAATGAAATACATGGGTGAAATACATTTCAAAGTTACATATACATCAACACTCCCTCTTAACTAGGAAGGTATTTCTCGACACAGATTTGCTAGCACAAGTCTTCTTCTCTGGATCATCATCAGTGAATCATCATGCTCGAATCATTGTCATCGTTATTGCTGCGGCTATCTCAATCAATCTCTGAATCTACTCGTCATAGGAAGTTCTACAGAGTCAGTCCTTTTTCATACTGGATGTAGGCCCACCATCTGCAGGTCTTCATCATCACTAGCCATACTGTGGAATCCTCGGGACTTATTACGTGCGTCACAAAACCTGGCTGTAGCATCCCGGGCTATTACGAGCACACAACTCTACTTGTCGGATCTCCCAGGAGCACATTACATGTGACCCATCACAAAACTTGGCTGAAGCATCCCAGGCTGTTACGAGCACACAGCTATACCTGTCGGATGTCATAGGAGCACATTACATGTGATCTCACCACAAAACCTGGCTGAAGCATCCCAGGATGTTATGAGCACACAGCTCTACCTGTTGGATCTCCCAGGAGCACATTACATGTGATCTCACCACAAAACCTGGATGAAGCATCCCATGCTGTTACGAGCACACAGCTCTACCTGTCGGATCTCCCAGGAGCACATTACATGTGGTCATGGAAAAACCTTGCAAGAGCATTCCAGGTTGTTACGAGCACACATCTCTACCTGTCGGATCTCTCAAGGGCACATTACATGCCATAGGACAAAACCTCGCAAGAGCATTTACCAGATCTCCCAAGGAGCTATTATATGCCAGCGGCAAAAACTAGCAAGAGCATCTGCAAATCTCCCAGGGCGCTATTATATGTCCTCCCAGAGTAATGCCTCTAAAGAGCATCTGAGGCCTTTTTAATCCTATCCAGATCTCCCAGGTCTACTTACAAGCTCATCTGCACAACCTGTCCACGGCCACAGAGTATCCACCTGATACTCACCATACATCATCCTGATGTACACATGACCATCCTGATCATCATCACTGCATCGTCCTGATGCATGTCATCTGGAGCAACATCCTGAAGCTCGTCATCCATGATCATATAATGCATCCACCTAATGCATACCAAGTATCTACCTGATACATATCATCATATACAATGTATCTACCTGATACATACATAGATACATGATCCACACAATGTATCCAGCAACATACATGATCTACCTGATCATACAACGTATCCACCTGATACATATACAGATACATGGTCCAAGCATCCAACATGATACATAAATGATCCAACTGATTATATCCAGCATCCAACATGATGCATACATACATAAATGATCCAACTGATCATATCCAACATCCAACATGATGCATACATACATAAATGATCCAACTGATCATATCCAGCATCCAACATGACGCATACATACATAAATGATCCAACTGATCATACAGAGCAGAAACTAGAACATCATCCTGATGCTCATCATCCAACACTTATATCCATAGCCATGTGAAGGATCCCCCTTCCACCATGCTTGGAATGGCTTCAACAAATGTCTCCATCACTTCTTCCTCGAAGTGTCATCAATCTGAAGAACACCAAGCCTCTCTCTTAAGTACTCAAACTTCACTCTGGCTAGTGGCTTCGTCAACACATCTGCAATCTGCTCATCCGTCGCAACATACAGGAGCTTCACTGCTCCCCTCTGTACCATATCCCTAATATAGTGATATTTGATCTGTATGTGTTTCAACCTATCGTGAAACACCGGGTTCTCAGACAGCTTCACACAACTCTAGTTGTCACAAAATCTACCAGTAGCCTCCAGCGGTAGATCAAATAACTCAGACAATAGCTTCCGAAGCCATACTACCTCACAACTAGCCAAACAGGCTGCAACATACTCTGCCTCGGCTGTACTCAGTGCTATGCAGGACTGCTTCCTGCTAAACCAAGAGATCACACATGATCCCATACTGAAGCAACACCCAAAACTACTCTTCCTATCTGCAGCAATGCCTGCCCAATCTGAATCAACATAACCCATCAATGCCTACCCAATCTGAATCAACATAACCCTGTAGGTTAAACTTTTGATTTGCATCATACTTGATCCCATAATCAACTGTACCCTTCAGATACCTCAGAATATGCTTTACAACAACTAGGTGAACACTCCTCGGATCCGCCAGGAACTGGTTCAATGTCTTCACTGCAAAGCAAATATCTGGTCTCATGTTCGTCAGGTACATCAAGGACCCAATCATCTAACGATACATAGTGACATCAACCGGCTCAGATGAAGCATCACACAGAAGCTTTAGGTTCGATGCCATAGGTGTGGCCATGGCCTTGCAGTCCATCATCCCGAACCTCTTCAGGATCTCTACTGCATACTTCCCTTGTCCAAGGAAGATTCCATCTGCACTCTACCACACCTCCATACCTATAAAATAGTGCATCATCCCCAAGTCCTTCATCTCGAACTCAGCAACAAGCTTCCTCTTTGTATTGGAAATCAATCTATCATCTCCTATTACAAACAGGTCATCCACATACAGGAGTAGTATCACGGAATTTCCTTCCTCAACCTTGTAGTAAAGGTTGGAATCCGCTTTACTCTTGGTAAATCCCAAACTAGATAGGAAACTGTCCATCCTACCATATCAAGTCCTAGGAGCTTGCTTCAATCCATACAAGGCTTTCTTCAATCTGCACACATATGACTCCCTGTCATGTGTTTCAAAACCGAGTGGTTGCTCCACATGCACTTCCTCTTCAACTACACCATTCAAGAAAGCATTCTTGACATCCATTTGGTGTATCTTCCATTTCATCACTATAGCCAGAGCAAGTACTGATCTGATGGAAGTGTACCTAGCTACAGGAGTAAAAGTTTCTTCATAATCTATTCCCTCTTTCTGAGAGAAGCCACGAGCTACAAATCTTTCCTTGTATTTCTCTATGCTGCCATCTGCAGCATGCTTGATCTTGTAGATCTATTCATAAGTCACAACAGACTTCCCTTTAGGTCTTGGGACAACATCCCAAACATCATTCTTAGACCATGGCATCCTTCCAATCTTTCTTTTCTGCTACTTCTTCATAATTGGAAGGTTCTTTGTTCATGATATCATAGAGTAAAGCAACATAGCTGGTATGTGATCTAGTTCTCTTCTTTGCTCTGTGTTCTTCTGGAATTCCATATCTTTCTGCATCTTGAATGAGCTCTCTAGCCCATGCAGGTCTTCTCTTGTGAGAGTTATTCTCATGAGGTGGATCTACAGGTTCTTGCGGATCTTCAATTTCACGATCAACATCTGGAATTGCTTCAGGCATAGTAGTGTCTTGAAATCTAGTTTCCTTAGGTTCTTCATGATCTTAACCAGGTGTCTTCCTTGATTTGATGAATGCTGAGTTTTCATCAAATGTCACATCCCTGCTGACATCAATCTTCTTGAACCCTGGAAAGTATATTATGTAAGCCTTCGAGCTTTCACTGTAACCCACAAAGATACCCTTCTTTCCTGAAGGATCTAGCTTGGTCCTCATTTCCTTTGGGACATGAGTGTATACTGGACAACCAAATATTCTGAGATGGCTGACTTTAGGTTTCTTACCAGAGAAGACCTCTTCTGTTGTTTTGTTGTCCAATATCTTGTGGGGTGTTCTGTTCTGCACATATACAGCTGTCCTAGCTACTTCTGCCCATAGATGCATAGGTAGATCATGGTCATGCAGCATTACCCTTGCTGCTTCCATGATTGTCTGATTCTTTCTTTCTGCAACTCCATTCTGTTGTGGATTATAAGGAGCAGTCAACTCCCTCTTAATCCCTGAATCACTGCATAGCTTCTTGAAGTCACCTGAAGTGAATTCTCCACCATTGTCGGATCTGAATGTTTTGATATTCTTATCAGTTTGGTTCTTCGTCAAGGTTTTGAATTCCTTGAACTTATCAAACACTTCATCTTTGTTCTTCAAGAAGTAAACCCAAGTCTTCCTAGAGAAGTCATCAATGAAAGAGACATAGTAAGCATACCCACTCAGAGAACTGAATGACATCGGACCACATACATCAGAGTGGATAATTTCTAAGATACTTTTTGCCTTGCTTTCACTGCTTGGAAATGCCTTATTTATGTTCTTTCCTTTTGCACATCCTTTGCAAACACCTTCATGCTTGGTCTTGATTTCAGGAAGACCTTCTACAGCTTTACTTGCAATTGGTAATGCTCTGTAGTGCATATGTGCAAGTCTTATATGCCAAAGTTCACTTGGCTCCATGGAATCATGCACCATGGCATGTTCAGGTTGTCCCTTAAATTTATACAATCCTCCCTCTTGCTCTCCAATCACCACTGCATCATCTATGGTCTTTCCCTTTGGCCACATTAGAACTTGGCCATCCACAAATGCAACCCTCATACCTTTTGCATCCAATGCAAATATGGAGAGTAGGATTTTCTTGAGCCCAGGTACATAAAAAACTTCTTTCATCTTCAAAGACTTTCCAGAGTCTAGGTTGTAGGAGGATTCCCCACTTCCTTCGATAGGGTATTGATAATCATACCCAAGTTTCACCTTATGGGGTGATTCATGTTCAGATAGATTTACAAAAGATTCTTTAAACCCAATCATGTGTTTGGAAGCCCCACTATCAATAAGCCAATCATTACAACCATGAGAAATAGTACCTGTGAGAGCAGAGATTAGAACATACTCTTCTTCGCTTGATGAGTCATCATCATCACTTTCTGCTCTAGCCTTCTTCTTGGGAGGTTCATCATCCTCGGCATCATGAGCATGGTACCTTCTTTTGTTTCCCTTCTTCTTGTTGTTGAATTTGTTGTTGTCCTTCTTGTTCTTGGGACAATTTATAGCAATATGTCTCTTTTCATTACAGGTGAAGCATATTCTCCTTTCTTTA
The DNA here is from genome assembly GCA_027924585.1 of Larix kaempferi. Taxonomy (NCBI): domain Eukaryota; kingdom Viridiplantae; phylum Streptophyta; class Pinopsida; order Pinales; family Pinaceae; genus Larix; species Larix kaempferi. Next base: position 5,323,625 of record BSBM01000339.1, read on the forward strand.
TGGTGATGTGAAGATTTCTTGAAGTGAGATGGCTCTCTCTTGGACTTTCCTTTCTTGGTGTGAGCTGTGAGAGCTTTATCTTCATTCCCCATATTTTCTTCTTGTGCCACAAGCCTTACTTCTTCTTGTGAGCATTCATCACGCGGTCTACTGAAGGATACCAACTTCTTTCTTGCACAAATTCCTTGGATAAAGGAATCCCATGACCTGGCTAGGCCATTCAGAGTGGTCATGACAACTTCACCATTCTCCACCATTTCATCCACTGCTTCTAGTTGTTCCTTGATCTGAGAGACACTAGAAAAATAAGATTGAATGGATTCTCCATTCTGAATTTTTACCCCTTTCAATTGGTTCCGCAGAGTCATCTTCCGATTTATGTTCTTCCCTTCAAATAACTTGGATAGGGAATCAAACATCTCTTTGGGTTTCTTTAGAGATGACACATGGGGGATGAGATGGTCCTTGATAGAATCAACAATGATTCTCTTTTCCTTGACCAAGTTCTTCTTGTGGAGGGATTTAGCCTCTTCTCCCTCTAGGACAGGGACCTCTTCCCTTATATATGAGTCCAACTCATTCTCTTCTAGGATTAACCCAATCCTATACTTCCAGGCTTAGAAGTTATCAGCCCCTTCAAGCTTGTCCTCAAGCTTGGTGTGGTGAGACATCTTTAAAGAGTACTTCAAATGGAAATAGAAAATATTTAGGTCTTACCACTTGATTTGCTGAAAAATGGATCTCGTCCCAGATTATGGTTTGTCAGAGAAACCCTAAAAATTCAAAATGTGAATTTCAACTTTCTGAAAGGATAGAAAGATGTGCCTTGATGAGCTGATAAACCTGGTGTATTCAGAATTTGAGATCTGCAAAGCTTCACCCTTCAGAAATTCTTTTTAGTCTTTCTGGGTTCACTTGGGAGGACCCTGAATTAGGGTTTGAGTTTCCCGGAGATTTACCTAGCCACAAATATCGATCCAAAGCTCTAAACTTCGATTTTTCCAAGGAGCTTCCAGCTATGTCTTCAGATTTCAGAAATTCCTATTTTTGTGGAAACCCTAATTTTTTGGGCCAAAACTAAAAGTGCTCAGAATTGAATTCTGATTGGATAGGAAGATTTACCTTGCTGAGGAGAGTCAATCTATCATATTGCTTTTCCAAAATCTGTGGAGAGAAACCCAATAAACAAGAAACCCTGGTTTCCGCCACTAAACAATGTCTTCTTCTCAGGTTAGCTCTGATACCATGTTAATTTTGAGCATTAATTCAATATACTCTAGGATCTTTACTGAGAGAATAACATGTAAAGTATATCAATGCATGTCAATCATCACAAGAAGCAAACATAAGAGACAATAGACACACAGAGTTTTCGTGGGGAAAACCCTAAGGTGAAAAACCCCACAACTTCCTTAGAGATAGATAGAGCAATAGTACAACCAAAGTACACAGAGATATTGCGCCACTTTCCAAGTGATGGAAGAGTGAGTTATGAAGTGATCCAAATAGAGATCGGGAGATCTCTATTTATACTTGTCCTGACTGCCCAATAAACTTATGGGGCTGGCTTATCTAGCTTAGTACAATAACCCAATGTTAACTTAATCAAGGCCGACCCCACACATGGTGGTCTAATAACCCATGGGCAAGTTATGACACTTGCGACACTTGTCAATACAAATGACGACACTTCCGTATAGAGGAATAATAACATCTCTATAGGAGTACAATATTCATAGATGAAATACATGGGTGAAATACATTCCGAAGTTACATATACATCAACACCTCCCATGCCTCGCATCCTATAGATGCGTCCTTCTTACCCACGCCTATATTTCCCAACTCTTGTGTCCTTCCTCCAAACTCCACTTCTTCCGACAATGCTCTCGCCTCCAAAATTCTCCACCTATGCCTCTTTTCTCCTCTTTCCATGCTGCTCTCCCTTCCTCTCTACGTCCTACACTCGTATTTTCCACCCAACCTCTTCCATCCCCTCACACCGTCCTCTCTTGCATGCCTGCTCATTCCAATTCACCCCGGGTTCGCCCTTCACACCCTCCTCTCCTACCCTCTGACTCCCTCTCACCCTCTCATCCTCCATTCCCTCTCCACCCCAGCTCCCACTCTGCCCATGCCTGCTATTTCCACCCCCACTTGCTCTTCATCCTCATTCTCCCACACTACCCTTCTGTCTATGTTTACACAGATCTGTCAACAGGGGTTCACTTTGCGCAATGTCAACAAAGCTCGACACAAACACCCATCGATACCGACCTAGAAATGGTTTATCCTTTCCAGCAACACTCACAAAGCGAGTGAGGTATCACCCGAGGCACCTAAGGGAGCTGCAATAACCAAGCTTCCGCAGGTATAAGAGGACATGCATCATTAACAGTTAATCGTAGCATATCTCATAAATTGACATAGTTAACAATTGCATCATAACACCATCATCACATACGGAGACATACTAATCAGATCTACATAGTAAGATATTATAGAAACATATTTAAAAGATCTGCGATACATATCATAACTGTGATATAACAGATCTATCCATATTGCGACACAACATATCTAATCACACTGCAACACAACATATCTAATCATACCGCGATAAAACACGTGAGAGACAAAGTCATTGGCGAAACATTCCTTCTCATTAAAAGCATACTTCATACACAAAATCTGTCTCACAAATCACAGAACCGAAGATACAGATCCGCAAAACCGATCCTCAAAGACTAAGATCCAAGTCAATCCCAAAAGATACCGAAAGGCTTACAATGTGACTTATACTTATAGGATCTGTTATCCCTAAAGTTGAACCTAGAATACGGGATTCAAGCTTAAGGAAATCTTTGTTAAAAAATGTATAAATCAAATGAAATCAAACTCAAAACACAAACTGGTATCAAACTAGGGCTAATGGAACTTCAAAGCACTAGAAGAAACTAGGCTAGTATAATTGTTTGTACAGATTACACAATTTTGGTATGAAATCAAAAGATATAAAAAAGCATCACACAGTTTACAATAAGATAAGTTGGGATATGTCACACATTGGTAAATACAGGTATTTATAAGAAGATCAAAGCATTGAAGTGATAGGCTGGTATGAATCATAGCAGCAAGAGAAACAAACAGATGCTGTATAACATGAAATCAATCACAAAGTTCAATATCCAGGTACTATGATCGTAAATCATGAAGTAAAACTGTCAATGTTTGTAAAAATAAAAAGATAATTGTCATCTCAAGATAAGAATTATTGTAATGGAATATGAATGACCATATACATAACAGAATTATCAGAGAGACAATTTATATAACACAAGGGCAAATCATCATCAAGTTTATTCAAAACTGGAACCTGTCATTGAAGCTGCAAAATGCTCATTCTACACAGATGTGCTTACAAATGATCAAGCATTACTCCAAAAACAGCCAACCTACAGTCCCCTGCGTTCTCCTAAAAGGAAAAACTCTCTCCTCTTCTATCTTCTCAATTCATCATTTATAGATATTACATTACAAAGGATCCATGAGAGATGGATCGAATTTGCTAGCTAAGGTAAAGAGATAACTCAAAATCTGTTTCTTAACTCAATCTAGCTGATTTTGAGCACAAAATTGTGATGCCCAAATCCCAGATTCACTTTTTGATTGTCACTTGTATATTTGAAGGCTCAAAGGATGACCGAAGATGCTCCTTAAATCCCTAGAAATATGGAGCTGATATCTATCCTGCGTCTTTGTATGATTCTTCAAACATTTGATGTTAGCCTTAATTGCCTTGGCATCTAGTATTTATATTGTCGCTGCTTGTCTTAATATCATTGGATGTCCTCCTTTTATTAAGTGTGTAGCTCATATTTCTGAACACGTTGCCTTTACCACTTGGATGCTTGAAATTCTCACTGGCAGCAAACTTCTTCCCGTGATATTTTAAAACTATAATGAACCATGTGTCCAATTCTTGAATGCTTTCTGAGGTTTGCCCGTAACAAAAAGAAAGGAATTCGGGAACAATGGAAGATCTTAACTCGGCACTTGGACCTGGGCATTTTGAAGTTTTGGATTGATTCAACGCTGGCATCAACCATAAGCCTCCCGTTGACACACTCAAATATTTGAGTCTTTAATTCATATTATAATTTGGGCACTATTGTAGATGCTTGCGTTGACACATGGATGAGCACCCTTTTGTAGATTTGTCTCTTTTGATACTCATAATTGTTCAATTAGCAACCCGACCACCATAAATAATAGCAAAACACTAAATCCAAATGCTGAGGTGAGTTTGCCATCAACAAACAGAATTTTAAAGATCAAAACTTATTAATTATATGTTAATTCAACTCTGCCTGTACCTTTTATTTGATGAAAAATACAAACTCAACAAATTAGTTGATGGCTCTAGCCTTTGGGGAATGCTGCTAGGATCCGAAATTTTATGGGATAAATCTGGAGATAATAGGATCAATGGACGTTACAAAATCGTTCCACTTCGCAAAGTGGACATATCCTAACCACTAAATCTAACTAACTCCTAACTCCACTTTAACCGATTTGCTTAGCTCCACGATCACTCTTTACCCTTGTCATTTTCCACTTGTCGTTGTTTGTACCAAAACTTCTATGAACTAGCCACGTGCCAACATGCCCCCAACACAAACTTGTGGCTCATCCTCGAGCCACTTCATACAGATGTTGTTGGTGTGTTCACTTGTGCCTTAAACTCTTTGTACATTGTTTTAATTATGTCGATGTCTTCCCTAACTGCTTTGAGCGTTGTGCATTCCTCAACCTCTTGCTCCATTGGATGATCACTTTATTTCTGTTGCACTTTCTCTAAATTTGCCTTGATTTGTGTCAATACTGGCATTGCTTTGATTGTCAGTTTCTCTGCCTTAGACTGTAACTCGCCCAACTGCGTTGTCCTCCTCTACTATCTTTTCCGCTCCTTGTTGACCTGTTTCTGTGAGTTCTTCAACTCTGTTGCTTTAGTTATTTTCAAAAGTAGGGGCATTTCCTTTAGCGATCCCCTCAATGTCTCCAGTTGTGCTTCTGCTTCCTCAAGTTGCACATTCAACTGGTGCAACTTCTCGTATTGTACGAGGCTTCCCCAAAATTGTGATACTTCCTCTGCGATATGTTGTGCTGCTTTTTCCAACTCTGCGATCTTCGTCGCAGCAAGTCTCGATACTAGTCTTCCATGCTTCTACTTGTTCTAGTGGTGTGCTCGATGCCACCCTCATTTGCAACTCCTCATTGAATTTCCTGAGATCCACAAGGACTATGCCCAACTTCAATTCCTTGGCCTTCGTGACCATCTCCTTGGATATTTCTAGCGCATCTACGCTGCCATAGAGATGGAATGTTCCATTCTCTTCATGTCATCCATCGCTTTCTCCTTTTCCTTCATTGTTGTCTATTTTTCCTCGCGTAGTTGTTCAACCTCTGCCTCAACACTTCTTGCTTGCCTCTTGTAATTGACCATCTAGTCATGTACCGATGCTTCTCACTCATGGATTTATTCACTAGTCCCAATGTGGGTGCGATAAAGCATGAACATAGGTAACATGTTAAGGTATAAACTTACAGTATCGAGCCCACTTACTAGGGAGAAATCTAAATATTTGTTACCTGTTGTGATCGCACCACGTAGCACCTGCGCGATGCACTATTGAGTATTGATATCAACCTCTTCCTATTGTACTTTTGACTGACTTTCCTCTGTAAGCCCCGACTTCACCCCAGACTCATAACATCATTACTCCATGTTTGTAACAACTGCGACACTTCGTGGAAATAATATGTCGTGTGTTGTGTCACTTTTGCTTGTTTTTCTTCTACCACAGTTTCCATCCTTTCAAGCAGTATATTCATATGCTTGTCGAGGAGACCAACAATGTGAATCCCTTCTCCTTTCTCCATTTTATTCTTCATTCTTGCTTCTTGTTGTTGCGCTTCCAACTCTGTATCTTTCTAAGTGTCGCTCGATACATCATGACTTTCATTGCCTGACTGATCGCCATCGCCTTCATCCTCGTCCTCTGAGTCCTTCATCTCAATATGTGTCTTTGGCACATCTGTCGGCTTTCCATTCTCTGGATCCGATAGTTGGTCATCTCTGGCCAGGGTCTTCTATTCAATTGCCCATTCTGATATGATGGCATCTAGCTCTTGTTCAGTTAGCTCATACTGCGTGGTTAACCACTGCCTCACTGGTTATGTGCGTGCTTGAATAAAAATTGCTTGAGGCCCCGCAATGAGCATAGAAATCCGTCTATATTTCCTCGTCACGACCTCTATCAATCGAGGGATCTTCATTGCTTGCGTGTGTGACTCTTCCACGTAGATGTAGAAATGGATGTTATTGTCTCACTGCCTGTTCTTTTCATTCAGCGTCCATAAATTTTGATACTGTGATCCTTGACACGCTTTGACACTTTGTGTCTCCATTCCTTGGTACTGTGGTAGATCCATCAATGCGACCAAAGCAATTAACATCATGATCCATGAATAAGTAAAGGGATTACCCTTTTCCTGTGTTGCAACTGCATCCTCCATCATTTCGTTCAATAAGAACAGCGACTAGTTCATCTGAACCCCGGCTGCACATTGATTTGTCGATGCAATCACCCCTGTTGTGCATTGGTTGGGGCGGTCGTCTAGTCTGGTTAGGATACCTAGTTTTCACCCAAGTGACCTGAGTTCAAGTCCCGGAAACAGAACCATTTGTTGACATAAATCTGTCGACAGGGGTTCACTTCGCGCAGTGTCAACAAAGCTCGACACAAACACCCATAGATATCGGCCCATAAAGGGTTTAGCCTTTCTAGCAACACTCGCAAAGCGAGTGAGGTCTCACTCGAGGCACCTAAGGGAGATGCAGGAACCAAGCTTCCGCAGGTATAAGAGGACATGCATCATTAATAGTTAATCACAACATATCTCAAAAATTGATATAGTTATCATTTGGATCATAACACCAGCATCGCATACAGAGACATACTGATCAGATCTACACAGTAACATATTATAGAAACATATTTAAACAAATCTGCGATAAATAGCATAACTGCAATATAACAGATCTATACATACTGCGACACAGCAGATATAATCATACTGCAACACAATAGATCTAATCATACTGCAATAAAACACGAGAGACAAATTCATTGACGAAAGATTCCTTCTCATTAAAAGCAAACGTCATACACCAAATCTGTCTTACAAATCACAGAACCGACATAGATACAGATCCGCAAAACCAATCCTCAAAGACTAAGATCCAAGTCAATCCCAAAATATATTGAAAGGATTACAGTGTGACTTATACTTATAGGCTCAATGGCCATTACAAAATCGGTCCACATTGCAAAGTGGACATATCCTAACCACTGAATCTAACTTAGTCCTAACTCTGCTTTAACCGCTTTGCTCTGCTCCATGATCACTCTTTACCCTTGTCGATGTCCACTTGTCGTTGTTTGTACCAAAACTTCTATGAACTAGCTACGTGCCAACAGTCTACTTCCATCGCTCCCTCCTCATCCATTTTATTCAATATATTTTCTTATCCAGTATAGATTACTCACGGGGGCTTCACTCAATAAACCGCTATCATAGCACGTTCGTTCGTGTCATATGAAACAATACCCCTAATTTCACTAAATATTGGAAAATGCCTTCCAAAATCATTTTTTTAACCCCCTCCCAATATGCCTTCCCAATTTAAAAAAAACCCTATTTTCACTAGATATTGTATGTATCAATTTTTTCATTAACATTTTTTATACCCCTTTATATTTCTACCTAGTATATTGATATGATACCCCTCTTATGACCCAACATGCATTCTACAATGCACCTTGCTTCTTTCGATGTATATTTTGGATGCACATTACTTCACCCACAATGCAATTAGTCAACCACATATCATTATGATTTGAAACATCTAATGGTCTAATGAAGAGATAGGAGATCACTTCTTGTATGTCACTAGAGCCAATGCACATAGTACAACATTTAGATTGCATGTTGCAATTCCCCGATTGTTGACTAAGCCTATTGTGGGCTAGGTATCCAAGCCCCCAGGGCTTGTAACAAGCTCTAGGAGGCTGACTAAACCTCCTAAGGCCTCTAATAGGCACGATTGGTTGGGTATTCAAGCCCCGGAGGCCTATCGAGGGCCTATAATATGCCCTGGAGGCTTAGAGCCTCCCAAGGCTATTGGTAACAACTGGTTGAGTGCTATTGGTAACAATTGGCTGTCAATGACCACTATCTCTCAACTATGATCGACTGGAAACCCACTTCACCACGAAACCCCCTGGCCTCAAGCATGCCTCAAGACGCGATTTCCCTGTGTACTGGTAAGCCCGAGCCTTGCCTTAACCTGATTTCTCATCCGGCCGTGATCCTGCCATCTCCATTTGGCGGATATTTGTCATCCCGCCCATATAAAAAAGACCCCAAAGTATTTTTGTATTGCTACGTTAAATAAAAAATACCCTTTGCCCCTTAATATATAAGCAATATAATTTTTAGGTTTTCATGAATATTTAACACCACAATATGAATGAACGTGGTATTATATTGCCTTCTAGTGAAGCCCTCGTGGGATTACTATTACTTGTCCTACTCCTATGGATAGTTCATGTGTGAACTAGATTGGTTCTACACATTGGTATTAGAGAAAATTCATACACTCTGTATTCATGGACAATTGGTACAAAGAGGCACTATTTGTTGTTCGAGAAATTTGAGATATATATGATGATCTCAAAGAATATAGAAATATGAGATGGGATCCATCCTTACAAAGTGAAGATGAAATAGAAGCTATTGCAAGAAAAAGGAAACATGCATATTTGGAATATTAGAAACAACGAGTGAAACAATTATGAAACAAAATTTATAAGACATCCTTACTAATGAGGGCGAAGTCTAGAATAAAAATAACAAGAGCTGCGTGCAGCTTAGTCCCCGGAGCCTTTAATAATTTCAAATTTAAAAAAAAAACAATATTTTTAAATAATATAAATGTTAATATTTTTTTTAAAATATTGATAAATAAACTAAATTTTGTTGAGATTTCCTATTGATAAACAAAACGAACATTGACAAATAATTTGTAGTAACTACATAGACAAATTTCACAATAATTTATTAATTTGTCAAACAAGAGTTTATATATGTCAAGACCATCTTTATCTCACAAAACAAATGTCGATATTAATGCATATTTTTCTCTTTAAATTTTTTCCTAAAAATCATGCTTAAGACAATTGCATCAAGGATCCTGTACTACTTTACAATTTGATTCTATGCTATCTATGATTTCAATTCTCCATATAGCTTCCCACTTCAAGTAATTTTGACTTTAATTTGAACACCACTTAAAACAAATAAACTATAACCCAATTTATTGATTTGCATGCTAGCTTCACATAAGTTTTCTACATTATTTTAAGTTAATATGCCTTAAAAAACACAAATCTCATGGCAATTATTTTCTCTTCCTAAACTTCCATGGTGAACTTCAAAAACTCCCAATGATTGTGCTTCCATGGTGAACTTCAAAATCTCCCAATGATTGTGGAATGGTATACAAATTCAAGAATTCCTAGTGCTTGGGAGCAAGAATGTAATTGACATAAATGACAATGGCTCATGTAGCATCATCCATTCTAATACAAAGCATGTGGACATAGTGCCAGGTCGAAGAGCCCATGATGAAGGCACCACCATATAAATAGAGGCAAAAGAACATGAGCATGCTCTTGTCATGATCAGCTTGAGGTAGAGGAAGATAGATCCACAACTACACGTATGGATCCCCAAAAATTTCTTTGTTCTAGCATAGTTTATTGGAACATCCATTGTAAACATAAAGTCTTTATCTCACATTGAAGGTTTAGAGCATCCATAGGAAGAGTCGAAAATTTGTGGCCTTAACTCACATCAAATGAAATATAAACGATTGTTATTTACTCTAAACAATTTTAGATATATTTGTCAATCTATAAGATATCAAAAACCAACCTAATGATTAAATGTTTTCTTTATATTTGAACTTTGATAAACAAACGATGGGCACAAGTTCAATGAAGTGATTAATTTTCTCTCTATATTTATATCTTAAAAATAATTAACATGCAATGAAGTAAAAAATTTGACATATTAAATATTATATCAATATATATTCCATAAAGTTAGTTTCCAAAATAAAATAAAATAATCTTGAAAAACATTTCAATCATTTAGTGCCATGAACAAGTGTCCAAAGCATGTAATGTATGTTTTGTTCTTGGTTTTCTACTTTAACTTATATTTGTAAAACTCTATCTTATAGGTATCAAGTACTTCAAGCAAATTACAAAGGAATTCACCCACACGTAGATATTATACCATGGGTGTTTCAAAAGACTTGTAAAAGAGTTGTTTCCAATAATATTTTGTTAAAGTTTGTGTTAACAAACCCTCTAAAAATTGAAATGGTAGTATTTTGTTGAATTTTCAATTGGTAAGTATATTTTCCTAAACTATTTAAAAGAATCCTATTTAAATATATGTGATCATGTACATTTTTTAGCTTATTAAGTGGCCCTTGTTTTTTTCAGTGGCATGGTCGTGTAGCATCAAGCATGCTTTCTAAAATTTAATAATACCATTTAGATGGAATTTTAAGCATGCTTCCTAAAAATTAATAATATCATTTAGATGGAATTTTTCATTCTAGTATATCCCCTACTTTTACAGTTTTTTTTAAAGATATCTTAACTTTGGAGCTCACCTATTTCATTTTGCAGCATTAGTTTGACAAATTATTAAGTCATTGAAACTGATCCATTTAATTTTATAGCTTTTTATACATAAATCATGTTTTGCAAAGTGAAATGATCTTTCACAACATGATTTGGTAATTTACTCTACAGTAAATATGTATTTAGTATTAGAATTATATAATTATATCTAATCTCAACTCTTCAACTCTTCAGATGCCTTCCCACTTCAAGCAACTTTGGTTTTAATTTGTACAGCACCCAAAACAGATAAATTGTAACCATGTTTCCTAATTTACATGCTAATTTCACATATATTTTTTACATTATCTTAACTTAATATGCCTCAACCATAGATCTCCTGGCAATTAATACTAAATGAAGAAACTTTGGAACAGATTACACTTCCTAAAATTTCATGGTCAACAATTTCAAAAATCAAAGTATATTAAAATTACAGGCTTGGGAGAACAGATTTCTACAGAAGCTCGAAAACATGAGGAAAGTTTTATGTAGCTGGTTGCATAAGTACCTCCTCATGGAAATTATGTTAACATTTTCCTATTCGGAAGCTTCCTCATTTGTGTCAATTGTTACTTTTGGTGCTTGTATGTTGATTGGGTGCCTTTAACAACAGGTAGAGTTCTCTCTGCTCTTGCGACTTTCAAGATACTTCATGGGCCTATATATAATCTTCTATATTAATATATTGTTTTGTGTTTCTATATATGATCATGATTTATAAATCTAAATCTAAATGATTATGAATATCCATCCCCTAATAAAAATCAAATTCTCTTCAAAATTCAATTCTTTTGAAAATGTAAGACACCTTATCATTAAGATATAACCAGCAAAATAAAAAATGTAAGACACCTTACCTTATCATTAAGATATAACCATCAAAATCAATACAAACACATTTGGCATGGTGATGAACATAATTCCTAACACCTAATTTCATCAACATTCTTAACTCCGTCAACATTCAGCTAATCGGGTGTTGATCGGGATTCGGGGGTCTAATCCAACGAATTTCAAGCCAAAAGAAAAAGAATGATGGTGGGGTGGGTGCCATGAATATGTGTGTATGGATTGGTAACAACCGTAACCTGCTCCTACTCAACCTAAACGCAGAGCAAAAGTTACCATGGCTATTAGAAAATGAGATATATGCCCTTTTCTTCTTGTTGTGAAAAACCATTTTGTTTTGGATTTTCTTACCAAGGGGCAGTGGAGTTTAGTAGAGTAGGGTTGAGAGCATTTGCAGGTAGCATCCATGTCGTAGTCGTTGGATTTTTTGTTGATACAATTTTTTATGCCTGACAACGATGCGAGGAGGCAGGCGGAGGAGCAAATTAAGCATTTGGCCAAGGATCCTTAGGTGGTGCCTGCTCTCCTTCAGCATATGCGCACCGCCAAGTCGGAAAATGTCAGGCAGCTCTCAGCTGTCCTTCTTAGAAAGAAAATCACTGGAAACTGGATGAAGCTCTCTCCAGTTTCAAGTGCAAGAGTTCGCTTATTGAGCTGAAAAGGAAGAAGCATGGGCTCCTCCCAAAAACAGGATCGGTAGTAGATCAAATCATCATAAAGTAGAAAAAAATAGTTTACAACAAGGAGAATGGCGTTCCCCTCCTGATATGAACCATAGTTACCAAGTTCACATTCGAATTCTGAATTCGATACTATACGAATTAAATAATTCGTATGCATAATTTACAGTTCGAAATTAAAGAAAATTCGAATTTTTTTGGCAAATTCATATACATATTTACAAGTTTATATCACACCAACAATTTTCACGAGTTTATATCACTTCAGCAATTTTATCACAATAAAAAATGTTGCGTGAATGAACAATCACTGCTACAGTCCAAACCCATGGAAATTGGAAGAAGCTGTCCTCGTTGGTTCAAATCCAGAAAGGTAGCTACCGATGGTTCTCGCCAGTCTTCCAGCGATGATATTTTCGGATATGATTTCAAAACAGGCTATTTCCCTATGGTTTTCTTGAAATGGATTCGCTGGCTCCATGAGCAGGATGGTTTCACAGAATAAGTTCGGTAATTCACAGCTTCCCTCCAAAGACCGTTTGCACGAAATCAAAACCAATTTTAATCAATAATTCTCCCGAACAAAACAAACAATGAATTTTCGAATTTATTTGGCCAATTCGGTCGTATGTGGTAACTATGAGATGAACGCATATGCAGAACAAATAGAGATTAACATTAGAGTTTAATTACAAACGAGTTCAAGGTGCAGCTTAACACTTTTGACAACATTTACCTTGTAACCTTACGCGCCATTACAGCGTGCACACAAGAAACAAATAATTCATTGACACCATGTTCAATACCCTATCGAGGCTACTTCCCAGCGGTCTCGTTATTTCTTCCACCCATTTTCAATCTCCTGCAGAAACGAAACCTCTCCATCGCCTCCTCAAACCTCAGAAACCCTAACCAACCCATTTAAATTAACAAAAATACATTCAATTGTGGGGTCCAACATAAACATTCCACTACAGAAAGCATTGAGAAAATATCTAAATCACATTGCTACAACATAAATGGAACTTCAAACACAGCTGCACTTAATTCCACCAAGAAAAACTACTTAACATTCCTCAACAGACTCAATCATATCCTAAATTCTTAAAACTGTTAAGTAAGCAGCGATGCATGCATAATAAGAAGAAACCTAACCGATCGAAAGCATGAAGAGAAAAAGAAGAGAACTATTACTATTAGTATCTTCTTCTTTTAAATTTATACCAGAAACCTCAGATAAAAACAAAACCCAAATATTGAAATCCCAAGGTCACCGGTCGTAAAGCTCCTCGAAGCACAAAACCCTAACGGAAGAATCTGTAGTTCCTGCATGCACAGGAAGAGGTGTCATCATCATAATCAGAATAAAACACACATAATGCCTCCACCAAGAATCAAATCGGGGCATTGTGCCTTTATTGAAAGAGAATAATGAAGAGAGAGAAGCAACAGATTCCAAACAATCTGGATGTAGAGGTTTATCGACTGAGACCAAGCGTCTCATGGCCATGGTCGGTAAACCCTTCGCATTTTTTCCAAATCAAGAAATGCATACTCTTAAACTTTGTAAAAGCATATGATTTCCTTTCAATTAAAAATTGGCATGCAACCATGTACTTAGAGACAGATGGCAAAGAGATAAATAAGTACATAAGGGATGGCATGCAATTACCTACCTCGACACAGATGGCAAGCAACCAACACAAGCACATAATGAAGCCAAAACGTGCAGCCTTGTCAGTACGTAAAGCTGTAAAGTTTCCACTACCAAAAAAGTATTTGTTGAGTGTGTAAAGTATGTACAAAGTAGGTTGATTTTTTTATTTTAATTCTTCTCAATGATAATATTAGTCTAATCAAAGACTTTCATTCAATAACAAGTTAACACGTATTAAAATATTTTATTTGATAATTATAATTAAATAAAAGAATTTATTCAGCATTATTATTTTGAAATGTATTTTATATAATTGTATGGATTAATACAAAAAGATGGAACATATAGTCTCTGCCTACGATAGGGACTAATAATACCCTTATCATTACTTCAAGGACAAAGAGTTTTTTGAGAAGGCGGCAATGTTGTGTATACAATATCCATAGGCATAAAATAATATTTAAATATAATTAGAGATTAAATAATAAAATTCAAAACATAATAACAAAGACTAAATTAAATACAAAGAGACATACTTTTTTAAAAAGAAAAGGCATAAGTCTTCTCCATGTTGTATATATGCATGGGCCTACAATTGTATAACACTTATTATTATTATTATTATTGTCATATATATATATATATATATCCCATTAAAGACTCCAAGTCAAATATAGCTTATTCTACATTTATCACATGTTTGACTCCAACTCATTATCACACCATTAAGAATTGTACAAATCAATGGTTCTAATGTTCCATCTCGTGTCGAAGACCATTGAACATGAACGACTCTTTCCAAAATTTTCCAAGCCAGCAAATGGGAGTTGCAAACCAATGTTGGTTCTCACATACCAACTCCATTTGCATCATAAGATATGTATGTCCCTATTTAACCATTTTTTAGCCTTCAATTTGAGATCTTCAAGTAGTGAGCTCTTTCTAAATCTCAAACCCCCTCTTTTTTAGTAAGGTTTACGTTGTTTTTCACCCCTCTTTGGGGTGGTAGTGTTCCTTCACATGTGTTCAAACATGATGTAGTGTTGATTATGCTTATTGAAATTGAACTAGTCCTATTCTTACATAATCCCATATTGTATTGTACTGTGACATTTTCATGAGCATAGGTATGTCTACCTCATTGATATTAAGATCATGTATACACTTCAAAGTCAAGACTTCAAGTCCACAACCTTTCCTAGCCTTATCTTTGAAAACCTCTTGATGCCAATTCTTTTGTGCATAGCCTAAACTTTCAACAATTTCGCCCTTTCCTCGCATCATTTTTAGGCACAATTCCAACATAATCCAGTAATTTTTTTGAAGAAGTGTTCTAAATCTCAAAGAACAATTTTTAAACTTTCATAATATGGGTTCCATCGGGTATTTAAGGGCGCTAAATCCATTTATTCATTTAGAAACACGTTCAACAACACAAAATTTGAATTTATTAAAAACATATTATCATATTCTAGTCAAAAACAAACCAAAGAAGAAAAATAATCAAATTGGTATACTTCTCCATTCTTTTAGTGTCCAAAACAAAAGTAGTTATAAATACCTTTGATACCTTGGGTGGATTCTTACTTTTTTTTCTCATACAACTTCAATTCAATGGAGGAGACGATACCATTAGCATGTGCAAAAATAGAGGGCACTCTCCTAGATGCCTCGATGGAATTCACATCTCCAACAGACCCTTTCCAAGATACAATCCCAAAAGTGGTCACCATCTATATTACGGATAAATAATGCTTCACGCCATCAGAAATAAATATAGGTGGGAAACACTATGTAGTTCTTTCATGTGCAAGCACATATTCATTCAAGACGAGATGGAAGGATCTTTAATGATGCCCAATGTTTTCTCCAATTTATACAACTTGCATGCCTGATTGGCGAGCGGATCCCTCATCATCAGAGTCGATGTCAGTTCCTTTGATCCCTTCAATGGAGACCATGCTTCAAGAAGGGAAAATGATAAAATATGGGGGTCAATCTTTATTCTAATCCCCTAATGTCATTCGTCCTCTCTACATTAATTCTCCACTTACTCTAGGATTTAAAGGACACGTTGTATAGGCACTTTTCCTAGCTTTATCCTAATTCATCTTTGATTTTTTTT
Organism: Larix kaempferi; assembly: GCA_027924585.1. Lineage (NCBI taxonomy): Eukaryota > Viridiplantae > Streptophyta > Pinopsida > Pinales > Pinaceae > Larix > Larix kaempferi. The sequence goes on from BSBM01000339.1 coordinate 5,339,762, forward strand.
TATTGTTTAAATTTTACCCTAGCTCCTACTCATTATATCATTGTTTCATTTATTAAAACAAAATGAGGCTCATTTTTTATTTAATATTTCAAAGTCTTTTAATTCTTTATTGAAACAACACAAGGCATAAATGTTATCAAAAATTTGAATATTATTTCAGGTATGATTTGATTATATACTGGCAGCATATTGAAAAATGAAAAGAAATGATGGCGCTGCCATATTTGATGTATGCATAAGTGAAATAAGAGCAGATGGCATGATTAGTACAAGTGCTTTAAAGAAAGGTATTGTTTCATTAAAAGATTGACAACAACCTTAAGGTCGTGTCAAGGGCAGAATGAAAACCACCAATAACACAAATGTATACTCAGCAGCTTGACATTATCAGAAATCATGGATTTGAGTTTTTGTTTTCAGCTAACCATATAGAATCTATTTTCTCGGCATAGCTTGTGTTGTTGTGGGATATTTTACAGGAATTTTGGTTAGCAGGAGCTGCATGCCATCATGACATGAGCCAACAAAGCTAGTGGGAAACTCCTTAGGTTTGAACCAGATAACCTTCAGTGGATCGATGAGTTTCCCAGGTGTGTAGTAGCGATGAAGACTGCGGGTTGCTTTCCCTTGTGCGAGAGAATGAAGGGTCATAACATACAAGTGACGAAGGATTTTGTAGAGAACTACAAAAATTCAGTGGTGAACTTTGAAACCTTAATGATTAAGGAGGATGAAAATACCATTCAGAAGCTATCAGTATGCCGTCAGAGGGTGAAAAATGGTTCAAACAACAACCATTTGAAGCCGACTACAACAAATTTCTACTGCCAGGGTTCGAAAAGTTGAGTTGGAAAAATGGCATTCATGTGAATAACCTCAAACCAGTATGGAGAGCTCCTTTGAACATGATTCAAAATTACATAACTTGTGAATGTTGGTATGCCACGATTCTCAGATATCATTTGAGATTCTTAATGCATTTGAATGGTGATTCAAAATTAGATTTTCCCTTTTATTTAGTGAAAAGCATACAAAAGATGATTACTAGGGTTCAAAATCACCATGAACACACTAGTCGTTCTTTGTTTCATCATGGCTTGATCAAGCTGTTGATAATTACTCATTTGAATAAAAATGGGCAAACTTGGGATCATTTTCTTTTCTGGTCAGAGTTTGGATGTGAAGAACAGATAAAATAAGCAATAGAGTCAAGGGATGGACAATCAAAAGAGCCCGAGAATGAGCAATCGGCAGGGGAATTTGAAGCTGCAAATGAATATGTTTCAGAAATGTCTACTACAGAGGTGCCAAAAAGAGTACTTGTTGAGCCTGAAAGAGAAGGCATGAATGCCCCCAACACTCCCAAGATTGTTGTAGAAAATGCAAATGTGAAAAAAGTTTTAAATACAGAGCAGGATGAAACACTTATGGAAAACAACATGGAAGATAATTCAAAACCAAGGACTCGAGCAAGAAATAAATTGAGAATGAACATTAAGAAATAAGATGTGACTGTCATAGAAGATTCTCCTAGTGATGAGGACACATAGGTTGCAAACGAAGAATACTTTTTAGCAAAGGAGACTTTCATAGAAATTCAAGGAGATTTAGGGCATATACCAGATTGTTTTTGTAAGGGTAAACAAGAAGTTTCTGAATATGAAGTCGGTTCGAGTTCAAAGATTTTGGAAATGGATGTAACTCATGTATAGTTGAAAGAAATGGAAGCAATATCAGAATTGAGTCAAATTAAAAAGTCTCTGCAATCTTATAAAGAACAAAACAAGTATCTCCAAGATGTAAATGAAAATTTAATGTTGGCTAATAAGAGATTGCGAGAGGACTTAGAGGAAAAGGAAGCTGGTTATCATGAACTTATCATTGTATCCAAAGAGATTTTAAAGAAGAAAAGGGCAGTACAGAAGCAATACGAACAGATGGTGAACCAGAACAAAGAGTTCCAGAATCAAATGCAGAATATTGAAGCAGAACATTCCAGGTTGCAAAGTCAAATTATTGTCGAAAAATATTATAACCTAGTTTGGAGTGCCTTGGCTATGTGTTTTGTGTGATGATTAACATAATTATACTTGGTAATTGAATAGCTAGTTCTAAAAAATGATGTCACTATAATAAATATAGTGTATTACCAATTGATAAATAAATATTGGGATTTTATTAGAAATTGAAGTGTCTAAGTTACTTATAATTCTTTCAATTTGGATTATAAGAATTGCTTTTATGTTTTTTGAATTTAAAATTAATTAATTTAATTTTAATATCCTTACTAAGGTCTTTAATGGTTCTTTATTACAAATGCATAAATAGAAACAATGTAGATTGTATCAATTGTTTGTGTGTTTGTCAATGTAGATCATATGAATGCCTCCCCGCCTAGGTTCTATTCCTCTAATTGACATGTTGAGCTCATAATGAGTACATTGTTGTAATGGCTTTGAGCCTTTGTTGATTGGGGTACCATCCCTGAAATAAGAGAAAGAGAAGCAGAATGTACTCAAATCTTGGATTCCTAATATTTCAACTATACTTTAATCTCTCGTGCTCTTGGTACACAAATCTTGGATCCGCAATATTTCAACTTCTTCTTCATCTAGTGTTTTGTGAATAAATTGATTTAAAATTTAACTTTTAATATATATTATTTCTCTTTATTTTAAACATTTATCCCTATAAAGAAACTCTTATTAAATATATATTAAATAAAAATCTATGTTATAAGAAGAAAGCCATAAAACATTAAAAACACACATATAAACAATTTGTCATTTATTTTGAATAATTATGCAACAATCAAATCAATACAATAAGAATGAAATCTATTTTTTAATTGTTATTATATTTTTAAAATCTCTATATAGTTTTTAATACCATGATTAAGGTCTTTGCATACTCCACCCTTTAGTTAAGGTTCACATGAAATTTCTGGCTACTATATTTTTAAAAATTTTATATGATTTTTAATGCCATGAAAAAGATCTTTGCATACTCCGACCCTTTGGTAAGGTTCAAATTTGGACCTTTAAAATACTCATAAAAATACACAGAAAATAACATAACAACTATGTGATATTATAGTGATCAAAACATAATTCAACTTACCAAAATCATATATTAATTGTGCATACTTCAATCGAAAAGTTCTTTATATATCTAAAGACTCTTGATAAATAAAACATAAGGTTCTTTATATATCTAAAGACTCTTGATAAATAAAACATAAAGAAAACTTATATACAAAAGTTTTTCCAAATATAATATTTTAATATCTAAAATATATTTTAAAAATAAAAAATAAAAATAAAATTTTAATATCTAAAATATATTATAAAAAACAAACAAAAGCCAGATTTTATCTTTAAAATAATATCTAAAATATATTTTAAAAATAAAAAATAAAAATAAAATTTTAATATCTAAAATATATTATAAAAAACAAACAAAAGCCAGATTTTATCTTTAAAACAGTCCAACATAACGATAACTCTACTCTTTCACCCCAAAATACATCAAAATAAATAAATAAAAGACAATTCGAATGTAGAATTCCTTTCTTTGACTTTACATCATTCGAATATAGACATGAATGAATATACACTATTGAATTTGAGGTACCTGGTACGGAGTATGAAGAAATTAGTCTTAACTAATAAGTTACATGGATATGCTTTGTGTTTTTGTTTTCTCCCAAGGGTGTTTATTTTGACATGGATATGCCTTTTAATTTTTTGTTTTTTCCTCATTTAAATAATACCTTTTTGTCTTTACACATTTAAAATAAATTATTTTGTATCATTTCAAAATTTGAATATATATGTATTCAAAGTCATCACTTCGATCTTTAGAGTCAAGATTACAGAATATTGCACGAGAAAATAAATGTGTTTCTATAAAATTAGATTTTTTAATGATTAGTGATTTATCATTGTATTGAGGGCATCTTATATATTGATTTGTGGTTTAATTAAATTATATATATATATATATATATATATCTTATTTGAGTGGGATGTATTAATGTAATAAACTTTATCATTTTTATTTGATTTGAATTTGATTTTTTTTTAATGTAAATTGATTTTATGATATGGAATAATTTTATTATTTTATAAATAAGTGTGGATAATTTATTGGGTTTGGAGTTGCATTAGGGCGAGGAGAGATATGATTTTATGCGGCTACAAGCGAGGGTTATTCGAAGGAGCAGTCGGTTTTCGATGGGATCATCTAGAGGGGGCTCCTCCCCTCCACCCTGAACCATAAGGATGGAGTCGAAAAGGGTGCAGCAAAGAACCCAGCGGAGGAACGTTCTATGTGCAGCGAAGGAGATGAGGCAAGCAATCAGGAGAAGAGGGGGGCGGAACGCTGACAAGGGGGTTGTATGCCCAAAGTTGTCGAGATCTCGTCACTCTAGATCAGATCTAACAAGCTACGAGAAAGGATGGAATTATGGAAGGAAAAATCCCTAATTGGGAAGTTTATTGGGGTTTGGCCTAAGGAAAGAGACCTCATCAGGTGGATCAAGGCCACCTGGAACCCTAAGGGGCACTATGATCTGCATTTGGGATCGAATGGTTTCTTCACAATAATTTTCTTCAATCAGGAAGATGGGGATAGGATTCTAGAGGGGGGAATACTTCTTCTTCTCAGCGGGGTTGTATCTCCGGCCATGGAAAGAGCATTTTAACCCAGACAAGGAGGACATGAGTGTGGCCCTGGTATGGATCTACCTTTATTCGCTTCCATGTGAATACTGGGGACCTGAAATTCTGCAAGACATTGGAAACACCCTGGGATAATTTGTGAAGGTATCAGAACATACCAAACAAATAAGGTATACTTCTTATGCTCATATCTGTGTTTATATGGATCTATCCTAGGATTTACCTGAAGCAATTAATCTGATATGGGAGGACGAGGATTGGGTCCAACCCCTTGATTATGAACACCTCCCCTTCAGGTGTCGGCAATGTCATGAATACAGTCATCTTAGTAGAGATTGCCCCCAGAATAAACATGTCCAGCTACCCTCCCAGGCGAACCAAGAGAAGGGGGGTGAATATGGGGTATTTACTCAGGTGAGCAACAAAAGGAGACGTAGGAGAAAAAATCCAACCAGACGCAGAACATGCATACAACAGGAAAGCAAACAGCCAACTCAACTAGTTTTGAAACCCTAAATTCGGTTGGTGAAGAACTGGGGGACACAATCCAAGCTGAGCCAAAGACATCTATCCAGGAGGGGAAGATGATCCAGGAAATGGATCAGGAAACCACGGAAGGTCCAACTGAACAAATAGACGAGACGGAGGAATACTAGGTAGAGGAAGCGGAAGATATGGATCTATGGGAACTTGAACTTGATGCGATCGAAAAAGAGTGCAACAGGAAAGGGAAGGGTTACGTTTCCAGAAGACGGATCAAGATTTTGCAAGAGGCCATTCTGAGGACAAAGGCTACCCCTCAACTGGGTATTGCAAAGTACCTCCAGAAGGGTAGCAAGAGGAAACTACCGGAGGAAGGAGAAAAGAGGGGAAAGAAGACTAAAAAACAAAGAATAGCAAAGGTAGGTACCAAATTGGTGGAATTGAGCCAGTATCCTACGATAAAGGTGGCCTTTTTTTAACCCAATGAAATTTTTAACTTGGAACATTCGCGGGGTGAGTCACCCACGCAAGATCAAAATGCTAAAAAATAAGTTGAGAATGGAGAAACCAATGATAGTATTTTTACAAGAAACAAAATGTGGAGCAAATGTCATGAATGAAATAGGAAACAAAGTGTGGAAAGGTAGTGAAACAATGGCAATTGACGCGAATAGAATAGCAGGAGGTCTGGCAATATTATGGCACCTGGAAGAAGTCAATTTATCAAATTTCTGGGCCACAAGATTCTTCCTCTCTGCGGAATTTAAGATATGCAATACTTCTGTAAAAGGAGTCCTCACTAATGTCTATGGCCCTAGTGTCATACCCCAAAAGGCGCTCTTTTTGGAAACCATGGCATGGGAATCTAGGTGGATAGGATACAAGCAATGGATTATTGGCGGTGAATTCAACTTAATAACCTCTCTGGAGGAAAAAAAGGGTGGTATACGGATCTTGGGAGCCTCAAACAAAGACTTTAGGGAATTCATTGAAGAAACTCGGATGGTGGATGTGGAAACCAGAAATGGATGGTTCATGTGGAATAACAGGAGAGGGGGCGTCCACCATGTAGCCTCCAGGTTAGATAGATTCCTTATCTCGAAAGGGATAGCCAACAACAGTGGTGATATGATTGCAATGGTCCTTCCATCTGTAGGTTCAAACCACTGGCATGTTAGTTTCATTTGGGATGGGATGGTACCCCCATATAGGAAATCGTTTAGATTTGAACAATTCTGGTTAAAACATAAGGACTTTAAATCATTGGTCCATCATTGCTAAGAGGACCTAGATACCCCAAGGGAAACAAGGATGTAAAAATTTTATAGAAGTTGAAGGCACTAAAAGCAAGGATCCTTACCTGGAACACAAAGGAGTTTGGAAACATATTCCAAGACAAAAAGTGCCTGATGGAACAGCTTGAGGAAATTCAAAAAGAGGGAATGAATAATGGATATGACGAGGAGCTAAAGCAAAAGGAAAAGACAACCCTTGAACATCTTAATGCCTAGGAACGCCAGGAGGAGATATATTGGAAACAAAAGTCTAGAAATCAATGGCTCCAAGAGGGAGAACGCAACACCAAATTATTCCACCAATCTGTGTTCCAAAATAGGGAAAGGACTAGAATTAACAGACTAAAAAAAGAGATGGGACAATATTTGGAGAGTAGGGAAGATATGGAAGAAGAACTGGTAGATTATTTTGGATCAATCATGACATAGGATAGAGTTGATAGTTCAGAGGATATTGCAAAAATCACCCAGCATATCCATTCCCTGATCACCCCCAGGAAAAATGAACTCTTGATGAGGCCAATTGAGATGAACGAGGTGGAGGAAGTTGTCCATCAAATGGAGGATGGGAAAGCTCCAGGTACGGATGGTTTCACAACAAATTTCTTCCACCACTTTTTGGATCTCATCAAGCGGGAAGTGTGGAAAACAGTGGAAGAATCCAGACAAGACAGAGGAGTACTGAAAGCCTTCAATGCGACGTCTTTCTTGACTCTCATCCCCAAAAGTAGGGGAGCGGAATCTCCAGGTAAGTTCATAACCATAGCCTTATATAATGTCATCTATAAAATCATTAATAAAGTCATGGCCAACCTGTTAAAGCCTATCTTTCCCTACCTAGTGTCTATGGAGCAATCTGGATTTGTGGAGGGGCGACAGATCCTAGATGGAGTCATTCTAGTTCATGAAGTGATCCATTCCTTGAATATTACAAAAAAAACAGGAATGCTTCTCAAATTGGACATATCAAAGGCCTGTGACAAGCTAAGATGGCAATTTATGAGAGAAAGGCTCAAAGCTTATGGATTCAATCAATATTGGATTGAATGGATCCTGAATATGACTTCTTTGTCCTTCTTCTCAATTCTCCAGGGGAATTAGGTAGGGAGATCCCTTATCTCCCTTCTTGTTCATTCACATGGTTGAGGGCCTGAGTAGGAAAATCAGAGCCATGACTGAATGAAATGAAATCAAAGGGACAAATCTGCACATAGGAGCTGATAAGCAAACACACCAACAATTCGTCGATGACACGATGCTCATGGGACACCCATCAGTCCAAGAGCCAAATCTTTCAAAAATTGCCTGAATACTTTTTCAAAATCCTCATGTCTAGAAATCAACAAAGAGAAATCTCATGTTTTCTTCTTTAACACTTCCAAGGTATCTCAAAGAAATATAATCTGAATTATGGGATTCCAAGGGAGATCCCTTCCATCCAAATATTTAGGTGCCCCACTTTCAGAAGGAGTTGTTAGGAAGATCTCATCTGTCGATTTCCTGGACCAGATGAGAAGGAAGTTGTCTAATTGGGTCATTGTGACCTCTTAATCTAGTTAGGAGACTCACCCTTATCAAATCAGTGCTCCAAGCGATGCCTATTTATTGGTTCTCAGTCATGGATTCCCTAAGGTCATCGTTAAAGAAATAAGGAGTCTCCAACGCTAGTTTTTGCAGAGTGGTAGCCCTAACAAACATAGATGGGATCTATTAAGTTGGGACAGGTAATGCAAGCAAAAATACCAGGGAGGTTTAGGCCTTAGAGACATGGAAAAAAATAATGAGGTTATGGGAACGAAAATATGGTGGGGCTGGGTTACCCACACCATGGAGCCTTGGAAAACACTTTGGCATATAAATTATGCCCAAGACCACTTGAAAAAGGATCTCATTCGGTTCAATGAGGAAAAATGGGGATCACATATATCGTTAACATCCCTACGTAGAAGAAGCATTATTCAAGCCCATAGTTTCTTGGAAATTGGAGATGGAGAGGTAGCAGAATTTTGGGAGGACTCATTGCAACAATTACCTAAACTGTCCACTCATATTAACGCCCAGAAAAGTCAGGATAGATGTGTGGACCTGGGACTCATCAAGGTCAATTAGTTCTAGAAGGAGGATTTAGAAGAAGGGGAATACCGAGAATGGATCCCGCCTGAATGGTGGCACCAGAGATTCTCAGAAGAAGAGATCCCTAGGATCTGGGAAACCATTCAGGAAAGATGTGTGAGATTTCAACATGGGCCAGACAAGCTAAGGTGAGGATACTCACCAAAGGGAGTCTTCAATACAAAGGAATCTTAGGAGCTCTGGACTGGTCAAAGTGCCACATTCATCTGTATGGTGATACACCGAAGAATCCTCACTATGGGGAACCTTTAAAAGCAGGGAATGATAGGACCTTCACAGTGCTCCATGTGCAAAAATGTGGAAGAAACCACAAACCATCTCCTCGATACCTGTTCATTTGCGTCATCCCTATAGGACAAGGGAGCATAGATATTTTGTTGGTCTAACATAATAAGGGGGAAACCGAACCATACCATCATAGGGTGGGATATGAATGCCTATAAAAATCCCATATTAAACCTCATATTTCTCATATTCCCATGGTTCCTGATGTAGGAAATTTGGAAGGAAAGGAACCGAAGGATTTTTCAGGACACGCACACTACCCTCAAGGATTCCTGGACCAATGTTGAGAATAACATACAGGAGACTATTAAAACCACCTAGTGGGAGGAAAAGGACTGGGAGGAAGGATATAAAAAAAAATCTAACAGAATGGGGAAATTGCAAATATGATCAAGGTTGGATCCATAGGAAAACTAAAGTTTCTCCCTCAGCCAGTCTGACCTTCTGGTCTCCACCCCCAGCGGTATATTTCAAGTTAAAATTTGATGGTGCATCCAAGGGTAACCCGGGATCTACAGGTTTTGGAGGGGTGGTAAGGAACCATGAGGGAAAAATTCTACGAATCTATTTTAGCTACATCGGCAAGGACACCAACAATGTAGTAGAACTTGAAGGCCTCCTCTTTGGTCTAAATTTGATCTATCATGAAGGTTCGGAGCCAACCATTATCGAAGGAGACTCGAGTATCATCATCCAAATGGTGAAAAGGCTACATAATGGACAACGTTTATCCAAGGTGGAGGATATTTGGAGGTTGGTATACAGGCTGGAGAAACTAGAGTCATTGTTATCCAGACCTCATGCGTGGAATTTTTTCCATGTCAAGTGGGACGGAAATAAGTTTGCGGACCACCTTGCAAATGTGGGGGGAAACGAAATGCATAGACTAAGGGAAGGCCAGTTGGATTTATTCGTACCTCAATATTGGGCCACTCAATGCTCACAACTGGCAACCCAGGACATTCATTCTTCGAGGAGGAAAGGGGGTGACACATATCATTCATGCTTGTGATACAATTACTAATGGAATCAGTTCCCAAATGAATGAGCATTTAAACTCTTGTGGGAATGATGAGGAGGGAGGGATACAACATCGTCCACGACCAGAGTACGAAGTCTGATAATCTGATGCGAAGTGGTGTACATAAGAGAGAGATAATCATGTGAATTGATGGGCAGGACAGAACTGTGATGAAAGCAATTAAGGATCAAAGTGACAAAAGGGATATAAATGTGAGAGGAAATTATGAACCAACATGCAATTTTCATCGCACTGTCATCGTTCTTGAGATTTTATGGTGTTTGGTTTGGAAACGCCAGTGTAAGGAATATCATCTAACACCTTGGAAGAATGTCATGTATCCCAGGGGAAATAAGGAAACGAGGAGGGGGAGGAATGTTAAGTAAGTAAAAACCTCGAGGGTAACTCGTGAGCAAAAGTGGGCATGTCAATCGGCTCGTTTCTTCCGGGACAGAATTCCTCCAACCATCCGCGAGGAAATTGAGAAAGTTGAAAAGAATTTATTGGAACAAGTTAAGGCCCTCAAGATGGAGGAGGTTAGAGAGGAGGTTGCGGAATGGGTGCAGGACCCTAGTACAAGTGTTGGTAGGATGGCGGCCTACGATAGGATCATGATTACCTATTGGGTAATGAAAGGAATTATCTTCCAAGTCCTAATGGAACGAGTGAAGAAGGAAATTGGAGATGAAGAGCCTGCTCAGGCTTGGAAATAAAACAATTGGAACTGTCGACTGATGCACAGGAAGATTAACATAAAGTATAGCAAAATGGGGATTCAATTCTATCCCCCCTGATCCAAGCTCTGGTGCTGGTACTTCAAATTTGGGAGTGCCTGGTTCGGGGAAGGATATTGGCAAGGGAGGATTGAATGTGGCGAAAGATACCTCTAGAGACATGGAAAGCATAAGCTGTAGAAAGATGAAGAAGTTGTAAGCATCGTTTCCTTCCACTGGTGCTGGATCATCAAATGCCTTCCTTTGTACATCGATATAAATTTAATCTGGGTCTTGTTTCTTTGTGTCTTGGTTGTATTTCGACAGATAGTAGTTTAGATTTCATTATTAGGAAAGGTGATAGAACTCGTTGTATGGTGAACAAGTGGCAATCTGGATGTTTCCAATTAGTGTATGTCTCAAAGTCTGTCTTTTAGGCTTAGGTTGATGTATGGTAGGGGAAGGGAGGGGAAGGGAGGTTATTGAAAATATGGTTGTTGTGTTGTCTGGACTCCATCAAGGCCCTATGTAATGAAGCCATGTACTCCTTTTTAATATATCAATATAATATATTTTATTTACAGAAGAAAGTGTAGATAATTTATTGAATAATTTGTCAAAACAAATCTTTAAACATTATTATGAAAACATAAGGTTATATTTTATTTTGTAGTGATTGTTTATGATTAATATTTAATACTATAAGTATGTCATGTTTAATATAAAATTTAATTAAGAAAAAAAAATTATAGTTGTACTAAATAATAATAATAATGTATTTTTAAAGTCACAACAGACACCAATTTGGTACTATATATGAGACCCCCTTGTTTGTGGAATAAGGGACCTCCCTCTGTGCAATGATGTAACTGTTAAAGTTTACAGAGGTGCACATACACTACCCCCGCTGTGTTTTAACCTATAACCTCCTAGAAGGAAAAACATGTTCTCAACCGTGTAAATTGAGCACACCATCAACACAAAGAACATAATATGTACCTTAAGAAACCCAAGGTGGGAAATCTCAACAAGAAATGAGGATTGTGCTTTACCATTTTCTTTTGATATTTACAATGCAAAGAGAGATTGTCGAACTATGGAGTAAAATAGACATTATGGCATGTGGTAGATTAATGTAGGAATGACTTATTCCTCTATTATATATTATGATATCATAGTGCTCTACTATGTTCAACTATGGCACAACCAAATGAATACAATAAGAACGTAACCCCTTTCTTATTTATGACTCAATGTTTGACATGTCTCGATAGCCACATGTAACTAGCTCCACATGTGAGTAGTGGAAGATAATGTGTCATCCACTTGGTACTTTAGTGGTCAAAGCATATGTCAACTTTCTAGAGACATAATTCAATCATACATAATCTAATTGAAGTGCTCTTTGGACTATTGGAAAGATCTCGATGAATAGAACACCATTGATCCTTGAAGAATATAACAACGTTGAGCCACTACTACAATAATGTACCCATGTGTCACAAATCATGTCACTTTCCTTTGTTTTTTATAGAGGTACAATGTAATTGGTGGCAGCATACCCTGTGTTGTAGTTGCATTGTTTTCGTTGTGTTATGAACGCCACATTGTGTAATTTTTTGTGCATCAAAATGACACATGGATGTTGTTGTGGTGGTCCTCAACAATCAACTCACTAAATGCAAGCATTTCATAAAGGGAGATTTGAATGCTTGTAAGAAGGGTAACAAATTTTTCTCAACAACTAGAATTACACCCAATTGACTATTAATAAATAATTTATTAAATGATATATTCATTATTATTTTTCTAAATAATTTTCATTATATTCGAATAAATAAATACATTTTAATATACATGAAACACACAATAAAAAATACATCTATAAATTCATATTCATAGTGCATGCATATGAAAACCTATGTGTTATGTGTATGGCATTTATGCAATAAAACCATTGGCATGTGAATTATCCTCATCACCCATCAACTCTAATAGAATATTAAGATCTTTGGGGACTCGCTATCAGTGATTGAGTGGCTTAATCTGAAAATACCTCCAAAGAATATTTTCATGGAGCCTTTGTATGAGGATATCTATAGCGTGCTTGCATATTTTGAATATGTCTCCTTTCAACATATATACAGGGAATGAAATTTACAAGCAGATCAACTTTCAAAGATGGGACTTCAGTATGCGGATGGCACCTGGAAAGTTTGGGAGGTAACAAAAGATAACATTAAGGAACTTGACTCGGGACCTTTCCTTGGTTAATCTATTGCCCATGGAGCTAGTCTCTGTGGTGATACTATGAGGGTCCAGATTAATATCAAATAGTCATTCACATTAGTTCTATAATAGTGGAGGACTATATTTTGTGAGCTGATATAAAAGTTATATATCTTAATAAGTGATTTTTTTTAACAAGTTTGTAGTATCTTTGTGTAGGATGGATGAAGTTATTTACAGTACATTTATAAATGTAAGTTGAAAGCATATATCCAATGATCATTATGTGTGAAGCATTTATTCCATTGAACAATATAGTTCAAGGTTTTTGAATAAAATTTTTGAGTTGTAATCTTTTTTTCAAAAAAAAAATCTAATAAAATAAGTTTTTATTTTGGTTATTTATTTCATATTTTAATCAAATAACAATTTTATTTTGATTATTTACTAAAGTGACTCATTTGTACTTGCATTTTATTTTGATTATTTACTAAAGTGACTCATTTGTACTTGCAATAGTGTTTTTATTATTAAGAGTCACTTTGTACAATATATTATTTAGACAGATTTAGTAAGTAAAGATAGAGGTTTTAGCCCTGGTATAAAGGGCACTCGAGTATTTTTTTTTTTAAATATCTTTGTAAATTTGATAAGAACTTTTGTAAAAGTTATAGTTTCTTTAAATTTGGTAAGAACATTTGTAAAAGTTATAATTCTATTTGGTAAGAATTTTTGTAAAAGTTATATCTCCATTTATTTGAGGAGAATTTATATTATGATTTGTTTTTTTAAGTTGTATTCTTAATCCAAACCATTGAAACTTGAAATGACTAAGTGGATAGGGTGGAATTTTACTTTATCAAGCTATCTTCTCTCTTTAAAACCAAGGTGATTTGAGTGCTTTTTACTTTTTGTGATTTATGATGATGAAATAGGAATCAAATTAAATAAATTAGCAAGTTATTTGAATGATAGTGTCATGGTGACTTTAAAATATATAATAACCAGTATAGATTCATTTTAATTTTGGATCTACAAAGCACTCAGAGGGATCAAATCCCTTGAGGTGTAAAAATTTCTTAAAATTTTGCACTTCAGTTTGCACTTCAAAGTTAGATCAGGAATTAAGATGGATCTATTATGTTTCAATATGTAAATTTCTAGTATGTCCTCAAATCCCTCATATGTAAATCATGGTTTAATTCTTATATCGCATATGGCTTAATGAGGAAATATCCAATTTTCATTAATTACTTTAGTTTTAATTAACTGGAATATATATCTATTTGGTTTTGAAGTTTTGGCTAGGGCTAACATTGTAAAAAAATTATTTACTTAATATTTTATTATTTTATTAAAGTGTCACATGTCAACTCCACATTAAACAAGAAATTACTCTTATCCCGTATACTTGGTTGTAGAAAGCGCCTCTTAACCCAATAATAATAAATACTCTATACATGTGTTATACTTGTTATTATCAATTTTATATCATTATATTTTATACATATATGCTATGTTTCCTCTTAATCAATGTTATATATTATTATTAATTTTTAAAATTTTAATTGTGTCTAAAAATACATTATATAAATCAATACTTATGCATGTATTATACTTGTTAATCAATTTTATATCATTATTCTTTATACGCATGGTAAGTTTCTTTTTTTCTTTTTTTTGTAAAGTAAGAAATTATATTACGGAAACAGAGTTACATTTCAAAAAAACGGGTGGACTGGCAAGTAGAAAGACTTACAGGTTAGCCACGATTTCACCCACCCAGACAGAAAAACAGAGATTACAGAGCTTCATCATAATACCCAAACAAACTCAACTTAACACTAGACTGCAACCTATTAAAAGACCCATATGCAGAGTTTTGGATCTTGTACAATGTCGTGGCATACAGAGCCAAAATACAGAAGAGAGCATAAAAAGAGACTAAAGTGCAAATTACATATAGCATAACTACCGAAACCAAAAAAAGCCATGACTTCCCCGAGGGATTCCTTAGAAGGTCAAGGTTGCCTTTGGAGTCAGGTTGTGGATGGGGCATCGTGCACGGATTGAACTAGGGGCCGCATCATCATCCAGAGCATGAACGCATCGTTCATCACCTCCCCTAGACAACCCCGGAGCAGGCAGAGATGGAATACCAACTTTGGCAGTGATGAGATCAATCTTGTGGTGCATGAGAGAGCAATCCTGATAATGAGATTTCCAGGCGCGTATCGGTTTTGTTTCCCCAACAATTTTGTTCTCCCTCTCCGTGAGGACATACACCAAGAGGCCTTTTGTTACCCAGAAGGAGGGCATCATTCTGTCATAAGTCGATAGGCATCCCGCCGTGTTACCAAGGTCCATGACCCACTCTCCAACTTCCTCACTCAAATCGCTTCTAGTCATAGTTTTAACCCGAGCCCACGGGTCTTTCTCAACTCTTTCTAATTCTTTCTTGATTACTGCAGGGATGCGGTCTCAAAAAAACACGAAGCAATGAGGGCTTTCTTGTATTCCCTCCTTGCAGGGGCCCTTTCTTGTGTATGTAATGTTTCTTATTAATTAATATTATATATTTTAAAAAATTTAGATTGTAATTATATTTAAAATTACATCATCTAAATCCATGGTAAATATGTGTAAGATAATTAATGTAAATTCCAATTATATTTACAATTTATTTCAATTGCTTTACTTGGGATGTTTAGGCCACCAAATGAGACATGGGAGTTTTACTTCCGTCTATTACCCTTATAAAAAGAAACACCTTCAGTTTTGTTAAGATGGAGAAAACATTTAAAAATGACAATTATTCTCAAATTTGATAGGTACATGACATGCCACCAACCTATGAGAACACTTTACAAATATATGTATTGACATAATTATCTACATTTTGTTAGGATAGAGAAAACATTTAAAAAATGACAATTATTCTTTGATAGGTACATGCCACCAACCTATGAAAACACTTTACACATATATGTATTGACATAATTATCTACAACATCATGGCTTTATGTAACTCTGCAACTCATGGCTTTATGTAACTTTGCAACTCAAATTTGATAGGTACATGCCACCAACCTATGAAAACACTTTACACATATATGTATTGACATAATTATCTACAACATCAACATCATGGCTTTATGTAATTTTGCAACCCGTGAGTTCTGATAAGCCAAACTAAAGAAATCAACCACCAATGGCTTTTAATTAATTTGAAAAATAATGCAAGAATATGAGTTGAGAATATGTTTTAAGTCAAGTATATGGTCAAAATGAGTTTATTGGTAAAGAATATGTGATTTCTTTTTGGAGATCACAAGCTCAAAGAGGGAGGAAAGGAAATGTACACTTTTGTAAGCTAAAATAGTGAGATCAGTGCATAGAGAGAGTTCCTTGTAAGACAAAGGAGAGAGGTTTATATATCAATTTGGTGTATGCCTGAGTTATGGCTTACACTTTATGAGTACATATTTTTCATTTATACGATAACAATGTCCAATGTTATCTCTTAAGTATTTTGATTGTCAAATACTTACGGGCCCCCATTTTATTCTCGTTTCTTCTTTCACCTCCACCTCCAGCTCCACCTCTCCTTCCACCTTACAAGACTTTCTCTAAGACTTGTTTTGGTTAAGCAGCTTTAGCATTCCTAGCAATTGCTTCAATTGAAAATTTGTACCTTCAAAATCTATATTTTTTGTTTATTATTTCTTGCACTTAGTCAAACATATAAACATATCAACTATAATCATGAAAACTTTTCAATGGACTTTGATGCTACTATTTCTCATTAATGGTCATCTAAAAAAATGTACTTTGTAACATTCATATTGATATTTGAGTTGGAGTTATTAAATACATTGTTAAAGTAAATTCTCAACATATTTCACATGACTCAATATATTAGAAGAGTGTGTCATGGTTGTACAATGTTCATACTGTGATTGGTTGTGAATTATAGAGTAGTAGAACCATAGAGCCTCAAATATCACCTTGGTTATTTGTATTCATAGTTTTGATGATGACACTCATAATAATTTTAATTGCAAATATCACCTTGGTTATTTGTATACATATTTTTGATGATGACACTCATAATAATTTTAATTACATGTTTTAAGTAGGTGGATAGCTTACACAGGTGAAACTTTTTAAGAAACAATAATGTAGTACCAAAAAATATGTCAAGAAGATGATGCTTCTCATCGCTTGTTGTTTCACCTCCACTCCATAATACAGTCCTCATCAAGTATATTCACCTTTCACATCTACAAACAATACAGTTCATACTATCTCTCATGAATGATCATCTAAAGAAAATGTACTTTTTAACACTGATATTGACATTTGAGTTGGTGTTGTCAAATACATTGTTAAAATGAATTCACAACATATTTCGCACTACTTAATATATTAGAAGAGTGTGCCATGGCTGTCCAATGTTCATAGTGTGATTGGTTGTGAACTATGGAGGCACATAAACATGTGGTGGAACCATAGAGCCTCAAATATCACCTCGTTTATTTATATACTTACATTTGATGTTGACACTCACAATAATTTTAGTTGTATGTTTCAAGTAGGTGGGTAGCTTGCACGGGTGAAATTTTTTAGGAAACAATGATGTAGTACCAAAAATTATGTCAAGAAGATGGTGCTTCTCAGCACTTGTTGTTTGACCTCCACTCTATAATGCAATACTTGTCATGTCTAGTCACCTTTCACATCTACCAACAATACCATTCATAGTCATGCCCTCACTTTGTTGTGTGGCTTTACTTTTACCCATTGTCTTACACTTTGTCATAAAAAAACATTGAGCCTATACTTCTATTTCAAATTTGATCTTCTTAATTAACATTGTCAATCCATTAACAAGTTGTGATTGGTACTTAGTGATAGAGACATCACTCCTAATGATATTTACCTTGATCTGCCCATCTATGAGATTAGTTTATTAGTCCCTGCTAAGGCAGGGACTATAGTGATCGTTTAGTCTTTCGAAGTGGTTTAACTCTATATTAGTAACAAATTTTTTATATAGTTTTCTAATGTTTTATGATAATTTTATTGGAAGCTCATTTTGCCTAGCACTAAACATGTGACTCCCAATTCTCTATTAGGGTTTTTGTGTAGGCCAATTGAGTTTGGGTTTTGAATTCTATAAGATATTTTTGAAAGTCAATATCTGAGTAGCTTTACATGTGTGAGTAATGGCATTCACTTGGTACTCATGTGGTCAAGGAATATGTTGAGTTGTCGAAGATGTAATGGCTTCATATAAATCCCTATTTAAGTGCTCTTTGGATCCTTGGAAAGCTCTCAATGAGTAGGAAAATGTGACAGAAATGAACTATGTTCATAAATATTTTACCTGCAAAAATCTAGTCATTTAATGCTTAAACATGCCTAAGATGTTTTAGGACTTATTATAGATGAAGAGGGTCCATAGCTTTACTCAAAAATAAAGAAAAATGTGAGTTTCAATCCATACAGAATGGGGAAAATTTTAAGGATCCATAATCTTCTTAAACTGTAGAAACAGTGACGTATTTTTCTAATTCTTAAATTTCCGACCAAAAAATGTTTAGAAATATTTTTGTAAAAAAATCAAATTTCTAAGAATTTTATATAGTTTCTGGACAAATTGGTGATGTTTAGAGTAAAATATTTTTATCATGTGGAATTTGGACAAATCATTTTGAAAAAACATGGAAATTAATGAATCTTCTTTTATAAAAAAACATCGAAAATTAGTTCATGGACTAAATTTCAATCCTTAAATTTTGTTCATAAAATGAGGGTTTTGAGGGTTTTGTTATCCATGATTTTGATTAAATGACATTATAAAATTTCTTTAATTTTAATAAGTTGGTGGATGTCTCCCTTGTCAATTTTAAAGACTAGTTTATCTTTATATTCAACTTTTTATGGCATTCATAAATAAAATTTCATTATGATTCTTTATATTAAACTTTTTATGGCATTCATAAATAGAATTTGATTATGATTCTTTATATTAAACTTTTTATGGCATTCATAAATAGAATTTGATTATGATTCTTTAAATGAGTGTTTCCTTATCTTTGTTTAAAAAGATCTTGTCAAAAAATTATTGACATCATGTTTATATTATGATTTTTTTTTGTTACATTGAGTTGCATTGAGTTGTCAAATAATCCTTAAATTCTAAGTCACAGTTGTTTTCTATGATTTTCACAATTGGTTAATGTCATGTAGAGTTGTCACATAATCCTTAACTTCTAAGTCACAAGTTATTTTCTATGATTCTCATGATTGGTTTTAGAAACCCTTTGACTTGTGAACTTGTTCTATCCATTTATATTATAAGGTATCCATTTATATTATAAGGTATAATATTTTCTTTGTCATTTTCAAGGTATTTGTTTTCCTTGACTTAGTCTTTAATTTCGAGATGTTTAATTTTCTTGACATAAGTTAACTCATTTTTCTTTTCTTTACCACTTAGTGTGTTAATCATTAATTTTATTAATGAGAAATTGATTTCATGAGTTAATCAAACTTTATTGTTGAGAAATTGATTTTATTTTAAAAAAATCTAATTCTATCGTTCCATAATTACTATCATTATTATTATTATATAAATTATATAATATATAATTATTAAAAGACTTTTTCTACTTCTCTATTATAATTTTTAAATTATTTTAATTAATTTAGTAAAAAAATAATACACTAAATTTATATTAAAAATTATTGTAAACTTCACTTGGTTATATCGATAGGTGTTTATTGCATCAATAGGTGTTTATTATACCGATAGGTATTTATATCTTAGAATTTGGGGTGAATTAGCATTTATGTTTTTTCTAGATTACATGAGGATGAGACAAGTGTATTGTCCATATTGATTTTATGGAAATCGTTCAAAATTCGAAATAAACAATTATAAAAGAAAAAATAGTATAAAAAAGAACTGGCAGTTGTTGCATGGATAACTAGTTGCACCGAGGGGAGAGAGGTGCTCTACAGTCCAGTATGAGGGAGATGTTGTAATGTAACGTAACATCACCAAAAATTTAAAAAAAATAATAATAATTAAAAAAATACATGTCAGCTCATAAAATAATATAAAATACACCTGGACTCATAAAATTAAAAAAAAAAAAAACATTATGAAAAGTAATTAAAAGAAATCTACCTCGACCTAAAAAATAAAAAATAAAAATAAAACTTAAACCCAAATCTATCAAACAAGAGAGGGATAAAATTGATTGATTTTAAGATTAAAAAAAAATTACACCTCAGGAAATTGGATCCCTCTCGGTGCTTGAAAGATCCGGGTTTAAGATGGATCTATACTGGTAGCTAATACATGGATAACACTTAGTTGATTCATGGATAAGTGGATTCATGACATATAACTTATTATTTATTTGTGACACTTAGCTTGGCCTATCGTGTTCACAGGCCACAAGTTAAGTGGTTGTTCTAGTATCTTAGAATTTGGAGTGGACTACCATCTATGCTTGTCCTAGATTAAAGGAGAATAGGACAAGTGTACTATCCATATTGATTTTATGGTGGTCGTTCAAAATTTGAATTAAACAATTATAATATATATATATATATATATATATATATATATATATATATAATAACTGGCAGTTGATGCATGGATAACTCGTAACTCATGCATGGATAACAGGAAGTGATAGACAACTCATTTAACTGAAAAAATAACATGTCGTTGGAGCATATTAAAGAAGAAATTATCACAAATAAGCATGGAGAACGAGTAACATATAATTTGTTCATAACAATTTTACTTATAACCTATCGATATTCACCAACCACAAATTAAATAATTATACTAATATATATCTTATTCTTACACTTTTAATAATATTAAATTTTTAAATTCATCTTTATATATATTTCAACCTTATAACAACATAAACTTGTAATTTTTAAACTTTGTTAAAAAAATTACAACTTCCTTTCGAAACTGAAAACTTTAATGTCTTTTTAATATTTGTACTCTTGCTAAGCATGGAACATACCTTCAAGGTAAGAGTCAAGGTGCTTTTATTAGTCTTCTTAAACCTCTAAATTTAAAAAAAAAATAAAAAAATTAAATCAAATAATATTTTTTAAATTTTGAAATATGATTCGTTTTATCTTTTAATATTTTTATTCTGGCTAAGCATAGAATGTACCTTTAAGGTAAGATTTAAGGCAAAAGTCAAGGTGCTTTGATTTTTATTAGTCTTCTTAAATCTGCAAATTTTATCTAATATTTTGGAAAAACAATTTTTATTATGTTTAAGCAAATAATATTTTTGAAATTTTTGAAATATGATTCAAACTTTTTATTAATTAAAAATTAATAAAAAATAAAAGTGATAATTCAAAAAGACATTGGACATCCACTTGATAATAGATAAGATAACTAAATTACTACATTAATATGAATCTCTTTAATTTATCAACATCTTAGATTTATGATTTTTAAATGCCAATCTACATTAATAATATATCTATAATATAAGTTTGGATTAACTACTAAATTAAAGTAATAATTGATAGATAATCTATATAAACTAGTACAACCACTTAATTTGTGGTTGATGAACACTGATAAGTCACAAATTAAGTGCCACAAACAAGTCTATTGTTCTCTATGGGTAGTTGCACGAACTTCCTGTTATCCATACATTCATGCGCGAGCTGCTAGTTATCCATGCATAGCTACCAATTATTTTTTATATTTTTACACCTATAGGTGTTTATATCTTAGAATTTGGGGTGGACTACCATCTATGTTTTTCCTAGATTGAAGGAGGATGAGACAAGTGTACTATCCAAATTGATTTTATGGTCGTCGTTCAAAATTCCAAATAAACAATTATAGACAAAGGACAAAGATGGGATATATGCCAAAGCTAGTTCTTTTGTAGGACATAGATGAGATATATGGGAAAGAGGACATATGTGTAGATAGGTTATAAAATTGGGGAATGTGCCCTTTGCCACATGCAAGGCACATTTCCTTAGTTTTCATGCTTCGATATCATTTGTTGTTACCATGATAAATTACCACTCTCGAATTGTATTCTAAATAAGAAATAGATTAAGAGGTAATTAACAAGGTTAATCACATAATAAATCAAATTCTTATTCTCCTTAAAAATCTTTCTTGGTCGTGTGAGAAACAATGTGGTGTTAACTTATTTTTCATGAAAAATGATGAGGGGTTAATTTACCATTTTGGAATTTTCATGAAACTCGATTAACATTTGGAAAATCCATCCTTTTTTCATCATTCCAAAACTTGTGATCAAACCAAGGTATTTATGTTGCTTGAATAGACTTTGCAAGAGAACCCAATGAATAGACCAGGTTGGATTCTCTTATTGAGTGAACCTAACTAGAAAACCCTATGAAAAAACTAGGTCCAATGTGTCACTTAAATGAACATTGCAAACATTGTGAGATAATTATTTTAAACACTAGATCAGATGCTCTACATACACATGACATGTATGTATATGAAAGTTTCCACGTCAGGAAAATGACGTGTATGCAGTTAAACCACTAGCATGTTCATTAACCTCTTTGGCCATCAACACCAAATTGTGATTGTTCAATTGGATAATGTGTTGGGTAGTTTTTATTTTTCCTCTCCATCTTCATGCAGTTAGTTCGAACCAAAGAACAAGTGGGAAACTCTCAAGTACTTCCCCTCATTTTGAGGATGGTACCCAAGGTAAACCATAACCCGGTGGGGACATCAAGTGAGGCCCTTATATAGCAATGTATAGCCACTCGGAGATTTGACCCCGAGACCTTTTGCTCACAACTTACAGCACTCAACCACTTCAACTAGTCAACCAAACTAATAAAATAATTGTAAATATATATTATATATTATTATTACTTTTTTGAATTGTAATTATGTCTAAAAATACATTATATAAATCAATTGTAAATATGTGGAAGATAATTAATGTAAATACCAATTACCATTGAATTTGCTGCAATTGCTTTACGTGAGAAACACCCATATAAAAAGAAGAAACACCTTATATTTTGTTAAGATGGAGAAAAACAATTTTAAAATGACAATTATTTTCAAATTTGATAGCTACATGCCACCAACATATGTGAACACTTTACAAATATATGTATTGACACAATTGTCAACAACATCATGGCTTTACGTACCTTTGCAAATCGTGAGTCGTGGTAGGCCAAACCAAAGAAATCAAGAAAGCCTTAATAATTGATCAAAATTTATGGGTTTTAATTAATTGTGAAAAATAATGCAGTACCATGAAAACATTTAAGTTGAGAATATGTTTTAAGTTAAGTATATAATTGGATTGTAATGGGTTTATTGGTAAAGGACATGTGATTTTTTTTATTTTTCTTTGAGGTCACAAGTTTAAGCTATGTACACTTTTATAGGTTAAGTAATGAGATAATTGTATATAGAGGTTGCTTGTATGACAAAGGATAGGAGGTTATGTATCAATTTGATGTATGCCTAAGTTATGACCTACACTTTATGAACACATATTTTTTATTTGTAAGGCAATGATGCACTGTCATCCCTTAAATATTTTGAATGTCAAATACTTGTTAGCCTCTCTTCTATCCTTGTCTCTTACTCCACCTCCACCTCTCCTTCCACCTCACGAGACTTTCTCTAAGACTTGTTTTGGTTAGGTGGCTTCAACATTCATGGCAATTACTTTAGTTGCAAACTTGTAGCTTCAAAATCTATATTTTTATTTTTCCACTTCCTGTCAAACATATAAACATACAAAAGATAGGTTGCACATATGTAGTAGAAAAACAAGCTCTAAGCATGCTCAATTATAATCATGATGACTTTTCAATGGACTTTGATGCTACTATCTCTCATGAATGGTCATTTAGAGAAAATGTAATTTTTAACATTGATATTGATAGTTGAGTTGGCATTGTTAAATAAACTGTTAAAATGAATTCCCAACATATTTCACACGACTCAATATATTATAAGAGTGTGTCATGGTTGTACAATGTTCATATTGTGATTGGTTGTGAATTATGGAGGCACATAAATATGTGGTGGAACCATAGAGCCTCGAATATCATCTTAGTTATTTGTATACATACTTTTGATAATGACACTCACAATAATTTTAATTGTATATTTTAAGTAGGTGGATAGCTTGCACGGGTGAAAGGTTTTAGGAAACAATGATGCGGTATGAAACATTATGTCAAGAAGATGGTCCTTGTCAAGTCTATTGACCTTTCACATCTTCCAACGATACCATTCGTACTATATCTAACGAATGGCAATCTAAAGAAAATGTACTTTTTAACATTGACATTGATATTTGAGTTGGTGTTGTTAAATACATTGTTCAAATGAATCCCCAACATATTTTACACTACTCAATATATTACAAGAGTGTGTCATGGTTGTACATTGTTCATACTATGATTGGTTGTGAATTATGGAGGCATATAAACATGTCGTGGAACCATAGAGCCTCAAATATCACCTTGGTTATTTGTATACATACTTTTAATAATAACACTCACAATAATTTTAATTGTATGTTTTAAGTAGGTGGATAAATTATATAGGTAAAACTTTTTAGGAAATAATGATGTAATACCAAAAATTATATAAAAAATATGGTGCTTCTCATCAGTTGTTATTTCACCTTTACTCTATAATGCAATCCTTGTCAAATCTATTCACCTTTCACATCTACAAACAATACCACTCATAGATATGGCCTTACTTTCTTGTGTGGCCTTACTTTTATCCATTGTCTTACACTTTGTCATAAAAAACATTGAACCTATACTTCTATTTCAAATTCGATCTTTGTAACTTACATTGTCAATCCATTAACAAGTTGTCCTTGGTACATAGAGATTGAGGCACCACTCCCAATGATATTTATCTCGTTATACCCATCTATGAGGTTATTTAGTACATAGTGATTGAGACACCACTACCATTGATGTTTATCTGGATATACCCATCTCTGAGGTTATTTATATATTTTTCATTCACCTTAAGTAAACGAAGACAATAGTGAGTGTATTCACTCTTCTAATACAATCCTTCATGTGTACTTGAATTTTCTTAAAAAAAATTGTTCCCTCTCTTAAAAATATTGTTTGTTCCTTCACTATCAATCTCACTTTAATTTAGGTATATTGAATTCAAGATGGGCCAAATAAAATGTTTTAGTTGTGTTTTGAAGGTACACATCTTTCTCTTTCACATCACTCAAAAAGAAAATGGATTTTAGTACACAAGCATGCATGATGTAGAATCTCTTAAACACCTTGTAATGCGTGCATAGCATTTTTGGTGGAAAATTATTAGTGGCTTATATATATCACTACCCTATCATGAACTTATGCCATGCATCCATTAATGATTAGCATATCGAGGGCTCATTTTTTCCTAGCACTAGACATGTGACTATTGTCATATTACCAATGAATAAGAATTACATGGATCGTGTTGAACAAATCTTTGCTTGATCGAAGTACATGAGTTTTTTTGGTGTTGTGAGAATTCTCAACTTTACAAAGCATATAACATACCTTCATACCAATCAACAAAAGTAGGGTTTGTCGATCTAAATGTTCATTGATGGAAACAATATGAACATTAGTATTACACAACACAAGACCATTTCCAACAAGAGAACCCTTCTTCTTGATTACATAACGCTATTTGGATTAATATCAATCGACATGATATAGGTTTTGAATATCTAAAGTACAAAGCCTAACTGATAATTTATTTAGTCATAAAAATCAAAGTCAATACCTTAGTTCAATTAGAGCTAGCATTTCACAAATTACCACATAACACCTTTCCAAGATGGTGTCACTCAAAACAGAAAACGAGACCAAATCACCATAAGGCTTAAGCATAAAATCCATAGATATATTATAAAAAACATAAACTTTATGATCATGTATTTCACATTCTAGCATTGACTTAGAAGTTCATCAATTATCTAATCTCGTCAATCTCCTAAAATCCCTTATCTATGCTCTTCAATCTCTTAAAATCCCTTAGATGGAGATATTTTCCTATTATCCAAGGATTCAAATTCTAAGGTTGAGGTTTAACATTTAATTTAATACCATGCCTTTAAAACCAATTTTCATAAGAATATTTTGAGTTTTGACTTTGTCATTGTACCTAGAAGCAGCATGAAAATCATTTTCTGCATTGATAGTGGTTCAATGTTTTGATCCGTGCGCACTCAAAACTTAGATTCAAGGACTGAAATTTGGATAGAATATCAAGGAATCACATATAGTTATGCTCACTAAATTTCAGCAAGATATGATACTATATAGGTGTCCAAACCTTGCACGCAGTAAACTCTTGACCTTATTTATGCACTAACATAGGATCGATGTTTTGATTGGAGAGCACTAATTAATTTAAATAAAGACTTGAAATTTGTATGTATGTGTGTATGTGTGTATGTTCAAAAAAATTTAACAAGATATGATACCGCACAGGTGTCCAAACCTCACACACGGTAAACTCCACAACTTATTTTTTCACTAGCAAAGGACCAATGTTTTATCTAGGGCACACTCATTTGTTAGGCATTCCCTTCCGCTTTGTGCTCTTTTAGTATGGCCATTGTGAGACCAAGGCATTATATGCTTCCATATTTCTTTTCTAGCCTTGTGAAGCTTCTTGGACAACATAACAAGACATAAACCTTCAAGGATTTGGAAATGTATCTAGCTTCTCTCTAATGGTGTCCAATATCACCCTTCAACCTTTCTTTCATCTCTCCATGGTTTATATGATTTCTTCCTCCAAACCCTTCTTTTCTTTCTAAGAACCATGTTTTTTCCAAGCTCTTGTCTCCCCATTCAAATTTGCATGAATGAATTAGGCAGAAATGAAGAGTCATAATACAACTCTTTTGATTCCTTAATGATAGGAATCAAGATTACTAATTGAAATCTCCTTGGTTGCAATAATATAAGAATTGGTTTATTCAAAATAGGAGGTAGATACCTAAGGATAAGAAATAATTACTTAAAGTAATTAATCATTTCACTAGGATCGTAATCATAATAGAATAAACATTAGGATTAAATGATTATAGGATAACCACATGAAGGAGATTATGGGTAGGGTGTGGCACCATGATAACATAGGTCAATATGCCCCCATGACACCCTTACCTTTCCCCTCTAGTCATCTCATATCCCCACTAATGTCCTCCTAGTCAGTCAACCTCGAAGCCTTTTATTAACATTAAAATGATCATGTTTTTCAATGTAAATCAAAGAATAATTACAATATA
Source organism: Larix kaempferi (assembly GCA_027924585.1). Lineage (NCBI taxonomy): Eukaryota > Viridiplantae > Streptophyta > Pinopsida > Pinales > Pinaceae > Larix > Larix kaempferi. The sequence continues at coordinate 5,366,972 of BSBM01000339.1, forward strand.
AAAAATACCAAGTTCAAAGGGTTGAGACTAGTGCATTACAAAGACAGGTTTTAAAGGTGTTAACGATATGTTCTTTCAGATAGGTTTGGACAGATCTACTTATTTGGCTAATGTAAGATTTTCCACAGGAACTAAGAATTTGTTAAACACCTTAACAACTACTTATAGAATGAATGGGATGGCCCAAAAAAAACCAAAGCAGTTGTGGTCAAAGTAATGTAAAGATTAGAAAAATAATAATCATATTGTTTTTAACTAAATGTAAAATGGTACCCTTTAATTAATGGATTTTTAGCTTTCCCATTCCAAGTAATTTGACAATTTAGATGATATAGTTAAATATATTTTGACATTCTTTTATGTGTGATGATGAGAATATAACTTTTTAATTATATTTAATGGTCAATATACTCGATGACAAACAATTTGGTCATCAAATTCCATCTTTTCTTCCAATAGACAATTTGATCATCAAACTTTGTCCATTCTTCTAGGCAATCCTGAAATTTGAATTTCACCCTTGAACTTCACGACCAAAATTTTCATTATGTGTTGATATTATTCAAGAGCATATCCAGGTTACATTATCTAAGCCCTAGAGGCTAGAAAGTTGTATGTTATACAAAGTTTCATTATTATCTTGTTAACTGATTTTGTTTACTACTAGAATTTGGATTTAATATTGTTTAATGACTAGTAATCTCACATTTATACTTTCAAATAATCTTAACTACAAAAGTTTGTAAAAGAGATTTAAATTATCCAAATTTAATCAATCCATTCATAAGAAAATAAATTGATAGAAAATTACCTAAAAAATGTGTTGCTTCTATTTCAACCTTTTTATTGATGGAGAATATCATGGTGGTGGGGGATTTGAACTTCACCAGATTTGCTCAAGATATCTGGGGTGCTAAAGCTAAGATGGATGTTATGTCTGACTTCTTTAATGAGTTTCTATTAAATAACAATTTAATTGATGTTGTCACAGGGGTGACCACTCCTACCTGGACTAATGGCAGAAGCAGGAAGGATGGGGTTCATAAGAGATTGGATAAATTTTTGGTTCATGAATCACTGCTTCACTCTGTTGGTAAATACAAAACTTGGGTTGGGAAGAATAAGATTTCTGATCACTGGCTGGTTTTCTTCCAAATTGATGACTGTGTTTATTTGCAGAAGTTTCCCTTTAAATTTGATAGTTCATGGTTGAGCCATGAGGATTTTGTGCATTTTGCTAAGGAGGGATGGCAGAAATTGTGTAATAATATTGAACTTAATCCGGTGGACAATTTCTATCAGAAATTACAAAAATTTAAGCAAATTGTTACTAGCTAGATTCATTTGAAGAAGCAGATGGATAGGAAGCAGCTATTGTTGGTTGAGGAACAACTACAAGATCTTTATAATCTCAATTTGGCGCAGCCTCTGGATAGTGTGAACTTTGATTTACTTAAAAAGCTGGAGGCGGAGAAGGCTGCTATATTTCTCAGGGAAGAAAAGGAATGGAGGATGAAGAGCAGATCCCTTTGGGTTAATTTCGAGGATAGCAATACAAGGTTCTTTCACTGTTTTGCTTCGACTAGAAGAAATAACAATACTATATGGAGGTTATCTGATGATTTGGGTAATGTTGTCTCTGGCCAACATGAGTTACAGGATTTGGCTCTGAAACACTTCAGCAAAATTTACTCAGTGGATCCTACTTGTGATTTAGAATCACAGCTCCAGCTGGTCAAAAATTATCCAAGTTTCTTTGATTCTGAATCGGCTGAAGAATTATGTCAAGAAGTTACACTGGAAGAGGTGGAGAGGACATTGAAACTTTTTGCAAAAGAAAAAAGTCTAGGTCCGGATGGTTGGACTATGGAATTGTTTTTACATTTCTTTGATATAATGGGGGAAGAGATTGTCAAAATGGTGGAGTTTATCAGATTGGAGGGCTATATGTTTGGGCATTAAACTCTAATTTTATAACATTAATCCCTAAAGTGAATGACCCGAATCATTTTGGTGATTTCAGGACGATTGCCTTATGCAATTTGGTTTATAAGATAGTCTCGAAGATCATTGTTGGGAGGCTTAAGCCGGTTCTCTCAAAGTTCATTTCAGAGGAACAGTTTGGTTTTTTACAGGATAGACAAATTCATGATGCAGTGGGTATTACGTAGGAAGTCTTACATTCAATAAAGTGTAGAAAGAAAAAAGCTATTCTTCTTAAGATGGACTTAGAGAAAGCATATGATAGAGTTAATTGGGATTTCCTCCAGTTAGTTCTTATTCAAATAGGGGTTCCAGCTTTGGCTATCAGATGGATCATGACTTGTGTGGATACTACTAATATTGCAGTACTTGTGAATGGGGCTCCTCCATCATTCTTTAGCTGTTCCAGGGGTATTCGCCAGGGATTTTCTCTATCACCACTGTTGTTTCTCCTGGTGATAGAGGGGCTAAGCAGATTGATTATTCAAGCTAAAATTGAGGGTAAAATTTCTGGTATTAAAATTACCAAGGATCTATATATCACACATGTTTTGTTCATGGACGATGTGCTATTAACTGGCTTAGATTCACTATTGGAATGGAGACATTTTCAGGAGATCATCTATGTATTTTGTAAGGCCTCTGGAATGTGTGTAAGTATCAAAAAATCCTGCATATTTGGTAATCTTATTGATGAGGATCGGGTTCTGGATATTCAGTCCTTGTTGCCTTATAAGTTTTGTGGTATTAATGAAGGATTTACCTATCTCGACTTCCATCTCAAGCCAAATGGATATTTAATAAAAGACTGGGACTGGATTCTTAAAAAGTTTGAGAACAGGATATCCAACTGGACATACCGGTGACTTTCAATTGGAGGCAAATTAACGTTGGTGAAGTCAGTGTTGATGGGAACCCTGGTGTATTGGTTCTCGTTATTGCCTATTCCATGTTATGTGATTAATTCTCTGAGAAGCTTATGTTTAACTTCTTATGGTCGGGAGGTCTAAATAAGAACGACCCGGTGATGATTGGATGGGAGAAAATTTCTTTACCTTTGGAAGCTGGAGGTTGGGGTATTAAGGATTTGAATGTGTTCAGTGAGGCGTTGAGATTGAAGAGTTTCTGGCGTGCCATTTTTGGCACCACTCTTTGGCTGAAACTCATACACCAGAAATACATTAAGATGGAGGTCTCGCATTGGCTTAGGTCACCAGCTAAGAAGGTGAGGGGTTTCTCACCAATTTGGAATGGATTCATGAAAGTATATAAATGGTTGGCTTATGAAATTTGTTGGAAAGTTGGTTGTGGGGAGGAAGTTTCTATTGGCGTTGATCCCATAGTGGGGATGAAAGATTCTTATTGTTTATCTTCTAATATGTTAAATCAACTCAAAGCCGCGGGATATTATACTCTGAATTCTATTGCAAATGTTAGTAATACTGGTTATTGGTCGTTGGATGTTGAGCTTCAGTTATCCTCACATACTGCTGTGGAATGGCAGTAATATATACATAATCTAAATGCTGCAGGGATCCGCCTCAATACAGATGCAGATAAAGTGGTTTGGGGAGGGAATGAATCCTCTGGTATTGTTACAGGCAGTTTAGCCTACAGTTGCATGATTAAAAGGAGGTGTATATATCCTAAACAGTGGTGGTATGGTAAAATTTGGAAGTGGCATTTGCCACTTAAACTGAAATGTTTCTTTTGGTTTGTTCTTCAGGAAAGGTTGAAGACTTGAGAGAATCTCATTTTAATGGGATGGATAGGTCCTAGTCAGTGCATTCTGTGTAAAGGTAATCTGGAAACTTCTTGGCATCTATTTATGGAGTGTTCCTTTACATTGGAACTTTGGGAGCAAATTTATCAGAATTTGGATATAAAGGTTAGATGGGGTAGTCAAAATATTGCTCAATCTTTGCAACAATGGAGGTTGGAGTGTAAACAACATAAGACCCTTCCTATTTTCATATGTTGGGTAGTCTAGGGCATTAGAAATAAGGCTATTTTTTAGGATACTAGACCATACCTAGAAAATTCATCCAAAACTGTTATCAGTCTTTATCTGAATTTTCAAAAAGAGGAGAAGCCTAGGATTCATAGAAACATTGGGCAGTTTGATTTTGTGGTTACAAATCTGGTTCTTTTTTTTTATGGTGCTGCTAATATGGGGGAGTGTGTTGTTGGTGGTTTAATTTTTCTCAATCAGGAGCACTACTTCACACTTAAGATGAAATGTGGACGTGGTACCAACATGAAAGCTGAACTTTTGGCCTTATGGAGTGTTGCAAAAGTGGCTAATAGTTTTGGGTTGAGGAATGTTAAGATATTTGGCGATTCTCAGGTGACTATAAAGTGGGCTAAGGGGGAGTTTGAACTTAATGTATTAAATTTGGCTACATGGTGTGAAAGAACAAAGATGGAACTTCATCAGCTGGAGGTGGTTACCTTGGAACATATTTTTAGAGAACATAATGTGCAAGTTGACCTACTTTCCAAACAAGCTTTGGAGGGTGAAGATGCATATCTATTTTGGGAAGAAATATTTGAGAGTCAGCTGATTGAATCTGGTAGCTGTTACTTTCTTGGTTGATACTTGGTAGTTCCTGATGGTTTTGTGTTTGATTTATATTTGACAGTTTTTATAACTATTTTTGAGTTTTCTGTACTGCCAAGGACATTCTATGTCTATTTTTGGCTTTATTTGTATATTTTGTACTTTCTGAGAATACTCTCTGATGGGAGAGGTGGAATTTGGACAGTAGAAATACTGAAATCATGTACTATTTGATTCAAGTTTGAATATCAATGGTATGCTTTTTTTCGCGGGAAAAAAAACCTTTGCATTAGACAAGATCTTCACCTACACGTCAAACACACTTTGCTCTGTCTATTTTGGGTATTCCAATGGAGATATTAAAAATTTATGGAGAAAATTTTATTGGAGGATCAAATATTATGCTTGCCACCTAGAATTATTTCATTGGTCAACCATATCACAAAAAACCTGGAGGATTGATATGCGCCATAGAATGACTCTTCGTTTTGTGGGGTTGACCAATCTATTAGTACCATTTCATGTGTGCTAACCTTTAATAGTCCTTGTTAGGTGATGGTGTGCAGTGAGGCTAGTACAACTACGGAATCGAGTGACATACTAGAGATTATCGATCTGGGCTCAAGAAGATGAGAGTTATTTTCCTTAATTTTTTTGAACCCTAAGCCAAGATTAGTTCACAAGGTTGTACATGATCCTTTCTCACCTCATTCTTTTGATCCTTGTCTTGGTGATTCTAGGTAGTTTGGTATCAAGCAGAGTGAGGGTTTTATCATTTCCCACCTTGATATATCCCTCCTTCAAGGTGGGAAAAAATACTATAAACTTTCTCAAAGGCAAGGTGTTGATGCTTAGATTGACTCAGGAAAAAATAATGAAGGAACGCCCTTAGAAATATGGTTAAGGGAAAGAATGGGATGTAAAACCAGGTATTGCTTAGAGACCTCAATGTTTATTTACCTACAAATATTAATCTAAAATATTAATCTAAAATATATATACAATAATCAATTGAATGAAACTAAAGAAATAACGAAATAAAAATAAATTGGAATTCGTGTAAAGAGCTAAATGAAAAGAAACATAAATCATTAGTTATGATGAAATGAAAATGAAATCGACTAAACGAAAATATGTTAATAAAGAGAAATGATTAAGAAACAAATTATGAATAAAAAAATGAAATCGTTAATCTCTAAGCAAAATCGAAATCGTGTAAGTAACCTGAATGTAAATGAGTTGCTTGTTAAATTATTAGGATGATTAATATATGTGGAAATGTATGTCAATTAAGCATAAAAAAAACAAATTTGTAAAATTACATAATGTGGAATTTTTTGTTATGTGTTGTGCATGTAAAAATCGCTATGTGATATGTTAATTCGTAGTTGTGAACATTTTTGTGAAATGAAACCTTTTAGGTTATTAATATGCGTTATGTTATAGAGCATGAAAAAAAGGGTGTTAGCAGCTAGCTTGGTTTTATAAAAAGTAAATCATAAAGTTAAACACCTACAACATGAAATTTAGTAAAAAATGTACAAGTTAAAAAATAATATGTACAATCCTTATTTTATAGAATTGGTTAAAAAGTTTACTAGTAGAAAAAATAAAAGAAAATTGAATGATTAAAAATTTCAAGGATGCAAGTATGTCCAAAAATATTTTTATTAATAAAATGGAATTTGATAGTCATCGGTACATGACAACTATGATTGGTTTTAGACCCCTGAGGATAGGAGGTTTATGGGACCCTATGCTGCTATTCCACAGATCAACCGGGTGAAACTCAGATAGCGTGAATGTGCTCACCCTCACATTTTCTTAAGGTAACCTGCATATATGAAGGCATTAGCCTTAAAATATACAGGAAAACACAAATGACATGCAAAATAAACAAAACATACCTTCTACGGAAAGACTCTTTGCTTTCACCCTAATGGATAGACCTGAAAGTAGTCTTACCTACCATCATCGCACTATTAGGATATTGGACGAATGCATATGAGAGGAGCAAAAAATACTATGAAACACCGCTATACCTACTGCTTACCTTCGATGCTTTTCAACCTTCACCTTCGTTAAGTTGTATTTAAGCACGTATAAGGAGTAGTTTCATTTTCTCTGCAAAGCTCAAGCGTTCTTGGAAACGTTTGTCGGTTGGGTAACTCAATGGTAAAAAAAAATGTACCCCCCCTCGAGTTCATCAACTTCTTCTTAAGATGTGTATGCAAATATTTCTATTGCATGTGTTGTTAAAAAATGACGAGGATTTTTTGTATTATACAACCCCAAAGCCAACTCCATGTTGGGTTTCATAGTAGTTTTTAATTATTGTATCAACGGTCGACACATTGTTATTTCCCATGACATTCAAAATAGTAAGCTTTGGATATTCTTTACCTCGTAATATATAGCCTACTTCCATGATAAATATTGTAGCCGCGTTGCTTCCCGTAAATATTTTCATAAAAAATGGCACCCCAAGAGCATTATGGATATGGTGCTCAACTATTACAATCCTTGGTTTTTTTGACACATATTTCTCATACAAAATTAAACGATGAAAACGATACACCAGTCGAATACTTGTACTCTTGATATTTTATATACACAGGTCAAAGCTATTGCACTCAGTTGCAGTTGATAACCTAGGTAAGTGAGCTTTCTCAGATACTTCATGTTCAATGAGTCTTCAAGCACAAGTCGGTCTATTGAAATAACATAATTAGATTTTCCTGCACAATGTGATTTCTAGTTCATTCTATTACATGTTGGGTTTGTTGTCCATGAGATTGATAAGGCGATGCAATTTTCCCCATATAGTCAATGAATATGTCAATGTAGCTCGTCGAGAACACCTTTGTTGGGGATATCTTTCTCTTCGTAGGACCAACTTACAATTGCTTCTCTGGAATGAGTTCTTGTTGCTAGTTGTGACCATTCTTCCACCAACGATGAGGACTCTCAATTGCTCCTATCATTCAAACTAAAAGTAACATGAGTAAGATGCAAGATCGAACACCCATAATAAAAAAGGTGCGTTGGATAAAAGTAACAAACACAAGGTGTGATTTCGACTATGTTCTAGAAGAACATAATGATGGAAGCATACATTAATCAAGACTTCAAGTTAGTCACGACTTTCCTTTTCTTTGAATGGAATGTTATAATTTTTGCCTCATGGTTCCTGTATTTTTTGGTTATCAAAAGATTGCGGCTAGCTGATTAATAATTCAAAGAATGTCATTTAATATTCCAGGAGTGACGACCACAAGCTCATCTCCACATTCCAAATACCTTATTGTTGGCCTTTGGGTGCTCCTAATGTTTGATTTACGTTTCAATTGGTCATGCTTTTCTTGGAACGATACCTCCTGCTGACACTCCCAGTGAATGGGGTCATTAATCAGTTTAGCCAATTAAGGGAGATTTAAGCTCGCCATGAAAGGAAGGTTTGTATTAGGGGTTGATCCTGCCATAATGGTACGTATATTTCCCCCTCTTGGAGATGAGGATGGAGTGAATGGTGGTGTCCTTTCTCCTGAAGGAGGAGATGATGAGGGAGTATTTCCTCCATGAGGTGGAGATGAAGTGTTGCCTCTTCCACGAGGTGGAGAGGTAAAGGGAGTTGTATGATCTCTGAGAGGTGGAGAAATGGGAAAGTTAAGCAAGGTATGTCCTTTCCGAGCTAACCCTAACAACTATGCATGGGAATGCCCCCAGCTAGAGTATCTCCCATGTGTACCACGGGGAGAGATTGGGAAAACACCTCTCTGGAGAGGTTAAAGTTATTGCAGTCTGAGAGACTACGTCATATTTCTTTGTTCTGCTATGGTGATGGTCTATGTGATCAAGTGAGAGTGGTGATAAACACAAATGAACAAATGCAAAAATATGCCAACCACAACAGATGCAATATGGTGCAAAGTGAGTGATAGGTGTTTGAGTCTTTGTGCAAGTACTCCACAAGTTGGTTTTTTAAATTATGAGTTAGGTGATCTTGTAAATAAAAATAAAACAAACGTGAATTCCCTAAAAGATGTGTCGTCCTTTCCTCTCAAAATTCATTGGGCCTTCCAATAGCTCAATCGCCGACGGTGATGAAATTCCTCGACTTTGGCTAGTGAAGGTATGATAGAGTTAGTTATCAATTAATGATGTTGGGGCTATGTTCTAGAAGTACTAGCAACATTTCCAACAACTAATGAGATCTAACCTACGAGTAAATTGCACCCACAATTGTTCCCTAGTTATATCTTAGGTTTTGGACACTAAGGTAGCTGCGTCAAGTGTGGATAAGTGGTTTGGCCTAGGTGGTAAAGTGTTGTCTCCACAAAAATCTAAGTGAATTTTTGTAGGGAGAAGAAACAATTATACCTTGGATTACATGTCCTTGGGCACCGCACACTTCTTATCTGGGTTCTCTTTTAACACTTGTTGACAACAAGATTTAAAGTACCCTCAAAGTAAACAACACTATGTTTCAAGAATGTAGAAGATTGGTGAGCATTATTTGGATGCCTATCCCAATCAATCCTAAACTAACTAAAATTTTATTATGTGACCTCCTATGGAGAATTTTAGTTGGTTTGAGAATTACAAGTGCAATGTTGATTTTAAATGGTCCAAATTTTATTAAGGAGTGTGAACGATATATTTCAAACTTTCATATCATTATGATCCATCCAGATCACTAAGAGTGCGAGATGGAGAGAATACTATATGTGAAATATTCTTTAGGCATCTCTGTGTGTGATTAAGGGGAAACCACACGTGTTTGGAAAGCAAAATGAACTTGAAATTTGCAACTAACTAAAAGAGCATAAAGTAAAAATACATGGGCATCCACTTTAATCAACTCTAAGCAAATAAGAAATATTCAAGATGATTTAATGAAATAAATGTGTGCAAAGGAGGCATTCAAACCTATCACTTTTTCTGATTTACCAAGATCTCTAAGAGTGAAAGGAAAAGAGCATACTTCATGTAAAGGATTCCTTAGGTCCTTCACTTGTGTGAGAAAGTGGACTAAACTATATTGCATAAAAGAAAGAAATAAGAAAGAAGAAAAATATTGATAACCAAAGGTAGTCAAATCTAATTTCCTATGTTAATTTTTCAGCATTTAATTCAATCTGATCTAGGATATTAACTGAGAGAACAACATGTACATCATATCAAACACAAGAGACAAGAGACACAAAACATTTCATTGGGAAAAACCAAGAAGGTGAAAAACCCCGCAACTTCCTCAAAGATAGAATAAGCACCAATACAAGGATCACAAAGATGAAGCCCCAAAAGATAAATGTCTGCAGCAGCTACTCCTCCTCCACTTGTGTGCACTCCTCCTTTCTCTCACTAATGCGAAGTGAGTGAATGAGAGAATGTGTAAAATGAGAGAGACACACTCTCTATTTATACACTACTTCACTTGTCTTTTAACTCTAACTAGGTCGGCCCCAACTTAACCACTTAACATAATGTTGACTGGGCCGACCCCCGCTAGGGTGGTCTAATAACCCTTTAACCCACATGACTCATACAAGGCCGACCCCATCAAGGTGGTCTAATAACCCATCAAGTATAAGTTACGACACTTACAATATAACTTGTGACACTTCCAAGTACAACTGACGACACTTCCAATCAGAGGAATAATACATCTCCGTTGGGGATACAATAAAGTACAAATACAATATACAAGTGAATATCTTCCAAAGTTACAAATACATCAACACTCCCTCTTAACTAGGAAGGTATTCTCTTGACACAGGTCATCAATACATATAGGCACAAGTCTTCAATTCTGGAGTTGGATCATCGTCACTGGATCACGGAGCATCAACGTCACTGCTGTTGTACTCGTCATCTCGATCACTGGGCTATCTCTCAATTCTTCTCGTCATAGGAAGTTCTAAAGAGCCAACCCTTTTTCATGCTGGTTGTAGGCCTAGCCTCCTATAGGTATTCATCATCTTTGCGATTTGGCCATCCTGTGGATCCCAAGACTAATTACGTCTGTCAACAAAACCTCAAAAGAGTATCCCAGGATCCTTTATGTGCCTAAGCACGACCAGCAAGATCTCCCAGGGAGATATTACATGTGACCACCACAAAACCTTAAAAAAGTGTCCCAGGAACGTTTATGTGCATAGCACGACCAACAAGAACTCTAAAGAGAATCCCAGGATCATTTATGTGCCTAAGCACGATCGACAAGATCTCCAGGACTGATTACATGTGGTCTGGCAAAACCTTGAAAGAGCATCCCAAGACTGATTACGAGCACACAACTCAACCTATCAGATCTCCCAGGGCGCTATTACATGCCATAGGACAAAACCTCGAAAGAGAATTTTCCAGATCTCCCAGGGAGCTATTATATGCCATAGTAAAAACCTCGCAAGAGTATCTGCAAATCTCCCAAGGCGCTATTATATATCCTCCCAAGCAAAACCTCGAAAGAGCATTTTCCAAATCTCCCAGGGAGCTATTATATGCCATAGGCAAAACCTCGCAAGAGTATCTACAAATATCCCAAGGCGTTATTATATGCTTATTGCACAACCTGTCCACGGCCAACCTGTAGCAAAACCTCGTAAGAGCATCCGAGCTTAGACTATCGGATCTCCCAGGGAACTATTATATGCTACCTTCCATGGAGTATCATCCTGATACTCATGATCATACTGATCATCATCATACAGTGCATCGTCCTTATGCACATATTATCGCATGATCATCCTGATCATCATCACAACATCGTCCTGATGCATATCATCATCGCATGATCATCATCACAACATTGTCTTGATGAATATCACACATATGATCATCATCATGTAAAACATCATCTAAAGCATCATCTTGATGCTCATCACAAATGATCGTCTTCTTCAGATCATCTCATCGTCCACGGAGCACATCCCGGATGCACATCATACAACACTTACACCACCGACATGGGAGAACACATCTACCACCATTCGGGGAAGGCTCCATCCCTTACTTTTTCACCATGGGAGAACACATCTACCACCATGTCAAAAATGGCTTCAATCCTTACATCTACACCATGGGAGAACACATCTACCACCATGTGAGAATGGCTCCAGCCCTTTCATTTTCACCATGGGAGAACACATATACCACCATGTTAGAATGGCTCAATAATTACATCACGACCATGGGAGAACACATCTACAACCATGTCAGAAAATCCCATGTGAATCTGTGTCTTCCGGACTCATCACATCCCCTTGGAAGGAACCTCGATTTGAAGTACACCAAGCCTCTTTCTGAAGTACTCGAACTTCACTCTGGCTAGTGGTTTGGTCAACACATCTGCAATCTGCTCATCTGTCGCAACATACAAGAGCTTCACTACTCCTCTCTGCACCATATCCCTAATATAGTGATATTTGATCTTGATATGCTTCGACTTGTCATGGAACACCGGGTTCTCTGACAACTTCACACAACTCTGGTTGTCACAATAGATACAAGTAGAATCCAACTGGAGATCAAATAAATCATACAGTAGCTTCCTTAGCCATACTGCTTCACAACTAGCCAAACAAGTTGCGACATACTCTGCTTCGGCTATACTCAATGCTATGCAAGATTGCTTCCTGTTAAACCAAGAGATCACACCTAATCCCATACTGAAGCAGCACCCCGAAGTTCTCTTCCTATCTACAGCACTGCCTGCCCAATCTGAATCAAATAACCCTCTAGGTTAACCTTTTGATTTGCATCATACTTGAGCCCATAATCAAACGTACCCTTCAGGTACCTAGAATATGCTTTACAGCAATCAGGTGAACATGTCTAGGAGCCGTCAGGAACTGGCTCAAGGTGTTCACCGCAAAGCAAATATCTAGTCTCGTGTTCGTCAGGTACATCAAGGACCCAATCATCTGACGATACATCGTGGCATCAACCGACTCTGATGAAGCATCACTCAATAGCTTCAGGTTCGATGCCATAGGTGTGGCCATGGCCTTGCAGTCCATCATCCTGAATCGCTTCAGGATCTCTACTGCATACTTCGCTTGTCCAAGGAAGATTCCATCTGCACTCTGCCATACCTCCATACCTAGAAGGTAATGCATCATACCCAAGTCCTTCATCTCGAACTTGGCAGCAAGCTTCCTCTTCGTGTCGGCAATCAATCCATCTGGTGTATCTTCCACTTCATCACTTGCCTTGTATTTCTCTATGTTGCCATCGGTAGCATGCTTGATCTTATAGATCCACTTGGAAGTCACAACAGACTTTCCTTCTGGTCTCGGGACCACATCCTAGACATCATTCTTCATGATCGACTGGTATTCCTCGATCATGGAATTCTTCCATTACTGCATCCCAGATCCTGGGAACATCAGATTCTTCAATATCTTCAATAGATAGTTTTCTTTGAACTTTGATTGTTGGAACAAATGTTGTAGTCCTTCTTTTGTAGGTGATTGTACATGATCTTTCCTACAAGTCAAATTCAATTGCATGATTAGAAATTTCTCATAAAGATATATGTCATACAGTCATGCAATTATCTTATCCAATGCTTCAATACAACATTTATCCATATCCTGTAACTTTCTAGATGCCTTCCATCTCTACCAGAACATTGTTAAGAGGTGCACAACTCCCAACATGTTAGAAAAGAGGTTTCATTCTAGATAAGTAGCAATGGAATGTTGTACAGTACCATAGGCCACTTACCCATTACTTTAGTAGTATCTTGTTCATTAATGCAACTTTTCTAAAATGCATAATATACATCCTAAATCTAGGAACATGTATGTGATTGAAAAACATCATTTAAGTAATAAGAAATGACAATTCAAATACCTATCTTTGTTTGCTTGTTGGGTGGACTCCCTCTCAATCTTTGCTTCCTTGCAGGAATTACTGGAGTGAGCTCCCTCTCGATCTTTGCTTCCTGGATTATCTGTCTTTGAACTTATATCCATCCTGGACCACTATGCATGCTTAAGTGTGTACTAGTGTCATCCTCAAGATCTCATACATAATCATACATGCATTAGTATAATCTCAAAACATTATGATTCTAAATAATCTTAAACATGTATGGTTATATTCATTTCATACACAGGTAATTTATCACAAGCATTAGTATTTCAAGGTTTCAGGGAGGACTTCTTTTGCTCATGCATATTCTTATTGCCCATTGGAATCTTCTAGTTTGACATATCATCAATCAAAGTAAGAAGCATAATATGCATAAACCGATGATTATTCAAACCTATAACTTCATGAATAATCATTATCGATCATACGAAATCATACTTATATGAGACCCCAACACAAGGTAGGATTCTAACTTGATATAGGAAAACATACCTGGATTATCATGCTTGTCTAACATACCCAAACAATGTCTTATTTGTTCTCTTAGAGACCCTGTACTAGCAACCTGGATATCTCATAAGTTAATAATTGTAGAACCAAGTTATACATACCTCGTAAGTAGAGCTTCTATGTGATCCATGACTATGGATGAGTCTTTGTCTTCATTTCACCATGGTCATATGTTCTTGATATAGAACTTGATTTGTCTTTCTTGATGTACCCTTCATGTTAGTGGAAAACATCATCCTCATACAACACCACAGTGTATTAGTACAATCATAAGTGTCATACCCCTAATCAATGAATGTCTTCTATCATTCACATGCATTCATACTTTTACTAGGGTGATAAGACAAGCCTAAAATTAATCAAGATTGTACTAACCTCAATAATATGAAGACAAACATATCATAAAATTAATCATGAACAGATTTCAAAACATACCTATATCTCCTCAAGTCATACCTGTCAGGATTGCTTGTAGACTTCCTATGTAAGGCCTTAGCCTCATCTCCCTCTGGAACTGGAATCTCTTCACTTATGTAGGTGTCCAATTCATCATCTTCTAGAATTAACCCAGTCCACTTTGATTTGCTGAAACTGGATCTGGAGTTGGATTAGGGTTTGTCAGAGAAACCCTAAAAATTCAAACTTTGAATTTCAAACTTCTGATTGGATGAAAATATGCACCTTACTGAGCTGATCAAGCTGGTATACTTCAATTTTGAAATCTCCAAAATTTGACCCCTCAAAATTGCCTTTTAAACTTTCGGATCTTATAGTCAAAATCCTGAACTAGGGTTTGATAATGCCCGGGGTTCTGCCTAGCCAAAAGGTTCGATCTTGTGCTCTAAACTTCGATTTTTCTGAGGAGCATCCAGCCGTGGTCACAGATTCCAAAAAATTCAACTTTTGCAGAAACCCTAATTTTCCACCTTACCGATCAAAATCCTGAACTAGGGTTTGATGATGCCCGGGGTTCTTCCCAACCAAAAATTTTGATCTTGGTCTCTAAATTTCGATTTTGATGAGGAGCATCCATCCGTGGTCTCATATTTCAAAAATTCCAACTTTCTTCAAAACCCTTATTTCCCACAGCAGTGACGATCCAAAAATGAAGGTGCTCAGAATCCAATTCTATTTGGACAGAAATATATGCCATATTGTTTCTGATGTATCTCTGAAATTTTGGATCCTCAGGGTCTGAAACTTTTTCCTATGATAGAATGACCTATCCTCTTTCCAACCACATAGATATGAGCTCAAATGAATTCTCTGAGAGAGAGATATGCCAAGTGTCGCAACGTGACTTGTTTATGGGATGAAACAGTATAACGAACTTGTACGACATGCCACGTGTCACTGTTTCAAATTCGGCCTATGAAACCTAGATTTGTGAAACTACAGTCCATGCTCTAACTGTCACGTTTTACGGAATTCCATTTGGATCTTCCTAGACCGAGATATGACCTTTTTTCCTAGGTCACATGTTTAGGACTACATTCTGGAATATGCAGAAACCCTAACTTGTACGGATCATATCTCACAAAGTACAATGAATATGAGGCTGGCCTTTGGACACAAGGTACATGGACATTTCATCTTCGACTTGTAGACGTTTTAGATCCTGAAACTTCTCCAAAACTTATTTATAGCAAAAGTTCCACGATGACTGGTTTTTGCTATACCAATCCCTAGCTTGCAAGTGCAACAAGTGTCATAAATGCTATACCATGCCTTCATTCAGGATAGCTCTGATACCATGTTAGTTTTTCAGCATTTAATTCAATATAATATAGGATCTTAACTGAGAGACGACATGTACAACATATCAAACATAAGATACAAGAGACACAAAACATTTCATCAGGGAAAACCAAGAAGGTGAAAAACCCCGCAACTTCCTTGGAGATAGAATAAGCACCAATACAAGGATCACAAAGATGAATCCCCAAAAGATAAATGTCTGCAGCAGCTACTCTTCCTCCACTTGTGCGCACTCCTCCTTTCGCTCAGTAATGCAAAGTGAGTGAATGAGAGAATGTGTAAAATGAGAGAGACACATTCTCTATTTATACACTACTTCACTTGTCTTTTAACTCTAACTAGGTCGGCCCCAACTTAACCACTTGACATAATGTTGACTGGGCCGACCCCCACTAGGGTGGTATAATAACCCTTTAACCCACACGACTCATACAGGGCCTACCCCATCAAGGTGGTCTAATAACCCATCAAGTATAAGTTATGACACTTACAATATAACTTGCGACACTTGCAAGTACAACTGACGACACTTCCAATTGGAGGAATAATACATCTCTGTTGGGGATACAATAAAGTACAAATACAATATACAAGTGAATATATTCCAAAGTTACAAATACATCAACATCCTATACTAACAATTTCAATGAAGTGGAAAGCATACTCATTCAATCACTAGTGAGTACCAAGAGGCTCGTTGAAAGCCTCAAATCCTTTTAGCCTAAGAACATTTCAAGAGGAACTTATTTACTACCTATATTAAGCTAAGTTATCTAATTACTACAGAAAATACAACTACTGTGATTTATTAATTTCCTGATTCATTAGGCAGTCATTGAAATTGGAAATGATTGTGAAAACAGAGATAAAAAGCAAAGAAAGTGCACAGTCACGTGGATATTGGACCCAGATTACAATGAAGTAGAGATTGCACAAATTTACCATGCGGATTACAAATCAATACAACTTGCACATCTGTCAAGGATATTTTTGCACGAATATATCGCATGTGGGACACCGAGAGCTATGCTACGGATAAAAAAATTGTTCTGAACAGAGGTCCTCAAAATTATGGTTGTTGAGAGGCTAGACATGAGTAAGCTCCTGCACCTGTACAACACCCAAAATAATTTATCAATCAAAATAAATCCTATATAACATGCAATGAACAAAATAAGAGTGGATTCGCCATAAATACTATTAAGGGGAAAATGGCACAAGGGTGAACAATCTTCCCTGCTATCCTTGCAACTTATAGCCATGGAAATAGTGTTAGTTTTGGGTTAGGTAGACCAAGAACTCACAAGCTAAAGAATCTTCAACAAGGCAAAACTAAACTAAAAGAGTGAAGAGAAAATATTGCTTTTTGAGGAAGGAGGTAACAATGGAGAAACACTTTCTTCTTAGAGGAAGAGAGCAAGGGAGCTTTGTGCATGCCAACTTGAGGTAGGAAGTAGATTGAAAGTGGATCTCTCAATGTAATTCCAATAGCATAAATTTGCTCTAATTTTCTCTTATGGAATGCATGCCCATGGCTTCCTTTTATAGGCCAAATGGAGGCCAAGAAGCGTCTATATCCATATGTGAACACTCCTTCCTATGAACTGGTTTCTCAAGTACATGAGAGGGGATATTCAATGCTCTCAATCATGTGAATCCCTATTCAAATTTTGGATCCAAGAGAGGCATTTCCGTCCTTCAATCCGTCGTGGAATTAAGTGGTCTCATGGTTCTGAGAGTTCTGCGGGTTTCGAGAGAAATCACACTCGATAAGCACGAGTAAATGAACAAGAAAGTCACACTAATTAACACGGGTTTTTAGTACTTTTAGTCACGCTATTTTCTATACTTACTGACTTTGTCATTTTAGGGCTTAATCTATCTTTTGGATCTGATGAGGATGCCTTCGGTGAGCTGCATTTTGTATGTTGATGACGCCTCTCTGCAAGATTAGCCAAAATTTTGCATGTATGCAAAATTTGAGCATTAACACTGTCAAAACCCATAAATTCTGAAAAATTTAAAAAAATTTAAAATAGCAAGTAATATTAATAAATGCATTCAAGCAGATGAAGCTAAGGTTTATTATTCTGGAGTTAACAGTGGCTCGCGATGAAACGCCCGGCGAAGCTCTGCGGCTAGGGCTCAAACCCTAGCCGCCTCACTCGTTTTCGTTTGCAGGGACGCGGTATCGCTCGTCTCCATTGCTTGCAGGGCCAAGCGAAGTTTGCCTACGATTTTATTGCTCGATCTGCTGCGTTTGCTGGTGGTCGCCGTCCACAATGGCCTCAGACCGGTTTGCAGAGATGGAAAAATACTCTTTGGAAGCTTTCACAGCATTAGTCCGTTCGGCAGGACCTAAAGCCAAGCCTTCTCTCTCGTCTAAGTTTGTTAAGAAGATGGAGGAGATCCCCTCTCTGGAGCTATCTCCAGAAGAGCCATGCAGTCTTGCCCTCCTTCTAGCAGAAAAAGCCCTCATCGGAAAGTTCACGGGGTTATGGCCTAGCCCCAAATCGGTGGAGGCTTGGATGGAAGAACGCTGGAAATCATTGATACATGGAAACGTTTCTCTATGTGCAGTAGGCAGGGGCTTTTTTGTTTTCAGCTTTTCTAGCAAAGTGGATCGAGATCTAATTTTCAGATCTGGGCCCTATTTCATGGGGCCGAGGGGGCTGTTCTTAGCCCCCTGGACTCTTGATTTTAACCCCGGAGCTGAGATTACTGCAGCCCCTGTTTGGGTTAGGCTGCCTCATCTCCCCCTGCATCTATGGGGGAAAAGTTCTCTGGAGGACATTGGAAATAAGCTTGGGCGTTTCCTGGACAGTGTGGAGCCGAAAGGGGATCAATTTACCTGTGCTCGTGTTTGTGTTGAGGTTAACCTCGAGAAAGGACTCCCGGAAGCCATTCAGCTCTCCCTGGGGGAATGGCGCCATATCCAAGAGCTGGACTACAAGCAGATTCCTTTTAAATGCCTTCGGTGTCACACTTATGGTCACTTCGCAAAATGCTGCCCCAAAGCCTCAGAAGAGGCAGAACCAACTAAAGGAGATGATTTTCAGCCAGTAACCAACCGACGAAGGAAGCCAAAGCGAAAGGAATCACTAGCCCAGGTTCCGAAGGTCACTCCTTCAGCGGAGGCAACTCTTGAAAATAAAAACAGCTTTGAAGCACTGCAAGAAGAAGAAGCCCAAGACCTTGAAGCAACAACAGTTATGGAAGACCCTCCGGTAGACGAAAGACTTCCGGATCCTGCCCTACCTGGCTCAGTAGAAGCGAAAGAAACCAGGGCTTCAGATCCTGAACCCCCTGCCCCTGCAGGTCAGGCTGTTTCAGTCCCCTCCAGCGGCTCGATGGGAACTATTGAACCTGAAGACAATTCAGTCCCGTCTCCACCCCTTACCAGAGGGCGAAGGACCAACAAGGCACGTAGAGAAAAGGAGACGGCTACCAACATCTCTTTTGGATCTCAGAAAAAGCTGGATCCCTACTTTAAGGGGCATGCATCCCCCTGAGTCTAAATGTGTTGCTTTTGTCTTCTACTTTGCTCACAGTTTGTGAGAATTTACCCTTGTAAGCTCGTTTTGTCATTATCTCGAATTAGCTCAAGAAACAGATGGGATTTGTCTCCCAAGACGTTTACAAGAAGGTTGGAAGCACTGTTAGAGGTCTCCAACCTTCTTCAGATTTGTAACTTTTTGGTTCTGGCTTGCCAGAACGCAGATTAATGCAATCTAACCGTTCTTGTCAAAAAAAAATATTAATAAATGCATTCATTGATCTGTTTGATTTGTTAACATGATCTTAAAAGTGTCTGAATGATATGTTGTTATACTTAGATTTCGTTATAAGTTTCTTTACCGTTGCTGATTGTTTTTCTTCTTTTCAACCACAAGGGGGAGTTGTCATAGCAGACTGGGCTTACTTAGCTTCCGAGCTAATGCATCAAATTGTCTTTCTCTTACAGATATACAGGTAAAGTACGGGTCGCTGCAAATAATCTTTAAAGCATTATAATTCATTTAACTGTACCAAATCATTCAGTAAAAGTCTAACATGCTAGACAGGTTGTCAAGTGTTTAAAGGTAGAAATCCCTTCCGGTGATATTCATGTAATCTTACTGATAGAAAGTTGGAATTTACATGAGAATATGATAACTAATGTTCTTGATCAAAATGACTTAAGTATCCCTATGGAATATTGTTTCCTTGATATTATTATTGTGTTGCAATAATATCTCTTATCTAGCACTGTTTAATGTCACTGGATTAAGATATTCAGACCACTTTTACTTATCTGTTGTTACTGTATGATACCAAGTTAAATAGACTTGAATTATAATTCTGATTTACAGCTTGAATGCACAGGGAACATCTGATACAAGTCTTCTCCTATCATTTTAGGGGTTTAGCATTGATTATAAACTACTTCTATTTGTAAGATCGACGGTTGATAAAATTTTGTAAGCACCTTCACGCTTAGTCCTAAATCATCATGATTGATTTCATTTATGATCTTTTCAGACTATACTGTCACCAAGTGTGGTTATAATAAATCACCTAAATCTGCCTAACAAACAATTCACTTTAACATCCTTGTACTTCTTGGGTATGAAGAGTAACCAGTCTATTCATTATTACAAAGAATTCAAGGACTTATTTAAGAAGCTAAGAATATAGTAATAACAACAAATATTACTCCAATCTACACCTCAATTTCTTATAGACTTATTAGAAAATGTTTTATCTCTTGTCTTCCACAAGGGACTAGGGTATAGGGCAAAAGGTGAAGAGTTTTTATGGAACACTTCATAGCTAACATATTAACCACATTGTTATAACCATTCTAAATAAAAATCATTTCCTTTTTGTCTTAAATTACCTTCACGACTGAAAATTTTAACAATAACTGAATTGCAAGATTTAAAAGAATGTAAGGTAACATTTTCATTATATGAATAGAAAGGTTCATGGTATTATCTTAATGTTTTAAATGTTAAAAGGACAACAAGTGAACTATGGTTTTGCCACCAATATAGATAACCATGCGATAAATCTGTTTACCCAAGCTATGATATTAAATGGGTAAAAAATATGGAAATTTCATCGAAGTCATGGACACTATTGACTAATGCATGATCTTATTGAATGTAGGGCAAGGTGATATTATTCACTATGCAAAGTTTGTTGGCATTGTTTTGAATCATGGATTATATAAAACAGTTTCGAACTATGGTGTCACGACCCTAAGGGAATATCCATGTTATCATTTTAATTGGAAAACAAATGATGAAGTTCTCGTCGTAGAAACTATGAAAGGTTGATCCACTGCATGGGAAATATTAAAAAGGGTACGTGGCTGTTTCAGATCCAAGTGTTGATGATATAAAAGGTTGACTAACCCTAATCCTTTCATTTCTTCCCTTGCCTTCGGGCTCGGCCGCTCTGTGAATTCTCCTGTCGGAAATTCGCTGAAACAATGGTGGTAACAGCTCCCATGCTGCTACAACTCTTCGTGCCTGTCTATTTGTATGGTTTGGGAGTCGTTGTGTTTTGCTATTAGCAGCTATAGGTTTGTGAAAGCCCTAGGGTTTATCCCTTTGTTACCAGTTCCATCTCTGTCGTGGATTCCATTGTCTGCATCTTTGACTTAGTTCTGTAACAGCTTCCATTGTGGAATCATCCTTTTGCTTCTGCCAGTTGCTCATTCAGCGACGAGGAAGGGTTTACACCTTCTCTGCTCGTGGTTGACGGGATAATTACTGAGTTTGGAACTCCATTCAATTTCGCTGGTAAGCTACAGTTACTCCTTCGTCTTCGAGTTTAAAAGAAGTGGTTTAACAATATAAATTCTGTAACTGATGTCACTCTATCATTTGCAGGTTCTGTCCCTTCTCCAAGGCGTGGATGGCACAAACTTTTGACGAAAGGCATCCCGGGTAAGCCTGGTTTTCACCATGGCACTTTCCTCCTTGTTGGTGGTCTGTATGGTTGGGGTTTTGGTTTGACTGAAAGGCACAGTGGTTATAGCAGCCTTGCTAAATCGTTTAACTGTATGTTTAATTAAAAATAATATGGGTTTAACCCGGTGTTGTATTTAAATGTTACGGCTTCGGTCGGTTTGGTAGCTATTTATTCTCCCCTTTTGGCACTTAGGTTTTTCTGCAGAAGAATTGTATTGTAAATTTTGAAGAGAACGAAGGCTGTGAGCTTGTTCTATAGGTGAGGTTACGTCCTCGGGATGTTAGTACTGTACTCGAAATTTTGTGCTCAGGGTATTACCCAGGGTTTGAAATTTAACTTAATATAAGGTTTTGCCTATCCAACAGGCTTGTTTCTTGTAAGCGTTTTTCTTTTGTTCTATGATATGTACAGTAATAGGTAATTCTTTAGTTTTTAAACCACTTATACAGTGGATTTGTGACTCGGCTGTAGGCAGAAATATTGTCTTAAGTATTTAGCATTGGTTTTGTTTATAAGTTTTTCCTGTGTAATTTAAGCTTTGACAATGTGACTTATTAAAAGTCCTTCTATAAAATTTGAGCTTGTTCGTGGCGTATATTTTTAAATTCTATGTTTTTATACTCGCTTAAAATGTGAACTCGAGCTGCGGCCGTAGGAGAAAGTCAATGTCTTACTTCGTAGTATTGATTATGCTTGTAAAATCTGGAGTGGTAGGGTTCTGTCCAAATTTTACTGTTGAGATCTGGGTTTAAAATACTTATTCTATTATTTTGATTATTACCCTATTGGTAATTTGAGAGTAAGAAGAGAAATGATATTACTAGGTTGTTTGAGCTCGACAATGAGCTAAAATACAGTTCTACTATTTATTTGGTTTTTAAACAATGACCAGGTTTCTACGAAAATGACTCTGTAGATAGAAATGAAAGTCAAGTGAAAGTTTTTACGTTAAAGCATTAGCTCGATAATGAGTTAAACAGGGTTCTGCATATTGATTTGATTGTCATGTAAAAACTGGTTAATTTTAATTAGGGTTTGTGCATTGGTGTAGATAACCTAACTGTGGCTACAAATCCTCTGCAAGTTTATTTATCATGATATCAGTTCTGTAACTTTTGTTGTTAAAAGTATTTTTGTTGTTTCCTACGACTGTTTATTTAATTCAGTAATATACAGAGTGCAATTATTTAAATGTAATCTTTACTTGTCTTATTCAATAATTATAATCAACTAGGTTTATAATTAGATTAATAAAATACTGAAAGTCTTACAGTCGTGTTGAGTACTTGATAGATACGTTGTTATATATGTAATAATAAATTACTACTTACGTATTACTATATATTGAATACAGTATAAATACCTAAATAGTAATAATTACTCCTTAGCTGATAAACACAGTAACTCTGCCAAATCTAACTATGGCTATTCTGAGATTTTTAACTTTCTAAATAATTACTCCTCGGACATATAGGAATTAAGAACAACATACATCCATCCATATATAATAAACATAAAGGAAATAAATAACAATCATAAAGCAATAAAATAACAGAACCTGTATAAGCTGTGGACAACAACAGCAATGGGAGGTTGTTCCTCCCTACCAACTCCTGGAGAGTTCCCAGACAACACTTCTCAGGACCCCCGAGCTTTCTCTGGTCTCCCTGGCTGGAACTAGGTGCAGCAGAATAATTCACTCAGCCCAAACAGCTATACTGGAACCAAGTTACTGCAGCATCCCTCTCAAACAACTCCCTTACTGTATAATTCCCTCTTCCTCAATGGGACTCCTGAATAACATTCACCTGAATGTATTCTCCCTCCAGAACAATTCGAACCCGCAGCTCAGTTCATTGAGTACTATTTAAAAGATTGCCTAGGTCTTTGTTGGGTTAACTGTCATTAATGAGCCACCTGCTCAGATTCCACTTTCTTGGGGAATCATGACCCCAAATATAGGGAAGTTGCCACCTGCAACTTAGGAAGTGTTTGAGGATGCTGCCACTTGTCTTTTGTCTTTCCACCTAGTTCCATCCACCAGTTTGACCAGTAACCTCTTTTAACAGCTCTCCCATGCTGGTGTCTCCATAATTTATTTATTAATAATAAAATATTTTGAATTACATTCCATTTCTAGTGACTCTGCTGAGTCATCAATTCCTATTTAGCATTAAATTTAACATAATGTCTCAGGAATATAATAAAATAATTACATAATTTTTACCAAATTGGGGTATGTGACATATACACCCCCTTAAAATGTAACATCGTCCTTGATGTTACTTATTCCTCATCCTCAGCAACCTTCTGGAACAAATTTGGGTATGCTTCCTGCATCTTAATTTCCAGTTCCCAGGTAGCTTCTTCAAGACTAAGGTGCTTCCATTGCACCTTCAGCTATCCAATTGTGCGGTTCCGCAGAGTAATTTCCCTCCTCCCGAGGATACAATCCAGTTCCACCAGAAATTCCCCTTCTGGTTCTACCTGTACAATGTTCCAATCAATAACATGAGTAGCATCATGAACGTACCTTTTCAGAACAGAAATATGAAAAACATTGTGCACTTTTAAATTAGGTGGTAATGCTAGCTGATAAGCAACTTGACCAATTCTAGATAAAATTTCAAATGGACCACAGTAACGTGGCACTAATGTTGCACAACTCCCCAGTCTTAGAGAGCTCGTCTTTGGTCTTACCTTGATGAACACATGTTCACCTACTTGGAACTCTTTAGGACTTATTTTCAAATCTGCCTGGCTCTTTTGCCGATCCTGGGCAATCTTCAAATTTTCCTGCACTTGTTTCACAACCTGTTCCATTTCTTTTAATAATTCAGGACCTAACACTAATCTATCTACTGGATTATTCCAAGAGATAGGAGTGTTACATTTACGTCCATACAGAATTTCAAAAGGACTGAACTTAGTTGACGATTGATAGTTGTTATTGTATGCAAATTCTGCTAAATGTAAATAATCCTCCCACTTACCTGGTTGATCCTTAACATACATTCTTAGCAGATCTTCTAATACCTGATTAACTCTTTCAGTTTGTCCGTCCGTCTGAGGATGGAAAGAAGTGCTGAAATTCAGTGTTGTGTTTAATCCTTTAAACAAGGATTTCCAGAAATTTCCTGTGAATTTAGGATCCCTGTCTGAAATAATAACTTTTGGGACCCCATGTAACCTAAAAATTTATTTCAGAAATATATCAGCTATATTTGCAGCCTTGTAAGTGGTTTTAACAGGAATAAAGTGTGCTGATTTACTCAATTTATCTACTACCACCATAATGGAATCATTCTGATTTTGATTTCTGGGTAAACCGGTAATGAAATCTAAGCTGATTATTTCCCATTTCCAACTAGGAATAGGAAAAGGTTGTAATAACCCCGCTGGATGTTGATGTTCTGTTTTTACTTGTTGACAGTCCAAACATCTAGCTATATACTCAGCTGTTTCAGATTTCATATTAGGCCAAAAATAATCTTTTCTCAACATGGTGACAGTCTTCTGGTAGCCTGGATGCCCTGAGTAAGGGGTTTTATGCACTTCATCCAGAATTAGTAATTTAACCTTGGATACATTAGGCACATACAGTCTGTCTTTAAACAATAAAAATCCATCTTTGTTTAGGCTATAACCCTTTATTAAACTTTTTGTAGGTTCTTCTTTAGCTATAGCCTGTAACTTTTGATAAATTTCATCTGATTTTATCCCTTCAAACAGCTGTTCATTTAAATCAGAGGTATAAGTGCTGCTAGCTGATATAAAATTCAGCCTTGCATTTCTACTCAAAGCATCAACCACCTTATTTTCCTTTCCTTTTATGTGCTGAATTTTGAAATCGTATTCACTTAAGAAGGCCAACCATCTTGCTTGCCTTGCATTTAAGTTAGGCTGATCTAAAAGGTATTTTAGACCCTTATTATCAGTCATTAAAGTAAACTTTCTGCCTATTAAGTGATGTCGCCACATCTTTAAGGCATGAATAACAGCAGCTAATTCTAAGTTATAAGTGGCATAATTCTTTTCATGAATTTTCAGCTTCCTGGACTCATAGGCAATGACATGTCCATCCCGAGTCAACACTCCGCCTAGATCGTCATTACAAGCATCGGTGCAAACCACGAAATCCTTATTAGGATCTGTTATTCTTAGAATAGGCGCAGTTGTTAATAAAGTCTTTAATTTCTTAAAGCTTTCTTCACACTTCAAGTTCCAATCAAACTTCTTGCCTTTCTTTTGCAAGGAAGTGATTAGGTTGGCTATTTTTGAAAAGCCTTCAATGAATCTCCGGTAGTAACCGGTAATTCCCATGAAGGATCTAACATCTGTTACGTCTTTTGGTACTCGCCATTCTTCGATTGCTCGGATCTTTTCAGGATCAACTGAAATCCATTCCTTAGTCACTACGTGACCTAAGTACTGGATTTCATCTTTGAAGAAGTCACACTTACTGAACTTCGCAAAGAGCTGTTGCTTTCATAGTTCTTGTAAGACTATCCGTAAATGTTCTTTATTCTCCTCTTTATTCTTAGAATAAATTAAAATGTCATCGATGAATACGACAACAAATTTATCTAAGTATTTATGCATTATATTATTCATTAGGCACATAAAGACGGCTGGGGTATTAGTAATCCCAAATGGTATTACGACAAATTCGTAATGTCCATACCTAGTTCTGAAAGTTGTCTTGAATATGTCCTCTTCTTTAATTCTCACCTGATGATAGCCTGATCTCAAATCGATCTTAGAGAACATCGTATCTCCACGTAGCTTATCAAACAGATCATCTATGCGAGGCAACAGATATCTGCTTTTAATTGTCATCTTGTTTAGTTGACGGTAATCTATGCAGAGTCGCATAGTTTCGTCCTTCTTTTTAACAAAGATTATTGGTGCTCCCCAAGGGGACACACTGGGTCGAATGTAGTTCTTATCTATTAATTCCTTTAACTGTGTTTTTAATTCGTTAAGCTCCAGAATATTCATACGATACAGAGCCTTTGAATTGGGCACAGCACCGGGTACTAGTTCAATTGTGAAATCCAGTTCTCTCTCGGGAGGTAATCCTGGAATTTCCTCCGGAAAAACATCAGTAAATTCATTCACTATCAGAATATCCTCTATTGTTATCTGGCTTATTTCAGACTTAACTGCCTCATCTGTAATAGTTACAGCATAGGCCTTGCACCCTTTTCTGACTGCTCTTTTAAGTTGTAAAGCAGAAATCTGCCTGATTACTGTTTTCCTAGGAATACCTTTAACAGTTACAGGCTGTTCATTGTTATTTACACACGTAAAAGTTTTATCAAAACAGTTTAAAACTACCTTATGTTGTTCTAACCAGTCCATATCAATAAGTATGTCATACGAGCCAAGTGGCAGAATATTTAATTTAACAGTAGTTCTAAAATCCTTCATATCTAGATCACATTCCTTAACATAACAGTTCACCTTCCTTTTTGCCTCGGTAACTAGTTGTACTGACCAAGAATTTTCGAACCTTTCAACAGTCAGATTACATTTTTCTACTATCTGCGGTGAAATATAACTAAGGCTAGCACCTAGATCTATTAAAATAATTATAGGGGTTTTGTTAACCATACCTCCTACTTCCACCATGGAAGTTTGATAGTCAGCTTGGCGGTTCTCCAATGCTGCATTGATTCGGGGCATAGTCCCTGCAAAGTCTCCAACAGTCATTTCATCTTGTATAGTATGAATATTTCCATTTGGTTTCTTTCGATTCGGGCAAACTGATGCATAGTGTGGGCCATTGCATTCCCAGCACTTAACAGACTCCTTTCGTTCAAAATTCTTAGTGTAATTTCCATGATTGTTAGAAACCTCCTTGCTACCCTTGAAGTTATTGGAATTATTAGCAGCTCCATTTTTACTTCCCTGGAAGTTTTTACCATTAAAATGGTTTCTGTTCTTGTTATTCTTGAAATTTTTCTGGGGTACAAACTCCTTTTTCCTGTACTCCAGCTGATTACTGTTCTTTTTAGCCTTCCAGTTGGCTATTCCTTCTTTCTTTTTATTCTGTTCAAAACAGAAATTAGCCTTTCGCATAGCTTCTTCCAGAGTTTTGGGGTTATCATATTCGATTCTGTCCTTGATATGATATGGCAGGCAGCTAAGAAACCGTTCTACCTTAGGTTTCTCTTCAACAAAATACGGCACATATCTCAACAGACTTAAGAACTTACTGTTTAAGTCCTTCATCGTCATAGATCCTAGCTTTAACTCATAAAATTCCTTGGCCCTTTCTTCATAGTATTGTTCGGACATAAATTTCTTTTTGAAGTATCTTTTAAACGTACTCCAATTGACCTCTTTTTCTTTGATCCCCTTGACTCTTTTCAAGTCTTGCCACCATATATCCGCCTTTCCATAAAGGTTATAGATGGCCATTCTTGCCTTTAGCTGATTTGAATAGTTGTATATCTGGAAATATTTTCTCATCCCGGATAACCAGGATTCTGCCTCTTCTCCTGTCTCAGATTCTCGATTGAAAGTTGGGGGTTTTATTTTCTTAAACTCCCCGAAAATCTCTTCATAAGGCCTGAACTTCTTCTTTCTGTTATACAACTCAGCCTCACTACTGTCACTAGTAGTGTGATAGATTTGTTGTTCCCTTCTTCCTTCAGATGATGAACTGCTGTCTGATTTAACTAGTTTCACCCTTTTTTACCCCTTTTGATGACTAGCTCCTTCAGATTCATCTCTTTTGCTTCTTCCTTCTGTCTGAAATTTTTCTATCAATGATTGATTTAATTGCTCTTGAGTTTTCAGAATCCTTTCATTATCCTTCTTGACTGTTTCTATCTCAGTCTTTAAACCTTTTATGGTGTGCATCAGTTCCGAGGAGTGAGCAATTACCTCCTCTATCACAGGTTCTCAGGACATCTGTCTTGTCTCAGTGTTTGGAGATTCCTCCTCAGCATATTCTCCTAGCTTCTCCATACCTGTTTGTTAGATTCAGAAAAAAAGGAAATTTTCTGCTCTGTTTAAATGAAACAAAAATGCAAATTAGTACATTATATATATATAAATTTTCTTTTCATTGTCACCGTTTTGCGGAAACTAGTTGGGCCACATCATGGCCTAGTATTTGAACCATGCTTTGATACCACATGTCAAAACCCATAAATTCCAAAAAATTTAAAAAAATTTTAAAATAGCAAGTAATATTAATAAATGCATTCATTGATCTGTTTGATTTGTTAACATGATCTTAAAAGTGTCTGAATGATCTGTTGTTATACTTAGATTTCGTTATAAGTTTCTTTACCATTGTTGATTGTTTTTCTGCTTTTCAACCACAAGGGGGAGTTGTCATAGCAGACTGGGCTTACTTAGCTTCCGAGCTAATGCATCAAATTGTCTTTCTCTTACAGATATACAGGTAAAGTACGGGTCGCTGCAAATAATCTTTAAAGCATTATAATTCATTTAACTGTACCAAATCATTCAGTAAAAGTCTAACATGCTAGACAGGTTGTCAAGTGTTTAAAGGTAGAAATCCCTTCCGGTGATATTCATGTAATCTTACTGATAGAAAGTTGGAATTTACATGAGAATATGATAGCTAATGTTCTTGATCAAAATGACTTAAGTATCCCTATGGAGTATTGTTTCCTTGATATTGTTGTTGTGTTGCAATAATATCTCTTATCTAGCACTGTATAATGTCACTGGATTAAGATATTCAGACCACTTTTACTTATCTGTTGTTACTGTATGATACCAAGTTAAATAGACTTGAATTATAATTTCGATTTACAGCTTGAATGCACAGGAAACATCTGATACAAGTCTTCTCCTATCATTTTAGGTGTTTAGCATTGATTATAAACTACTTCTATTTGTAAGATCGACAGTTGATAAAATTTTGTAAGCACCTTCAGGCTTAGTCCTAAATCATCATGATTGATTTCATTTATGATCTTTTCAGACTATACTGTCACCAAGTGTGGTTATAATAAATCACCTAAATCTGCCTAACAAACAATTCACTTTAACATCCTTGTACTTCTTGGGTATGAAGAGTAACCAGTCTATTCATTATTACAAAGAATTCAAGGACTTATTTAAGAAGCTAAGAATATAGTAATAACAACAAATATTACTCCAATCTACACCTCAATTTCTTATAGACTTATTAGAAAATGTTTTATCTCTTGTCTTCCACAAGGGACTAGGGTATAGGGCAAAAGGTGAAGAGTTTTTATGGAACACTTCATAGCTAACATATTAACCACATTGTTATAACCATTCTAAATAAAAATCATTTCCTTTTTGTCTTAAATTACCTTCACGACTAAAAATTCTAACAATAATTGAATTGCAAGATTTAAAAGAATGTAAGGTAACATTTTCATTATATGAATAGCAAGGTTCATGGTATTATCTTAATGTTTTAAATGTTAAAAGGACAACAAGTGAACTATGGTTTTGCCACCAATATAGATAACCATGCGATAAATCTGTTTACCCAAGCTATGATATTAAATGGGTAAAAAATGATGGAAATTTTATCGAAGTCATGGACACTATTGACTAATGCATGATCTTATTGAATGTAGGGCAAGGTGATATTATTCACTATGCAAAGTTTGTTGGCATTGTTTTGAATCATGGATTATATAAAACAGTTTCGAACTATGGTGTCATGACCCTAAGGGAATATCCATGTTATCATTTTAATTGGCAAACAAATGATGAAGTTCTCGTCGTAGAAACTATGAAAGGTTGACCCACTGCATGGGAAATATTAAAAAGGGTACGTGGTTGTTTTAGATCCAAGTGTTGTTGATATAAAAGGTTGACTAACCCTAATCCTTTCATTTCTTCCCTTGCCTTCGGGCTCGGCCGCTCTGTGAATTCTCCTATCCGAAATTCGCTGAAACAATGGTGGTAACAGCTCCCATGCTGTTACAGCTCTTCGTGCCTGTCTATTTGTATGGTTTGGGAGTCATTGTGTTTTGCTATTAGCAGCTATAGGTTTGTGAAAGCCCTAGGGTTTATCCCTTTGTTACCAGTTCCATCTCTGTCGCGGCTTCCATTGTCTGCATCTTTGACTTAGTTCTGTAACAACTTCCATTGTGGAATAATCCTTTTTCTTCTGCCAGTTGCTCATTCGGCGACGAGGAAGTGTTTACACCTTCTCTGCTCGTGGTTGACGGGATAATTACTGAGTTTGGAACTCCATTCAATTTCCCTGGTAAGCTACAGTTACTCCTTCGTCTTCCAGTTTAAAAGAAGTGGTTTAACAATATAAAGTCTGTAACTGATGTCACTCTATCATTTGCAGGTTTTGTCCCTTCTCCAAGGCGTGGATGGCACAAACTTTTGACGAAAGGCATCCTGGGTAAGCCTGTTTTTCACCATGGCACTTTCCTCCTTGTTGGTGGTCTGTATGGTTGGGGTTTTGGTTTGAATGAAAGGCACAGTGCTTATAGCAGCCTTGCTAAATCATTTAACTGTATGTTTAATTGAAAATAATATGGGTTTAACCCGGTGTTGTATTTAAATGTTACGGCTTCGGTCGGTTTGGTAGCTATTTATTCTCCCTTTTTGGCACTTAGGTTTTTCTGCAGAAGAATTGTATTGTAAATTTTGAAGAGAACGAAGGCTGTGAGCCTGTTCTGTAGGTGAGGTTACGGCCTCGGGTTGTTAATACTATACTCAAAATTTTGTGCTCATGGTATTACCCAGGGTTTGAAATTTAACTTAATATAAGGTTTTGCCTATCCAACAGGCTTGTTTCTTGTATGCGTTTTTCTTTTGTTCTATGATATGTATAGTAATAGGTAATTATTTAGTTTTTAAACCACTTATACAGTGGATTTGTGACTCGGCTATAGGCAGAAATATTGTCTTAAGTATTTAGCATTGGTTTTGTTTATAAGTTTTTCCTATGTAATTTAAGCTGTGACAATGTGACTTATTAAAAGTCCTTCTATAAAATTTGAGCTTGTTCGTGGCGTATATTTTTAAATTCTATGTTTTTATACTCGCTTAAAATGTGAACTCGAGCTACGGCCGTAGGAGAAAGTCA
This sequence comes from Larix kaempferi, assembly GCA_027924585.1. Lineage (NCBI taxonomy): Eukaryota > Viridiplantae > Streptophyta > Pinopsida > Pinales > Pinaceae > Larix > Larix kaempferi. Next base: position 5,398,699 of record BSBM01000339.1, read on the forward strand.
ATGTCTTACTTCGTAGTATTGATTCTGCTTGTAAAATCTGGAGCGGTAGGGTTCTGTCCAAATTTTACAGTTGAGATCTGGGTTTAAAATACTTATTCTATTATTTTGATTATTACCCTATTGGTAATTTGAGAGTAAGAATAGAAATGATATTACTAGGTTGTTTGAGCTCGACAATGAGCTAAAATACAGTTCTACTATTTATTTGGTTTTTAAACAATGACCAGGTTTCTACAAAAATGACTCTGTAGATAGAAATGAAAGTCAAGTGAAAGTTTTTACGTTAAAGCATTAGCTCGATAATGAGTTAAACAGGGTTCTGCATATTGATTTGATTGTCATGTAAAAACTGGTTAATTTTAATTAGGGTTTGTGCATTGGTGTAGATAACCTAACTGTGGCTACAAATCCTCTGCAAGTTTATTTATCATGATATCAGTTCTGTAACTTTTGTTGTTAAAAGTATTTTTATTTTTTCCTGCGACTGTTTATTTAATTCAGTAATATACAGAGTGCAATTATTTAAATGTAATCTTTACTTGTCTTATTCAATAATTATAATCAACTAGGTTTATAATTAGATTAATAAAATACTGAAAGTCTTACAGTCGTGTTGAGTACTTGATAGATACGTTGTTATATATGTAATAATAAATTACTACTTACGTACTACTATATATTGAATACAGTATAAATACCTAAATAGTAATAATTACTCCTTAGCTGAAAAACACAGTAACTCTGCCAAATCTAACTATGGCTATTCTGAGATTTTTAGCTTTCTAAATAATTACTCCTCGGACATATAGGAATTAAACACAGCATACATCCATCCATATATAATAAACATAAAGGAAATAAATAACAATCATAAAGCAATAAAATAACAGAACCTGTATAAGCTGTGGACAACAACAACAATGGGAGGTTGTTCCTCCCTACCAACTCCTGGAGAGTGCCCAGACAGCACTTCTCAAGACCCCCGAGCTTGTTCTGGTCTCCCTGGATGGAACTAGGTGCAGCAGAATAATTCACTCAGCCCAAACAGCTATACTGGAACCAAGTTACTGCAGCATCCCTCTCAAACAACTCCCTTACTGTATAATTCCCTCTTCCTCAATGGGACTCTTGAATAACATTCACCTGAATGTATTCTCCCTCCAAAACAATTCGAACCCCCAGCTCAGTTCATTGAGTACTATTTAAAAGATTGCCTAGGTCTTTGTTGGGTTAACTGTCATTAATGAGCCACCTGCTCAGATTCCACTTTCTTGGGGAATCATGACCCCAAATATAGGGAAGTTGCCACCTGCAACTTAGGAAGTGTTTGAGGATGCTGCCACTTGTCTTTTTCCTTTCCACCTAGTTCCATCCACCAGTTTGACCAGTAACCTCTTTTAACAGCTCTCCCATGTTGTTGTCTCCATAATTTATTTATTAATAATAAAATATTCTGAATTACATTCCATTTCTAGTGACTCTGCTGAGTCATCAATTCCTATTTAGCATTAAATTTAACATAATGTCTCAGGAATATAATAAAATAATTACATAATTTTTACCAAATTGGGGTATGTGACATACATACCCCCTTAAAATGTAACATCGTCCTCGATGTTACTTATTCCTCATCCTCAGCCACCTTCTGGAACAGATTTAGGTATGCTTCCCGCATCTTACTTTTCAGTTCCCAGGTAGCTTCTTCATGACTAAGGTGCTTCCATTGCACCTTTAGCTATCCAATTGTGCGGTTCCGCAGAGTAATATCCCTCCTCCCGAGGATACAATCCGATTCCACCAGAACTTCCCCTTCTGGTTCTACCTATACAATGTTCCAATCAATAACATGAGTAGCATCATGAACGTACCTTTTCAGAACAGAAATATGAAAAACATTGTGCACTTTTAAATTAGGTGGTAATGCTAGCTGATAAGCAACTTGACCAATTCTAGATAAAATTTCAAACGGACCACAGTAACATGGTGCTAATCTTGCACAACTCCCCAGTCTTAGAGAGCTCGTCTTTGGTCTTACCTTGATGAACACATGTTCACCTACCTGGAACTCTTTAGGAGTTCTTTTCAAATCTTCCTGGCTCTTTTGCCGATCCTGGGCAATCTTCAAATTTTCCTACACTTGTTTCACAACCTGTTCCATTTCTTTTAATAATTCAGGACCTAACACTAATCTATCTACTGGATTATTCCAAGAGATAGGAGTGTTACATTTACGTCCATACAGAATTTCAAAAGGACTGAACTTAGCTGACGATTGATAGTTGTTATTGTATGCAAATTCTGCTAAATGTAAATAATCCTCCCACTTACCTGGTTGATCCTTAACATACATTCTTAGCATATCTTCTAATACCTGATTAACTCTTTCAGTTTGTCCGTCCGTCTGAGGATGGAAAGAAGTGTTGAAATTCAGTGTTGTGTTTAATCCTTTAAACAAGGATTTCCAGAAATTTCCTGTGAATTTAGGATCCCTGTCTGAAATAATAACTTTTGGGACCCCATGTAACCTAAAAATCTGTTTCAGAAATATATCAGCTATATTTGCAGCCTTGTAAGTGGTTTTAGCAGGAATAAAGTGTGCTGATTTACTCAATTTATCTACTACCACCATAATGGAATCATTCTGATTTTGATTTCTGGGTAAACCGATAATGAAATCTAAGCTGATTATTTCCCATTTCCAACTAGGAATAGGCAAAGGTTGTAATAACCCCGCTGGATGTTGATGTTCTGTTTTTACTTGTTGACAGTCCAAACATCTAGCTATATACTCAGCTGTTTCAGATTTCATATTAGGCCAAAAATAATCTTTTCTCAACATGGTGACAGTCTTTTGGTAGCCTGAATGCCCTGAGTAAGGGGTTTTATGCACTTCATCCAGAATTAGTAATTTAACCTTGGATACATTAGGCACATACAGTCTGTCCTTAAACAATAAAAATCCATCTTTGTTTAGGCTATAACCCTTTATTAAACTTTCTGTAGGTTCTTCTTTAGCTATAGCCTGTAACTTTTGATAAATTTCATCTGATTTTATCCCTTCAGACAGCTGTTCATTTCAATCAGAGGTATAAGTGCTGCTAGCTGATATAAAATTCAGCCTTGCATTTCTGCTCAAAGCATCAGCCACCTTATTTTCCTTTCCTTTTATGTGCTGAATTTCAAAATCGTATTCACTTAAGAAGGCCGACCATCTTGCTTGCCTTGCATTTAAGTTAGGCTTATCTAAAAGGTATTTTAGACCCTTATTATCAGTCATTAAAGTAAACTTTCTGCCTATTAAGTGATGTCGCCACATCTTTAAGGCATGAATAACAGCAGCTAATTCTAAGTCATAAGTGGCATAATTATTTTCATGAATTTTCAGCTTCCTGGACTCATAGGCAATGACATGTCCATCCTGATTCAACACTCTGCCTAGACCGTCATTACAAGCATCGGTGCAAACCACAAAATCCTTATTAGGATCTGCTATTCTTAGAATAGGCGTAGTTGTTAATAAAGTCTTTAATTTCTTAAAGCTTTCTTCACACTTCAAGTTCCAATCAAACTTCTTGCCTTTCTTTTGCAAGGAAGTGATTGGGTTGGCTATTTTTGAAAAGCCTTCAATGAATCTCCGGTAGTAACCGGTAATTCCCATGAAGGATCTAACATCTGTTACGTCTTTTGGTACTGGCCATTCTTCGATTGCCCGGATCTTTTCAGGATCAACTGAAATCCCTTCCTTAGTCACTACGTGACCTAAGTACTGGATTTCATCTTTGAAGAAGTCACACTTACTGAACTTCGCAAAGAGTTGTTGCTCTCGTAGTTCTTGTAAGACTATCCGTAAATGTTCTTTATGCTCTTCATTCTTAGAATAAATTAAAATGTCATCGATGAATACGACAACAAATTTATCTAAGTATTTATGCATTATATTATTCATTAGGCACATAAAGACGGCTGGGGCATTAGTAATCCCAAATGGCATTACGACAAATTCGTAATGTCCATACCTAGTTCTGAAAGATGTCTTGAATATGTCCTCTTCTTTAATTCTCACTTGATGATAGCCTGATCTCAAATCGATCTTAGAGAACACCGTAGATCCACGTAGTTGATCAAACAGATCATCTATGCGAGGCAACAGATATCTATTTTTAATTGTCATCTTGTTTAGTTGACGGTAATCTATGCAGAGTCGCATAGTTTCGTCCTTCTTTTTAACAAAGATTACTGGTGCTCCCCAAGGGGACACACTGGGTCGAATGTAGTTCTTATCTATTAATTCCTTTAAGTGTGTTTTTAATTCGTTAAGCTCCAGAATATTCATACGATACGGAGCCTTTGAATTGGGCACAGCACCAGGTACTAGTTCAATTGTGAAATCCAGTTCTCTCTTGGGAGGTAATCCTAGAATTTCCTCCGGAAAAACATCAGTAAATTCATTAACTATCGGAATATCCTCTACTATTATCTGGATTATTTCAGACTTAACTGCCTCATCTGTAATAGTTAAGGCATAGGCCTTGCACCCTTTTCTGACTGCTCTTTTAAGTTGTAAAGCAGAAATCTGCCTGATTACTGTTTTCCTAGGAATACCTTTAACAGTTACAGGTTGTTCATTGTTATTTACACACGTAAAAGTTTTATCAAAACAGTTTAAAACTACCTTATGTTGTTCTAACCAGTCCATACCAATAAGTATGTCATACGATCCAAGTGGCAGAATATTTAATTTAACAGTAGTTCTAAAATCCTTCATATCTAGATCACATTCCTTAACATAACAGTTCACCTTCCTTTTTGCCCCGGTAGCTAGTTGTACTGACCAAGAATTTTCGAACCTTTCAACAGTCAAATTACATTTTTCTACTATCTGCGGTAAAATATAACTAAGGCTAGCACCTGGATCTATTAAAATAATTACGGGGGTTTTGTTAACCATACCTCCTACTTCCACCATGGAAGTTTGATAGTCAGCTTGGCGGTTCTCCAACGCTGCATTGATTCGGGGCATAGTCCCTGCAAAGTCTCCAACAGTCATTTCATCTTGTATAGTATGAATATTGCCATTTGGTTTCTTCCGATTTGGGCAAACTGATGCATAGTGTGGACCATTGCATTCCCAGCACTTAACAGGCTCCTTTCATTCAAAATTCTTAGTGTAATTTCCATGATTGTTAGAAACCTCCTTGCTGCCCTTGAAGTTGTTGGAATTATTAGCAACTCCATTTTTACTTCCCTGGAAGTTTTTACCATTAAAATGGTTTCTGTTCTTGTTATTCTTGAAATTTTTCTGGGGTACAAATTCCTTTTTCCTGTACTCCAGCTAATTACTGTTCTTTTTAGCCTTCCAGTTGGCTATTCCTTCTTTCTTTTTATTCTATTCAAAACAGAAATTAGCCTTTCGCATAGCTTCTTCCAGATTTTTGGGGTTATCATATTCGATTCTGTCCTTGATATGATATGGCAAGCAGCTAAGAAACCGTTGTACCTTAGGTTTCTCTTCAACAAAATACGGCACATATCTCAACAAACTTAAGAACTTACTGTTTAAGTCCTTCATCGTCATAGATCCTAGCTTTAACTCATAAAATTCCTTGGCCCTTTCTTCATAGTATTGTTCGGACAGAAATTTCTTTTTGAAGTATTTTTTAAACGTACCTCAATTGACCTCTTTTTCTTTGATCCCCTTGACTCTTTTCAAGTCTTGCCACCATATATCCGCCTTTCCAGAAAGGTTATAGATGGCCATTCTTTCCTTCAACTGATTTGAATAGTTGTATATCTGGAAATATTTTCTCATCCCGGATAACCAGGATTCTGCCTTTCTCCTGTCTCAGATTCTCCATTGAAAGTTGGGGGTTTTATTTTCTTAAACTCCCCGGAAATCTCTTCATAAGGCCTGAACTTCTTCTTTCTGTTATACAACTCAGCCTCACTACTGTCACTAGTAGTGTGATAGCTTTGTTGTTCCCTTCTTCCTTCAGATGATGAACTGTTGTCTGATTTAACTAGTTTCACCCTTTTTGACCCCTTTTGATGACTAGCTCCTTCAGATTCAGCTCTTTTGCTTCTTCCTTCTGTCTGAAATTTTTCTATCAATGATTGATTTAACTGCTCTTGAGTTTTCAGAATCCTTTCATTATCCTTCTTGACTGTTTCTATCTCAGTCTTTAAACCTTTTATGGTCTGCATCAGTTCTGAGGAGTGAGCAATTACCTCCTCTATCACAGGTTCTCGGGACATCTTTCTTGTCTCAGTGTTTGGAGATTCCTCCTCAGCATATTCTCCTAGCTTCTCCATACCTATTTGTTAGATTCAGAAAAAGGAAATTTTATGCTCTGTTTAAATGAATCAAAAATGCAAATTAGTATAATATATATATATATATATATATATATATATATTCTTTTCATTGTCACCGTTCTGCGGAAACTAGTTAGGCCACATCATGGCCTAGTATTTGAACCATGCTCTGATACCACATGTCAAAACCCATAAATTCTGAAAAATTTAAAAAATTTTAAAATAGCAAGTAATATTAATAAATGCATTCATTGATCTGTTTGATTTGTTAACATGATCTTAAAAGTGTCTAAATGATCTGTTGTTATACTTAGATTTCGTTATAAGTTTCTTTACCGTTGTTGATTGTTTTTCTGCTTTTCAACCACAAGGGGGAGTTGTCATAGCAGACTGGGCTTACTTAGCTTCCGAGCTAATGCATCAAATTGTCTTTCTCTTACAAATATACAGGTAAAGTACGGGTCGCTGCAAATAATCTTTAAAGCATTATAATTCATTTAACTGTACCAAATCATTCAGTAAAAGTCTAACATGCTAGACAGGTTGTCAAGTATTTAAAGGTAGAAATCCCTTCCGGTGATATTCATGTAATCTTACTGATAGAAAGTTGGAATTTACATGAGAATATGATAGCTAATGTTCTTGATCAAAATGATTTAAGTATCCCTATGGAGTATTGTTTCCTTGATATTCTTATTGTGTTGCAATAATATCTCTTATCTAGCTTTGTATAATGTCACTGGATTAAGATATTCAGACCACTTTTACTTATCTGTTGTTACTGTATGATACCAAGTTAAATAGACTTGAATTATAATTTCGATTTACAGCTTGAATGCACAGGAAACATCTGATACAAGTCTTCTCCTATCATTTTAGGGGTTTAGCATTGTTTATAAACTACTTCTATTTGTAAGATCGACGGTTGATAAAATTTTGTAAGCACCTTCAGGCTTAGTCCTAAATCATCATGATTGATTTCATTTATGATCTTTTCAGACTATACTGTCACCAAGTGTGGTTATAATAAATCACCTAAATGTGCCTCACAAACAATTCACTTTAACATCCTTGTACTTCTTGGGTATGAAGAGTAACCAGTCTATTCATTATTACAAAGAATTCAAGGACTTATTTAAGAAGCTAAGAATATAGTAATAAAAACAAATATTACTCCAATCTACACCTCAATTTCTTATAGACTTATTAGAAAATGTTTTATCTCTTGTCTTCCACAAGGGACTAGGGTATAGGGCAAAAGGTGAAGAGTTTTTATGGAACACTTCATAGCTAACATATTAACCACATTGTTATAACCATTCTAAATAAAAATCATTTCCTTTTTGTCTTAAATTACCTTCAAGACTGAAAATTCTAACAATAATTGAATTGCAAGATTTAAAAGAATGTAAGGTAACATTTTCATTATATGAATAGCAAGGTTCATGGTATTATCTTAATGTTTTAAATGTTAAAAGGACAACAAGTGAACTATGGTTTTGCCACCAATATAGATAACCATGCGATAAATCTGTTTACCCAAGCTATGATATTAAATAGGTAAAAAATGATAGAAAGTTTATCGAAGTCATGGACACTATTGACTAATTCATGATCTTATTGAATGTAGGGAAAGGTGATATTATTCACTATGCAAAGTTTGTTGGCATTGTTTTGAATCATGGATTATATAAAACAGTTTCGAACTATGGTGTCATGACCCTAAGGGAATATCCATGTTATCATTTTAATTGGAAAACAAATGATGAAGTTCTCGTCGTAGAAACTATGAAAGGTTGACCCACTGCATGGGAAATATTAAAAAGGGTGCGTGGCTGTTTCAGATCCAAGTGTTGATGATATAAAAGGTTGACTTACCCTAATCCTTTCATTTCTTCCCTTGCCTTCAGGCTCGGCCGCTCTGTGAATTCTCCTGTCCGAAATTTGCTGAAAAAATGGTGGTAACAGCTCCCATGCTGCTACAGCTCTTCGTGCCTGTCTATTTGTATGGTTTGGGAGTCGTTGTGTTTTGCTATTAGCAGCTATAGGTTTGTGAAATCCCTAGGTTTTATCCCTTTGTTACCAATTCCATCTCTGTCGCGGCTTCCATTGTCTGCATCTTTGACTTAGTTTTGTAACAACTTCCATTGTGGAATAATCCTTTTGCTTCTGCCAGTTGCTCATTCGGCGACGAGGAAGGGTTTACACCTTCTCTGCTCGTGGTTGACGGGATAATTACTGAGTTTGGAACTCCATTCAATTTCGCTGGTAAGCTACAGTTACTCCTTCGTCTTCCAGTTTAAAAGAGGTGGTTTAACAATATAAATTCTATAACTGATGTCACTCTGTCATTTGCAGGTTCTGTCCCTTCTCCAAGGCGTGGATGGCACAAACTTTTGACGAAAGGCATCCCGGGTAAGCCTGGTTTTCACCATGGCACTTTCCTCCTTGTTGGTGGTCTGTATGGTTGGGGTTTTGGTTTGACTGAAAGGCACAGTGGTTATAGCAGCCTTGCTAAATCGTTTAACTGTATGTTTAATTGAAAATAATATGGGTTTAACCTAGTGTTGTATTTAAATGTTACGGCTTCGGTCGGTTTGGTAGCTATTTATTCTCCCTTTTTGGCACTTAAGTTTTTTTGCAGAAGAATTGTATTGTAAATTTTGAAGAGAATGAAGGCTGTGAGCCTGTTCTGTAGGTGAGGCTACGGCCTCAGGTTGTTAATACTGTACTCGAAATTTTGTGCTCAGGGTATTACCTAGGGTTTGAAATTTAACTTAATATAAGGTTTTGCCTATCCAACAGGCTTGTTTCTTGTATGCATTTTTCTTTTGTTCTATGCTATATACAGTAATAAGTAATTCTTTAGTTTTAAACCACTTATACAGTGGATTTGTGACTCGGCTGTAGGCAGAAATATTGTCTTAAGTATTTAGCATTGGATTTGTTTATAAGTTTTTCCTATGTAATTTAAGCTTTGACAATGTGACTTATTAAAAGTCCTTCTATAAAATTTGAGCTTGTTCGTGGCGTATATTTTTAAATTCTATGTTTTTATACTCGCTTAAAATGTGAACTCGAGCTGCGGCCGTAGGAGAAAGTCAATGTCTTACTTCGTAGTATTGATTCTGCTTGTAAAATCTGGAGTGGTAGGGTTCTGTCCAAATTTTACAGTTGAGATCTGGGTTTAAAATACTTATTCTATTATTTTGATTATTACCCTATTGGTAATTTGAGAGTAAGAAGAGAAAGTAGATTACTAGGTTGTTTGAGCTCGACAATGAGCTAAAATACAGTTCTACTATTTATTTGGTTTTTAAACAATGACCAGGTTTCTACGAAAATGACTCTATAGATAGAAATGAGAGTCAAGTGAAAGTTTTTACGTTAAAGCATTAGCTCGATAATGAGTTAAACAGGGTTCTGCATATTGATTTGATTGTCATGTAAAAACTGGTTAACTTTAATTAGGGTTTGTGCATTGGTGTAGATAACCTAACTGTGGCTACAAATCCTCTGCAAGTTTATTTATCATGATATCAGTTCTGTAACTTTTGTTGTTAAAAGTATTTTTATTGTTTCCTATGACTGTTTATTTAATTCAGTAATATACAAAGTGCAATTATTTAAATGTAATCTTTACTTGTCTTATTCAATAATTATAATCAACTAGGTTTATAATTAGATTAATAAAATACCTAAAGTCTTACAGTCGTGTTGAGTACTTGATAGATACATTGTTATATATGTAATAATAAATTACTACTTACGTATTACTATATATTGAATACAGTATAAATACCTAAATAGTAATAATTACTCCTTAGCTGATAAACATAGTAACTCTGCCAAATCTAACTATGGTTATTCTGAGATTTTTAACTTTTTAAATAATTACTCCTCGGACATATAGGAATTAAACACAGCATACATCCATCCATATATAATAAACATAAAGGAAATAAATAACAATCATAAAGCAATAAAATAACAGAACCTGTATAAGCTGTGGACAACAACAGCAATGGGAGGCTGTTCCTCCCTACCAACTCCTGGAGAGTGCCCAGACAGCACTTCTCAGGACCCCTGAGCTTGCTCTGGTCTCCCTGGCTGGAACTAGGTGCAGCAGAATAATTCACTCAGCCCAAACAACTATACTGGAACCAAGTTACTGCAGCATCCCTCTCAAACAACTCCCTTACTGTATAATTCCCTCTTCCTCAATGGGACTCTTGAATAACATTCACCTGAATGTATTCTCCCTCCAGAACAATTCGAACCCCCAGTTCAGTTCATCGAGTACTATTTAAAAGATTGCCTAGGTCTTTGTTGGGTTAACTGTCATTAATGAGCCACCTGCTCAGATTCCACTTTCTTGGGGAATCATGACCCCAAATATAGGGAAGTTGCCGCCTGCAACTTAGGAAGTGTTTGAGGATGCTGCCACTTGTCTTTTGCCTTTCCACCTAGTTCCATCCACCAGTTTGACCAGTAACCTCTTTTAACAGCTCTCCCATGCTGTTGTCTCCATAATTTATTTATTAATAATAAAATATTATGAATTACATTCCATTTCTAGTGACTCTGCTGAGTCATCAATTCCTATTTAGCATTAAATTTAACATAATGTCTCAGGAATATAATAAAATAATTACATATTTTTTACCAAATTGGGGTTTGTGACAAACACCCTTCTTTGGGATTCTCGGCTTGTGATCAATATGTCTCAGCTCTCAAACTAGTAAAAGAGAAGGTTTTGAATGGGCCAATATTAAATTCAAAAATGGGAATGCACAAATTAGAGATGTTGAGGAGGCTCTGGATAGGATGCTTGAAGACTTTAATGGTGGCCTTTTTAGTGAAGCATATTTGATTTAATAAAATTAGTTGGAAGGGAAAAAAACTAAGTTATTGGAAAATAAAAAGAGGGATTGGAGGCTTAAAATCTAAGCTACTTGGCTCAACTTGGGTGACATTAACACATTTTTTTCCATCAATTCACATCCCATGGAAGGTATAGGAACACTATCTGGAAAATGACTAGTCATAATGGGGTTAAAGTTGGAGATTTCCAGGGTTTAAAAACTTTGGGTGTTTCACATTTTGCTAACATTTTATAGATCCATAAAGAGTGAATATTGTTGAGATCATTAAGGTAGTTACATGTTTTCCTACAATGGTTAATGAAGAGGACTATGAGCTACTATACAAGCTTGTGACAAAAGATGAATTATTCACCATATTTGGTACCTTAAAAAAGGATATGAGTCCAGGCCTAGATGACTGGAGTGCAGACTTTTATATGATTTTTTTATTTATTTCTTGGGTCATGACCTTCTGAGGGTGGTGGAGTAAGTGACAATATTTGGTAGGGTACCTAGGAATATTAATGCTACCTTCATAGCGTTGATTCCTAAGGTTGATAGTCATGATATTTTTTATGATTTTTGTGTCATTTCACTATGTAACATCATGTATAAGATTCTATCAATGATTATATCTATCATACTGAAACGTGCCCTTTTTAATTATATATTAGCTGATAAATTTGGATTCCTTGTTGGAAAGAAAATAGTGAAGTTATTGAGTCTATACAAGAAGGTTTTCACACTTTGAAAATTGGTCATGTTATAGCAATAGTGGTTAAATTGGGCTCTCTTGGTGATATTTTCACTTGTTACTCATCCACAGAGGTTTCTCTCTGCCCCTGGTCAAGTGGATAGTAGTATGTGTGTCTTCTGCAAACTTTCTAGTTCCTATTAATGGTTCAGGCACTTTCTTTTCCAAGACCTCTATGGGTTTGATACAAGGTTGTCCTCTTATCCATATCTCTTCATTTTAGTAGCAGAAGGTATAAGCAGAGTGTAATGTCCCTCGGGGATATCAAAGGGTCTTAGGAACATATAATTATCTCTCTAGGGATAATTATAATATTTTAGCATAGAGGAATAATTTTATAAATATTTAATTTCATTTTCTACAATTTAATTATGACAAAATATCGATAATTCCAAATAAATTAAAATAAAATTCATAACTGATCAAGAAATTGAACCAAGGTTGGGAAATGTTATCCAACACTATCTATCATTATTAATCCATATCAAGCCATAACACAGGTTACTTGCACCTAAAAAGGTCATTTTCACTTAATTATGATTAACTAGTAATTAGTGTACTAATTGCGACACTTAGCGCATAATTAACAACACTTAACATAACTTCATTTTTTTATAACCTAATCATAATTTATATATCCCAATGGATAATTAACACATAATATCATGTAAATAAGGCCTAATTATCATTTTCCAATTAATTAAACAAAACAATTATGAAAATGACTCCATAAGACTAGTTAACTAATATTTAACACAAACAGCTAATCTTGCACGAGTTCAACACACAATTATGCCAATGAACCAAAAATCGAACCTACATCCATTATACATATATTTAAGCATGCACAGACATCCAAATAAATTTTCATTTCCAGGTCAGATCCTTTCACATAAACGATGATTCTTTCAAGCTAAATCAGTGCAACTAGTTAATAAACACTACTAGGAATTTAACCCAGCCAATTGTATTGAGTTTCAAAGAACACAGAGGAGAGGGTAAAGATATGAAAAATATCCTTCTACAGCAAAATTAAAGTACCAAAAAAAGAGCATATGGTTGTACATTCCAAAATTTCGAAAACATAGATTCAATCTACAAACTAGTTGCCAATTTCCATCGATTTGAAGCTAGTTTCCGTTTCTAGTTTCCAAATGAAAAAAAAATAAGAAAGTATTGACCATTGTATCTCATGGAAATAATATCATAGGTACAATACAGCCAAATGGATGTAGCTTTCCACTCATAAACAATCCTCTTATTAATTCATCAAACAAGCTAAATCTACTTCTCCAAATTGGCTAGAAATTTAGGAAACAAGTAAGATAAATGCATAAACAATTTGCAGATTCATTCAGAAGCCATTCCAAATCTAAATATCATTTATTATAAGTATTATCATAGGTATAAATCATTTAAACATTTCATCAAACACTTCTCATGCAAATTCTAAATCCATTTAAAACAATTTTTTCAGAGCTAGTGAATGGAAACAAAACTAGGATTTCGATAAGCAAATATAGAACTATATAGGAACTCTTACACACATTTATTCATACATTTAAAGTGTAATTATCATATCTAATATCAGTTATCTCACTTATGCATTTTCTCAAACATTTCATATGCCAAGTCTCGAACTACATAAAACAACCCAACCGGTGAACTAGTTTTCGAATAGAGGCTAGAAACATTGTAGAGAGGTGTTTTCCAATCATTCCTAAGATATTGCACAATAAACGTACGCATAATATAAATAACATAGGAACAATTATCATATCTTTAGCATAGTTTCCAAATAAACATTTTTCTCAAGCAATTGCTCACAAAATACCAAAAACGAGTTAGCTATTTTTCCCACAAACTAGTAGCATAATGTAACTAAAATCTATGAGAAATTTCTTCCATAATTAGCTCGTATATTTTCTCATAAATTTCATGTGAAACCATATAATAATTATATCAGAGCAATTAATTCAAATAAACATGAAATAAAGTACTTATCTTGCAAAATACGCAATCGAAATCGATCATGCCACGTTCCACCCAGTCGTAGACACAATGCAAGACAAAACTCACTTTGCAATGGTCACCCCCGATCCGGAACCATGATGAAAAAATCAAGAGTGCACTCAACCACAAAACCCATCTAACATTGGTCCAACCACAATCCAATGGCAAGTGGAATCCACATCACTTCCAATCCAGGATCTCCAGTGGCAATTCTGGGACAAAGTTTTCAGGAGAAATCAGTCCAACCACAACTCAATGGAAAGTATTGATCGACTTCCACTCCAAGGAAATTCCAGTGGCTCCAGGACAAAATATTCATAAATATATCAGTCCAACCTCAAATCCAATGGAAACTGGATTCCACATCACTTCCAATCTAGTATCTTTAGAGGAAATTCCAGGACAAAACAATGGCAATTCCAGAGTAACTCAACTTGGGAACAATCTCAGCAAGGGCGCACCAACCAAAAAAAACTCATGTCAAGAGAAACCAAAACCTATCACACAAGTACCCTATCAAAAACAAGATCCAAGAGCATGCATAACCAACAAGAGAGACTAGCTCCAATCCACCCAAATCCCATTTCCCAAGAGCAATTCGAATTGGGGGGGGGGGAGAGAGACACAAGGGAGGAGTTACATTCCCCCAAATTAGAAAAATGGGAGTTACACTTCTCAAGAGGGCGCATTAGAGGGGAGAGGAAGAGTCCTCATCAAGGTGGGAGTTACAAATTTTCATGAGGGGCATACTAAGTGAAGAAAAAACTCTAACTCCAAATAAAATTAATCCAGGAATAAAATAAAAACCAAGGGGTAGCATAACACATGAGGGTGCATAAATCAAGAGGGTCCACCAAGTCCACAATAAGGGTGTATCACATCCACATAGGTCAAAACACAAGGTAACACTTTTCCCACAACCCCTTGCTCGTAACATGAGCCATGGTTCCTCATACTCTTTTTCATGGCATCGGTCGATCCAATTATTTTATTTTATATTTAATTAATAATGTTCCATAATAAAAATAGTAATAATGTGCAAACCATAATCTCGACACCTTGTTCCATAATATCCAACATAATAACAACAATAATATGTCTAGGGGATAAACCAGAGGGTCATTACATCCCTCCCCCCTTAAGCCATGCATCGTCCTCGATGCATACACATACATGCCGCAAAATCTCAAAGATTTCAAAATAGATGAGGTATCCCTCCCTCATCACATCTTCCAATTACCAAGTTGCATCCTCAAGAGTATAATGGATCCACTGAACCTTGACCTGCTGGATTTCTCTATTCCTGAGCAACTTGGTATTCTTGCCTATGATGGCAACATGATCTGCCAGAAAATATCCTTTTGAATCCATCTAATCAAACCAAATATACATATAAAACATAATCAGCATCATGTATACATGTCAATCAAGAAACATATATATATACCAACATGTTAAACAAAGTTCATAAGGTCAATATCAAAATATTCTAAGTAAATAATAATCATGTCATATGCATCATCTAGTGTAAAACATAAGCATCTACACTACAATTTACATGTATCATATTCCAGCCAATTATATGTCTAGGATCATGCACATACTTTTTCAACAAAGAGACATGAAACACATTATGCACTTTTATGTTAGGACGCAAAGCTAGCTCATAAGAAAATGGTCCTATTTTTCAAAATATCAAAGGGTACGCAATATCTAGCTGCAAGTTTAGAACAATTTCCCAAAGTTAAAGTAATCTTCTTCGGTTTCACTTTCAAGAACACATGTTCTCCAACTTGAAACTTTCTATCAATCATGTTCTGATCTGCATAACTTTTCTGTCTATACTCTGTTGCTTTCAAACTCTGTTTAATCCTAACCATCTAATCTTCCATTTCCTTTAATAATTATGGCCCAATAATAACTATGTATGTCGGATTGTCCCAACTGATTGGAGTGTTACACTTCCTTCCATACATCGCTTCAAAAGGAATCACTTTCAAAGAAGAATGATAACCATTGTTATAAGTAAATTCCACTAGATGCAAATAATTTTCCCATTTAGTAGGTTGATCCATTACATACATTCTTAACATACCTTCAATTACTTGATTTACCCTTTATGGATGTCCATCTGACTTATGATGATGTGAAGTACTCATGTTCAAATCTGTTCCAAAACCTTTAAACAAACCTTTCCAAAAATGAACTGTAAAATTTGAATCCATGTCGGACACAATTGCTTTCGGAATGCCATGTAATCTAGCCACTTCTTTTATATAAATATCTGATATTTCAGTTGCTTTATGTGTAGTCTTAACTGGAATGAAATGAGCTGCTTTAGTTAACTTGACTACCACTACCATAATAGCATCATCTTTTGATCTTGTCTTAGGTAATTTCTTGATAAAATCCATACTGACTACATCCCATTTCCATTCCGGTATCTGTAAAGGTTGTAACAATATCGCAGGGTGTCTGTGTTCAAATTTTACTTTCTAACATTCTAAACATCTAGCTATGTAATCTGCAATTTCCTTTTTCATTTCTGGCCAATAATAATCTTTCTTAATTGTTGCTACTAATATCTTTTGATAACCAAAGTGACCTACATAAGGGACGTCATGTATTTCTTTTAAAACCGTCTTCCTTACATTTTCAGAGTTAGGAACGTAGACCCTGTTCTTATACTTAAGTATTATTTCTTCCAATTTATAGTGTTCAAACTTGTGTGTTGTTCCTTGTTGATGTAAACCTACTTTTACCTGTTGAAAGAATTCATCTATATTGTTTGTCTCTTTTATTTTATCCTTTAGATTCGAGGTGCTGGTACTGATAACTATGTGCATCACATGCATTTTTCTACTAAGTGCATCTGCTACTTTGTTCTCTTTTCCTTTTATATGCTTAATGTCAAAATCATATTCACATAGTAGTTACATCCATATTCTTTGTCTTTCATTTAAATTAGGTTTTTCGAATAAATACTTTAATCCATGGTGATCAGTTCTTAATTCAAATTTATTTCCCATCAAGTAGTGTCTCCATATATTTAATGTGTGTACCACTGTTGCTAATTCTAAATCATGAGTAGCATAATTTTTTTCATGTTCATTAAATTCCTAGATTCATAAAAAAATAACCTGTACATTCTGAGTTAACACACCACCTATACATCGTTGGCATGCATCTATGCATACTACAAAGCTTTCATCTGCATTCGTAATTTTCAAAACTGGTGCAATAATAAGCATTTCTTTGAGTTTCCGGAAATTTTCTTCACATTTAGATGTCCATTCAAATTTTCTACCTTTATTTTGAAATGAAGTTATCAGATGTGCTATATTTGAAAATCCTTCTATAAACCTACGATAGTAACCTGCTAAACCCATAAAATATATAACCTCTAACACATTCTTAGGCGTTGGCCAATTCATTATAGCTTCTATCTTTTCTGGATCAACTGAGATTCCTTCTTCTGATACAATGTGTCCTAAGTAGTGAATCTTGTTCTAATAGAAAGACAACTTACTTAACTTAGCATATAGTTGATTTTCTCTAAGTACTTTCATTACCAGACTTAAGTGTTCTTCATGTTATTCCCTTGTTTTAGAGTAAATAAGAATATCATCTAGGAATACAATCACAAACTTATCCAGACATTTTCGAAAAATCCCATTCATTAAAAACATAAATGTAGCAGGTGCATTCGTCAATCTAAAAGGAACAACTGTGAATTCATAGTGACCATATCTTGTCCTGAAAGTTGTCTTACTAATGTCTTCTTCCTTAATCCTGACTTGATGATAACCTGACTTGAGATCTATCTTTGAGAACATTGTAGCTCCTCTCAACTGATCGGATAAGTCATCAATTATCGGTAAAGGGTATTTATTCTTGATAGTTTCTTTATTTAACTACATGTAATCTATACAAAGTCTCAAGGTACCATATTTATTCCTGACAAACAAAACCGGTGCTCCCCAAGGTGAGACACTAGACCTGACACAACCTTTCTTTAACAATTCCTCTAACTGCATCTGTAACTCTTTCAATTCAAGAGTACTCATTATATAAGGGACCTTAGACAGAGGAATTGTACTGGGTGTGAGATCAATAGTAAATTCTATATCTATTTTAGGAGGCATTCCAGGTATCTCTTAAAATATATCTGCAAATTCCTGTAATATTGGGTAATCCTATAATTGAGGTTATTTTTCCTTTGATTCTTCTACGTGTGCTGCATAAACCTGACATCCTTTTCTAAAACATTTATTTAACTGTAAGGTTGTAACTTGTCTTAAAGATACAGGTCTATGTATTCCTTTAACTATTCCTATGTTTCCCTTCTAATCTAGACATGTATAAGTTTTACTATAGCAATCCAAAGTAGCACGGTGTGTGGTTAACTAGTCCATACCAATCAAAGCATTATAAGAGCCTAAAGCAATAATATTCAAATCCGAAAAGGTATTTAAACCATTCATATCCAAGGGACACTGTCTTACTATTTATATGACTTTCCTTATGGTTCCAGTTGCTAACTATAAAAGGCCTGCTACTTCAAGGTTTCTTTTCTTAAGAGAACAATCCAGAACTAAACTAGGTGCAATATAACTGTTACTAGATCCTAAATCAATTAAAATAGACACAGTTTTGTTACCAATCTTACGTGCTAATTCAATCATGCGAGACTGATGATCTTCCTGTCTACCTTTCAAAGCTACATAAATCCTCTAAGTCTTACCAACATCACCTACTGTTTCTTCCTGAATGGTGTGGAGGTTGTCATCTTTCTTATGTGGACAATTCCTTACATAGTGATTTTCATTGTAATGCCAACACTTAATAGGAGGTCTCTTATCTGAATCTATCTGCTTATGGAAATTATCATTTCTTTTTACATGAGGTTGGAATCCTTTATTTCTTTGTTCATGCTTGATGTTCTTCTTATCCTTCCAGATTTTGTGTTCCTTACTTCTATCCAGTTTATACAAATGTTTTTTCTTTCCAAATCACTTCCCTCGGAGTTTTTTGCATGTCATACTGAATTGTGTCTTTATAAAGAGTTGGAAACCCACTTAGAAACCTTTGGATATTGAATTTATCATCTTTTATGTATTCTGCATAAGTTAAAAGTTCAAGGAATATCTTCTCATATGATTCCATAGTCATACTTCCCAACCTAAGCTCAAAGCTCAAAGAACTCTTCCATCTTGTTATCGTAGTATCGTTATGAAAGATATTCTTGTTGAAAATACTTTTTAGACTTTATCCAAGTGATATTACTCTCATCAATGTATTTATTTTAGTCAGATATTCCCACCAAATAGAATCCCTTCCCTGCAAATGATAAATAGATATTCTTGCTTTCATGTTTGGTAAATAATGATGCAGGTGGAAAAACCTTTTGAGTTCTATCAACCATGCTTTTGATTCTTCCCCTTGTTTAATTTCACCATTGAAGGTCGGAGGTTTTATATTTATTAATTCTACCATCAGCTGATCTGATTCATACCTTCTTCTCCTTATACTACTATGGCCTTCTGAAGAACGGTCTGGACTACTCTCTAGACTTCTACCTCTTTTTCTCAAGGGAGGTGTGCGATAACTGTTTGGCAGAAAGTCCATCTTGGAATAAGTTTTCTTGATTATCTTTTATGTCTTGGCTTGGGTAGTTCTTAAGGTTTTCAGTTCATTCATTATTTTTTCTTGAAGGTGAGAAATATTTCATTACACTTCCTAACTGAGTCTTCCAGATCTAAGGATGAGATACTTATCCATCTTCCTAAGTACTCCTCCTCGTGACCATAAGGTGTTGTTTGTTTCTCCTCCATCCTCTATTGTCTTCTCTGCTAGGTCTCTTCTGGGTTTAACTACCTACTGAGAGATGCAAGGTGTTCATTCTAAGTTTTTTTAATATTCCATTATTCAATTTCCCAAACAATAATTAATTTTCTAATTAAAAAGGAACAAGGCATACTAAGCTAGTTTTCAATTAATTAATCTAAAACGCACACATAAGAGGATATAGATATTCTAGTCATCTTCTAAGTCTTCAAAACAATAATATAATTCCATCTTTCACAAATATATTAGTGCATTCATTTTTTTTCACAAAGGCAACATTAACTTTTCATTCAACAAAACAAATTTAGAGCGACCAATAGGCCCAACAGCTGTAGTGTTGTAACTGTAGCTCTGATACCACCTGTAATGTCCCTCGGGGATATCAAAGGGTATTAGGTACATATCATTATTTCTCTAGGGATAATTAGAATATTTTAGCACAACGAATTAATTTTATAAATATTTAATTTCATTTTCTGCAATTTAGTTATGACAAAACAATTACGAAATGACTCCACGAGACTAGTTCAGTAGTATTTAACACAAACAGCTAGTCTTGCAAAAATTCAACACACAACCATGCCAATGAACCAAAAATTGAACCTACATAAATTATACATATATTTAAGCATGCACATATAGCCAAATAAATTTTCATTTGCAGGTCATATTATTTCACAAAAACGATGATTCTTTCACGTTGAATCAATGCAACTAGTTAATAAACACTGCTAGGAATGTAACCCAATCAATTGTACTGAGTTCCGAAGCACACAAAGGAAAGGGTAAAGATATGGAAAATATCATTCTACAGCAAAATTAAAGTACCAAAAACAGAGCATATAGCTATGCATTCCAAAAATTACGAAAACATAGATTCAATCTACAAACTAGTTACCAATTTGCACTAATTTGAAGCTAGTTTATGTTTCTAGTTTCCAAATGAAAAAAAAATAAGAAAGTATTGAATATTGTAGATCATGGACATAATATCATAGGTCCACCTACAGCCAAATGGTTGTATCTTTCTGCTCATAAACAATCCTCTTATTAATTCATCAAACTAGCTAAATCTACTTCTCCAAATTGGCTAGAAATTAGTAAGATAAATGCATAAACAATTTGCAGTCATTCGGAATCCATTCCAACTCTAAATACCATGTATTATCAGTCTTATCAGAGGTATAAATCATGTAAATATTTTTTCAAACACTTCTCATGCAGAGTCATAAATCCATTTAAAATAATTATTTCGAAGGAGCTAGTGAATGGAAACAAAACTAGGATTTCGATAAGAAAATATAGAACTATCTAGGAACTATTCCACACATTTCTTCATACATTTCAAGTGTAATTATCATATCTAATATCAGTTATCTCACTCAGGCATTTCCTCAAACATTTCACATGCCAAGTTTCAAAACTACATAAAACAACCCAACTGGTGAACTAGTTTTCGAATAGAGGCTAGAAACATTGTAGAGAGGTGTTTTTCAATCATTCCTAAGCTATTACACAATAAAAGGAAACATAATATAAATAAAAGAGGAACAATTATCATATTTGTATCATAGGTTCCGAATAAAAAAATTCTCAAGCACTTGCTCACAAAATACCAAAAACTAGTTAGTTATTTTTCCCAAAAACTAGTAGCGTAATGTAACTAAAATCTATGAGAGATTTCTTCCATAATTAGCTCATATATTTTCTAATAAATTTCATGAGAAACCATATAAGAATCATATCAGATCCAATTAATTCAAATAAACATGAAATAAAGTACTTATATTTCAAAATACGCAACTAAAATCGATCGTGCCACGTTCCACCCAGCCGTAGACACAATGCAAGCCAAAACTCACTTTGCAATGGTCACCCCCGATCCGGAACCATGATGCCACAAGAAAGAGTGCAATAAACCACAAAACCCATCTAACATTGGTACAACCACAATCCAATGGCAAGTGGATTCCACATCACTTCCAATCCAGGATCTCAGCTGGCAATTCTAGGACAAAGTTTTCAGGAGAAATCAGTCCAACCACAACCCAATGGAAAGTCTTCCTCGAATTCCACTACAGGGAAATTCCAATGGATCCAGGACAAAAGATTCATAAATATACCAGTCCAACCTCAAATACAATGGCAAGTGGATTCCATATCACTTCCAATCTAGTATCTCCAGAGGAGATTCTAAGACAAAAAAGTGGCAATTCCAGAGTAACGCAACTTGGACACAGGCTCAGTAAGGGCGCACCAACCAGAAAAAACTAATGTCAAGAGAAACCAAAACCAATCACACCAGTACCCTATCGGAAACAAGATCCAAGAGCATGCATAACCAACAAGAGAGACTAGCTCCCATCCACCCAAATCCCATTTCCCAAGAGAAATTTGAATTGGGGGGAGGGGGGAGAGAGAGACACAAGGGAGGAGTTACATTTCCCCAAATTAGGAAAATGGGAGTTACACTTATCAAGAGGGCGCATTAGAGGGGAGAGGAATAGTTCTCATCAATGCGGGAGTTACAAATTTTCATGAGGGGCGCACTAGGTGAGGAAAAACTCTAACTCCAAATAAAATTAATCCTAGAATAAAATAAAAACCAAGGGGTAGCATAACACATGAGAGTGCATAAATCAAGAGGGTCGACCAAGTACACAAGAAGGGTGTATCACATCCACATAGGTAAAAACACAAGGTAACACTTTTCCTACAACCCCTTTCTCTTAACATCATGGTTCCTCATACTCTTTTTCGTGGCATCGGTCGTTCTAATGATTTTATTTTATTAATTAATAATGTTCAACATAATAAAAATGTGCAAACCATAGTCTCGTCACCTTGTGCCATAATATCCAACATAATAACAACAATAATATGTCTAGGGGATCAACCAGAGGATCATTACACAAAGCTACTCTTGATGCTAGAGGCAGGAGGAAATTACAAGGGATTCAAATAGGGAGAAGTGTGTCTCTTTCGCATCTTCTTTTTGTTGATGATGTTTTTTATCTTTCTTTGGTATGGTTAGAGATGATCTCATTCTCAATAGTATACTTCAACTTTATAGCTTGGATACGGGGATGGAAATTAATGAAGGGAAGGATGCACTATATGCTTTCAATCTGAATGGGTAGCATGTAACCTTAATTCAGGATCACCTCCTATATCAACACCAAAGTTTATCAAGTAGAATCAAATATATGGGATTCATCCTCAAACCCAATTGTTATTTTAAAAGTGATTGTTTTGGTTGATAAACAAAGTTTAAAAGAGAATATCACATTGGTGTAATAAGTGGCTCTCTAGATGAGGTAGGTTAATCCTAGTTGAATCTGTTATTAAAGCTATCCATGTATACTGGAATACCATGTCTCACATCCCTAGGTGGATTTAAAGATTAGAAAATTATATCTAAATACTCTTTGGCAAAACTGTAGTGAGTATAAAGGTACTAATTGGGTTAGATGGCAGAAATTTATAGTTCCTAAATTTTTGGGGGTGTGGGGTATTAAGGATATTCATATATTTGGTATTTCAGTTGCTACTAAATCATTGTGGAATTTTTTCACAAAAGAATCTCTTTGTAAAATGATTATTGTCCAAAAATATATTGATCCTGGTTCCATACTTGATTGGATAAGAAGGGAGCACAAAAGCATATAGAATATGTCCAATCAATGAAGGCCATTGACACTTTCTTTCCCTATTTTAGGGTCTTTTATCCTAGAAGGTTGGGAATGGTTTCAATTCCAGAATGGGAATTGATTATATCATGGATTGTAACAAGAATGCTTATCTCACTAGGGAGATTATCGATCATTTGTGGGTTTTTAGTAAGATAACACTCAATCAAGTGGAAAATCCAGAGAAGGATACACTTTGGCAATAGGGGTGGTTGACTACTAGTGGGACATTGGCTTATAACTAGAGGACCAACTGGCCCCTATTTGCGATCTCTTTCTTGCAGAATTCCATAAATTTGATACTAGATTGTCACATGGTATTGATGAAATCATTTGGGCTTATAATGAGGCTAGTGGATCCTATTCAGAAAAACTTGGATACTCTTATTTAATGATCCTAAGTAGTGGTGGAAAAATATCTAGAAGGTCAAACCCCTACTAAGGCAACATTATTAATGTGGTTATCTCTTAATGGTATAGTATGGTATAGTATTTCACTACAGGGAAGGGGTAAAGTGGCCTTAGAATATGTATGATGTGCAAATATTGTGATGAGACTAATGAACATATATTTTTAAACTACTCTTATACTACTCAAATCTGGTAAAATTTGGAAAGGTGGCTTGGTATTTGATCCCTTTAGCAAGGACAATTCTTTAGATACTTGTTTCTATTCTTGGTTTGGCATAATAGTGAACCAAATAAATGGAGGGAGCTTCCTTAATTAACCCTTTGAGGGGTTTGGATTGATAATAATAGTTTGATATTTAAAGGCAATATGTCCCTTCCTTCCAACCCTGTTTATCGGACAATCCACTCGAGCGGATGCGAGCAGGATCTCCCTAGCTCAATGTGAGTCTAGAACAAATAGAACAGACTACAAATGGATTTCCTAGATCTACTTAAGTATCAAGTGCTAGATGTCTTACCTTTTACTTCGCAATCATTTTTCTTGAATGTTACTCCAAGTCTAGCGGTCGTTATATCTAAGCTACAAGACCTGTTAAGACACGAAGAACAACATAATACGAGTAAAGAGCATCTATACAATAAGAGATCTAAGTAAACAGTTAAGCAGGTAAACTACTCAATATCATCACACATTAACAATATTGGTGGAAAGCATTTGTATTACTATAAATAGGGAAATACATGGTATAGACATAGAACTACAACCAAAGCTTAACGTTGTAGTCCTTCTCCATCCAAGCCATTTTCCATATCCTACCAAGGAAGTATGAGTCCTCCAATAGGTGAGTGGAGATTTTCCAAGGATGATTTCACCAGCATGTACATACCATAGACTTCCTCCCCTTGAATGGGAGTGAGATTCATTTAAATAGGACTAAGTGGATAGGATAGGTTGAGATATGATAGGAGAGGCTTAAGTGATCTCTCCAAGGTGTTAGGAACCGAGTGCCAGCTCCTCCAAGAGGTCAGGGATAGGGTCTGTAACGTCCCCATTTTGACCCTATTGCATTAAAATTGTAAATGATATAAATATCGTTATTTAATCATGGTTGGGAGCTCAAGGCCAAGGCCCCGCCATCGATTTAGCTTTGTATGTATCGGCAATTAAAAATATATGCCTATAGTTCTTGTGCTGGACATGCACAATGTAAATTAATACATCATGTAAATACAAATTTTAATGAAATACTCACAACTAGCTATGCAATGCAACAAAGAGATGGGGGCATGATTTCACAAGAAATAGGGAGGAAAATTATTCAAACCCTTGAGCCAATGGTGTTAATCCATGTGTCAATGAGAAAACCCATAAACCACCAACTACCCATTTTGGGTTATGCACCCAATCATTTAATTCTTCCAAGAGTTGGTTGAGGCAGTTAATGCCATGGGAATGGAGAGGTATGGCAGTCAATTTCGTGTATGGACAAGCCATCAATCTGGAAAATCATATTTTTGCTTCTTGGGAAAGAAAACACCCACGAAATGGTGCCCAAATCCATCTTTCACCCATGGCCTTTTCCCTCTCACGCAGTCTGAGCTAGATGGGCTTTTCTCCATCACGTTTTTCACCATTTTCCTGCATTTTCCATGCCTGGGAACTCATTTTTGTATTGCACAATGGCCAGGAGGAAGGGAGCCACGATTTTGGGGTTTATGGAGGCCGTTTTTGTCCCATGAATGCCCATAAACATTTTTCTGAAAATGATTTGCTCTCCCAGGGTTGTTTTCCCTTTCTCCCATTTCGTTTTTTACTGCCCACGATTTTCTGAAATTGGTAGAAACCCCATTTTGGGCATCCCACTGTAAAAACGGTTTTCTACATGCCCAGCACTTATACTTTTGTTGTTATGTGCATCCCTATTTTGATTTGAACCTGTGAGCAAGAGATTTGGAGTGGTAGTGGACAGAATTGGCTTGATAAAGCTAGTGGGGAAAATAACCTCTCAAGAAGATCAAGAGGCCTGGCTACTCTTCTATGCACACCTTGGACACTCTAGATTGGAAGGTATGGCCTAAGGGACTATGCATTGGTGAAGGGAATACTTCCTTGAGTGGGGTGTGTAGGCATTGTGGGTGACAAATTAGATAGATCTTGTAGAGGTATCCATGGCTATGTGCTTGAGCTCACTAGCTTAGCAATTCTTCCTTTCCATTTCCTAGCAGCCTGATCAACCCAATTGTAGATTGGCTTGGCTCATTTTGGTGTATGTTTGGCTATGTATGAGTCTGTTGTTCCCTGGTTCCTTGTAGAAACCATGCCCAGCTCAGGGGTGGCAGTTGTATCAAGAGATTGATAATCGCAACTGGCCTATGGTTGGGTGGAACGTTGCAGATACATAGCTGGTTGCTCAGGGAATACTTTGTTTCAAGATAAGTACTCTCATGTGCTAATTCTGTATTGTTTTAATTGATGAATGACATGAATACCTTGAATGTATGATGGAGGTGTAATAGAATTTAATTCTGCTGTGTTTTCAAATATTTATGCATTTCCATATGTCCATCTTCATTTTATATGAACCTTTGTTTACTAAGTATGGGACTAGATGTCCAGAATTAGAGTGATGTTCTCTCCTATGTTGGGATGATGGGAGGGAATGTTACAGAATGGTATCAGAGCCCAAGGTTACAACACTGAGGTTGTTGGGCTGACATCCACACAACAAATTAGGAAAATATGATTTTGTGTGTTGTGCATGGGGTATGTTGTTGTGTGTTGGTTTCTATTTGTTGCGAATTGTTGTGCATATGAGATAACGCATCATGTGCTTGAGGCCTTGATGAATTATGACTCCTTGTCCCTTGGATGTCCATGAATCTTTGAATGCATGAAATTGAATGTTGGGCATGGCTAGTATGAGTTTTTGTGTGTTAATTTCATGATTGAAAGCCTGAACAGTTGGTTGTTACAGCCCGATACCTTAATGATGTTTGTTAATTACAATGAACCAACATTTATGTGGTTGATTGATGGTTTTTGGAAGCGAGGAAAGCTTGTGAATTATGCCCTTATGCTCATGAGTTTTCCTTTCCCATGCTTGTTGGGTGCTTGAAGATTGATTGTGAATCCATTGGTTGGATTGTTGAATTTGAAATGAAAAGAAAATCTCTTTCCATAGATGCAAGTTCTTGGCATTCTTTTACTGTTTTTATGCAATTTTGATCTGTAGTAACTCACCTCTGTAAAGAAACGATGGGCACATTCCAAAAAAAATTCTAACTGTCTGTGAAAATTTGCAATTTTTCTAAGTAATTATGAGTTCTACTAAAGGCTCTATCGACGATTTTAGCATTAAGTTCTGCGCGCGCGGCGGTAGAATTAACGCTAATTATTGTGACATGGACCCGCAGCAAATTTAAGGGTAAAATTTGTGCCATGCGCGATGCGCGGTGGCAGGACCCGCGGCAAATTTAAGGGTAAAATTTACGCCATGCGCGGTGCGCGACGGCAGGACCTGCGGAAAATTTAAGGGTAAAATTTGCGCCATGCGCGGTGCGTAGCGGCAGGACCCGCGACAAATTTAAGGGTAAAATTTGTGCCATGCATGGTGCGCAGCGGCAGGACCCGCGGAAAATTTAAGGGTAAAATTTGCACCATGCGCGGTACGCGGCGGTATGACCCGCGACAAATTTAAAGGTAAAATTTGTGCCATGCGTGGTGCGCGGCGGCAGAACCTGCGGGAAATTTAAGGATAAAATTTGCACCATGCGCGGTGCGCGGTGGCAAACTTGGCGATAGGACCCGCGGCAATTTTAAAGATAAATATTGCGCCAAAGCGCCCGTCATGTTGTTAGTAATTGCGCCAAACGGGGAAAATACAACAACTTTTCACTGATATTTTCAGGTGTCGAAAATGGAAAATCGCCATGAAAGTTATGCGCCAGATTGCGAAATCAAAGGAATTAAAAAAAAAAACAACGTGGGCGCTGCCCTCGACCCGCCCTGCAGTGGCGGAAGCCACAAGGGGGCAAGCCCCCTTGACCACCGTCATCCCCCTAAGACCGTCGTTGATTGTGAGAAAGTCTATTATTGGACAAAGTTGTCAATATAGGATTTTTCCACATACATGCAAATAAATTATGGTATTATCATGCAGCTAACAATTTTGTTTGTAAACACATTTTGCAGAATTATAGTCACATCAAAGCAACATTCCAGATAAGTGCAGTTGGAAAGTTCTGGTCTTGGTTGGGCCAAGAATATCAACATCATGGATGATGCATAGGATCCCTATGAGCCTGAGACAGATGCCATGGGGGAAAACATACATGTTGAGAATGCTGAAACAGAATCCAATGAGAGAAGAAATCGAGAGACTCCCCCAGATATTGCAGCCACCATGAGGAGCCTAAGGGTGGAGTTGCAAAGCTGTAGAGAAGATAACGAAAGGATGATTAAAGCTCAGGAAGAACAAAATCAGTTAAATGCGGCCATGTTGCAGAGTCTGACAAATATCCAAAGGTAAATAAACTCTGGGCATCAGACATCAAATCCAGAAGGGAGTCGGAGTAGTTCAAGGAGAAATTCCCACAAGAGGTCCAATATCTCAAGAAGAGTTTCTAGAGACAGAACCTATACTCCAGAAATCTCTTCTAGCAGATCATCTGACTCTGAAGGATCCATTGAGGGTTTAAGCTCTTCATCTCGCAAGAATAAGAGAAAGAGGCATTACAAGAACAATTCACATGGAAAATTTAAGAAGGAAAAATCTCCTACATTTGATGGAGAGGTAAAGACTGGTCAAGAAGCTGAAGCTTGGCTTCTTGGGATGAGAAAGTATTTCCAAGTCCAAGACTACTCTAGAAATATGAAGG
Organism: Larix kaempferi; assembly: GCA_027924585.1. Lineage (NCBI taxonomy): Eukaryota > Viridiplantae > Streptophyta > Pinopsida > Pinales > Pinaceae > Larix > Larix kaempferi. The sequence goes on from BSBM01000339.1 coordinate 5,427,468, forward strand.
CAAGGGTCGCCATCTTTAACATGAATGGAAGAGCATCTATATGGTGGGATCATATTAGGAAAGTGAAGAATATCAATGAAAGAAAGATTGGGTGGAAGTAGTTCAAGAAGTACTTCAAGCAGAAGTACCTCTCTGATAGGTACTATGATGACAAGATCAAAGAGTTCCATGAGCTGAGATTGGGACAATTGACCATGGAAGAGTATGCAAACAAGTTCTTGGAGCTACTGAGGTATGTAAGGTATATTCGAGATGATAAGGTGAAAATTCAGTGTTTTCTAAGTGGGCTACTTCAGTCATATAAAGATAGAATTGAATTTGATGAGCCCGGAACTCTAGAAGAGGCAATAAGGAAGGCCAAGTATTGCTATGATCAAAACAAAAGCAAACCTAATTTACATAAGGAATGGAAGGACAAGAAGAATGAGAAGTTTGACCAAAGGAAGAAAGGTTTCAAACCTCCTCATATCATAAATCAGCAAAGGCAGCCATCACAAGTGGTGACTAAGCCAACTAGGATGATGGGAGACAAGCCAAGAGATCCAAAGGATCCAAGAGAACCACTTCAATGTTGGGGTTGTGGAGGAGACCACATGCTTAGGAACTGCCCACATCGGAATGGGAATGCAAATCAAGTTCACAACATCCAAGGAGCTGAAACTGTGGGTCAAGTGGCGAGGAAAATCCCTAGAATCTATGCAGCACTAGACGACCGCCAGGCAGATCATCAATCAACTGTTGTTGAAGTTGAAGGTAAGCTTGCTAAGCAATCTGTTTCTATTTTGATTGATCCTGGATCTACTCACAGTTATATCACTCCTAAAATTTTTGAGATTTGTGCTTTTAAGAAGTCAAAGCATAGTAAACCATGGTTAGTTCAACTAGCCACTGGAACCAAGAGAAAAGTTAGTGAAATTGTAGAGAAATATCCCTTAAAGATGGACAGGCTATTCACTTATTCAAGTCTGAATGTTTTGCCACTTGGTTCCTATGATATCCTCATTGGGATGGATTGGTTAGAAGCATACATGGTTAAACTTGACTGCTACCATAAAAATTTTGAATGCATGGACGAAGAAGGAAACCCAAGGGTTTTAAGAGGCATTCCAAAGGTGACTTCTGTTAGACAGGTTTCAGCCATGCAGCTGAAGAAGTTCTGTAGAAAGGGTTGTCAATTGTATGCGACCCATGTTTTGGAGGCAACAGAGAATGAAACTCTTAAGTTGGAGGACTATCATGTGTTGCAGGAATTCAGGGATGTTTTTCCCGACGAGATTCCGGGACTTCCTCCAAAGAGAGACATTGATTTTACAATTGAACTTGTGCCAGGATCTGCACCAGTGTCCAAGACACCCTACAGGATGAGTACACCAAAATTGCTAGAATTGAAAATGCAATTACAAGAGTTGTTGGAAAAAAAATATATCAGGCCAAGTGTGTCCCCGTGGGGAGCACCTGTTCTATTTGTGAAAAAGAAAGATGGAACACTCAGGTTATGTATTGACTACAGGTAGTTGAACAAAGTTACTGTGAAGAACAAATACCCATTGCCCTGAATTGATGACCTTTTTGATCAAATGAGAGGAGCAAATATATTTTCAAAGATTGACTTGAGGTCTAGTTACCATCAGGTAAGAATCAAAGAGGAAGATATTCATAAGACAACCTTTAGAACAAGGTATGGACACTATGAGTTCGTGGTGGTACCATTTGGTCTCACAAATGCACCAGCTACATTCATGTGTCTCATGAATAGTGTTTTTAGCAAGTATTTGGACAAGTTTGTTCTTGTTTTTCTGGACGACATTCTTATCTATTCTAAGAATGAAGAAGAGCATGAAGAACATTTGAGAATGGCATTGCAATTGTTGAGGGAGCATAAGCTGTATGCAAAGTTGAGCAAATGTGACTTTTATAAAGATAGAATTCATTATTTGGGTCACATTATCTCAGACGAAGGAATATCTGTGGACCCTGAGAATATTAAAGCCATTATGAATTGGCCAACTCCAAGAAATGTGACAGATGTGAGATCTTTTATGGGCCTTGATGGTTACTACAGGAGGTTCATTGAAGGATTCTCCAAGGTTGCAAACCCGATCACTTCTTTGCAAAAGAAGGGGATAAAGTTTGAATGGTCACCAAGATGTGAGGAAAGTTTCCAACGGTTGAAGAATCTTCTTACGAGTGCACCAATTTTGAAAATTGCAGACCTAGAAAAAGACTTTGTGATGTGTACTGATGCATGCAACCAAGGACTTGGAGGAGTTCTTATGCAAGACAACCACGTGGTATGCTATGAGTCGAGGAAGTTGAAGTAGCACGAGAAAAACTATGCTACTCATGATTTAGAACTTGCAGCCATAGTACATGCTTTAAAGATGTGGAGGCATTACTTAATGGGCAGAAAATTTGAGCTAAGGACAGACCATTGTGGTCTAAAATACTTGTTTGATGAGCCAACTTTAAATGCTAGGCAAGCTAGATGGTTGGAATTTTTGTGTGAATTTGATTTTGAGATCAAACACATAAAAGGGAAAGAGAACAAGGTGGCTAATGCACTTAGCAGGAAAGTACATGAAATGCATGTGGCAGCGCTTAGCACTTTCCAACCAGATTTGAGGCAGCATATTGTTAACCATATTGTTGAGGACAAAGTGTATGTGCAGATAAAGGACAAATTGCAGCAGCAAGACCTTGAAAAGAAGTATGAAGGATACCATTTGGAAGAAGATGGACTCCTTACTTATAAGAATAGAGCCTGTCATGAAGAAGGATGTCGCTGAATACATTTCCAGGTGCATGAAGTGTTAGCAAGTGAAGGTTGAACACCAACACCCAGCAGGTTTATTGCATCCATTGCCAATCCCAGAATGGAAATGGGAAGTAATATCCATGGATTTTATTACAGGATTGCCAATGACGGTGAGACAACATGATTCCATCATGGTGGTGGTGGACAAGTTAACAAAGTCAACGCATTTTATACCGGTTAAGTCCACACATAAAGCCGACACCATTGCAAATATTTTCATGAAGGAAATTTTCATATTACATGGATTGCCTAAGGAAATAATTTCTGACAGGGATACCAAGTTCACTTCCAATTTTTGGAAAGGTCTCTTTGCAGATTTGGGTACACAGTTGAGCTTTAGTACCGCGTACCATCCTCAAACAGATGGGAAAACAGAAAGAGTAAATCAGGTGCTTGAAGACATGCTTCGCATGTATGTAATGGACAAACCATCCAAGTGAGAGGATTATCTACACTTGGTAGAGTTTGCATATAACAATGGGCAGCAAGAATCATTGGGAGTGAGTCCATATGAGGTTATATACAGCAGAAGGTGTAGGACACCAGTGCCTTGGGACAATCCAGTGAACAGAATTGTACTTGGGCCAGAGTTGCTTAAGGAAATGGAACAAGAGGTTGCAAAGATCAGGCGGAATTTAAAAACAGCCTAGGATAGACAGAAAAACTATGCAGATAAGCATAGGGTACTTAGGAAATTCAGTGTTGGGGATCATGTATATCTTAGAGTGAAGCCAAGGAAGAGTTCTTTGAAGCTTGGGAGTTGTGCCAAGCTATCACCTAGATATTGTGGGCCATTTGAAGTGCTTGAAAGAATAGGGCCAATTGCATATAGACTTGCATTGCCTACTAGCACTAGAGCTCATAATGTTTTTCATGTCTCTTTGCTTAAGAAATATGTACATGATCCTAACCCTGTGATTAATTGGGACGTGATCTAGGTGGAACCCAAGGGAGAGTTCCAAACCGATCCATTGTGCATCCTAGACAAGAGGGTAACATTGCTCTGGAACCAAGCCATCGGATAGGTAAAGGTGCAATGGAAGCACTACGGTCCCGATGAGGCTACATGGGAGCTGGAGGATGCCATGAGAATGGCATATCCATTTTTGTTCAATTTTGATGAGCATTGAGGACAGTGCTAATGTAATGGGAGGGGAATGTAACGTCCCCATTTTGACTCTATTGCATTAAAATTGTAAATGATGTAAATATCATTATTTAATCATGGTGAGGAGCTCAAGGCCAAGGCCCCGCCATCGATTTAGCTTTGTATGTATCGGCAATTAAAAATAGATGCATATAGTTCTTGTGCTGGACATGCACAATGTAAATTAATACATCATGTAAATACAAATTTTAATGAAATACCCACAACTAGCTATGCAATGCAACAAAGAGATGGGGGCATGATTTCACAAGGAATAGGGAGGGAAATTATTCAAACCCTTGAGCCAATGGTGTTAATCCTTGTGTCAATGAGAAAACCCATAAACCACCAACTACCCATTTTGGGTTATGCACCCAATCATTTAATTCTTCCAAGAGTTGGTTGAGGCAGTTAATGCCTTGGGAATGGAGAGATATGGCGGTCAATTTCGTGTATGGGCAAGCCATCAATCTGGAAAATCGTATTTTTGCTTCTTGGGCAAGAAAACACCCTCGAAATGGTGCCCAAAGCCATCTTTCACCCATGGCCTTTGCTCTCTCACGCAGTCTGAGATAGCTGGGCTTTTCTCCATCACATTTTTCACCATTTTCCTGCATTTTCCATGCTTGGGAACTCATTTTTGTATTGCATAATGGCTAGGAGGAAGCGAGCCACGATTTTGGGGTTGATGGAGGCCATTTTTGTCCCTTGAATGCCCATAAACGTTTTTCTGAAAGCGATTTTCTCTCCCAAGGTTGTTATCCCTTTCTCCCATTTCGTTTTTGGCTGCCCACGATTTTCTGAAATTGGTAGAAACCCCATTTTGGGCATCCCACTGTAAAAACGTTTTTCTACATGCCCAGCACTTATACTTTTGCTGTTATGTGCATCCCTGTTTTGATTTGAACCTGTGAGAAAGAAATTTGGAGTGGTAGTGGACAGGATTGGCTTGATAAACCTAGTGGGGAAAATAACCTCTCAAAAAGATCAAGAGGGATGGCTACTCTTCTATGCACACCTTGGACACTCTAGATTGGAAGGTATGGCCTGAGGGACTATGCATTGGTGAAGGGAATACTTCCTTGAGTGGGGTGTGTAGGCATTGTGGGTGCCAAGTTAGATAGATCTTGTAGATGTATCCATGGCTCTGTGCTTGAGCTCACTAGCTTAGGAATTCTTCATTTCCATTTCCTAACAGCCTGATAAACCCAATTGTAGATTGGCTTGGCTCATTTTGGTGTATGTTTGGCTATGTGTGAGTTTGTTGTTCCTTGGTTCCTTGTAGAAATAATGCTCATCTCGGGGGTGGCATTTGTATCAAGATATTGATAAGCACAACTGGCCTATGGTTGGGTGGAACGTTGCAGATACATAGTTGATTGCTCAGGGACTACTTTGTTTCAAGATAAGTACTCTCATGTGCTAATTCTGTATTGTTTTAATTGATGAATGACATGAATACCTTGAATGTATGATGGAGGTGTAATAGAATTTAATTCTGCTGTGTTTTCAAATATTTATGCATTTCCATATGTCCATCTTCATTTTATATGAACCTTTGTTTACTAAGTATGGGACTAGATGTCCGGAATTAGAGTGATGTTCTCTCCTATGCTGGGATGATGGGAGGGAACGTTACAGGGTCCCAAGTCAGCAAGCTTCGAGAAGGAACTTGAAGAAGCTATTTTTTCCATCTAACTGGCTTCATCGCACCCTGTAATGAGGTAAGGTGCGATGTCGCATGTTGCTTATGTGAAACTTGCGACGACCTCTCAAAACCTAGTACAAATGAGTGCAAATCCTTCCAAGTCAATCACTCAATCAGGGTAACTTCAGGGATGTATACACTGAATCTGATGATGAGGAGATTTTAGGTGTAACAGAATACCCCCCAAAGCATGAAGTTGTTTAAAGATTGGACAGGTGAAATGCTTTGATAGAAGGAATGGCAATGGACTTGTCGGACGAAGGACACTGCTACATTACAACTGACTCTGAACTGACAATCGCACATGGCTGCCGACCAATACAATGCAGATCCATGGTAGTAATGACCGACCGAACATAATCATGGCTACTAGACAGAAACGTAGATCCATGATGAGATGATAACACAGCCACGACCAATACAAATGTGGATCCGTGAAATATGAATCAATACAAACTCCATCGTAGCCCAGGTAAAACATGACTCCCCAGGGTCTTCAAGCTGAACCCGCAATGATACGAATGTATCCATGCGATTACAAATGTCTTGATGTCGAACATGGTAGAAACCACTTGATTACCGGTCATTGATGTAAACCGTTAACAAGCATGAGGGAGATCACCATTGATGTCAATGATTCCCAAGGTATCATAGTACATATCATCAAGCGTGAATAAATGAGTTGAATTCGAACGCAAGATGAAATCTTTCAATCAAGAGTTAATGATGTAAACTCATGTTGAAAGCAAGGTATCCTACCATTGACGCATGCAGGGCCAAGGTACTTGAATGGTTTCTAGATTCAGTCCTTAGATGATGAGTTGAAGTCGACAAGGATGAATCTGTCGAAGGAGACCCATGATGAATCCCCCATCAATCGATACGAAACACAACAAAAGATGTGTAGAGTAGTATGGATGGTACAATGGTATGCAAGACTGACTCAAAGTAGACCGACATGGTGACGGGTGTACTGACTGCAAATGATAAATGACGGACATATTCTTGAACATGGGCATGGAATGACTTGGTAGTATTGACATAACGAGTATGACACAAATTTCCAATGCGACTGATGGAAGAAGCTTTCTTTGAATCACTCAAAGGAGTAACAAGACTCAGGAAGTAAGCGTAACTCGAGGACAAACAGATGATCCAAGTACTTGTATGCAAATGCATATGAGTACCATGTTCAAGAACGACTATGTACTGCCACTAACAAAGTGTGTAACAAAAAAACTTTCCTTTTTCCCCATCATGAACGATGAGTGTCTCATGTGTTTTTTACGAGCTTGATGAGGGTAACCAAATGCTTGGTATAGCTCATCTCATAGATGAGTCCAATCCCAAATATTTTCCGAACCTAGGATAGGAGGGGTTCGTCCCATGGTGAGCCCTTCAATGTGAGAGTTTAATGAGTCCATAGAAGGTAAACTCGGTCGTCATTTCATGTTTAGAGAGTCTAAAAAGAACTAAAGAAGACTCCAACAGTCCTTTTTCGTAAAGTTAGCCTCATCGCTCAAAAAAGGATCAAACAACGCGGGAGAGGACTCTTCCAGTCATGTTTGACTGGAGTATACCTTTTTCGTAATTAGTGCCCCTTGGTCCGAAAAAGGGGTAAACTATCACCGGGAGGACGACCATTCAAATTATTTTAAAAGCATGAATGCGACAAGTTCGCTTGGCAATCTTTTCGTATTTTGAGAGCCTGAAAAGAGCTTAAAGATAGACTCTGGGGGTTCCTTTTCCGTAGGAGTTTAACGAGCCCGAAAAAGTGATAAATCGTAACTCAGTAACGTATTCTCATATTTTCAAGAGCATGAGAAAGAACAAAGAGTAAGCTCATTAATTGCAATCTATGAAAAGAATAAACGACAAAAACCATAAGGGGTGTTCATACCTGAGGTGATCGAACGTTTAAATATACTAAAGCTGATCCAAACTATAGAAAATGACATAACGGCATCAAATATTTGAAAAAAGAAATATTCCATTTGTTTATAAATAGAAACAAAAACCAAATATAGTCACCATTGTTTTATTTTCCAAATTTGGGAGGAGTAGTGTCGTTTGGAGCCAGATTTCACTTGTCGATTCTGGGAGCTACGATTAGCCATTTCACCTGCCGTCAAGAACAGGTAACCCTAAACTTCAACCAGCAAGTTTGTAGTGGTTTACAATTTTGATTTTTAGTCAATTTTTTGGGTTTTGGCTTGATTTGGGAAGGGCCATTGCGCCCTTGGCTCGTCACAATTTGCCTTTTCGGGAACTGCACCGAAATGTACTCGTCGCAAAGGACCCATAACTGGACTGGGACGACGTCACTCTGTGCACAAAAGCGGGGTGCGACAACGGCGACGTCCATCCCCAAACTCAAACCATACTCAAAAGAAAGACCCACAAAGGTTGAAGCAAGTTCTAATGATGTTAAAAACCTCCTACTGACAGGTTCCAAGCATCACAATGGTTTTGGAATGGCGGGAAAGGGAACATGAACTTGATGATGAACAAGATGCAAACGATCCACATTGCGTGGAAGCATTGAGGAATTGTGGCTCCTCAAGTTCTTTCGCATTCAGGGGATGAGATCCCAACTTCCACTGCTGACCCACATGCTCTGATGCTGGGATGCGGCTCAGCAATACTTCGTGATTGGTGAGAACGAGCTTACCATAGATGTTGAGGACATCTACTTTCTGACTAGTTTGTCCCGAAGGGGGGACAATGTGATACTCACTGGGTCACATGGGAGTGATCATACTGTGGAGGACTTGATCTGGCAGCATTATGGTCCCAACGCCCGTGCATATAGCAGGAAGATTTGCATCAAAGATGTACGGGAGTGTCCATTACGTGCCATACTATTCACCATTATGAGGATGGCGGGGAGTCAAGCTCCTCACTTAGCCACCAGGGCACAGATGCTTTATGCGGAGTACTGTTTGTCTCCGAAGATCTTCAACTGGTGCGAGGGAGTCCTCGCAAACATGCGAGCTCAGCTGACAAAGTGTCGACGGGGAGAGCTCAAATAGTTTGGCTATGGATCTATAGTAATCTTGTTCTTGCTGGAATGGGTTCCTCATTTGCGTCCTCAGGTACCACTGGAGGATAGGGACCTCGGGGATCCGCACATGGTCAGGTGGACTGATGTGATGACTCGACATGGTGTAGGTCCTATCATCGGATTCCCTCCCGAGTTCTTGACTTGGCTAGAGGGCTAGTTACTGATGGTGGAGGACTTTCCATATAGTGGCACTGACTTCACAGATGACCCAAACTTGCCACTGCCAAAGGGAGCAGCATGGGGAGACCTCTGTAAGAATAAATGACCCTTATATTTTTTAAGTTTTATGCATTTATGATTTTTTTTATATAGTGCTGACAGGTGAACAACATGTGTGTGCAGATGTGGGTCCTATACGACCAATGGGGACCTCTGTTCTGGCTAGGAGAGAGAGAGGAGAGGGAGCGATCGTGGGTCCAACTGTGCATGCTTCCATGATGGAGATGGACAGAGTCTATGCCAACCTGAATGGGTTGACACTAGACATTCCCGAGCCGACGGTAGATGAGGTGCCACGTCCCATGCAGGTACACACGGCTGGAGCGACTGCACGCTTCAACACACTGCTTCGCAGGGTTGCAAGAGCAGTGGACTGCTTCCACTCTCAGCAGGCTAGGGATTTTAGACCACCTAGGGTTGTATGGGACAGACGATAGGCCATATGTTGTTATTGTGTGTGTACTGAGAGCTTAGAGGCCTCAGATTTTGTACTACTGAAAGCTGCGAGGCTTCAGATTTTGTAGAGACTTACTGAAAGCTATCATGCTTCAAATTTTTGTATCAGCACTACCTTTTTGAGATTATATATATATACAGACAGTATGGCGATCTATGCATTATGTGTTTGAAAAAATAATGATGTGATCTTGTTTATATGCTTGCTTCTATACAGTGCATTATTTACATGTCGTGAATGTTTTTACATGTTATGAGTATCATGTGTGTGCGATGTACCAATCTAGAATGAAGTTGGCCATGGAGTCAGCAACTTTGTTTAACTCTCATGGAATGTGCAGGTATTGAATGGTTTCAAACGACCTTTCCAAGAGACGAAGTAGGGTAGGATCACAGATAGCATAAACCCGGTTAAGATGGAAAACCACCAGTTGAGAATCCATGTGGATGACAACGTGGTTATTTTGTTGTAGCAACATCCCCCCCAAAAATTTTGTAGATATTGGGGCCCCTCCTTTCATTTTCTTAGAAAGACTGCCTAAAAAAAGTTAAGTCTCCTTTGAAAACTTTTGGACTTAGTTTTTGTTCAACTGAGGAATCTGCTTTAAAATTGAAGTTTTCTTCTAAGTCAAAACTCAAAATTCTCTCCCGAAACTGCGGATGAACTCGGCATTCTCTCCCGAAACTGCGGAAGAACTTGGGATTCTCTCCCGAAACTAAGGAAAGACTTAAAGTTGCCCCCCGAAACAGCAAAAACACGTAGCGTTTCTGAAGCTTCGGAAGAACTTAAAATTCTCGCCCGAAACAGCGGAAGAACTTGGGATTCTCTCCCAAAATTGCGGAAGCATTCGCCAAGTGTTGCCGCAGTAAGTTGTTCTTTCCCCCAGGTTACTCGACCGTTCACATTTCAGAAAAGACTTAACCAAGTGATTCGTCAATCTCGGAAGGACTTACTGAGTCTTTCCGCAACTTCGGGACAACTCGGCAAAACCCGTCGCGATAAGCTTTCGGGAGAGTGAATTTTGGAAGAACTCACAAAGTCCTCTGGAAACGTCGAAACAGCTCGCCAAACTTTTCCATCACTATGAAGTGTCTTTTTCATCTCTCCCGCAACAAGCGAATGCCTCACCAAGTCTCCCGCCCTTCGAGAGGAACTCATGAGTTATGGCTGCAACTGTGGACGAAACTTATGAGTCCTCGCCGCAAATGACGGTCATGCTTAAATGCTGAGTTGGTTTGAAAAGACCACGTTGTACAAGCATTAAACTCCGTTTTAATGTCGTCACCTACCCATTTAAATGCCCGCACGTATCAAATTTTATATAAGGGCGGTGGGGTTCATTGTTCCCATTGTTAGTTTTTTATTCAAAGAACGTCGTTTGGGAGATTGCGTCGTTTCGCTCCAGCTCAGCGCATTCAACACCATGTCAACCTCGCTCCACCACTGTTTCGTATCCAGGTAGGCTTTTCAACCGTTATCTTTGTCTTATCTATACGTTGAGGTGTTTTGTCGTTTCATAACGTGGCCGGTAGCCACTGGTAGCATGTATCTTTTTAAAGATTTTACGGCCGTCGTGGCCCCCATGGATTTCTCATTGCTGACAGTTAGGAGTCATAACCATGACCAGTCATTCACGGTTGGCCCTTTGTCTCTGAGCCGTTCGAAATTTTTTTTTTCCATCGGATGCATTTCGGTCGTACTCCTACCCAGATTTACTCAAACCCAAGTTTTATGCCGGCTACGTGCCTCTTCTCAAATATTATCAAACCTAAGGTAGCATCAATAGTAGTCGGTTGAGATACTCAACCACTCGCTTCTTCAGCTCAGATAACGATTGTGGAAAACAGTTTCATGTTTTCATTTTCCTCATAGGATTTTCCACTCCGGGACAGCCTACCATTGGCCGTTAGAAGTGCCATGATGGAGGACATCCTATCTCCAAATACTAGGAAGGAAGTGGTTTTTACACGTCGTATGCTCACCTTTTCAGAAACATTTCAAAAGTTTCTAACCAGACATTGTCTCCCTAGAATAATCAAGTCTGAGAACCATATTTTGTTTTCTTCAATGATCTATTTTTAGTTTGCTTCCCGAGCATGCAACCTTATAATTGTGTCTATATTTATCATTAGCATGCTAAATATGTCGTACTCTATGTTATACTCTCATAATGTGTTACAATTTTATAATCATTCACATTTGGTTGCTGACAGGGATAAGCCACGATGCCAAAAGGTGGTAGAAAGAAAGATAAAGTGATGGAACCAGAGCCAGTGCAACCAAGGACTGAAACTCTTTTCCAAGACACTAAGTGTACCACAGGCGTTCCTCCTGAGGTCCATTGGGGAGATGTTTATCGGATGATCAGGGACCAAGATATCCCAGACGTGTTATTGGAGGAAGAACAGATATACCTCAACATCAGAACTTCCGACATAGCCAGTCTTCTACTCGCCCTGAATTGTTCCCGTGCTCTGAAGTGATCGGATGGATATTGGAACATGCCAACCCACAAACAAGAGTCTTGCATGACAGCAAGGGAGAGCCTTTCGCTTCATACCATCCGGCTTATATTGCAGCGGCCTACAAATTCTCACGTCCCCAGCAAGCTCTAAACAATGAATGGTTGGGACAGATGAATAATATCGAAATGGCTAAAAGGCTGTTGGTCACAGGCAAGCAGCTGAGGAAGAGAGATAATGATGAATATGACGTTCAAAGCTTAAGACCTCATTTTAGATTAATTGTTATGCAGAATTTTCGGCATGCCCAATGGCACTGTATATAGGATACAGTGGGCTCCCATCATCCACTTCATAGCATTCAAAGGAACTATGTTTGATTGGGCTACTATTCTTTTGGATAGTTTGGCATCCACAGTAGCCGCAGCTAGAGAAGGTTTGGCCTTAAAAAAGTCAAAATTTTACGTGCCTTCATATCTTATTGACTGCATTTTGGCCAAGCTCTCTTTCCCCGGGCTAGATTGCACGTGGGATCAGGCCAACACCCCGGTCTACACTTCCTATAAAATAATGTGGGCTCAAAATTACAGAGCAAACTACAAGCTCATCTGCGAAGAGTTCATCATGCCTCTGTATGAGCAGAAGTTCAAGGAAGAGCCCAATTGCCTGTCAGAAAATGCCATGGAGGTCCCAGAAAGCTATGGCAATTTTTACTTCTCAGAATAGGGAACTTACATCAGGATGTTTGGAGGTACCAAAGCACCATACATTTTGCCAAAATACACTATTGATTATGTAGTCCTCAAGGAAGCAGTCAAGCAAGTTTTCCTTGATGGAATAGGAGGAGCGCTTAACAAGCAGCATAAGGCTTCCTTCCCTCCTTTGCCTTTCTGCATAGGAGCCTATAAATTCTCAGGGGTTGCAACAGCCGAGGAGTACATTCAAGAGTTGAAATATTTCCACTTCGGTGAGGTGATCTTCCATAGAAATGACAGGCGGAGCAAGGTTGTCGAGCATTGCAAGGATGTATATGCTCATTTTGAGTATGCTAATTACTATGATGCAAAGGAAGAAGTGTTCAGAGGCATCAGCAACATGACTGAGTTGCAGATTTGTCGTCACGGTAGTGGAGCTAGCTCTAGCTCTGCCACAGCCCGAGAAGCCAGTCTGCAGAAAGAAAGGGAAGCACCTAAGGCCCTGGCCCGCGAAGAACAAAGATTGACAGAACAAGCAAGACTGCAACAGGACGTAGAAGAAGCAAGACTGCAATAGGAAGCTGAAGAAGCAAGGTTGCAGAGAGAAGTTGAAGAAGCAAGGTTGTAGAGAGAAGCTGAAGAAGCAAAGCAGCAGAAAGAAGCAGAGGAACGAGAGCAGAGGGAGGCAATTGAAAATCAGTAGCGGGCTCAAGAAGAAGAAGAAAGGCGTAAAGCTGAAGAGGGACAAAAGGCGGAAGAAGAGCTTAAGACCAATGAAGATGCCCATGCAGGTGGCTCCAGTACCCGAGATATGGGAACAGACACATCTCAAGTAGGTGGCTCTGGCACCCAAGATATGGAAACAGACACATCTCAAGTAGTGCAAACCCCACCGATGGAGACAGAAGTAAATTTAAGAGATCTCCTAATCATCCCTTACACCCTATCAGAAGATCATACTGTGTCCCGATGGGAAGAGTTTGTGTATTATAAGAAGAGGAAGGTCGTTGTCTTGAAGTCGAAAGAGAGGATAAAGAGACTCTTCCAAGAATATATTGTCACCCAACAAGAGACCACGGTTATGCAAAATACAAATAAGGCTCCCATATCCATGGCATCCGTCGCTGTGTCAGCAGCAAAAGCAACAAAGGACAATGTGGTCGATATGGTCAGAGAATTTGAGTCAACAAAGAGGAGAGCTCGCATGCTTCAACATACTCTGGCTAATGAGCAGGCTTAAAGGGATCTTATAGTGAATAAATATAATCGCATGTCTGTTGATCCCAAGGAGTTGTCAGATAAGTATCACCATCCAGAAGAAGAAAAGGAGCATCTCGCATTCCAGATGATGGTTCTAGAAGTGGAAAAGAACGATTCTGAAGCTATATTTTTTCATCTGGAAGCAAATAAGAAAGCAATGGTTGAACAGTTAGAGCAGGCATAAAGTAGAGTGATAGATATATCTCCCTTTCATGAGCTGTCCTGTGACATTTTGAGACAAATGCATGCCACACAGGAGCTAATTACTGAGGAAGTGTGCAAGCTCAAATCCATGATGGTTAAGTTGAAAGAAGTCAATGCAGAAGCCAGTAGGCTTAAGGAAAAATACACTCGGGTTAAAACCAGCATCCTGAGCTAGATGGAATGGAGAGAAGGAAAGGTCGATTTCCCCAAGCATCTCCCATTCAAATCTGCAGATGATTTTAAGGAAGATGTAGCCCTTATGGAGTTTTTCAGGAACTGTGGCCTCAAGCTGATGGCTAAGATCCAGGGAACAATTGAGAAAATTAACATCCTGTATCAAAAGATCCATGAAGTGCATGAAAAATGCAAGCTGATCTTTCCTCAGTCCCTCGGTGAGTTTCCAAGCAGAGAGCAGCGTTTATCAGACTTGAAGGAAGAGCTAGGCATTCAAATAGAATATGTAAAGAAGATTGATGTCCTGGTTGTTGATGATCTCCATCACTATATTGGGCTATCATCAGTATACAGTCATTTTCTTAAAGAAATCCACCAAGCAGCAATTGCATAAATCCATGGTATTGAAGTAGAGCTTGGTAAGCATGTGACTTCCCAGAAGATCTTGCTCCCTTCACCAGCAAATGTGGTTGTCAGAGACACTGGTATCTGGTTTAGTTATATTGCAGAAGAGGAAAAGAAAGCAGCAGCAGCAGTAACAGCCAGCACAAACACTTCATCCCCAGCAGAAGCGCCACCCCAAGGATGAACACGCTAGTCATAATGCGTTCTTCTTATTTTGATCTGTTTTCCTTGTGTTTAGAGCGTAGAGTAACTAGATAGCAGTCCTTTTCTATTTTTTGAGAAAAATTTTGTTATAGGAAAAGGGCCACAATTTGTTTATTTTTGGGAAAAGTCTTTAAAGGACAATTGTAAGAGCCAGATGGCATCCCAAGAGGCATTTTGTAAAGATATACATAGAGGCTTAGGGAATAGTGTAAAGGACTTTTGGCAGGGAAAGGAACTTTCTTAAGTTTGTACGAACTATTTTGCACTTGCTTCTAAAAAGTGAATTTGCCTAATATGAGCCTGGAGAGGACGCATCTTTCCTGGGAATGAGTGTACGATGTCTGTTGGATTCTTTTGGTGACATTTATACCTATTTTAGTGAAATCTTTCTCTGTTGTTTGAATTATTTCTGTGCATTGAATGATTTTACTATGCTCTGTGCAATTATGTTTTCTCTCATATGAGTAATAGACTGCTTTCACATTTATATAAAAGCTATCTTTTATATTCTTCCTTTCTTGCTGTGGGTGTATCTTTATGATTTAATGGTTATCTGTTGATCTTCAGATGCTTCTTTCAGCATATTACTCATACTTATAATTTTGCTCCTTGCAGGGATAGATTAGGTTTATTTCGATTTTAGAAACAGATTTGTTTCAAGTTCTGCATTTAGATTAAGTTAGCTTAGGCACTTCCATATCATTTTAAACATAAAATCAAAAAATAATGGTGGATCGAGCCATAACCGGTGTAATTGAAGCAAATCTCCAAATCTAACGGTTGCCGGAACCGCTAACCGGATGGATTCCCCATACCAAACGGTGGACAATCTAATTGGGATAGTCTACCAGGGAGGATCCCTTTCTACTTGATGCTGCGATCTTCGGGGCATCAACAGTTTTTGGTGCTAGAAGGAGGGCCTAAAGTGCATGGCTGATAAAGGAAAATCTCCCACTGTCAAAAATGTTACTGAAAACCTGCTTAAAACAGGAATCTCAGACAACCCAAATCTTGAAGTAGCAAATCAAGAAAACCCCATTTCTGATTATGAACCTCATGAAGTATTGTATGTTGTTCCTTTTGTAGAAATAAAATATTTAAGGAGACATACACGATCTTATGTTAGACAACTAGGTGGTTTAAACGCAGTAAATTTCCTCCCTAGGAAAAGTACTCCCAGAAAAGAACGACAGTACACCCGTGATTCGATTCTTGTGCAGAATTTTGAAGAACTTGTGAATTTAACCTTGGAACAAATTGCAGAACCCCTGAACAATGTCGATCTTGAAAACCCAGAAAATATTTCAGATCCAGAAAATCTTGGAGAACTTGTTACTCCAAAGAACACTCCATTGAATTCACCACACAATTCACCACCTGATTCTCCACATAGAGACATGGTTGTACCTGCTTGGAGAGCAAGGGGAGCGTTGAATCTAGCTGGGCCATTCCACAATCTGCCTAAAAATCCAGAGAAAGTCTTGCCTAAATTCGACCCAGGGAAAGCCATTTCTGCTGAAGACAATCTCAAGGGTTTTTATTTAGCCCTGAATCTTTTAAATGTACAACATGAAGATGTAGTTTGTAGGATTTTTCCATACACATTCAAGCCGAAAGTATCTTCCTGGTATTTTAGCTTACAACCTAGCTCGATTTCCAGTTGGGATGAATTTGAAAAATGTTTCTTAAAGAAGTATGGAAACCAAAAGACTGTAGCTACACTCATGAAAGAATTATTGTCCATGAGAATGGAGAAGAAAGAAAAGGTTCAAGACTTCAACCAAAGGTTCACAACACTCTTAAATAATTTCAGCGAAACAAATAAACCAGCAGAGGAATCTCTGGTTGAATATTATACAACAGCTCTTGAAGAGCCCATAGCAATGTTCGTTAAAAGATCTATGAAAACCACCCTGATAGAAAATTTTGAAGAAGCTAGAAAGGTGGAAGAAGAAGCGGATAGCACTGCTAAACATGCCTTAGATGCAGAGACTAAACTAACAGCTAATAAAAAAATCCTGCTACTCACCAGAAATAAAGAAGAATCATCAGCAGACATGGAGAACGTAGTTTAGATGATGCAAAAGTTGTCCAATAAAATTGTAGATCTCGAGAAAGATAAAGCTACTAGTACATCTAGGAAACCTTTCAAGCTATTTTACAAGAAGAGAGAAGACAGCGATCAACCACATCCACCTATGAACACTTCCCCTGTTTTAAATCTCAATGAAATAGGGATGGAAAACTTCTGCACCTTTCATCAAGAACCGCACTCGGAAAATAGCTACCCACAATGGATTAACTCTATGAGTTAAGTCATGAACCAAATTCTGGATTCGCAGATTCCAGATCAAGACGATCCTCCAGAGTAATCGAGCACTGAGATAGAGGAACCATCTCCTGACACCACTATGGTGCTATGGGATTGGGTACCTTTGAATGAATTGGTAGAAGAAGATCCCGTGGAAAGCTCAGTCTCTGCTGTAAACATTAACACTCGCAGTAAAGGTCCCATTGCAGATCTTGTGCCAAGCTCGACTATTCCCAATCCTAAAATTTCAAAAGAACTACCTAGAAGACATATTGCGATCATTCCACCGCAACCTAAAGCTAACCCAACAACGGCCAAGCAGCCAAGCATTGACACCACGGTTAGACAACCGAAGCTCACGATGAATAAGACAGACCATCCAACTAGAATTGTAAAAGAATCTGATATAGGATATGACATTATTGAAGATATAAAGAAAGTAAAAGCAAATGTATCAATATTCGATATGTGCAGTTTGCCTCAGCAACGAGACAAGTTGTTGCATGCTCTTCAATCCCATCCCAGTACTCCATTAACAGATATTCAAGAAGATCCTGAAATTAATGAATCTAGTATCGGTGGGAAATCCAAATCTCAGACGTTGCCATTTCTTTTAACCTTTGAAATTTTCAATCACAATGTTCACAATTGTCTGGTAGATTCTGGAGCATATTCAAATGTGATGCCACTGTCAATTTGTAAAAAATTAATGGGAAACCAATTCCATCTCCTGCCCAAATTATTCAGTTGGATAGGACCGATGTCAAAGTTATTGGGGAAATGAAAGATGTCCTCATTAGGTTGTCAGCAGATTCTAGGTTGTCAGCAGATTCTAGAGTCTGTCGGTTCATTGACGTAATGGTAGTTGATATTCCTGAAGCCTATGGTTTGATCCTAAGCAGAGACTGGTCCACAAAATTAAACGGTTACTTTGCAACTGATTAGTCCCATTTGTGGTTGCCTTATCAAAACAGACAGAATCAGATCAAGGTCCTGAGAGAACTGCACATGAAACAAAATGTAACTCAACTAGAAGGAAAGAATGAGGTTGTAGCCTTCTCATCCTTAGTTTTGGGAAATTATTTCTTAGAAATTGACCCGGGTAATTATCAATCTGAAACTGTTAACCATGAATTAGATCAACAGTCCGATCTCCTTCATTTTTCTCGGACTGATGATGTTGACTGTAATATAGTTAGTTTAGTCACTAACTTAGATCATAAAGATACTAACTTAGCTAGATCAAACGATTTGTTTTGTACATTATAATTTGATGGTTCTAAAACTTTGGAAGGATCCAGAGCTGGTTGTGTTCTGATGGATCCCGAAAGAAATAAGTATTTTTTGTCCTATAGGTTAGAATTTGATTGTACTAACAACACTACTGAATATGAAGATTTGGTACACGGATTAAAGAAGGCCATCGGTTTAAATGTTAAATACCTGAAGGTTTTTGGTGACTCAGAAATAGTTGTGAGACAGGTAAGAGATACCATTCACTGTCTCTCACCTCATTTGAAAGGTTATCAGGCTGAGGTATGGGATTTAATTATGCATTTTGATGCTTTCAATATAAATTCTATTCCTAGATTGTAAAATTCTGCAGTTGATTTGTTAGCAACATTCGCTTCCAGATTGGTGCCAACTAATAACAAGTGCTCAATTGAATTAATTTTGTGGCCAATTGTTCCCGAAGGTAAACTATTGGGCCATATCATTTCCAAAAGAGGAGTATCAATAGATCAGGAAAGAGTACAAGCTATCAATAGAATTCCAATGCCTCATAACAAGAAATCCATGAAGTCCTTTATGGGCACTATCAATTTCGTCCGAAGGTTTGTTCTAGATTTCACACAAATTGTTAAACCTTTACAACAAATGGTCAAACAAAGCATACAGTTCAAGAGGACAAATTTAGAAAAGGATGCGTTCCAAGACATTGAGGCAACCATAGCTAAAGCTCCTTCCTTAAGAAACCCAGATTTTGACAAGGATTTTATCCTATATACCTTTGCTTCAGATGACTCTCTCGCGGCTGTGCTCATGCAAAAGGTGGAACTAAGGGAAGAGTACCCAATCTCGTTTATGAGCACTAGTTTGCAAGGTGCTAAACTAAATTATCCCGTTGTCGACAAGCATGTGTATGCTGTCTTCAAAGCAGTCAAACAGTTCAGACCATATATTCTTAAGAACAAAACTAAGGTTATAGTTCCCCACCCAACTGCTAGATCCCTCTTCGTTCAAAATGAATTAGGAGAAAGGAGGGGAAACTGAGTCACAGCTCTTCAAGAATATGACAGAATTTAAGTCAGCCACTATCATCAAAGGACAAGGCCTGTGCAAATTGCTTACAGAAAATCCAACTGATAAAGAGCAGCATTCGAAAAATGAAGCTGAGTTGAATTCAGTTGAAGTATGTCCTATCTTCACAGCTCCTCAATCATGGTATAGGGATCTAGTGCATTATTTGCAGCAAGGATACCTACCTGAACACTGGACCTCTAAGAAAAGAAGGGCGCTCTGTTTGAAATCAGCAGCTTATCAAATCATTGATGGGATACTTTTTCAGAAAAAATTACGATGGAATTTTTCTTAGATGTCTAGAAAAGGAAGATGCAAGTAAAGTTGTCAAAGAATTACACGATGGTCCCGTTGGTGGACATTATTCAGGGGAGACAACAACTCACAATATATTTAGAGCTGGATATTATTGTCCCACTCTATTCTGAGATTCCCATGCGTATGCACGGAACTGTGATATATGCCATAGAAGTGTTGGGAAATTACCTAAGGCAGCAGGACCCTTGCATCCGGTTATTATCTCTGAACCTTTTGAACAATGGGGCATAGATGTTATTGGAGAAATAAACCCAAATTCTTCTTTACAACATCGATACATCCTAACGGCTACCGACTACTTCACCAGATGGACGGAGGCTATCCCATTGCGCAAGATCAATGAAGATGCAATCATCAGTTTCTTGAAGGAAAACATCATAACCGGGTTTGGGGTTCCAATTTCCCTTGTTTTTGATAATGCTCCTTATTTCTTGTCTTTTAAGATAAATGAATTTGTTTATGAATGGGTATTAAACTGCATTATTCATCCAATTATTACCCTCAAGGAAACGGATTAGCTAAATCTTCAAACAAAAACCTCATTCGAATTCTCAAGAAGACTGTGATAGAAAATCAGCAAAGTTGGCATATAGCTCTCCCAAATGCCTTATGGGCAGATAGGGTGACTCCAAAGAATGCATTAGGGGTTTCCCCTTACACTCTTGTCTATGGCAAGGAAGCCATCCTCCCTTCCAACATTTTTCTCCTATCCTTACAGTTGTCCCAAGCCTCTCAAGGGTCTGGTAGCCAAGTCTTACAATCCAGGATCAATACCTTGCTTCAAAATGAAGAACCGCGACAGAAAGCTAAAAACCGATTCCATCAGCACCAAGACATAGTCAAAGAATGGTTCGATTAGAGGAAGTCCGGTAAAAGAAGTTTTGAA
This sequence comes from Larix kaempferi, assembly GCA_027924585.1. NCBI lineage: Eukaryota > Viridiplantae > Streptophyta > Pinopsida > Pinales > Pinaceae > Larix > Larix kaempferi. The sequence goes on from BSBM01000339.1 coordinate 5,448,098, forward strand.
GTTGGTGATTAATTCCTGAAATGGGATCATAATCATGAAGGCAAGGGGATGCACACAAAATTCCAAAATTTATGGATAGGCCCTTACCAAATTTCAGAAAAGCTCGGCCCATCCACTTATAAGTTGACTGACCTCCAGGGAGAGGAAGTGACCCTTCCTCTCAATGGCCTCGCCTTGAAACAATACTTTTCATAAGTCTCACTGAGACTTTCTATACAGAAATAAAACTTTTCTTTTATGTTGCTTTAGCCCCTTGTTTTCATTGTTTTCAGCTATGTTGTTTCTTTTCTCAGCATTTGAACCTTTTGTACAAAGTTTTTTTTCTGAAAACACCTGCAGTCGGGTTTCTCATCAAGATAGATCTCTCGAAGAAATCTCACAACTCATGAAGCCGAAAATACCCTCAAATGAAATCCTATCTATGTATTTTGCTCTTGCTGAACGTTCTCCAGAAGGAAGGAAGCCTATTCTGTTAGTCACACTAACCCTTGTTTAAATAGCAGATATCTATGATTATCTTTATCACTATCTTTGGGCTCCATCCACTCTCACACTTAAAGGCATCTCAAGAAGGTCACTGAAGTTGGACCCATGGAGAGTAGCACATCTCGAGGGCATAGGGTATTGAAATGACTCCATGCTGCAAATCTAACAGCCAAAATGGCTTATAATCAAGGGTCTGTTTTTCAAAAATTCTCGCCTCAATTGAACCATGGCTGAGACAAAAGCAAAGTGTATAAGTGAAGAAAGCTGTCCAAAAGACTCAGCTCAAGCTAGGCTCCTCTCCGTCCGTGAGGCTTGATCAAATCAATAAAATCTCTCACTCACACAAAAGGACGTTATGGATTGAGGATCCAAAATCAAAGATCATATTTAAAGAAAATATTTCTGGAAGGCCCAAACAGCAAAGTTGTCAAATGTATGAACATCCAAAGGGATGCAGGCGGCATGGGAATGAGGAACAAGAGCAATAGTGTCTATGAGAAGGTGTTGCAAATCCTGTGGAGTTCGATAGCAGTAGCCATCAGAAAGATGAATCTTCTAAAATGAACCCCATATGTTGGCCCTTTGAAATTTTTAAAGATGTCTTCATCAAAGCTCCCCTTTCCCCAATGGCCAGCAGATAAAATGACTTCCTCCTTCGCCGAGATTCGAGTGCTCAACTGAATATTGCATATAAGATGGATATCTCTTAAGAAGGCTTCGGATCAACAAGAGGGATTTTTTCAGAGATCTGTTTTCGCCAGCGACTCGCCAATTGTTATTGCAGCAACATCCCCCCCAAAATTTTTGTAGATATTGGGTCCCCTCCTTTCATTTTCTTAGAAAGACTGCCTAAAAAAAGTTAAGTCTCCTATGAAAACTTTTGGACTTATTTTTTGTTCAACTGAGGAATCTGCTTTAAAATTGAAGTTTTCTTCTAAGTCAAAACTCAAAATTCTCTCCCGAAACTGTGGATGAACTCAGCATTCTCTCCCGAAATTGCGGAAGAACTTGGGATTCTCTCCCGAAATTGCGGATAGACATAAAGTTGTCCCCTGAAACAGCGAAAACACTTAGCGTTTCTAAAGCTTCGGAAGAACTTAAAATTCTCGCCCGAAACAGCGGAAGAACTTGGGATTCTCTCCCGAAATTGTGGAAGCATTCGCCAAGTGTTGCCGCAGTAAGTTATTCTTTCCCCCAGGTTACTCGACCGTTCACATTTCGGAAAAGACTTAACCAAGTCATTCGTCAATCTCGGAAGGACTTACTGAGTCTTTCTGCAACTTCGGGACAACTCAGCAAAACCTGCCACAATAAGCTTTTGGGAGAGTGAATTTCGGAAGAACTCACAAAGTCCTCCAGAAACGTCGAAATAGCTCGCCAAAATTTTTCGTCACTACGAAGCGTCTTTTTCATCTCTCCCGCAACAAGCGAATGCCTCGCCAAGTCTCCCGCCCTTCGAGAGGAACTCATGAGTTCTGGCCGCAACTGCGGATGAAACTTATGAGTCCTCGCCACAACTGACAGTCACGCTTAAATGTTGAGTTGGTTTCAAAAGACTGCGTTGTACGAGCATTAAACTCTGTTTTAATGTCGTCACCTACCCATTTAAATGCCCGCACGTATCAAATTTTATATAAGGGCGGTGGGGTTCATTGTTCCCATTGTTAGTTTTTTATTCAAAGAACGTCGTTTGGGAGATTGCGTCATTTCGCTCCAGCTCAACGCATTCACCATCGTGTCAACCTCGCTCCATCACTATTTCGTATCCAGGTAGGATTTTCAACCGTTATCTTTGTCTTATCTATACGTTGAGGTGTTTTCCCGTTTCATAACGTGGCCGGTAGGCACTGGTAGCATGTATCTTTTTAAAGAGTTTAAGGCCGTCGTGGCCCCCATGGATTTCTCATTGCTGACAGTTAGGAGTCATAACCATGACCAGTCATTCTCGGTTGGCCCTTTGTCTCTGAGTCGTTCGAACTTCTTTTTTTTTTCCACCAGCTGCATTTCAGTCGTACTCCTACCAAGATTTACTCAAACCCAAGTTTTATGCCGGCTACGTGCCTCTTCTCAAATATTATAAAACCTAAGGCAGCATCAGTAGTAGTCGGTTGAGATACTCAACCACTCGCTTGTTCGACTCAGATAACGATTGTGGAAAACGGTTTCATGTTTTCATTTTCCTCAGAGGATTTTCCACTCCGAGCCAGCCTACCAATGGACGTTAGAAGTGGCATGATGGAGGACATCCTATCTCCAAAGACTAGGAAGGAAGTGGTTTTTACACGCCGTATGCTTACCTTTTCGGAAACATTTCAAAATTTCCTAACCAGGCATTGTCTCCCTAGAATAATCACGTCTGAGGACCATATTCTGTTTTATTGAATGATATATTTTTAGTTTGCTTCCCAAGCATGCAACCTTATAATTTTGTCTATATTTATCATTAGCATGCTAAAGCTGTCTTACTCTATGTTATACTCTCATAATGTGTTACAATTTTATAATCATTCACATTTGGTTGCTGATAGGGATAAGCCACGATGCCAAAAGGAGGTAGAAATAAAGCTAAAGTGATAGAACCAGAGCCAGTGCAACCAAGGACTGGAACTCTTTTCCAAGACACTAAGTGTACCACCGGCATTCCTCCCGAGGTCCGTTGGGGAGTTGTTTACCGGATGATCAGGGACCAAGATATCCCAGACGTGTTATTGGAGGAAGAACAGATCTACCTCAACATCAGAACTTCCGACATAGACAGGGCTTCTACTCGCCCTGAATTGTTCCCGTGCTCTGAAGTGATAGGATGGATATTAGAACATGCCAACCCACAAACAAGAGTGTTGCATCACAGCAAGGGAGAGCCTTTCACTTCATTCCATCTGTCTTATATTGCAGCGGCCTACAAATTCTCACGTCCCCAGCAAGCTCTAAACGATGAATGGTTGGGACAGATGAATAATATCGAGATGGCTAAAAGGCTATTGGTCACAGGCAAGCAGCTGAGGAAGAGAGATAATGATGAATATGACATTCAAAGCTTAAGACCTCCTTTTAGATTAATTGCCCTGATGTTATGCAGAATTTTCGGCATGCCCGATGGCATTGTATATAGGATATAGTGGGCTCCCATCATCCACTTCATAGCATTCAAAGGAACTATGTTTGATTGGGCTACTATTCTTTCGGATAGTTTTGCATCCACAGTAGCCGCAGATAGAGGAGGTTTGGCCTTAAAAAAGTCAGAATTTTACATGCCTTCATATCTTATTGACTGCATTTTGTCCAAGCTCTCTTTCCCCAGGCTAGGTTGCACGTGGGATCAGGCCAACACCTCGGTCTACACTTCTTATAAAATAATGTGGGCTCAAAATTACAGAGCAAACTACAAGCTCATCTGCGAAGAGTTCATCATGCCTCTATATGAGCAGATGTTCAAGGAAGAGCCCAATTGCCTATCAGAAAATGCCATGGAGGTCCCAGAAAGCTATGGCAATTTTTACTTCTCAGAACAGGGCACTTACATCAGGATGTTTGGAGGTACCAAAGCACCATACATTTTTCCAAAATACGCTACTGATTATGTAGTCCTCAAGGAAGCAGTCAAGCAAGTTTTCCTTAATGAAATAGGAGGAGCACTTAACAAGCAGCATAAGGCTTCCTTCCCTCCTTTGCCTTTTTGCATAGGAGCCTATAAATTCTCAGGGGTTGCAACAGCCAAGGAGTACATTCAAGAGTTGAAAGCTTTCCACTTCGGTGAGGTGATCTTCCATAGAAATGACAGGCGGATCAAGGTTGCCGAGCATTGCAAGGAGGTATATGCTCATTTTGAGTATGCTCATTACTATGATGCAGAGGAAGAAGTGTTCAGAGGCATCAGCAACATGACTGAGTTGCATATTTGTCGTCACGGCAGTGGAGCTAGCTCTAGCTCTGCCACCGCCCGAGTAGCCAGTCTGTAGAAAGAAATGGAAGAAGCTGAGGCCCTGGCCCGCGAAGAACAAAGATTGAAAGAACAAGCAAGACTGCAACAGGAAGCAGAAGAAGCAAGACTGCAACAGGAAGCTGAAGAAGCAAGGTTGCAGAGAGAAGCTGAAGAATCAAAGCAGCAGAAAGAAGCAGAGGAACGAGAGCATAGGGAGGCAATTGAAAATCAGCAGCGGGCTGAAGAAGAAGAAGGAAGGTGTAAAGCTAAAGAGGGACAAAAGGAGGAAGAAGAGATTAAGACTAATGAAGATGCCCAGGCAGGTGGCTCCGGTACCCGAGATATGGGAACAGACACATCTCAAGTAGGTGGCTCCGGCACCTAAGATATGGAAACAAACACGTATCAAGTAGTGCAGACCCCACCCATGGAGACAGAAGTAAATGTAAGAGATCTCCCGATCATCCCTTACACCCCATCAGAAGATCATACTGTGTCCCGATGGGATGAGTTTGTGTATTATAAGAAGAGGAAGGTCGTGGTCTTGAAGTCGGAAGAGAGGATAAAGAGACTCTTCCAAGAAGATATTGTCACCCAGCGGGAGACCATGGTTATGCAAAATACAAATAAGGCTCCCGTAGCCATCGCATCCTCCGCTGTGTCAGCTGCAAAAGCAACAAAGGACAATGTGGTCGATATGGTCAGATAATTTGAGTCAACAAAGAGGAGAGCTCGCATGCTGCAACATACTGTGGCTAATGAGCAGGCTTACAGGGATCTTATAGTGAATGAATATAATCGTCTGTCTGTTGATCACAAGGAGTTGTCAGATAAGTATCGCCATCTAGAAGAAGAAAAGGAGCATCTGGGAATCCAGATGATGGTTCTAGAAGCGGAAAAGAACGATTCTGAAGCTAGAGTTTTCATCTGGAAGCAGATAAGCAGGCAATGGTTGAACAGTTAGAGCAGGCAGAAAGCAGAGCGATAGATATATCTTCCTTTCATGAGCTGTCTTGTGACATTTTGAGAAAAATGCACGCCACACAGGAGCTGATTACTGAGGAAGTGTGCAGGCTCAAAGCCATGATGGTTAGGTTGAAAGAAGTCAATGCAAAAGCCAGTAGAATTAAGGGAAAATACACTCAGGTTAAAGCCAACATCCTGAGCCAGATGGAATGGAGAAAAGGAAAGGTCGATTTCCCCAAGCATCTCCCATTCAAATCTGCAGATGATTTTAAGGAAGATGTAGCCCTTATGGAGTTTTGCAGGAACTGTGGCCTCAAGCTGATGGCTAAGATCCAAGGAAAAATTGAGAAAAGTAACAGCCTGTATCAAAAGATCCATGAAGTGCATGAAAAATGCAAGTTGATATTTCCTTAGTCCCTCGATGAGTTTCCAAGCAGAGAGCAGTGTTTATCAGACTTGAAGGAAGAGCTAGGCATTCAAATAGAATATGTAAATAAGATTGATGTCCTGACTACTGATGATATCCATCACTATATTGGGTTGTCATCAGTATACAGTATTTTGCTTAAAGAAATCCACAAAGCAGCAATTGCAGAAATCCATGGTATTGAAGCAGAGCTTGGTAAGCATGTGACTTCCCAGAAGATCTTGCTCCCTTCACCAACAAATGTGGTTGTCAGAGACACTGGTATCTGGTTCAGTTATATTGCAGAAGAGGAAAAGAAAGCAGCAGCAGCAATAGCAGCCAGCACAAACACTTCATCCCTAGCAGAAGCTCCACCCCAAGGATGAACACGCTAGTCATAATGCGTTGTTCTTATTTTGATCTGTTTTCCCTGTGTTCAGAGCGTAGAGTAACTAGACAGCTGTCCTTCTTTATTTTTTGAGAAAATTTTTGTTATAGGAAAAGGACCACAATTTGTTTATTTGTGGGAAAAGTCTTTAAAGGACAAGTGTAAGAGCCAGGTGGCATCCCAAGAGGCATTTTGTAAAGATATAAATAGAGGCTTAGGGAATAGTGTAAAGGACTTTTGGTAGGGAAAGGAACTTTCTTAAGTTTGTATGAACTATTTTGCACTTGCTTCTAGAAAGTGAATTTTCCTAATATGAGCCTGGAGAGGACACATCTTGCCTGGGAATGAGTGTACGATGTCTGTTGGATTCTTCTGGTGACATTTATACCTATTTTAGTGAAATCTTTCTCTGTTGTTCAAATTATTTCTCTGCATTGAATGATTTGACTATGCTCTGTGCAATTATGTTTTCTCTCATATGAGTAATAGACTACTTTCACATTTATATAAAAGCTATCTTTTATATTCTTCATTTATTGTTGTGGGTGTATCTTTATGATTTAATGGTTATCTGTTGATCTTCAGATGCTTCTTTCAGCATATTACTCATTCTTATAATTTTGTTCCTTGCAAGGATAGATTAGGTTTATTTCAGTTTTAGACACAGATTTGCTTCAAGTTCTGCATTTAGATTAAGTTAGCTTAGGCACTTGCATATCATTTTAAACATAAAATCAAAAAATAATGGTGGATCGAGCCATAACTGGTGTAATTGAAGCAAATCTCCAAATCTAACAGTTGCTGGAACCGCTAACCGGACGGATTCCCCATACCAAACGGTGGACAATCTAATTGGGATAGTCTACCGAGGAGGATCCCTTTCTGCTTGATGTTGCGATCGTCGTGGCATCATCAGTTTTTGGCGCTAGAAGGAGGGCCTAAATTGCATGGCTGATAAAGGAAAATCTCCCACTGTCAAAAATGTTACTGAAAACCCGCTTAAAACAGGAATCTCAGACAGCCCAAATCTTGAAGTAGCAAATCAAGAAAGCCCTGTTTCTGATTCTGAACCTCAAGAAGTATTGTATGTTGTGCCTTTTGCAGAAATAAAAGATTTAAGGATACATACACGATCTTATGTTAGACAACTAGGTGGTTTAAACGCAGTAAATTTCCTCCCTAGGAAAAGAACGACAGTACACTCGTGATTGCAATCTTGTGCAAAATTTTGAAGAACTTGTGAATTTAACCTTGGAACAAATTGCAGAACCCCTGAACAAATTCGATCTTGAAAACCCAGAAAATATTTCAGATGCATAAAATCTTGGAGAACTTGTTACTCCAAAGAACACTCCATTGAATTCACCACACAATTCTCCACCTGATTCTCCACATAGAGACATGGTTGTACCTGCTTGGAGAGCAAGGGGAGCGTTGAATCTAGCTGGGCCATTCCACAATCTGCCTAAAAATCCAGAGAAAGTCTTGCCTAAATTCGACCCAGGGAAAGCCATTTCTGCTAAAGACCATCTCAATATTTTTTATTTAACCCTGAATCTTTTAAATGTACAGCATGAAGATGTAGTTTGTAGGATTTTTCCATACACATTCAAGCCAAAAGTCTATGCGTGGTATTTTAGCTTACAACCTAGCTCGATTTCCAGTTGGGATGAATTTGAAAAATGTTTCTTAAAGAAGTATGGAAACCAAAAGACTGTAGCTACACTCATGAAAGAATTATTGTCCATGAGAATGGAGAAGAAAGAAAAGGTTCAAGACTTCAACCAAAGGTTCACAACACTCTTAAATAATTTCAGCGAAGCAAATAAACCAGCAGAGGAATCTCTGGTTGAATATTATACAACAGCTCTTGAAGGGCCCATAGCAATGTTCGTTAAAATATCTAAGAAAACCACCCTGATAGAAAATTTTGAAGAAGCTAGAAAGTTGGAAGAAGAACCAAATAGCATTGCTAAACATGCCTTAGATGCAGAAACTAAACCAACAGCTAGTAAAAAAACCATGTTGCTCACCAGAAATAAAGAAGAATCATCAGCAGACATGGAGAACATAGTTAAGATGATGCAGAAGTTATCTAATAAAATTGTAGATCTTGAGAAAGATAAAGTTGCTAGTACATCTAGGAAACCTTTCAAGCCATTTTACAAGAAGAGAGAAGACAGCGATCAACCACATCCACCTATGAACACTTCCCTTGTTTTAAATCTCAATGAAATAGGGATGGAAAACTTCTGCACCTTTCATCAAGAACCGCACTCAGAAAAGAGTTTCCCACAATGGATTAACTCTATGATTTTAGTCATGAACCAAATGCTGGATTCACAGATTCCAGATCAAGACGATCCTCCAGAGGAATCGAGCCCTAAAAGAGAGGAACCATCTCCAGACACCACTATGGTGCTATGGGATTGGGCACCTTTAACTGAATTGGTTGAAGAAGATCCCGTGGAAAGCTCAGTCTCTACTATAAACATTAACACTCGCAGTAAAGGTCCCATTGCAAATCCTGTGCCAAGATCGACTATTCCCAAGCCATAAATTTCAAAAGAACTACCTAGAAGACATATTGCGATCATTCCACCGCAACCTAAAGCTAACCCAACAGCGACCAAGCAGCCAAGCATTGACACCACGGTTCAACAACCGAAGGTCACGATGAATAAGACAGACCATCCAACTAGAATTGTAAAAGAATCTGATATAGGATATGACATTATTGAAGATATAAAGAAAGTAAAAGAAAATGTATCAATATTCGATATGTGCAGTTTGCCTCAGCAACGAGACAAGTTGTTGCATGCTCTTCAATCCTAGCCCAGTACTCCATTAACAGATATTCAAGAAGATCCTGAAATTAATGAGGCTAGTATCGGCAGGAAATCCAAATCTCAGACGTTGTCGTTTCTTTTAACCTTTGAAATTTTCAATCACAATGTTCACAATTGTCTGGTAGATTCCGGAGCATCTTCAAATGTGATGCCACTGTCAATTTGTAAAAAAATTAATGGGAAACCAATTCCATCTCTTGCCCAAATTATTCAGTTGGATAGGGTCGCTGTCAAAGTTATTGGGGAAATGAAAAATGTCCTCATTAGGTTGTCAGCAGATTCTAGAGTCTGTCAGTTCATTGACGTAATGGTAGTTGATATTCCTGAAGGATATGGTTTGATCCTAAGTAGAGACTGTTCCAAAAAATTGAACGGTTACTTTGCAACTGATTGGTCCCATTTGTGGTTGTCTTATCAATACAGATAGAATCAGATCAAGGTCCTGAGAGAACCGCACATGAAACAAAATGTAACTCAACTAGAAGGAAAGAATGAGGTTGTAGCCTTCTCATCCTCAGTTTTGGGAAATTATTTCTTAGAAATTGACCTGGGTAATTATCAGTCTGAAACTGTTAGCCATGAATCAGATAAACAGTCCGATCTCCTTCATTTTTCTCGGACTGATGATGTTGGCTGTAATATAGTTAGTTTAGTCACTAACTTAGATCATAAAGATACTAACTTAGCTAGATCAAACGATTTGGTTTTGGATATTATACTTTGATGGTTCTAAAACTTTGGAAGGATTCGGAACCGATTGTGTTCTGATGGATCCCGAAAGAAATAAGTATTTTTTGTCCTATAGGTTAGAATTTGTTTGTACTAACAACACTGTTGAATATGAAGCTTTGGTACACATATTAAAGAAGGCCATCGGTTTAAATGTTAAATACCTGAAGGTTTTTGGTGACTCAGAAATAGTTGTGAGACAGGTAAGAGATATCATTCACTGTCTCTCACCTCATTTGAAAGGTTATCAGGCTGAAGTATGGGATTTAATTATGCATTTTGATGCTTTCAATATAAAGTCTATTCCTAGATTGCAAAATTCTGCAGCTGATTTGTTAGCAACATCCGCTTCCAGATTGGTGCCAACTAATAACAAGTGCTCAATTGAAATAATTTTCAGGCCTTCTGTCCCTGACAATATCACAAAATTTAGAGTCTTCGATGATGACAAACATATTATCAGTTTTCTAACAAACAAAGACATTTTCCAAGGAGCTGTGATAGATGAAGAAGAACACGATTCTGATTTACAAAAGAAGGATGCAGCTAAAGGAAATTTCATCCCCAAAGGGGTAAGGTCACTCGAAATGCTGTTTGATCTTCAAAGTAAGTTCAAAAGGCCAGCGAATACCAAAACCAATAGTTCATCAATGCAGCATGAGTTAGTTAAGTTGGGCACCGAGGCTGAACCAAAGGTTGTCAACCTTGGCAAATGTTGTTCAACGAGAGAAAGAGATAGGTTCATCAAACTATTTCAACAATATAAGGATGTTTTTGCATGGACTTATGAGGATCTGAAAACCTATGACGTCCGCATCATTCAGCATGTCATACCAATGAAAGCGGGGTGTCAATCCATTTCAGCAGCAATTAAGAAGGATGCATCCTACTCTGGAACCTCTAATTCAAAAGGAATTGAAGAAGCTACTGGACGCTAAAATAATCTTTAAGGTCCGGCATTCTGAGTGGGTTGCTAACTTAGTTCCCATGAGAAAGAAGTTAGGAGAGATAAGACTATGTGTTGACTTCATAAATTTAAACAGAGCTTCAGATAAAGACAACTATCTCGTCCCTTCAATGGAACAAATTCTTCAAATGGTTTCAGGATCTGAGTTATTTTCCCTTCTCGATGGTTTCTTTGGCTACAATCAAGTATTAGTAGCTGAAGAAGATCGTCTTAAGACTACTTTCCACACTAAGTGGGGAACTTTCACATATAGAAGGATGCCATTCAGCCTGATCAACACAGGAGCTACATTCCAGCGAGCAATGGATATCGCCTTCCGAGGATTGGGTGGTCAATGTGTTGTTGTCTATCTAGATGATGTGACAGTTTTTTCGAAGAAAAGGGAAGACCATGTTGTTCATTTGAAGCATATTTTTTATCATTGTCAAAAATATGGTATCTCATTGAATCCCAAGAAGAGTGTGTTCGTTGTTCCCGAAGGTAAACTATTGGGCCATATCATTTCCAAAAGAGGAGTATCAATAGATCAGGAAAGAGTACAAGCTATCAATAGAATTCCAATGCCTCATAACAAGAAATCCATGCAGTCCTTTATGGGCACTATCAATTTCATCCGAAGTTTTGTTCCAGATTTCGCACAAATTGTTAAACCTTTACAACAAATGGTCAAACAAAGCATACAGTTCAAGTGGACAGATTTAGAAAAGGATGCATTCAGAGACATTAAGGCAGCCATAGCTGAAGCTCCTTCCTTAAGAATCTCAGATTTTGACAAGGATTTTATCCTGTATACCTTTGCTTTAGATGACTCTCTCGCGGCTGTGCTCACGCAAAAGGTGGAACTAGGGGACGAGTACCCAATCCCGTTTATGAGCACTGGTCTGCAAGGTGCTGAACTAAATTATCCCGTTGTCGACAATCATACGTATGTTGTCTTCAAAGAAGTAAAATAGTTCAGACCATATATTCTTAAGAACAGAACTAAGGTTATAGTTCCCCACCCAGCTGTTAGATCCCTCTTCGTTCAAAAGGAATTAGGAGAAAGGAGGGGAAACTGGGTCACAGCTCTTCAAGAATATGACTTAGAATTTAAGACGGCCACTATCATCAAAGGACAAGGCCTGTGCAAATTGCTTACATAAAATCCAACTGATGAAGAGCAGCATTAGAAAAATGAAGCTGAGTTGAATTCAGTTGAAGTATGTCCTATCTTCAAAGCTCCTCAATCATGGTACAGGGATCTGTTGCATTATCTGCAGCAAGGATACCTACCTGAACACTATATCTCTAAGCAAAGAAGGGCGCTCTGTTTGAAATCAGCATATTATCAAATCATTGATGGAATACTTTTCAGAAAAAAATTACGATGGAATTTTTCTTAGATGCCTAGAAAAGGAAGATACAAGTAAAGTTGTCAAAGAATTACACGATGGTCTCGCTGGTGGACATTATTCAGGGGAGACAACAGCTCACAAGATACTTAGAGTTGGATATTATTGGCCCACTCTATTCTGATATGCCCATGCATATACACGAAACTATGATATATGCCAGAGAAGTGCTGGGAAATTACCTAAGGCAGCAGGACCCTTGGAGCCGGTTATTATCTCTGAACCTTTTGAACAATGTAGCATAGATGTTATTGGAGAAAGAAACCCAAATTCTTCTTTACAACATCGATACATCCTGATGGCTACCGACTACTTCACCAGATGGACGGAGGCTATCCCATTGCGCAAGATCAATGAAGATGCAGTCATCAGTTTCTTGAAGGAAAACATCATAACGAGGTTTGGGGTACCAATTTTCCTTGTTTTTGATATTGCTCCTTATTTCTCGTCTTTTAGGATAAATAAATTTGTTTATGAATGGGGAATTAAACCGCATTATTCAGCCAATTATTACCCTCAAGGAAACGAAATAGTTGAATCTTCAAACAAAAACCTCATTCGAATTCTCAAGAAGACTGTGATAGAAAATCAGCGAAGTTGGCATATAGCTCTCCCAAATGATTTATGGGCAGATAGGGTGACTCCAAAGAACCCATTAGGGGTTTCCCCTTACACTCTTGTCTATGGCAAGGAAGCCATCCTCCCTCCCAACATTTTGCTCCCATCCTTACAGTTATCCCAAGCCTCTCAAGGGTCTAGTAGCCAAGTCTTACAATCCAGGATCAATACCTTGCTTCAACTTGAAAAAGCCCGACAAAAAGCTAAAGACCGATTCCATCAACACCAAGACATAGTCAAAAGATGGTTCGATAAGATGAAGTCCAATAAAAGAAGTTTTGAAGTTGGGGATTTAGTCCTGAAATGGGATCATAATCATGAAGGCAAGGGGATGCACACAAAATTCCAACATTTATGGATAGGCCCTTACCAAATTTCAGCAAAGCTCGGCCCATCCACTTATAAGCTGACAGACCTCCAGGGAGAGGAAGTAACCCTTCCTCTCAATGGCCTCGCCTTGAAACAATACTTTGTGTAAGTCTCACTGAGACTTTCTGTACATAATTAAAACTTTTCTTTTATGTTTATTTAGCCCCTTGTTTTCATTGTTTTCAGCTATGTTGTTTCTTTTCTCAACATTTGAACCTTTTGTACAAAGTTTGTTTTATAAAAACACCTGTGGTCGAGTTTCTCATCAAGATAGGTCTCTCGAAGAAACCTCACAACTCATGAAGCCGAAAATACCCTCAAATGAAAGTCTATCTATGTATTTTTCTCTTGCTGAACGTTCTCCAAAAGGAAGGAATCCTATTTTGTTAGTCACACTAACCCTTGTTTAAATAGCAGAGATCTAGGATTATCTTTATCACTATCTTTGGGCTCCATCCACTCTCACACTTAAAGGCATCTCAAGAAGGTCATTGAAGTTGGACCCACGGAGAGTAGCACATCTTGAGGGCATAGGGTATTGAAATGACTAGATGCTGCAAATCTAACAGCCAAAATGGCTTATAATCAAGGGTCTATTTTCTAGAAATTCTCGCCTCAATTGAAGCATGGCTGAGACAAAAGCAAAGCGTATAAGTCAAGAAAGCTGTCCAAAAGACTCAGCTCAAGCTAGGCTCCTCTCCGTCCGTGAGGCTTGATCAAATCAATAAAATATCTCACTCACACAAAAGGACATTATGGATTGAGGAGCCAAAATCAAAGATCATATTTAAAGAAAATATTTCTGGAAGGCCCAAACAGCAAAGCTGTCAAATGTATGAACATCCAAAGGGATGCATGCGGCATGGGAATGAGAAACAAGAGCAATAGTGTCTATGAGAAGGTGTTGCAAATCCTGTGGATTCCGATAGCAGTAGCCATCTGAAAGATGAATCTTCTAAAATGAACCCCATATGTTGGCCCTTTGAAAGTTTTAAAGATGTCTTCATCAAAGTTCCCCTTTCCCCAATGGCCAGCAAATAAAATGACTTCCTCCTTCGCTGAGATTCGAGTGCTCAGCTGAATATTGCATATAAGATGGATGTCTTTGAAGAAGGCTTCGGATCAACAAGAGCGATTTTTTCAGAGATCTGTTTTCGCCAGCGACTCGCCAATTGTTATTGCAGCAACATCCCCCCAAAAAATTTTGTAGATATTGGGGCCCCTCCTTTCATTTTCTTAGAAAGACTGCCTAAAAAAAGTTAAGTCTCCTTTGAAAAATTTTGGACTTAGTTTTTGTTCAACTGAGGAATCTGCTTTAAAATTGAAGTTTTCTTCTAAGTCAAAACTCAAAATTCTCTCCCGAAATGCGGATGAACTCAGCATTCTCTCCTGAAACTGCGGAAGAACTTGGGATTCTCTCCAGAAATTGCGGATAGACTTAAAGTTGCCCCCCGAAACAGAAAAAACACTTAGTGTTTCTGAAGCTTCGGAAGAAGTTAAAATTCTCACCCGAAACAGCGAAAGAACTTGGGATTCTCTCCCAAAATTGCGGAAGCGTTCGCCAAGTGTTGTCGCAGTAAGTTGTTCTTTCCCCCAGGTTACTCAACCGTTCACATTTCGGAAAAGACTTAACCAAGTCATTCGTTAATCTCGGAAGAACTTACTGAGTCTTTCTGCAACTTCGGGACAACTCGGAAAAACCCGCCACGATAAGCTTTCGGGAGAGTGAATTTCGGAAGAACTCACAAAGTCCTCCTGAAACGTCGAAACAGCTCGCCAAAATTTTCTGTCACTACGAAGCGTCTTTTTCATCTCTCCCGCAACAAGCGAATTCCTCGCCAAGTCTCCCGCCCTTTGAGAGGAACTCATGAGTTCTGGAAGCAACTGCGGATGAAACTTATGAGTCATCGCCGCAACTAACGGTCACGCTTAAATGCCAAGTTGGTTTGAAAAGACCGTGCTATACGAGCATTAAACTCGTTTTAATGTCGTCACCTACCCGTTTAAATGCCCGCACGTATCAAATTTTATATAAGGGCGGTGGGGTTCATTGTTCCCATTGTTAGTTTTTTATTCAAAGAACATCGTTTGGAAGATTGCGTCGTTTCCCTCCAGCTCAGCGCATTCACCACCATGTCAACCTCGCTCCACCACTGTTTCATATCTAGGTAGGCTTTTCAACTGTTATCTTTGTCTTATCTATACGTTGAGGTGTTTTCCCATTTCATAACGTGGCCGGTAGGCACTGGTAGCATGTATCTTTTTAAAGAGTTTACGGCCGTCGTGGCCCCCATGGATTTCTCATTGCTGACAATTAGGAGTCATAACCATGACCAGTCATTCCCAGTTGGCCCTTTGTCTCTGAGTCGTTCGAACTTTTTTCTTTTTTCCACCGGCTGCATTTCGATCGTACTCCTACCCAAATTTACTCAAACCCAAGTTTTATGATGGCTACGTGCCTCTTCTCAAATATTATCAAACCTAAGGCAGCATCAGTAGTAGTTGGTAGAGATACTCAACCACTCGCTTGTTCGGCTCAGATAACAATTGTGGAAAACGGTTTCATGTTTTCATTTTCCTCATAGGATTCTCCACTCCGGGACAGCCTACCATTGGCCGTTAGAAGTTCCATGATGGAGGACATCCTATCTCCAAAGACTAGGAAGGAAGTGGTTTTTACACGTCATATGCTTACCTTTTCGGAAACATTTCAAAATTTCCTAACCAGGCATTGTCTCCCTAGAATAATCAAGTCTGAGGACCATATTCTATTTTCTTGAATGATCTATTTTTAGTTTGCTTCCCCAGCATGCAACCTTATAATTTTTTCTATATTTATCATTATCATGCTAAAGTTGTCTTACTCTATGTTATACTCTCATAATGTGTTACAATTTTATAATCATTCACATTTGGTTGGTGACAGGGATAAGCCACAATACCAAACGGCGGTAGAAAGAAAGCTAAAGTGATGGAACCAGAGCTAGTGCAACCAAGGACTGAAACTATTTTCCAAGACAATAAGTGTACCACCGGCATTCCTCCTGAGGTCTGTTGGGGAGATGTTTTCCGGATGATCAGGGACCAAGATATCCCAGACGTGTTATTGGAGGAAGAACAGATCTACCTCAACATCAGAACTTCCGACATAGCCAGGCCTTCTACTCGCCCTGAATTTTTCACGTGCTCTGAAGTGATCGGATGGATATTGGACCATGCCAACCCACAAACAAGAGTGTTGCATGAAATCAAGCGAGAGACTTTCGCTTCATTCCATCTGGCTTATATTGCAGCGGCCTACAAATTCTCACGTCCCCAGCAAGCTCTAAACGATGAATGGTTGGGACAGATGAATAATATCGAGATGGCTAAAAGGCTGTTGGTCACAGGCAAGCAGCTGAGGAAGAGAGATAATGATGAATATGATGTTCAGAGCTTAAGACCTCCTTTTAGATTAATTGACCTGATGTTATGCAGAATTTTTGGCATGCCCGATGGCACTGTATATAGGATACAGTGGGCTCCCATCATCCACTTCATAGCATTCAAAGGAACTGTGTTTTATTGGGCTGCTATTCTTTCGGATAGTTTGGCATCCATAGTAGCCGCAGCTATAGAAGGTTTGGCCTTAAAAAAGTCATAATTTTACATGCCTTCATATCTTATTGACTGCATTTTTTCCAAGCTCTCTTTCCCCAGGCTAGGTTGCACGTGGGATCAGGCCAACACCCCGGTCTACACTGCCTATAAAATAATGTGGGCTCAAAATTACAGAGCAAACTACAAGCTCATCTGCGAAGAGTTCATCATGCCTCTGTATGAGCATATGTTCAAGGAAGAGCCCAATTTCCTGTCAGAAAATGCCATGGAGGTCCTGGAAAGCTATGGCGATTTTTACTTCTCAGAACAGGGCACTTACATCAGGATGTTTGGAGGTACCAAAGCATCATACATTTTTCCAAAATATGCTATTGATTATGTAGTCCTCAAGGAAGCAGTCAGGCAATTTTTCCTTGATGGAATAGGAGGACCTCTTAACACGCAACATAAGGCTTCCTTCCCTCCTTTGCCTTTCTGCATAGGAGCCTATTATTTCTCAGGGGTTGCAACATCCGAGGAGTACATTCAAGAGTTGAAAGCTTTCCACTTCGGTGAGGTGATCTTCCATAGAAATGATAGGTGGAGCAAGGTTGCCGAGCATTGCAAGGAGGTATATGTTCATTTTTAGTATGCTCATTACTATGATGTAGAGGAAGAAGTGTTCAGAAGCATCAGCAACATGACTGAGTTGCATATTTGTCGTCATGGAAGTGGAGCTAGCTCTAGCTCTGCCATAGCCCGAGAAGCCAATCTGCAGAAAGAAAGGGAAGCAGCTGAGGCCCTGGCCCGCGAAGGACAAATATTGACATAACAAGCAAGACTGCAACAGGAAGCAGAAGAAGCAAGACTGCAACAGGAAGCAAAAGAAGCAAGACTGCAACAGGAAGCTGAAGAAGCAAGGTTGCTGAGAGAAGCTGAAGAAGCAAGGTTGCAGAGAGAAGCTAAAGAAGCAAAGCAGCAGAAAGAAGCAGAGGAACGAGAGCAGAGGGAGGCAATTGAAAATCAGCAGCGGGATGAAGAAGAAAAAGGAAGGCATAAAGCTGAAGAGGGACAAAAGGCGGAAGAAGAGATTAAGACCAATGAAGATGCCCAGGCAGATGGCTCCAGTACCCGAGATATGGGAACAAACACATCTCAAGTAGGTGGCTCCGGCACCCAAGATATGGAAACAGACACATCTCAAGTAGTGTAGACCCCACCCATGGAGACAGAAGTAAATGTAAGAGATCTCCCAATCATCCTTTACACCCCATCAGAAGATCATACTGTGTCCCGATGGGATGAGTTTGTGTATTATAAGAAGAAGAAGGTCGTGGTCTTGAAGTCAGAAGAGAGGATAAAGAGACTCTTCCAAGAATATATTGTCACCCAGCGGGAGACCACGGTTATGCAAAATACAAATAAGGATCCCATAGCCATGGCATCCTCCACTGGGTCAGCTGCAAAAGCAACAAAGGACAATGTGGTCGATATGGTCAGAGAATTTGAGTCAACAAAGAGGAGAGCTCGCATGCTGCAACATATTGTGGCTAATGAGCAGGCTTACAGGGATCTTATAGTGAATGAATATAATCGCCTGTCTGTTGATCACAAGGAGTTGTCAGATAAGTATCGCCATCTAGAAGAAGAAAAGGAGCATCTGGCAATCCAGATGATGGTTCTAGAAGCGGAAAAGAATGATTCTAAAGCTAGAGTTTTTCATCCGGAAGCAGATAAGCAGGCAATGGTTGAACAGTTAGAGTAGGCAAAAAGCAAAGCGATAGATATATCTCCCTTTCATGAGCTATCCTGTGACATTTTGAGACAAATGTACGCCACACAGGAGCTGATCACTGAGGAAGTGTGCAGGCTCAAAGCCATGATGGTTAGGTTGAAAGAAGTCAATGCAGAAGCCAGTAGGCTTAAGGGAAAATACACTCAGGTTAAATCCAACATCTTGAGCCAGATGGAATGGAGAGAAGGAAAGGTCGATTTCCCCAAGCATCTCCCATTCAAATCTGCAGATGATTTTAAGGAATATGTAGCCCTTATGGAGTTTGGCAGGAACTGTGGCCTCAAGCTGATGGCTAAGATCCAGGGAACAATTGAGAAAAGTAACAGCCTGTATCAAAAGATCCATGAAGTGCATGAAAAATGCAAGCTGATCTTTCCCCAGTCCCTCGATGAGTTTCCAAGTAGAGAGCAGCGTTTATCAGACTTGAAGGAAGAGCTAGGCATTCAAATAGAATATGTAAAGAAGATTGATGTCCTAGCTATTGATGATCTCCATCACTATATTGGGCTATCATCAGTTTACAGTCATTTGCTTAAAGAAATCCACCAAGCAGCAATTGCATAAATCCATGGTATTGAAGTAGAGCTTGGTAAGCATGTGACTTCCCAGAAGATCTTGCTCCCTTCACCAGCAAATGTGGTTGTCAGAGACACTGGTATCTGGTTCAGTTATATTGTAGAAGAGGAAAAGAAAGCAGTAGCAGCAGTAGCAACCAGCACAAACACTTCATCCCCAACAGAACTGCCACCCCAAGGATGAACACGCTAGTCATAATGCGTTGTTCTTATTTTGATCTGTTTTCCCTGTGTTTAGAGCGTAGAGTCACTAGACAGCTGTCGTTTTCTATTTTTTGAGAAAATTTCTGTTATAGGGAAAGGGCCACGATTTGTTTATTTCTAGGAAAAGTCTTTAAAGGACAAGTGTAAGAGCCAGGTAGCCGCCCAAGAGGCATTTTGTAAAGATATAAATAGAGGCTTAGGGAATAGTGTAAAGGACTTTTGGCAGGGAAATGAACTTTCTTAAGTTTGTACGAACTATTTTGCACTTGCTTCTAGAAAGTGAATTTGCCTAATATGAGCCTGGAGAGGACGCATCTTGCCTGGGAATGAGTGTACGATGTCTGTTGGATTCTTCTGGTGACATTTATACCTATTTTAGTGAAATCTTTCTCTGTTGTTCGAATTATTTTTGTGCATTGAATGATTTTACTATGTTCTGTGCAATTATGTTTTCTCTCATATGAGTAATAGACTGCTTTCACATTTATATAAAAGCTATCTTTTATATTCTTCATTTCTTACTGTGGGTGTATCTCTATGATTTAATGGTTATCTGTTGATCTTCAGATGCTTCTTTTAACATATTACTCATACTTATAATTTTGCTTCTTGCAGGGATAGATTAGGTTTATTTTAGTTTTAGACACATATTTGTTTCAAGTTCTGCATTTAGATTAAGTTAGCTTAGGCGCTTGCATATCATTTTAAACATAAAATCAAAAAAGAATGGTGGATCGGGCCATAACCGGTGTAATTGAAGCAAATCTCCAAATCTAACGGTTGTCGGAACCGTTAACCAGACGGATTCCCCATACCATACGGTGGACAATCTAATTGGGATAGTCTACCGGGGAGGATCCCTTTCTGCTTGATGCTGCAATCTTCGAGGATTCAACCGGTTCATACCCAAGGAAATTGCATCGGTTAAGGTTCTAACTACCGCCAGATACTCTACGGCATTATCGGTTGCGAATCCAAGGCAACTTCCTCCTGAGATGATGAGCTCACCTGTTGGGGAATACAGTACCCAGGATGCCGAGGCAAGGTTACGGGTATGCCGGTTGGTGTCGTCCGCGAATCCGTAGCATGTTTCCATCTGCACATGCAGATAGAACATGGTATGAGAAGCGAAAACAAGATCTAAAGACACTCAACAACAAGTGCATCGCACCACACAAAAACACACAAGCACGCCATGTACAGTATATACAAGAAAATCTATGCATGAGAGGATCAGGCATAGTACCTCTTCAGGTAAATCCCATTACGGGGTTCCCCCAAAGATATTCCATCATAATCTTCAAGCTTGTAGGCTCCCTTTTCCAAAACACATTTGACAATGTAAGGTCCGTGCCACATGGACTCGAACTTTCTTGCTCCTAGTTTTTCATGCTTCTGGTCGTATGTGAGGACCAGGTCACCCTCGTTGAAGATACGGGGTTCAACTGACTTGTCGTATTGAGATTTGATGTGTTTCTTGTGTGCTTTATTAGCAAGAGCAGCATCTCGGCAAGACTCTTCAAGTTTTCCTAAGTACAGGAAACGTTCTTCCTTGGCAGTAATGTTAGGAAGAAGTTCGATAGCGAGTTGGGGATATGGAATTTCGCACTCTATATCCAGGACAACTTCCAATCCATACACCAATTGGAAGGGAGTGTAACCTATGGTGATTTTAACAGAGGTTCTGTAGGCCCACAATGTTGAAAAGAGCATATTATGCCAGTTGGACTTGTGCGTACCTACCATCCGTTGGACCATAGTTTTCGAGATCTTGTTAATGGCCTCGACCTGTCCATTGGACTGCGGGTAGTAAGGTGTTGAGTTTTCGTGTCGAAAACCCAATCTATCACTCAGTTCATCAACCATATGGTTTTGAAAGTGAGAACCGTGATCGGTAACTCTAGCTTGAGGAACTCCAAACCACGCTATTACATGATTGAACATGAAGAGTGCGACGGTTCTGCCATCGTTTTGGTATGTAGGCATTGCCTCGGCCCACTTTGTGAAGTAATCCACAGCTACAATGATGTATCTATGCCCCCCGGTCGAGGTAGGCTTACAATGCATAAAATCGATGCCCCATTTTGCAAAGGGGCCCACGTCAATAACCGGGTGTAACGAGGCGGGATGGGTGTGCTTCTTTGTATGAAAGTGTTGGCATGGAGGACATCTTTTCACGGCCTCAATACAATCTTTGAAGATAGTAGGCCAATAATATCCTGCGCGGAAAATATTTTGGGTTGTGGCCATCCCAGAGAGGTGACCGCCACACGCCCCAGCATGACAGTCATTCATTATGCATTCAGCCTCATCATGAGTTAGACAACATCAAAGAATGGAATTGATGCCACGGTGGTACAAAGTATCACTGATGATCAAAAACTACTTTGCATGGTGACGAATCCGACGACGGTCATCGCGAGAGTGTTGAGGGTTGAAGCGTTGGGTTTGAAGATATAAAGAAATATCTCCATACCATGGATCAGTCGTATTGATGAGAAACAATGACTCATCTGGAAAGGAGTCATTGTGCTCAATTTCTACATCAACACAGGGAAAGTCACAAATCAGCTCAACAAACACCAAGGATTTTTTGGACTTGGCTTTCTCGAAAAGAAGATCGAACTCTTTTAGTATCACGATCCAGTGTGAATACTTGCCCCCAAGCACCTGACGTGTCAGTACGTGGTACATGGGGTTCGAGTCTACAATGACGGTGGTGGTGCGGAGCAGGATGTAGTGTCGGAACTTTTGGACGGCGATGACCGCCGCGAAAGCAAGTTTTTTGACATGTGAATATCTAGTTTTAGTGTCAGTGAGACCCTTACTTGCATAGTATATGACATGTTCCTGGGCATTTTGATTCTCCTGAACCAAAACCATGGCAATTGTGGTAGCAGAAGCAGCGAGATATAAGATGTAATCTCAGAAATAATTCGGCGGTTGGATTACGGGGGCATGCATGATGGCATGTTTGATGTTGTCGAAGGATTTTTTAGCTTGATCGTCCCAAATGAACGGGACGTCCTTCTTAAGCAACCTCATGTACCCCTTAGTCTTTTCCGCGAAATTACAAACAAAATGTCTTAAATAAGTCACCTTCCCTTGGAGACTTTGAAGTTTCGTCACAGTGGTGGGAGGTGGGAGGTTGACAATGGCCTCCACCCCATCCCACGGGCCATCATCAACATTCATAACTTCCATGATGGACTCATCTGAATGAAAA
Source organism: Larix kaempferi (assembly GCA_027924585.1). Classification (NCBI taxonomy): domain Eukaryota; kingdom Viridiplantae; phylum Streptophyta; class Pinopsida; order Pinales; family Pinaceae; genus Larix; species Larix kaempferi. The sequence continues at coordinate 5,470,568 of BSBM01000339.1, forward strand.
GTCCAAAGTAAGAGGTCAGGTAGGGATGATACCCGTTGCAAAGAACAAGATGGGGAGGCCATGGTTAGGTGGTCCTCCAATGCTAATTGGATAGCCTCGTAAATACATTCAGCAGGTGAAAGAGGCATTGTGTCTCCAGTCAGGCGTGTTGTGGCTTCGTCCGGTACAAGCCAAGTATCAATAGAGCGAGATGAAATCTCTGTGGAGATCATGTTCACTGAGGCAACATGATTAGGGGGGTCCGAAATGGGAAAAATGCCCATGAGAGATGAATCTTTCAAAAGGCCAACACCTATACTCTCATACTGTTTTGACGTTTGTCCAATGGAATGAACATGGTCACCAGGATGAGCAGTAGTGTCCGGCGTGCAAAAATATAATTGGTCGATGGTAACAATTCGTCCTTGGTGGGGGAATTGCACCGTGTGGAAGACTAAAGAAGCTACCACCTGCATGGCGTAAAACCAATTGTGACCAAGCAAGAGATTATAGTCTATTGGGGCAGAGGCCACTTCCACATTGATGGTTACGGTCTTTCCGCCTAGCTCAACTGCGATAGCTTGTAGGAGCCCATGGGGTTGAAATCCATGCCCGTCAAATGCTTTCAACGTGGTAGGAGAACGATTCAATTCGGGAAAGCCAACGCTCTCCAACAGGCGATCGACATGACAGATGTAGAAGCACCTTCGTCCAAAAGGGTACGATGGACAATTTTCCCAACGAGGTTTGCAGCTACTTGAAATGCGAGCTGATGGGAAAGCCTCGACTTGAAATGGTCAAGTCGAAACATGATGGTATTCAAAGAATCAAGGTCAATGGCACCGATTGCTGCGAGGAGAGTTTTGCGTTGATTGGGACAATTCTGCAAAACTTCCAGCATGGACATGGTGCAAGGGGCTTGTGCCAAGTCTTCTACGATATTGTAATTATGTGCTGCCCGAGCATTAGGATTAAAAACAACTTTTCTAATCGTACCCTTGGGAAGCCACAATATCGAGTCGAATGATGGCTTCTCAATGGTGAGAGAAAATGATGGTACAGTGACATCAGGTAAGGATTTGGAAGCTTTTTTAGCATTACTCCCAACAGGTTCTTTTGAAGGGACTGTGTCGTATGATCGTGAGCGAGTGTTCAAATTGATCATCTGATTTCGCACCATGAGAACATGTGCGGTATTGGATGACTCCCCTTGGGTTGGGGGAGGTTGAGCAATCATCTGTTGGTTTTGAGATGGAAACGGATCGTTGAGGACTGCAGGAGATGGTTTACCCCTAAGAAACTTTTGGACTTCATCTCTATGGGGACACTCTTTGGAAAAGTGATCATCTCCACACAGTAAACAAGGATACTTCAGTTTCTGTTTCTATTTTGCGTCATCAAGAGTGCTCTTTTGGTCTTGCTGGGCAGAAGATTTCTTAGGTTTTCCCTTATTTTTATTCTTACTACCAGACTTCTAAGGTGAAGCTGCTGAAACAGAATTCACCTCTTTAGTAGCAGCAGGGGTGGATGACTTGGTGGTGTTGAGACCAGCCTGTGTTGGTGATGGGGACGAACCCTGGGGGTTCAAAGAACCAATAGTCTGATGAGGAGGCTGGGTGTGAAGGGATCCAATGATGCCATCGGCTTGGGGTCCCTTGAGTGGCTTCGCAGGGTCGTTAGTGTCACAGGGTGTGTCAGGAAGAATATCAAACAAAGTGCCAGATTGAGTGTAGACTAGGTCTAGTACATGGGCACTCGCGATGGCTTGTTCTTCGGTGATAGCACCTCGCATGGAAACATCTCTTGCTATGACATGGATGAGGGACTTCGTAAACCAATCTGCAAGGAGTTGATCTGGAATGGGAGCTTGATGAGACTACGTCTCCTTCGCCACTCATGGATATGATCATAAATATGAGTAGTGGTATTCTGACGGAGCGAGGTTAAAAGCTCGGTACCAGTTTCATACCATATGGGCAGCTGGAAATGAGTCAAAAAATTTCATGGCAAGAGAACCAAAATCGGGAAAAGAATGGGGTGGTAACTCGATGTACCATTTGGTAGTCGAATCGGTGAGAGTCCTTTGAAATAACCTAAGACGGATTGAGTTGTCTGTTAAGGAATTAGACGAACACCATAAGTGGTATGTCATCACGTGGTTTTTAGGGTCTTCACCCGACTTGCCATCAAATTTGGGGATATCAGACGGAAGTTTCACCGCAATCGGTGGCCAATTAGATCCGTGGTAAATAAGATCGTTGGTTAAATGGGATAGATCGGGCAGGTCCAAAGTGGCCAGGAAAGGTAGCTGTGGAATCGGCTGCGTGTATTGATAGTACGGATAGGGCGTGTATGGACCAAACTAACTGTAAGGCGTACCAGGAGGAAACTAACCATAGGGGGGTATGCCACCTGGACCAAAAGAGGGTCCGCCACCATAGGGTGGTCCATTCCAAAAAGCTAGGGGTCCAGCTCCACCACCAGGAGGGGGTGGAGGTCCGCCGCCACCGCCGAGGGGAGGTGGAGGTCCGCCTCCACTTCCAGGAGGAGGTGGAGGTCCATAACCATAATATGGTGGTCCATGACCGCCTCCGCCTGGAGGAGGGGGTGGGCCACTTCCGCCGCCAGAAGGGTGGTTACCCCCACCACCTCCGCTGCCGGAGGGATGAGGGTCGCCACCACCACCACCACCATAATAATTAGATCCACCACCACCTCCGCCTGGAGGAGGTGGTGGACCACCTCCACCGCCCCAAGGGAAATGTCCTCCTCCACCATTATAGGATGATCCTCTACCGCCTCCGCCAAGAGGGGGTGGTGGACCATTCCTGCCGCCACCGAAAGGGTGGGGGCCGTTGTTGGTAAAATGAGTTGGACCTCCGCCAGAGTTAGGAGGGGGCCTTCCGCCTCCAAGAGGAGGTGGGGGAGGAAATATCGGGAGTGGTGGTGCTTGAGGGATAGTCGGTTGGGGTCCATGTTGCAACACGGGCTGTTTCCCCCATAGAGTGTATGGATTCCCGGGATAAGGTATCCTGTATGGTGCGTTTCCGGGATTGGATTGACCCGGTGCAAGGTTAACAGAACCTGGATACGCTTGACTCCATGAGGGTTGAGTTACAATGGATGGGCCCCCAACATGAGATAATCCCATGGTGGATGGTCTAGCGGATTGGGAAGTTCCAACGGAAGGTCCGTTGGGGATTCCACCACCTACGTTTTGGTTAGGAAACGAGGGTTTCCCCCCGGCCACAATAGATTGATCACCAAGCAAGGGTTGAACCAATTTAGGTTGTTGATTAGATACCGTAGTAATAACATTACCAATAAGATAATCCATGGGAATGGAATATCCTCCCCTTGAATTTTGAGGTGGGGGAGGAGCTCGTAAAGTAACCGTGGTAGTAACAGGTGTGTTGGACTGTTGTCCTTCCACTGGTTGGTTCACTTGAACTGCAGGACTGGACTCATGCGAGGGTTGACCAGTCTCATTAATGGTCGCGTGGTGGGAAGATTGTTTCGGTGATCCAAAATATATCGAATGAACTGGGGTGTCTCTGTACCCAGGTCATTGTTCGAGACTTTGTCTTCGAAGGTCATCACCCCTAAGACGTAATTGTTCCAAACGTTCGCGGATAGGACCGAAAATCTCAGCAGGGTCAGGCCTGTAGTAGGGTCTAGAGGGATTTGGAGTAGTCCATTTGGGTGGAGATTAGATGGAAAAATGAGCCACTGGGTGGCCTGTAGAACAACTGCTATGGGGCCATCCTAGGGACGGTTTATCCATTCCAATGATCCAGGTTCTCCCGATAAAACGGGAGACAAGCCTTGTGAAGTAGAAGTGTCCGCCTCTTAGCCCTGTGTAGGGTTAGAGGCAGGTGAGTCTGAAGGAAGCAAAAGTCCTCCAACATTCAAAGTGGGGTTCTCCACTTCAGTAACTGCAGTCGTATTACGCTAATCCATTCTTACCCTCGAAATAACCTCCAAGTTAAGGGGATATTTGGGTGATAAGTTTAAGATCCTACGGGACCTTCTCCAAGGAAATCCACCAGAGTGTCAGGAAAATAAGCCAGGATGGCTGAAACAGCGTTCCTCCTAAGGGTATGCTACAAAAGAAAAGCAGTCCAAAAAAACCTACTCAAACTAAGGCAACAAGCAGACTTATGTGACAGAGTGGATTCAAATTCTGGAACCTCACGGGATTATCAAGGCATTGCAAACCACGATATACTGCAGGGTCCAACAATATGACACGACAAAGAGGATTGGGACCGTACCCTTGCCTACATACCCAATTACCTAGATAGTACGTGTGTACTAATCTCCCCGAGTGTTGTTCTCGGTGTATTGCTTTGCCAAGACGGTCAAATGGTTAACTCAGTTGGTTTCAGGAATTCTAGTGGTGTCTCCCGATATACACAAGGTACGTGGGAGCTCAAATCCATAGTGGTGTTGTCTAATGTACAACCGTTCGGCAAGAGACCTTCCGATATACTACCGAGTACGTGATACGCCCTTCGATATACGCCAAGTACGGATTATGGTACTTGGTGGGTACGTGAAGGAGCTCGATATACCGATAAGTACGTGGAAGACTACAATACCCCTGGGATACAGTGCAGGAAAATAACGATAGCTGCCACGCTTAACGACGTCGGAACACGTCTCTAACTTACACACAAGTTACTAAAAATTTTACCCTAGTTCTACCGTTAATTTTAACTTGGACAGTTAGGTGAATGCATGAGGTGAGTACATAATCGGAAGCATAATGCAATTCCTAGCTACATGCACGAAATATTATTTTCTTTTAATGAATTCTAGCTATGGAAAGGAGAAATCTTTTCTTTCCGATGAGATTGCCAAAACCACACAATGCAACAGTTCCCATTTCAAACAAGTTTGACTATGAAAGTATTCTTTTCATTTTTGCAAAACACAAAATCACAACATTACTAATCCAAATCACAACATTTTTTTCTTTTTCTTTTCAAAACGAAAATGATACTAGGTAATGAAAAGAGAGAATTCTAAGATGGAGTATGCAAGATTTTCAATTTCACTTTCAATGGCCCAAAAGCGATGAAAAATAAAAGAAATGCACCTATCTTTCCCTAGCATGGAAATACTTTTTCTAAAACTGAAACGTAATTTGAGTCTTTCAAGAAGATGAGCGATTTATAATTCAGGAAAAACACAATTGATCACACATTCATTCAATTTTTCCAAAACACGAATGAAAACGTTCCGATGCAAGAATGATTTTCTTCAGAAACATTCAAGAAATGATGGGAAAGAAGCACTTTTAACTTTTCAATGGATGCATCAAAGAATAAACTTGACAACAATTGAGCTTTCAGATCTAAATGAACGAAAAGAAAACACTACTTGCAACACTTGTACCCTCAGAAAACTCAAGAAAAGACAAGCACTCAATCAGGATGAAAGACACACTTAACTCAAAATCAAACAGTAGCAAGAAAACCAAGCAAGCAAAGCTCAAAAGATAATGTGAATGAGGTCTAGAAGCTGATATAGTGCAATGATCAGATCAGGGATGGAAGGAAGGGAATGCAAGGGTGAGAAGATGAAGGTGGACGAGACAAGAGTATCCACCACTACCGATCCTCAGACTTGTCCAAAACGGAACCCAAAATCAATCCAAACAAAACCAAACACCCAATACGCAAATAAAAAATGAGATCTCTGGCTAGATCTTGCAGCACAGAGGGAGTTCATACAACAAACCAAAGTTCAGAATTGTCAAATGGAGAGGGGATGCCTGCATGTCAAATTTTGACAAATCGGCGCACTCTGTGCTTATACACAGTGCGACGCCGAAGTTCACCAATGTGGGAAGTGCAACAACGTCGCAGTATACCAATGAAAAGGTTGCGATGAGTGACTAACAGGTAAATAACAGAGGTCAAAAATGACACAGTGTCGCTCTGTTTCCACTAACTAGGTGCGACGGGTGAGATCCAAGTCCAAAAATGATTCAGATCTGCAAGCAGTGAACCATGGAATGGTTTGGAAATGAGTAGTACAAACTCAGAGGAAGTAGATCAGAGTCTTCAAGATGAAGATCTAATAGTGAAATCAACTCATGAAGAAAATGACAAATGGAAGGCTTGTGTCAAGCAATCAACTGAAAATGACTCTCAAGCAATTACAGAATCAGACATTGTACTCCCCAGTATGGTCGCCAGATTTGTTTATCGGACAATCCACTCGAGCGAACGCGAGCAGGATCTCCCTAGCTCAATGTGAGTCTAGAACAAATAGAACAGACTACAAATGGATTTCGTATATCTACTTAAGGATCAAGTGCTAGATGTCTTACCTTTTATTTTGCAATCATTTTTCCTAAATGTTACTCCACGTCTAGCGGTCGTCAGATCTAAGCGGCAAGACCTGTTAAGACACGAAGAACAACATAATACAAGTAAAGAGCATCTATACAATAAGAGATCTAAGTAAAAAGTTAAGCAGGTAAACTACTCAATATCATCACACATTAAAAATATTGGTGGAAAGCATTTGTATTACTGTAAATAGGGAAATACATGGTAGAGACATAGAACTACAACCAAAGCTTAACGCTGCAGCCCTTCTCCATCCAAGCCATTTGCCATATCCTACCAAGGAAGTATGAGTCCTCCAATAGGTGAGTGGAGATTTTCCAAGGATGATTTCACCAACATGTAGATACCATAGACTTCCTCCCCTTGAATGGGAGTGAGCTTCATTTAAATAGGACTAAGTGGATAGGATATGGATAGGATAGGTTGAGATATGATAGGAGAGGCTTAAGGGATCTCTCCAAGGTGTTAGGAACCGAGTGCCAGCTCCTCCAAGAGGTCAGCTATAGGGTCCCAAGTCAGCAAGCTTCGAGAAGGAACTCGAAGAAGCTATTTTTTCCATCTAACTGACTTCGTCGCACCCTGTAATGAGGTAAGGTGCGACGTCACATGTTGCTTATGTGCATCCTACGACGACCTCTCAAAACCTAGTACAAATGAGTGCAAATCCTTTCAGGTCAATCACTCAATCAGGGTAACTTCAGGGATGTATACACTGAATCTGATGATGAGAAGATTTTAGGTGTAACAAACCCTCATCATAGATTTGGTCCCTAGTCTCTTATTTCATCGATATTGCCTTAATAAATGACCTAGGATCAAGAAGGAGCTACAAATTGACACTTATAAAGCATGGGATTTATTTGATGGTGCTTTCTAGGATCCATGACCGATTGTTGTTTTGGGGTTTGTCCTCTATCTCCCTAATCATGTATAGATTTAGTTCGAGGGTGCTAACTTCAGCAAGGGCACTAATGACACTTTGAAATGAATTCCCTCCTTGAGAAGAACACTGGTTTTATTCAGGTTTTCAGTGACTTGATACTTATGATCAATTGGATGAAAGGTTTCTCATAGATTCTAAACCTATCACTTTCCTCACTAGATTTATAATTAAAATAAGTGGCTTCTTAGTTCTAACACATTTTCTTATATCATGTCTATAGAGAACAAAAGTGTTATGGATACTCTTCAAAGGAAGGACTTGGTCTTCCAAATCATACATTTCCTTAGAGGAATTTCATGATGGCCTTATGTTTGATAAAAGGATTTCTTATTTATATTAATTTTAGTTCATTTTACCTACTCATTTTGGAGGCTATAATATGCCATGTGCAGTTGACCCATACTTCTGCACTAGTAGACTAGTTTATAGCACTTATATAGGTTTTAGATTTATAGTTTGTATTTGGAACTTCTTTCGGTAATTTTTCGGGTTAGTGCTATAAGCACCCGATGATTGTATTTTTGGTTCTTCTTGAATAAAAATATACAATTTTTCTAGGGAAAAAATTATATAATATTTGATTCATTAATCTAGGTGGATATTGGTGTCCACCCACTTGTTCCACTAATTCAAAATGGTTCCACATCTTGATAGTTTTACATATGCGTTTTAGGTCTCGAACTATTGATGTTTATTCAAGCATTTCCATTGTGTTTTTGGAAGTAGATGTAAGCTGCAAAATATTTGATTATGTGGATTAATAAACTCATATAACATGAATTAAGATTTGCAATGGTCCAATAAATTCCCTAAATGGATTTCATATGCAAAATTTGTGACCCTGGGAATTTGATGTATCAACTAACCTTCTTGGGGGATGCATTCATTTTTCCACATCATTTCCTAGGACTAGGGTTTTGGATATTTAGGATTTTTACATCCTAGGGACTCATACTTTATGTTTAAAAATAATGTTTGGCCTCTTGTAATATATTTTTACAAGTGAGATTAATTGGAACATATCTCTTTAGAGACAAGCTACCACCATTCTGGCTAGTTTGTATTGCTTTGTAGTTTGTGGTCTTTGTGCATGTCCCTGATAAGGTATGAGTAACAAATTAATGGGTCTCAAACTAAATAAGCTTGTGGAATGTCTCTCTATTTGACCTAAGGATCTTATCCTGGAAAAAGAAAAGAGAGAAGGAGATCCTATAAAAGGTGTTGCTCAAGGAAGCCCTCATGCAACAAAGGAATGAGATTATGGATAATTTGATCGAGTTACTCTGATGACTTCCAACAACGATGGAGACACCTTCAACTAGCAAGCATCTCAAAGGTGCAACACACTTCAAAGTACAAGTTAAATTTTAAATTCATTTATTTGAAGTCCAAATAGACAGATTATTTCCAAAAATGGTTAAATATATTAGAGGGTTATTACTCTATTAAAAAAATTGATAGTGAAAAGGTCACCTTTGCACTCCTTAATTCCCTCTCCATGTCAAATATTGGTGGGATGGTTACTCAGAGAGACATGTTAGAGAGGATTATAAAACACTCAAGGTTGAACCCACTTGGGCAGCTTGTGTTGATGCCCTTGGTGAGGATTTTACCTTATCGAAAATTGTGATGACTAGTACACAAGATGTACAACTTTAAACCATGAGAGAGACCAGACGGTGTCAAGTTTCAACAATATATTCCATACCTTGCTCTTAAAATTGGGTTTCAAAGACTCTAAGAGGCACTTGGTACTAAAGTACCATAGTTTCCTATATAGTTACATCCAAACAAAGACAAAAATCTCGGGCATATCCTCACTAGTCAAATCAAGAGAAGAATTAAGAAAAAGAATAAATGGGAGTTTGGGTATGCAAATCTATTATAGTAAAATCTTGGTAAATGTGGCCCTAACTCATAGAATAAAGGATAGAGAAAGGATACCCATTTGATAATCTGTAGGGATCTAGCAATTGTAACAAACCCACAATCTAACTCTCAAGATTAGCTGCAAAGAAGAAGAAGCATGCATTCAATAATCACTCACAAACACAGAATAATGGACAATGTCAATATCATACAATGAATAATGAATCTAGAGAATGTGTTACAATAATCAATGATGAGGCATCATATAGGATTTGAATTAGCCAAGTAGGGCATTCGAATCTGAGCTCAAAGTCTAGCATGAATAACTATGGAGACATCATCCAGTCGATAGTATCAGTCATATATGGTAAGAGTCAGTCAAGTGTGACCACCTGAGTCTAACAGAACCATCTAGCCATAAATCAGGGAAAAGAGACTCCAAGGTGGGTGCATGAGGCTGTCTAACTCAAAGTATAGCTTGGATAACAATGGAGACATCATCCAGTCAATAGTATCAGTCATAAATGGTAATAGTCAGCCAAGTGTGTCTAACTGAGTCTAACAGAACCATCTAGGCATAAATCAGGGAACGGAGACACCAAGGGGGGCGCATGAGGTTGTCAAATAGTCAAGTGGAACTCCATAACAAGATAACTAGAAGCTACAAGCATTCAGCATGAGCAATCAGTGGAAGAACTACTCAATCAATGCACTAACTGAATGATAACTCCTGGTAGGTGAGATAAGGCGCCCTAACTGAGTGAAAACTGAAGGTAGGTGAGTAAAGGCGCTCTAACTGATAGTTGTAGGTGAGAAAGGCGCACTTCCAATGCACAACTTTCATGTCCCCTCCCATCATACCAGCATGGGAGAGAACATCACTCTGATTCCGGGACTTCTAGCCCCATATCCATTAAGTAAAAAAAAAAAAATCATTAATAAGAAGACATATACATGTTCATATTGTAATTAAATACAGCGGAATTTAGAATCATCTACAAACATTCATATATATGGTGAAGATGGACATATGCAATGCATACATATTTGAAAACACAACAGAATTTAAATTCTATTACACATCCATCATACATTCAAGATATTCATGTCATTCATCAATTAAAACAATACAGAATTAGCACATGAGAGTACTTATCTCAAAACCAAGTAGTCCCTGAGCAACCAGTTGTGCATCTGCAACGTTCCACCCAACCATAGGCCAGTTGTGCTTATCAATCTCTTGATACAACTGCCACCCCCGAGCTGGGCATGATTTCTACAAGGAACTAGGGAACAGCAGGCTCACACATAGCCAAACATACACCAAAATTAGCCAAGCCAATCTGCAACTGGGTTTATCAGGCTGCTAGGAGGTGGAAAGCAAGAATTGCTAAGCTAGTGAGCTCAAGCACAGAGCCATGGATACCTCTACAAGATCTATCTAGATTGGCACCCACAATGCCTACACACCCCACTCAAGGAAGTATTCCCTTCACCAATAAACAGTCCCTCGGGCCATACCTTCCAATCTAGAGTGTCCAAGGTGTGCATAGAAGAGTAGCTAGCCCTCTTGATATTCTTGAGAGGTTATTTTCCCCACTAGGTTTATCAAGCTAATTCTGTCCACTACCACTCCAAATTTCTTACTCACAGGTTCAGACCAAAACAGGGATGCACATAATCAGCAGAAATCACAATTGTTGGGCATGAAGAAAACGTTTCTACAGTAGAATGGCCAGAATGGGGTTTCTATCGGTTTCAAAAAAAAAACGTGGGCAAGCACAAACGAAATGGAGAAATGGGAAGTCAACCCCAGGAGAGCAGAATCGTTTTTAGGAAATGCTCATGGGAATTTCGTGGGCAGAAACGGCCTCCATAACCCCAAAAATCGTGGCTCCCTTCCTCCCAGCCACTGTGAAATGGAAAAACGAGCTCCCAGGCATGGAAAAATGTAGGAAATGATGAAAAACGGGATGGAAAAAGTCCCAGCTAGCTCATACTGCATGAGAGAGCAAAGGCCATGGGTTCAGAATGGCTTTGGGCACAATTTTCTGGGTGTTTTCTTGCCCATGAAGCAAAAATACGATTTTCCAGGTTGATGGTTTGCCCATGCACGAAATTGGCTGCCATACCTCTCCATTCCCAAGGCATTAATTGCCTCAACCAACTCTTGGAAGAATTAAATGATTGGGTGCATAAGCCAAAATGGGTAGTTGAGGGTTTATGGGTTTTCTCATTGACACATGGATTAACACCATTGGATCAAGGGTTTGAATAATTTCCCTCCCTGTTCCTTATAAAAATCATGCCCCCATCTCTTTGTTGCATTGCATAGCTAGTTGTGGGTATTTCATTAAAATTCGTATTTACATGATGTATTAGTTTACATTGTGCATGCCCAGCACAAGAACCATATGCATCTATTTTAATTGCCGATACATACAAATCTAAATCGATGGCGGGGCCTTGGCCTTGAGCTCCTCACCATGATTAATAACAATATTTACATCATTTACAATTTTAATGCAATAGAGTCAAAATCGGGATATTACAACAACAGTCAAGAAGGGCGCATCAGGTAGGTAGGAGGCCAATTGGGGGCTGTAAACAGGCTCTGGAGACCTAGAAACAAGCTCTAGGTCCTGGGGAGACCACCATGATGATGATTGGATGCATGCAGTGGCATGCAAAGCATGCAAAATATAAAAATGATGGTGTGAATATTCCAACACCCCCCCCCCCCCCCCCGCAAGCTATACTATGAGATAATAACCAAAACAAAAAATAGGGCCCTGGTGACTAAGACCAAAGGTCACCTCATACAATCAATCTAAATAAACTAAGTGAGGAAAGAGGGAAAACCCAGTGGGAAGAAATCCCTCCCTCAAAATAGACTGAAAGATGCTAATGTATCATATCATCTCTCACCCCTGAAGGAGGTAAGTGTCCTTTTCCGAAGAAGGATCTATCAATCTGAAATGGATCAACATTGTGAGGAGGATAGACCCTTCCATGCTGAAAAATTTGACCTGGTTCTTCTATGATCATGTGGATCACCAACCAAATAACGGGTAGATCGGAGTGTAATGGAAGCCCATAGAGGAAGAGGAGGAGCATCAGGTTCTTGTGGATCTGGATCTCTCATTCTCTCATCTTCATCATCAATTGCTAGACCTTCAAGTTCTTATGGATCTGGATCTAGCATTCCATCATCATCATCCCCATCTTCAGATTCTGAATCTGAAGTATCATGTGAAGATGTATCGCTCTCATCAATCAAAGGAGGAGTAGTAGGTGATCTATCTTTCTCAACAGAAGGACTATAATGGAGAGGCCACTCCTCAAACTGTACACTCCTTTCCAGAAATGTGGTCATGGAAGTAGGATCAAGTAACTTGTAAGCCTTTGCATCCAATGCATAGCCCACCATAATGCACTCTCTGCTTTGTGAATCAAGAGCTCTCCTTTTGTCAGTTGGAATCCTTGCCCAAGCTCTGGATCCAAACACTTTAAGATGAGATACATCAGGTTTGTATCCCATCCATGATTCAAAGGGAGTAGTATCTTTGAGTCCCTTGTGAGGAACTCTGTTCTGAAGATAGGTGGCACAGTTAATGGCTTCTCCCCAAAGACTAGGGTGCAAACCTTTTGACTTTAGCATCTAGGTGTCCATCTCTTTCATGTTATGTTCTTCCTTTTAGCTACACCATTCTGTTGTGGTGTGTAGGGAACAATATGTTTCATCTCAATGCCCTCTTCAGTACAAAAATCTTGAAATTCACCCTTAATGTACTCACCACCATTGTCAGTGCGAATGGATTTTATTTTCCTGTCTGAAAATTTCTCTACAAGAGACTTGAAAAACTTGAAGAACCCAAATAATTCTGATTTCAATCTAAGGAAATATACCCAAGTGAATCTAGAATAATCATCAATAAAAGTGAGCACATACCTTGATTTGTTTAGAGACAAATCTGGAAATGGACCAGCCACATCACTATGGATGAGATCAAGAGGGTGAGAAGCTCTCCTAGCCTTTCCCTTCTCAAACTTCTTCTCAGGATGCTTCCCCATCAAACAACCATGACAGTTTCCTTTGCAAACTTGATCTGGGGAAGCCCATCAACCATCTCCTTTGCATGCATGTCATGCAAGTACTTATAGTTAAGATGCCCAAATATTTCATGCCACAATCTGCTTTCTTCATTGGCATGAGTATGGAGAGCTGACTGCTTCGAGAGAGGTAAGAAATGTGAGAACTCATACAGTTTGGAGTTGTGATTTGCAACTCCCTTTGCAATGATTTCACCTGAAACCATGTTTTGTATCTCAACTTCATTTGGAGAAAAGATGACTCTTTTGGGCTCTCCAATATGAGTCATTTGATACACTGAAAGTAAGTTTGTTGTAAGAGAAGGAACATAAAGCACATCAGAAAAGTAACCATAGTGAAGATTGATTCTTCCAATCCCCTGAGAGGACATTTCTGAATCATTCCCCAACATGATGGAAGGGCCAACTGAGCTTTCGAAGTTGGAGAAGATATCTTTGGAGGAAGACATGTGTCTTGAGGCTCCTGAATCTATGATGAAAGAAGAATCTGTTGATGCACTTGCCACGAAGGCATGACATCTTTCTTTGCCTTCGGATCTTGAAGATTCAGTATCAGGATCTTTCTTCCTTGCACATGCTGGTATAGGAAGATTGTTCTTCTCAAGTAACTGAGCCATCAAATCTATAGTATTCGTCATGCAAGTACTCTCGGGATGGAAACCCTTCAGACAATAAGTGCACTTGTTCTTTCCCTTCTGAGAATGCTTGTTCTTCCTTGAGCTCGAAGCCCCATCTGACTGATATGGAGTATCTGTAGGCGTTGTATCATTCGATCTCTTGTCAGAAATATTTTGTTTGCCTTTACCATTCGCTCTCTCTGTAGCTGTAAGGGTTGAATCCAATTTGGGTTTGATCATTCCCATATAGATAAACTTCTCTTCCTCTTGAGTAAGAGATTGGATGAAATCATCAAGTGAGGGAAACTTCCATTTTGGAATGGACAACCTAGCTAACTGGAAAGTAGAGACAAAAACTAAGAAGTTTTCCCCCAACTTTGACATAATGGAAAGTATAAGTTGCTTGTCTTCTTTCACTATCTCATATCTTTTCAACTATGATATCAAGCTTTTGAACTTGGTGAGGAAGGAATTGATAGATTTGAAACTATCAGGACTCAAACATATGAGCTCATTCTCCAGTTTGTGTCCTTTCATATCATATTTATGTCCAAAAAGGGATTCGAGCTTGTCCAAAACCTCTTTAGGAGATGTAAGATCGATGACATGGAAGTGAAGATGTTCATAAATTGAGAGAAGGAGGAAGCCAACTGCTTCATCAAGCATGTCCAAGTACTTGGACTTTTCAACTGCAGTGAGAGGTTCTACCATCATTCCGTTGAGTATTCGGGTGAAGCTCTTGGATCTCATGAAGAGAGCCATCTTGGATTTCCACTCAACATAGTTGGAAGATGTGAGCTTTAGATCCATCTGAAACAGAGAAAGTCGAATAGTTGAAGAAGATTCCGAACGGGTGAATAAACCTGCAAAAAAAGAGAATTTTTGCTGATGGATAATGCTACACTTCGACTGAACACTACCTTAAGGACACTTGGCACATAGACTAAGTCCTTCACACCTGGCTAGACCTCACTGGATTTCTCCAATGAATTCAAGTAATATCACCAGGATTTGTTGTGGAAACTCAGAGGCTTCTGGTGCACAAGTGAAAGATAGCTGCTCAAAGAAATGTTGAAACTGCTACAATGGCTGCAATTCGAATAGTTGTTGACTGCTCTGATACCATGTGATAATCTACAGGGATATAGAAACTGTAACAAACTCACATTCTAACTCTCAAGATTATTTGCAAAGAAGAAGAAGCATGCATTCAATAATCACTCACAAACACAGAATAACGGACATTGTCAATATCATACAATGAATAATGAATGTAGAGAATGTGTTACAATAATCAATGATGAGGCATCATATAGGATTCAAATTAGCCAAGTAGGGCATTCGAATCTGAGCTCAAATTCTAGCATGAATAACTATGGAGACATCATCCAGTCGGTAGTATCAGTCATAAATGGTAAGAGTCAGTCAAGTGTGACCAATTGAGTCTAACAGAACCATCTAGCCATAAATCAGGGAATGGAGACTCCAAGGTGGGTGCATGAGGATGCCTAACTCAAATTCTAGCTCGGATAACAATGGAGACATCATCCAATCAACAGTATCAGTCATAAATGGTAATAGTCAGTCAAGTGTGTCTAACTGAGTCTAACAGAACCATCTAGGCATAAATCAGGGAATGGAGACTCCAAGGGGGGCGCATGAGGTTGTCAAATAGTCAAGTGTAAATCCAGAACTAGCTAACTAGAAGCTACAAGCAGTCAACATGAGCAATCAGTGGAAGAACTACTCAATTAATGCATTAATTGAATGATAACTCCGGGTAGGTGAGATAAGGCGCCCTAACTGAGTGATAACTGAAGGTAGGTGAGTAAAGGCGCTCTAACTGACAGTGGTAGTTGAGAAAGGCGCACTTCCAATGCACAATAGTCAAGAAGGGCGCATTAGGTAGGTAGGAATCCAATTGGGGGTTGTAGACAGGCTCTGGAGAGATAGAAACAAGCTCTAGGTGCTAGGGGAGACCACCATGATGATGACTGGATGCATGCAAGCATGCAAAATATAAAAATGATGGTGTGAATATTCCAACAACCCAACCTCGGGATGACCAATCCAAGCTGTAGGCAAAGAAGGGTAGTGAGAAGTCAAAGAAGGACGCTAAAAACTAGTATGATTTCCACAAAATACCCTAGAACAACACTTATAAATGTTGCTCAAATAAGTCATTGTTGGCTAAGTTAAAATCCTTAGAGTCAAACTCTAGCTCGAATTATAACTCGAAACTAGAAAAGGGAAAGTGGATCACTAATTCAGAACTCGATGCTACCATCACTATAATAAATATCCAACCAGAAGAACTAGAGGATTTGGAGGAAGTCGAGTGTCTCTTCCATTCATAGATGTGCATGAAGGGGACTCCACTACATTTGATTTTTAACAATGGTAGCCAAAAATAACTAATCTCATTCAAGGTCATCAGGATATTGAAGTTGCCAACATTGCCATGCCCCTAGGCATACGTCATTGATTGGTTGATCTAGGGATGATACATTTTCATTTGTGTAGTGCTTCTTAACCCTTAAACTTGAAACAAAAACTAGGTATACAGAGATTATAGATGCACAAGACCATATATAAGAGACAAATGAGATATAATGTGTAAATTATAACCTTGTATTAATTATTCACCAAAAGAAAGGAAGCAATGTTGACTTGCCTCTTGAGGGAGAGTGACCTTTCACTGAGAAAATATCCTAATACAACAATACTTGACAAAACAATCCTTAGTCTCCTATCTCTTTAAATAGATTCTCAACAACACATCTCTAACTACTTGTGGTCCCATAATTAATGAGTACCAACTACCTAATGGGCCTTATTTAGTAAATAGGACTCTTTTACATTGAATAATCATTATACTACTATCCAATGGGCCTTTTTTTGAGGAAGATGGTTGTATACATTAATTGACTAAATCCTAAGTAGCCTAAAGTAGGGAGGTTGGGGTAGGACCCTAACATGCTCGCCCCTTTCAAGAGAAATGTTGTCCTCAAAGTTGAAAGTGAGATAATTGTTGCAAAATCATCGTTGGTTCCCATGTATCATCTTCTAGATACATATATTCACTGGATCGTGACTTTTCAAATTGTGTGCTTATGCAATTGACACTCTCCATTATCCAATATTGTTTTCGATTGGGGCGAAATGGATCCCTCTTCATCAAGTTCTAATAAGCTAGTTTTTACTTTTCAAATTGATCCCACAACTTTCTTGAGACAAGACACATGAAAGACCGAATAAATCATGTAGTGTTCTAGAAGAGCTAGCTTGTAGGTCACATGTCCAACGCATTGGAAAATCTTGTAAGATCAATAGAACATCGGTGCCAGTTTATGGTGGACTTTATTTTTTAGTGATGTTTGTTTATAATATTGAAGGCAAAGAAACACATGATTGCTTTTTGCAAAGAACAATCTAAGTGATGTTGTTATCTTGTTGTTTCATCCTATTTTGAGCCATAACTAAATTGTCCTTAAGTGTGCATAGGATGGATTCCTTGGTATTAGGTGTGTTCTCCACTCCCTAAACCTTGGAGGTGCCTATTAAATAGGAAGCACTTACAAGGATTTTTGTCCATAAAACACTTTATATGGTGTCATCTTGGTAGATCCATGGTAAGTGGTATTATACCACCATTTTGTAAGAGGAATCGATTATGCCCATTGGTGTGTCTTTATGAAGCAAAGCATTGCAAATAATATTTTAAGAAGTTATTGACCACTATTGTTTAACCATCTATTTGGGGGTGATGTGTTGTACTAAGATTCATATGAGTATCTTGAAGTTAAATATATCTTGACAAAAATTTAGTAGTAAATGTGGAGTATTGACCTGGGACAATGGAAATGGGCATGTCATGTAACTTAAAAATATGATCCATGAAGACTTGAGCAACTGATTATGGCTAAAAGGGTGTGACAAGGAACAAAAATGAGCATAATTGGAAATACAATTGACTAACACCATGATGATTGATTCGTTATAAGCTTTGTAGAGTCCCAGTATGAAATCCGTTGAGATAACCATCCATATATGTGTGGGGATCGAAAGTGCTTGCAATGCCCCTAGTGACTTCACCATCTCACCCTTCTGCCTTTGTCAAGGTTTATAGTCCGCTAAAAAAATTAGATTTGTTTTCATGCCTTCCCAAAAGAATGAGCATTGGCGGCTCTTTCATATGTTTTATGAACTCTTGAATGATATGGTGTAGGTGATGAATGCAACTCTTTTAAGAGCCTTTGTTTTAAGGTAGATTTATTCACTACAAATATGTGATCTTTATACCTCAGTGTATCTTGGTTCCATGCATAGCCTTTAGGGGGGTTTGAGTATTCTTGAATCCTTTGGATGAGTTGAATTATAGTGTCATTTATTAGACATTCTTGAGATGCTTTCTCTAACCAACCTAGGATAGGTAAGGATAATGCAAAGAAGGATCCATCCACTTCAAACTAATTTGACATGTTCAACTACACATGATATTTCCAAGAGACCGAACACCTTGAGCAGCCGTTCACACAAACACATCACAGATCAACACACCGATGTTTTTACGTGATTTAAACCCTTAAGAGGGAAACACTCCATGGCATCATCCAAATAGCTACTTGAGGCAATATTTTTATGTAAAACAAAGAATGTTATAAATGAGCTTCTCATAATCGATCAACTAGCAAATAAAACTCCATGCTCTTTAAATAGAGATCATGAACCAATCGGGTGTTAAGCCACAGATCAATGGTTGTTAAAATCGGGGAGAATATGAACCGTCAAATCACTCTATGTCAAGAACATATTGTGATCGTTGGATTACATTTACAAACGCATACTAAAGAAACCCACCTTACCTGATGGATATATTATAACAAGTTGATCTTAACTAACTCCTGAGTGTCTAAATATCCTAACATCCCCCCTTAAGAACTGTTATCACCTATTTTGTACAATAGTTGAATTTCCTGTGAGCCGCTAGTTTATTGAACATGGTTCATGTTCATCATCAGTGTTCAAAAGTTCAGAAGTCATTTTCAAGGCAATTTTGCCCCATTTGTAATAATTACATGTTCATACCCCCATGGAGAAAATGTAAAAAGTTGGTCTAAACGAGATCCTTTTATAAAAGACTCGGCTATCCGTAGGTTTAGCCATTTGGGGGATACTCTAGAGTGTTTTTTCCTTATGAATTATGCGCTACTCATCAGTGGCATATAATCCCTGAGTTTTTCACTCAAACCTTCAAAGCTGGAGTATTTTCCATGGTGGTCAAAACCTAAGGTGGTTATTAGAGTCTTGTGTCTAGGATTTTTTACGTGTTAGCCATCTTGATTGAATCGTATGAACATGCACTAGGTCCCCTAGGAGTTTCGTTGGATTCCAAGAAGAATAATTTTTTTCATAAATTAGACCATTTTTTAATGGTTTAATTAAAAAATTTCAAAAGGTGATAAAAACCTCATTCGGAAGCGAAATTGGACGTGGGGAGGCTCATTTTGACGCTCAAAGCATCCTCTTCACCTTGGCACCTTTATTCTTCAGTTTCCGGGCAGTTATGTCACCCCAGGAACATTTTTTACTAAAAATACATCATTTTGGCATTTAATTGCTAGAAAATGACAGATTGCACCATGAGGACAAAATTCAAATAAGTCAAATTTTATTAGAAAAATGATTTTTAAAGGTTGGAATGGGTTCCATATGATGTACGACCATCATTAAAAATAAAAGCATGTGGGAAATGGAACTTTGGATATACAATTTAATAAAAAGGGATGACGTGAGGTGTTTTTGAGCGTGGGCACCCATGCACATGAGGCTCACAAAATTGGATGAGATGGCAATCAATAGATGGATTGGTGTGGTTGCATTGAATGCCATGGTAGGGGCCTAAGCCACCTCATGGCTTAGCTCCCATTGCACTCACGTTTTGCATTGATTACAACTCAAGATTGTCTCCTTCATATGACTCACGTCTCCCCTCTTGAAGCTCACGCATTCCCTTCTAGCTCATGTCAATCTTGATGTGGAGGATGGATATTGGTTGGGTGATAATCCCAATGGCGAGTGGGGGTGCCTTGTCAAGGTGGAGGCCACCTCCCCACTCACACCAACCAAAGACTCGAGTTAGTAATTGTGGTATCTCTCCAAGCTCAGTTTTGATTGAAATTCGATTTGGAGTTTGTCTCTTTTCATTCCAATTCGTTTTTGGCTTTTGCTCTCTTAGTTTTGTATAAAGAGAGGCTCTTGGAGCTCTCTTATTATGGAGATTTTGGGCAAGAACATTCTGCCAAAATCATATTGTAATATTTGTTTAAGATTGGAATAAAGAAGTGACTTTGGAGGTCCATGCGAGAGCTCTTTGCATTGTGGTTTCATCTTGTATTTGGTGATATTCTCTCACTATGCCTTCCTGTTTCAAATTATTATTCAGTTTATGTCTTATGAAGACTAATAATCTAATACAATAGGCATTTGATCTGGTTTGTTGCTTGAAAGTATTGTTTTGCAGAGATCATCAAAGGTGAAGAATAGCTTGGGATCAAGCTCATCTTCATTAATCAAGAGCTTTTACTATTTAACGCACTCATCTTGCAGGTTCTTCAAATAGCTCTTCATTCCAAGAACGGAAACACAAAGCTATCAGGGGCTAGCCTTCCATCCATCAACAACAATATTTTTCCTATCATTGGTTACTCAAAACTTTTAATCTTCTTTCTGCATTCTACTTCCAAGTCTTGACTTGAGATAGCAACCTTGGGATTTCATCCCAAGGGCCACATTATTTTGTGGTTGCTTCTCTTTGCCCCATTAGACTCCTTGTTGACATTCAGCTAGTTGGAAAGTCTCAAGGACTGGTGGTTTTAGTGATCATCTTGTTCGGAGGTTGATCCCACCTTGTGTTTGTTTGTTTCACTTGATTTGCTAAGTTATTTTCTTCTCCTCTTTGTCATTTAGTTTTTGCCCTATTTGACCACCTTCTTCCTCTCGTTTTGCCTCTCTTCTTCCTTTCGTTTTGCTCTGTTTCTTCCCTCCATCTCCAAAAAGCTTCACCCTTTCACTCCCCTTCTCTTTTCTCTCCTCTTTCCTTTCGCTCCCCTCTCTTTTCTCTCTTCTTTCCTCTCGTTTTTGTCCTCATCTTTTTGCCTCTTTCTTTCTCTCGTCTCCCCTCTTTTTTCTTCCTCTTCTCCTCTTGTTTTGTCTTCCATCCTCCCTCTCGTCCATCTTCCAAGAGGTCTAACACACAAAAAACAACAAGACACAAGTTAGAGTTAAGGTTGATTCGTTTTAGTTACTTTTCATTTTTAAAGAAGTAGATCTTCCTTTTTGGTAGAGTTAGTAGTTTGTTATGTTAGATCTCATTCACTTTTCCATTTGTTAGATCTCATATTTTATGCTTATTAGCTAGTTTCATTAAAAGTTAAAACTTGCATTTGAAAAAGAAATGAGCATATGGATTAGCTTTGTTAGTTGCATCTAGTTTCCATTTTGCTTCTAGATCTAGTTTCTTTTGATTTATTTACTAATGCTAATGGATGCATGAGTGTTGGACTTTCTTTGTTGTAGGTGTTGAGAAGAGAACAACTCATCAAAAGTGAAGCAAGAAGACAAACTTAAAACCATTTGGAGATATCCCAAAGAAAAAGAAATCATCAAGAAGGGCAATAAACCATAAAGAGATCCAAAACAATGATGATGATGTCAACCATGAAAGCTTGAACCTTCAATCTCCTTTTTGTAAAAAAAGTCATAAGACTTCTTGTTTCAAGCACTTTTCATTTTAAGTCTCTCTCATTGGTTGAAATTCATCAAAAGTTGTAATCATTAATAAAGGATCA
This sequence comes from Larix kaempferi, assembly GCA_027924585.1. Classification (NCBI taxonomy): domain Eukaryota; kingdom Viridiplantae; phylum Streptophyta; class Pinopsida; order Pinales; family Pinaceae; genus Larix; species Larix kaempferi. The sequence continues at coordinate 5,492,301 of BSBM01000339.1, forward strand.
TTTTTTAGTGGGGTTTCTAAGCCCCCACCCCCAACTCCCCTCATTTGGGGAAGTTTGTTGTGTGTTATTTTGCTTTCTTTTCGCACTTAGCTTAGTTTTTGCTTTCAATTTCTCACACATTGCAAGTGCACTACTTATTTCATTTGCTAGATTAGTCTTTCATTATTGGAGTTTTTACTTGTGTTCTTTTCTCAAACTGCCTCTATTTTTAACAAGGAACAAAGTCTTTTGAACTTGTTATAACCCAAGTCAAAAGCACTCTCTGTCGGAGAGCATAGTAGCTTTGCATTTCCCTTGCATTAGGCATTTCAATCAATTAAGTCTCTTGAACTTTGGTCTTAAGACTGAGTCAAGAGCGCTCTCTGTCGGAGAGTTAAACTATGTGCTTCAATAATTCTTAAAATATTTCAACCCACATCTCCCTTTTAATAATTTATCTTAGTCGCTATCTAACACCCGTATGCTCTGCCAACCTGAAAGGGTTGGGCTAGTACTCGGAAAGGTGTTGGATTTGATAACTTTCGACAACATAATAAAATCTTTTACCCTACAACCAACAAACTGTCGTTGATCGCACGAGAAATATTTTAAATGGAGGGCAAAATTCCTATACCTGTTGGGGCCGGAGATACACCGCTGTCTAGACATCAGAGTGGTTAAGTCTTAAGACACCTATTCTTTGAAATCTGGGTGGATCCAACATACCATCAGAGGGGAAGCCACTTGAAGTATACATTTTCGGTCTCTTAATTACCTAGAATCTCTGGTTTATATATATAACTTGTAAAAACATCTCAACTTGACAAAAAACCTTCAGTAGCACATGTGTTATGGAAAATCCAAAATGAAATATCAACTATATTTTATTTTCATAAATAAATTCTAAGAAATCTAAATACAGAAAGTAAATGTTTTTTTTCTTTTTGACAAAATTTAATCTTTTCCTATTCTAATATAATACAGAAAGGAAAACGTTAGGTATAATCAAAAATCCAATGTAACCATTTAAGCATGTAATCAATGTAAAAGCAATTTTTTACCTTGTCTTTGGTTACCAGCTAGGACAAGGGCATGCTTATCAAAAAGTGCAAACCTGCTTTGATCTTCTAAATGGGAGGGACGGATGGGAAATCATATGATAGATATTCGAAATGCTTCCCAATATAATAAGTCCTTCTGCAGGCACACTCTATCCAGAACAGGATAAGGTGGTGAGATTCAAGATGACAAGGCAGTTCTGGTACCTTATCATACTGATCTGAAAGGCTCTTCCGAAAATAATTTTCTATGAAAATGCATGCCTTGAACTATTCTAATATACAAGGGTCATCCGATGGCGATGGATGAGATATGTATTCAACTGACTTTACCCAAATTGGCCATTCACGGTACTGATTTTCTAGGTCATCTTTGTTGATGCTCATGTGTGGTTCTGACTAATCATATGGAAAAATAGCATTCTCTTCCTCTATGCTCAACTATTCAAAATCCATACTCCTATCGAAAGTGGGGGAGTCTTCATGCATTCCGCCATATTCCTGGCTATATGTGTCTTCATGCTCATAACTAGGATTATTAACAAAATTTCCAAAGGAATTTTGTTTATTATTAACTTCTTCAGCTATGGCATAGATAGGGTTCTCTAAGAAGGTCCATTCATCATTACCAATGTCTATGTCATCCATGATGGACTCATCATCACTTATGTCATCCTTCAAAGTATGCCTATCCTCCTCAACTTCATAACAATCCTCTTCAAACAAATGGGTTTCAAAAACATCACAAGGGATCCATCTTTCTGAATATACACTGTCATGTGGAGAACAAATGGGAGTGTCATTACACATATTACAAACTTCATGGATTTCTTTATGAGTGTCAATCTCTGTAATGGTTTCTTCTAGAGATGGATCAGGAGTACATAAATGTTCATCATCATTGAAGTAGTCTTGAAAAACTTCCCACTCATAAATGTCTTTTGTTTCGGTGGCATGAGGAGGGTCTTCAATAAAATTCAGTCTTTGATAAATTTCTTCGATAGGATCATTAGGGATCTAAAGGGAAAATGTCATATTTTCTGTAATAGGTTGATCCAACTGATTCCAACATTCTTCAGTAATATCATAAGTATCACCTACATAATTTATGTACTCAAGCTCGCTTGATGAAGACTGATTAACAAACCCTTCAGGAAAACCATACTTTTGAATATAACATGCAAGATGACAAGTGTCTTCTTTATGGAATTCTTGGTATGCCCTACATAATGGTGTGTAAGGTTCAACCCTGGGAATGCCACGGATGTCCCCCACATTATTAATGAATTCAGGCTCGCTTGTTGATGCACTAGGACCACAACCTTCAGGAAAACCATGCTTTTGGATATAGCATGCATAATAGCAACCAGATTCCTCATGGAAGTCTTTGCATGGCCTACAAAATGGTTTGTATAACTCGACCATGTTAGTAGCCTCTAGCTGATGAGGAGGCCTCTATTCATGGTTGGGAGATTTTCTCTGCCAATTTGGTTTTGCAGCAAATGTTCTAGGAGGTGATGGGGGTTGAGTCCTTTCAACATTAATGACCCGATTCTGAATTTCCTTTAGTTGTGCAAGGTGTTTTGCTTCAGCTTCTTCCATGTTTCTCTTCATTTCCTTTTTCATTTCATTCCTCATTTCCAACATATGTTTTTCATGAGTCTCTTTTATAAGTGATAAAGGATCTTTATCTTTTTGTTCATTATTTTTCAAAGGTGTCGAAGATCTTGAGTAACCCTGAATGTTGGACTCACCAGATGATTGCATGTTTAAGTCAATTTTGAGAGCCATATTTTGGGCTTGAAGTAGAGTAGTGGGTTCCTTGTCTCTTATCTGATATTGCATCTTGCCACTAAGTGCCTCAATGTAGTAAACCAGAATGGAAGGTGCAGGCGGTGCATAGGTGTCAAGAATAGCTTTTGATACTTCGGTGAACCTAGTGTTGAACTCGTCCATCGTTTCAATGCCCTTCTTCTTGATGTTTGTCAAAGCAGTGAGTTGATGCCTCGGTTCTTTCTTTTCACCAAATTTTTTGGTGAAGGAAGTCTTGAAGGTAGCCAAAGTGGAAAATGATTTGTTAGGTAGGTTGCTATACCAATCACCAGCTTTTACATCCAAGGAAAGAGAAAACAGTTTCATATAGACGTCATCATGTTGGCTTGCAGGGTCACTGACATAGGAATTAACACATCTGGAAAAGTTCCTGAGATGAGCGGCGGAAGTAGTGGTATTAGTGCCAGTGTACATCAGGAGTTTCTCTATAGCTTTGTTAGGGAGACGATGGGGTTGACCTGCTATCTGAGAGAAATCTAGCTGAGTAAAATACTCGCCCATGATGTCAGAAATATTAGTATTATTTTCAAAGTTTTCTAGAAATAAATTATGGATGTCTGAAACAGACTTAGATCCAAGTTCTTCAAGGATCTGACGAGAAGCAAGTTTATTCAATGTCCTCCTGTAAACCTTTTCAGGCTCGGGGATGAAACTGAGTAAACCTTCAGAATTTCTTATAGTTGAATACCTTGAGGTGTTTACTGACAGTGGAGTCGCCAAGTGGATTCAAGTCTAATTTCGGAGAGTGATTGGACTAAAAATCTACCAAAAAAGAAAAACTAAAAAAGGGGTAGTGGAGTCGCCAAACAGATATCAAATCTATCAAAATGGTAAAACAAACTAGAAAAAACTAAGGTTGTCCAGAAACAAAAATATTTGTCCCCGGCAACGGCGCCAAAGATGTTGTCCGCCGAGATGCACACCAACAGCAAAAATATTTCGAAAGTTGTATCCCTCACTGGAAGTGGGGAGAGGTGTGGCCTTGGGGGAAAGAAATGAGCTAGGTACTTTCACCTAAATCCCAGCTCCTCCGTTTAGGCTAACTCCTAACGAAGCCAAGGGGGGTAGTCCCTACAAAGAGTTACTATAGCTCAATGTGTTTAAAGTTTTTAAGTGTATGGTGATGTGGATTGATGTTGTTCTTAGCCTAATAATCAAGACCATTAAAACTTTAAATTTACCAAGATAACTTGCACAACGATCTCACGAACAGCTACTATTAGGACTTACATTTCAGCATCCCCAAGCACTACACCTGTTTGACTCCATCTTTAGCACTGGTCATTTATATCTATTTTCGTGATTAAATTGGGCCATTTGTCCATTGGTTTTTACACTTGGATTTTATCTATCTGTGGATGCTTCTTATTTACACAAAGTCTTCATATACTGTTTCACAATGTGGATTGCATTTTATCTTGTGTTTCATTTAAAGTGTTTTGTGATCTTTCATCATCAAAAAACTCCTAAACAACATCCATCTGCATCACCATACACTTAAAAACTTTAAACACCTTGAGCCATAGTAACGCTTTGTAGGGACTACCCCCCTTGGCTTCGTTAGGAGTTAGCCTAAACGGAGGAGCTGAGATTTAGGTGACAGTACCTAGCTCATTGCTTGCCCCCAAGGCCACACCTCTCCCCACTTCCAGTGAGGGAGACAGCTTTCGAAATATTTCTGCTGTCGGTGTGCATCTCAGCGGACAACAAGAACAACTTGGGATAGGATTGAAGGATTTACAAAAGTGACACTATTAGGAGAAGGAAGGAGGCATTAGTTCATATCCCCCCTCAATGACAAATTCTTGAACTCCTAAAATAGATCAAAGTTTAGAAAACTTCACTTCTATAAGAGACTTTGTGGAGATGTCTGCAACTTGATCATCTGTAGGGAAAAAGAGCACTTCAAGAATGCAATAATGAACAAGATTTCCAATGAAGTGGATATGTAGCTCAATGTGTTTGTTGCGTTGATGTTGAACTAGATATTTGGCGAGCTTGATGGAAATTTTATTGTCGCACCAAAGGGGATTCAGATGCTACTATTGAATCCACACTCTGAAAGGATCTATCAAATCCACAAAGCTTCTTGAATGGCATTAATTGCGATTAGATACTCTGCTTCTATTGAAGAAAGAGTAAGAGCTTGTTGTTTCTTACAATACCAAGTGATAGGTCTGGAACCAAGATTAACCTGCAGTAGACTTCTGATCATCAGGATTGTCGGCCCAATCTGAATCAGTGAAACCAACCAACAAAGGAGTCCCCCCTGAACTATAATGAATCCCAAACTAAATTGTAGCATGAATATATTGAAGTATCATTTTTGTTTCTTTCCAATTACTTTCATGGGGAATTTTCATATAACGGGCAACATTTAAGAGACTACCAACAAGTTGACGATACATGGTGGCATCAAGTTCGTGTGAAGTGCAAGTGGAAAAAATCTTGACTCCAAACTAGAAGGGAGATGATGTTGGTTTATAATATCCATGTGAAAGTGATAAATAAGGTCACAAGCATACTTAGACTGAGAAATAAATATTCCTTCTTTGGTTTGCAAGACTTGGAGGCCAAAAAAATAATGCAAATGTACTAACCATGATTATGAGAAGATCATTTGTAACATTCTTTCTTTTGTATAATAATATTTCCTCAAGTAGCTATTTGGATGAGGTTGTGGAGTGTTTCACTATTGAGGGTTTAAACCACGTAAAAACATTGGTGTTTTCATATGTGATTTGTTTGTGTTAGAGGTTTCTCAAGGTATTCATTCTTAGAGCACTTCTAAAGTTGAACATGGTATCAAAGCACTTCTGAAGTGCCACTTTCGTTGGTGATCTAGATCTTGAACCGTTGTTTCCAAAGCCACCAAATGATTTCTTGTTCTAATATTTCTGTGCATTTTTGGGCTTTGAGAGGTGTTCCATTGCATTCAGAACATTGTTTCTGGTTATTGTTTGTTTTGTTCATGATTTTTCTTAGATAAACCAGTCGGTCTAGGCATTCTCTCCCACTCTCCCACCCATAGATCATGCACTTCCAATGAATTAGGCCCATGGAGCTTGTGCACTAACCTAACCAACGATCTCTCTAGGGCCTCTCTCACACAAATTTTCCATCCAACATACTCCACTTATCTCTCTAAAGGAAGACAAAACCCTAGCTTTTTAGAAGTCACACCTAGGGTTCTTAGTGATGTCTCATAATGGAAGATAGAAAAATCAGTTGTTTGTCATGATAGGAAAGATACAATTCCATGTCAAGGAAGCATGTGCTTCATGGATTACGATGTTCCTTTTTTACCATTTGTTTCCTTCGCATATATGTTATGCTTGAAGAGTTCCTTCGGGTGAACATAGCAAGCTAACCATTTTCTCTATGACTTTTCAAGGTTGGATATTGGAAGCAACATATTAATCATCTTAGTTGTTGCCAATATTTATCATCATTTGATTTATATAATACATAGGTTTAGCTTCTTCAAGTTTTGTCCTTTGTTTTCGTTGACAAGGACTTTGTCTAAAACCTTGACGGAATTTTAACCCTAGAGGGCACACATCTAAACTCAAGGAGTGAAATATACTCCAACTACATAAAAAACCAAGTCTCACATCACTCTCCCCATGGACAAGCAGTTTTATCTCCCACATGGCACCCATATGGAGGATTACATGTTGCTCCGCTACCTATTCAACACATTGTCATGCCTACAATATTTATGGCCCCATCACATCCACCCATTGTGTATGCATTTCCAATCATGCATTTTTCATCCCTAAAGTGAAATTGTTCTTGCCTAATTACAAATCATCAACCGAAGATGGAGGTATATGAAAAGACATTGGGTAGTGGCTTTTATTGGGCACTTTTTATTTAGAGTTTCCAAAAACCCTAGGCACAGAGCTCAGGTTAATATTACAAGAAATATTGTGGCTTGTCCCTCTTCCTAAATAAAAGAAAATACTAAATAGTTTGGTGCAAATATTGATGTCCCCTAATTCTTCTTCACCTACCAATCTAAGTGGTAGGTCCTCTTTAGTGATAATAGGGGACTCTAAGATAGATTATACTATGAGAAACTTTGTCTTTGGTATCTTCTCTTATTTCTTTGGGTTTTCCATTAACCCTATATATCAATCGAATTGCATTTGGGTCAATGCCCTTTAAATTGTTATTGCCATCAATATTATTTTGCACTTATGCTCTAAAATTGAGAAGGAAAATTGAACATATGGACTTGCACATTCCTTTATTGGGGCTCAGTGATTTTCAATGTCATGCAATGAAAATCTTGGTATTTATTGGTAGGTTGATTTGTACCATGGTTGCTTTGTTGAAGCTTTAGAACTTTTGAAATGGTCACACATAAGGGGAATTCATTCTTATTCCATTTGGTTTCCATGTTATTAAGGTTTGATTGAATCTTGATATTTGTTTCACTTTGTATCTACAAGTTTGGGAAAAAGTAAGGTCGATGATATATATTTGCAAAGGAGATCAAAACATTCTTTCTACTACACATAATGGCTATGAGAATATTGTAAAAACTCTTATTGTTGGTGATAAATACTTTGTTCTTGTGGTTTCCTACTAGCGATAGATTATTGTATGTTGTGATTTATTGTTGGTGTTAAATCCTCTGTTGAAAGCTTCATATGCCCTATGTGATCTACTCCACATATTAGCATCAATTAAAGCATTATCATGGCCTTCCACCATGCCTCCCTCTCCACCCCCCTTAAATCATATTAAGTAACCTCATTCTCATGCAATCCAAGAGCTTTATCTTTCCATCGTAGAAGTTATATGCACGCAACCTTAATCTCCCATTCCCTTATTCCAACTAGACACACGTATATCCCTAACCAAATATGGCAGCCAAATGCAAGGAGAGATTCTTGACTCATGTGTCCCATCGTCACTACATATTTTAAATTAATATCCAAACATAACTAAATATTAGCACCTAAAACTCATTGAATGCCACATAGAAAACACCACTCTAACATGTGGTAGTCTCACTCTAAACTTCATCTCAATTCTACACTCCTTACCATTTGTGATGCGTTTTTTCAAGCCCTTTGAAGGTATTTTTAACCTCCATGGTACCTGTAGGATTTGATGTGCCAATGGTTGCAACTATGCCAAACTTGAGGTCAAATTGTTTAGCATTGCATTGATATCTTCACCAAAATTCAGGTCAAACTATCGAGCATTACATTAATATCTTCACCAAACTTCAATTCCATATCCACATCACTCCCGCAAAAGATGTACTCATCCTTAAAATCATTTTTAGGTTATTAATTTTTTTTTCCATGAAGTTGAATTATTTGAGATTCTTGCATTTGAATAATATGTTATCCTTTCTCTAACCATGTAACACAAACTAACTCGCAAAACCCCTTCCATTTACAATGCCCCTACCTCCTACTAATCAATGATGCCACCATCACCATAGCTCTTCCCAATCCTTTGCAAATTGTCTAGTACTTAAGAAGCAAGATCTCACTCATTCCAAACACCCTCAACCCGTCAACCTCTCTCCTAAAAATTTTACTTCACCCATGCCCCTATACTATTGTCTCATGCCACCCTTTCCCCACCTTCTTGCACCACCCATTCTCAGTATGTTCCACCTCATCAACATACCCAACAAATCATCCCTCAAACTATCACCTTTTCTCATCCACCACTTACCTCCCCCATCCCCAAAATATTATTGCCATGTTCCTACACCCATCCACCTTTCACCTTTTTCCAAATCCATTTGTATACCCCTTCATAAGCATTCACAACAAACCCCCAACATTGTTCAGCTCTCCAATATACACATGCACTCATGTTGCACATCCTTTTATCTCTCCTACCAACACTTATGGCCAATGTAGAAAATATGGTTGTCTCAACACAACCACATTATTAGCATAATAATAACTTTTAGAAATTATTCCCAGCTCCAAGAAACCATAGTAGTACACTTAATTTTAAATACACAAGGGCCAATGTAGTTAGGAAAGATGAATACCACTTTCATGTACCTATACCCGCTTCTCCAACACATATAGCAATAACATATGGTTACAATCATCCACTGCCACAAGCAAATAACAATGTTTTGGTTACAACCTAGGCAGATATTTATAACAATCATTCAACATCGGGCAGTCACTCCAGGGTCCTTGTAATGCCACCTCTTGCAGTTCACCGCTCAACATGGAAAGAAAAGTTCCATCCAGCCATTTTCCTCTATCTAGAGCCATTCCTAAACTAAGGAAAGTGGCAGACGTCTCAACTTAATAATTTCTCAAATCCACTTCTATCTTCTATTCACCCCTCTACATGGAATGTTATATATTACAATATATTTTCACTTGGTGTATTTCAATATTTAGGAGGAAAGTGGGAACACTTTCAATCTAAAACAGGGGGAACCAATAAAGAACATGGGTGCTTCTAGGAAGGCATGCCCTCTCTTTCCATCTTTTAGTTAGTGTTGGTTATATTAGTTGCAATTTTTTACATTTCATTTCTATCTTCTAAGCAGTGTGCACATTAGTTTATTAAGCTCTATTGGGCAATTGGCTTAAAGTGGACTCATTGTAAAATTATAAGGAGGCATTTTGGCCAAGTGAATAATGAAGCAATATGTTCTGGGTTTTATATTGTTGTCTTGTTTTCTCTCCATTGTTTTGGTTATGTATAGGTCCATTCATTATTTTTCTTAAATAAGGCTCTTTGAACCTTATCAACTCTCATCGACTCAAGAAGCTTCCCATGGAAGAAGAAAAGAGAGATGACATAGTAGGAGATCCTATCAAGTTATTGTTAGAGGAAGCCCTTACGTGACAAAGGAATGAGATGATGGATAATTTTATCCAAATCCTTTGACCATTGTCAATGATGGTGGGGTCAACTAGCAGCCATTTTGGAGGTGCAACACCCTTCAAGGTACAATCTAAATTTGGCATTCATTTATTTGAAGACCAAATAGATGTAGATGTTTTGGAGAAATTGTTAAATCTATTAAGAGGTTTATTACTTTATTCATTTTTTTATGACATTGAAAAAATCACCTTGACACTCCTTAAGTCCCTCCCACATGTCAAATATTAGTGGAATGGCTACTAGAAGAGATATGTTGAAGAGGATCCTACAACATTCGAGAAAAAACCCACTTGGGTGACATTTTGTTGATGCCCTCAAGGAGGAATTCTACCCTCTTGAAAACTATGATGATGTTAAGGCCCTAACCCTCATTCATTATTAATATCTTAGATATGGTTAGGTCATCTTAGTGATAGGTTACATCGTGATCACTTTATATCCCATTTATAATAAAGGGTATTCATTTGTATAGCCATCTCACTTGTCTTACGCATTGGATATATTATAAAAGGTAGAAGTCCCTCTTCATGATTCAACAAAGAAGAGAAACCAGTCATTGTGTATCAACCATCATTGTGTCTTGTGTGGCACATTTTCCCATTATTCACATTATTGTCTTAAACTTCCTAAGTTTTGATCTAGCCTTGTAGTTGTTCCCCATATCACGTCTATGCAACAAGTATTGCCTCAACCTAATATAAAGGTAGTGGATTCTATATCCCTTTGTTACATTTCCACTTTGATGACCTCATTGTCCTCTTGTAACTCTTCATTTTCATCAAAATTTTATCTAAACACTCCACTAGTTGTTTCTCGTTGTCCTCTTGTAACTCTTCATTTTCATCAAACTTTTATCTAAACACTCCACTAGTTGTTTCTATGGCATGACCTCACCATGGGTGGAGTTTTCCTCCACATTGTCCATATCATCATATGTTGGTGTTTCTTGTGCGAGCCATACCTCGCAACCCTATAATGTTGATGGAGGTTCCAACCTTAACATCATTATCTCTTCAACTACCTCAACAGTTATATTCAATGCCCTTAGATCGAAGTAGCCAAATGTTTTCGGAAAATGAAGATATTTGAAAATCCATGACAACAACTGGTTAACCTTAAGATGATATGCATCATCATCCTTATTTCCTTCCTAGGGATCCATTCACCCCTAATACTCCTCCAACTAATATTTTGATGAAGCAAAGGATTTTATACCTCCTAGACATGTTGATTGGTTCAAATTTTGATTCATGGTCCATATGCCTATTAGGCAGAAAACATGGAAACAATTTCTTCCACTATCAAGGTGGACATTTATGTTACTCCTTGTGTCATTGAAAACATCCTTCTTGAAGATCTTATTCATTTGAAGAAGTTGTTGCCTATAAATATTTGTTCCAAGAATATTGTGACATTTTATCATGGTTTTATTCAAAAATGTCCAAACTTGACCTTGACAATGTTAGACATCATATTAATACATGGCCATATGCATCTCATGTTCAATAGATACGGTGACCTAGTCATCCCACCAAGGATCCTACCATCAAAGCAAAAATTGGCAAGCTCCACCAAGCCAATTTTACTTATCCAATTGCTTACACATCTTGGGTGTCTAAGCCTATCCATGTTAACACAATGGAAAACAAAGGCATTGTAGATGAATGGGAAACAAAGCACCATTTTTGTTTGTATTGATTTTCATTATCTTAATAAGGTATGTCACAAAAAGAATTATCATATGCCTTTCATTAATTAAGTTATTGATGTTTGTGTTAATCATGAGTTCCTATCCCTTGTGGATGGGATCCAAACTCATCCACAAGACTAGTATAAGACCACCTTCACTACCCAATGGGGTACTTTTTCTTATCATGTTATACCTTTTGGATTAAAGAACATTGCTGCCACATTTTAGTCGGCCAATTCATATTTTTGTCACGAATTCATTGATATCATCATTATTTACCTCAATGACCTCACAACTCATTCAAAGAAACGGTTGCAACACTTAGAACAAATTCACATTTTTTCCTTCTGTGTCGAAAGTATAAAATCCACTTGAAGCCCATCAAGTTTGTTAATTTTTGGTATGGTTGGTCACCTTTTGGGGTTCCTTATCTCCAAAAAAAGTATTATCACTGACCCATTGAAAGTTCAAGCCATTCTTGAGCTGCCTCCACCACAAACTCTATTCTAATTGCAAATATCTAAGCAAAAAAATCTCTTTGTAAATGTGTTCTTGATTATGCTACATCCACTCAATGATTTTTGTGTGTTTCATTTTGACATACCATCTGTATGGGATGACCAAGTTCAATTTGTTCGTGTATCAAATCACTTGCTTTCATCTGCTCCTTTGAAAATCCCTTGTGACTTTAACAAGGATTACATATGTATGCCTTTGTGTTGCTATTGGCAGTGGCTAGCATGTTACTTCAAAAAGAGAAGGATGGTTGTGAATATGTCATCTACTATTATCAAGAAACTATTAGGACTACCATTGGCCTATAATCATGATGAAAACTTAGCCTTGTCCATGGTCTTTTCTATTCAAAAGTTATTAATGGTGAGTTTTCATGTTGTATTTGATCCTCCAATACGATCTTCAGTTTACTACCACCAACAGTAAGAAAGGAATGGAACTTCTTGAGTTCAGTAATGGTCTGCCCACAGGGGAAATATACACTCATTTTAATGGCAATCTCCTTGATGAGCATATTTTGTTAATTTTGTATGTTTTAATTTGGAAATGCACTATTACTTGAAATCAAATAACAAGCATACACATAAGCAATCACATTCGACACATGAATTTACCCTGGGGAAACCCTCTATGACTTGAGGGAGAAAACCCCAGCAAAACCTTCCTTGGTATATTGATAAATAGAAGAGAATGTCTTTTACATCAAGCACCCCCGGTGCAATTTACAAAGCAAGAGAGATAGATATAGGAGAGAGACTTAGAATAATAATCCTCCAATCATCCAATTCGCTAATATTGGTTTCATGCACAAATTTACTTCATTGGAATTCGCTCCAACCTTGGAGACATCAATATTGCATGAAGAAGTGCGCCCCACTTCTCATGCAATAGCTTTAATTCATTGTACTGACTTCAGGATGAACTCGCCCTTAACTGAAAGCTTCCCCACTTAGTTAGGTGACTAACTTAAGTGTCGTCATGCAAGTGTCTCAACTCAAGTGTCATCTTTTAGTTTAACATAAGTGTCATCTTTTAGTTTAACATAAGTGTCATCATGCAAAAACACTTAGTTAACTAGATCTTCTTTGTTATAACTTAATTAACTCTCTTAATTGAAATCTTTCTTGTTAACATCACTACAGTGAACAATTCGAGTTCTCATTTGTTGATATCACTGAGGTTTAACAATTCGAATTCTCTCTTAATTGAATTAAGTCTTTATGTGCAATTTGAATTCTCTCATATCTTATCTCATCTTATCTGCATGGTCCACATGTGCCAACTTAATTAATATCATATCAAATATACTAAGGAGATTTTCCCAATGATGTGAGCATATTGTCTTACTATCGTTCCAAGTGGTTATATGCTAAAGTAATTCACTCTAGAGGTGGCTAGTCCCTAGAGGAGACTTAATAGCTCAACCATGGTTAGTAGTACATCACACACCATATATGCTTTGACATGCAAAGCATCACCTCAACACATGAGGACCTATCTTGACACACGAGACCTTAGCCTTGACTAGCAAGATTGTACAACATCAACACTTTGACATACAAATCACTTGCGTCAACACATGAAGCTTATCCATTCTTGAGTCCAACTCAAGATTCTTCTCCAAGTTTCTTGAGTCCAACTAAGGCTCCTATAAGGCACTACCTCGACACACGAGACTCAATCTTGACACACAAGATTGACCTGGAGAATGACTCATGATGTTGTAACTTGAACATATTTTTGTCATTTTGTCAAATGACCCTTGGTATGACAATATTTTAGTTTATTTCTACGCACAAAATTTTATTCATCGTACTTCATGAGACAATCAATGAAATATATACATCACCAAGTTCCTCAATATCTCTTCATTGGTGATACCATTTATCAACATGGAGTATACACTATTCTACATCATTGCCACAATCACAAAGAATCTAAATAGGTCTTAAATAAATGTCATAGTGGTGCATGTGGTGACCACCTTTTAGGGATGACCACTACTCAGAAGATTATCCAATTTGGTTACTTTTGGCCTTTGAAATAGGTCTTAAATAATTGTCACAATGGCACACGTAGTGACCACCTTTAAGGAATGGCTACTACTAAGAAGATTGTCCAATTTGGTTTTTTTAGCCTTTTATTTTTAATTATTGCATCCAAGCCAACAAAGGCTTATGCCTTGAAGGTTAGTGCCCCTCTAGCTTTACTTCACACATACTCATTGTTAGTGTTTTTTGCAAGTGGGGAATCAACTTTATGGAGTGTCATCCAACATCCACCAGTGATCCTAATTGCATCCTATCGATTATTTCACGAAGTGGGTTGAAGCCATGCCAATCTTCAACAACACTGCAACCATGGAAGCCTGGTTATTTTTCAATCATGTTATTACTATATTTTAGTGTCCCTAAGTAGTTGGTCTCTGATCATGGCACACACTTTGAACGCAAAGTCTTCCAAGGGTTATCTTGCATTTAGGTTTTGTACATGAGTTCTCTCCATACTATCTACAAGGTAATGGCCAAGTCGAGGCCATCAATAAGGTCCTCAAAACCATGCTATAGTGGATAGTCGATAAACACAGATATAATTGGCATCATATGGTAATTCTCTACCTTGTGCGCCTATAGGACATCTATCAAGACTTCTAGCAAGGTTCAAACCCTTTCATCTCGTTTATAGCATAGAGGTAATTTTACCCATTGAATGTGAAGTCCCCTCCCTCCATTTTGCTATCAAACGCATTCCCAATACCATTGCTCTTGAGCAAAGACTAGTCGCAATGGAACAAGCAAATAAAAACCGTTGCATTTCTTTACAAATAACAAAGCTATGAAAATCATTCCAAAGCTTAGTATGACCACCAAGTCCAACCTTGCTCATTCTACAAAGGTGGCCTAGTCCTTGTCTACGATCAAGCCCATGATACATTAGGACATGGGAAGCATGAATCTTTATAGCAAGGCCCTAACATCCATTTCTTAGTTAAGGGTACATATCTACTTGCTAATTTTGATGGCAAACTCCTCAAAAATCCCCACATCATGTTATTATATTTTGAACAGATTCCACCCATAAACTTACAAGCATCATTCAATTTCATATGCATATAAATTGAAATTTGTTTTTCTTTATGGTTTTAGCATCACATTTGACTTGCCTCCTTATGGTTTGCCTTTGTTTCCTTTTAAACGGTTCCACAACCTCTCTATCACATCAATTTTTGCCAATGGCATGGGTTGCTACACTTAGAATATTGCCTCACCAACATGATCCATTTACTCGCCTTCAAATGCAATGCTCTATCCTAGTAGCATTTGCATCAAATGTGCCACCAACAACCAAGATGAATACGATGTTAGGTTGACTTACTTGCTAAAGCACTCCATTTCCACATTCATTTTCAACTCAATTAGTAACTTCTCATCGCACACTTAAATAATTGTTATAGAGTTATTCCTGCTTGGTCCTCTTCTTCGTACAAACCTGGTGACAGGATCTTAAGGGTGGACAGATCATTATTCCATTCAACATTGGGGCTAGCCCTGGCCTAGGTTATAGACCCATCCTTCGGGTGTGGAGATTCCTAGTTGGAAAAAAAAAAAGTTATTCCTGTTTCACTTTTATGGACCCATCCAAAATATGTGCCCACTATAACTCACTCCACCATCACCATCTCAACACCCGAGACACAGTGTGGGCAAGGAGAACCTAAAATCTGCATCATCACCACCGCCATGGCACAGATCTCTAGCCCTCGATATCTCTAACCCGAATAGCCCCCATCGACCTATCTGATCCATCAACACTATGCTCATCAACCAAGTAACCCTCTGCCAAGTACAAATAGTGTGTCGACTACCACTCCATTTATCAACAGCCCTTTCAAGAAGTACATGTCAATGAGCATTAGTTCTAAATTCTCTCTCTAGACATCAAAACACTCCTGGTCAAGGCCCGAAACCTAACAATCTTAGAGAGAAGCAATTCCCCTGCACGCATCAGGGCATTCTCCATGAACTTTAACAATCCAGAGACAGCCAGATGTCTCACAATTTCGTGTTAGAAACACTAGTCACAAACTTGCATTAGTTATGTTTTTAGGCAATTTTGCTTACATTAGCGTGCAAGAAATCCACCAAATTATGTGCACGGTTCACCTATCAGTTGTGCTACCAGCACCTGGATTCAAAGAGTTTGCCCTGCATGCAATATGCAGTTGTCAGGGGAATCTCTACATGCGATGTGCAACTATTTCCCCGATTTCTATGCCATCCAGTAGAACAACAGACTTCCCCACAGGTCAAACAACACCTAATCTAAGAAAGTAAACCAGCAAAATGAAAGAAGGGGACACGATCTCAAGCCTTTCACAAAAACGGACTCTGAAAATCGTTTTGTCCAAAAGATTTAGGGCTTTTTGCACCTCCAAAACTCAGTTTTTATTTGGAAGTCCATTGGTGTGCATGTGTATACATAGCAATTGGTCCTAATTATTGAAGGTAAAATAAAAATCGTTTTATTATTTTTTATCTGGAAGTCCATAGGTGTGCATGTGTATACGTAGCTAAGTATCGATTGTCACTGAAAAAATAAAGAATTGTTTACAATTACCCATCTTCATTCTAAGACTTTAATGGTTGAAAGTATAAAGCGCTGAATAAATGAAATCCAGTCATGGAAGTCATATCTATAGTCCAATATTTCATGTTCAGCCTGCTTTATTAGATTACCATATAGATCCGTCTTATAAGTACCAAGAAAGGAAATATTTTTAAAATAAAAGGTTAAAATGTATCTGCTAAATTTTTTTATATTTTCACCTCTCAAAACATAAAAAATCCAAACTGATCTTTAAAAAATAATCTCACATTCACCTGACAAATCCAAATCATGTCTCATCCACCATCTCAGTACTCTTTAGAAATCGAATAATCGAAGCATGGTTTTACTGAGATGGATTCCCATTGATAAAGATTTATTTATAAATTTCTTTGATGAGTGATGATCCTCATCAATATGATCATTGGCACATATTCAGACTTCTCCTTGGCAAGGATGATAAACATATATTTGGAAGTTCCTTTGGTGGGGCGATCATCCTCGTTACATATTACATATTGACACTACTCACTTGAACAGGGTCTTTGATGGGCGTCGATCCTCATCAATTTGATACTTGGCACATATTCAGACTTCTTGACAAGGGTGATAACATATATTCAGAAGTTTCTTTGGTGGGGCGACCATCCTCGTTACATATTACATATTGACACTACTCACTTGGACAGGGGCTTAGAAGACCTTCATAATGAAAATGCTACCAAAGGTTCACAGCTAAAAACAAATCCATCATGTTTAGTATTGAGGGGATAATCAAGGAGGAGGAGAGGAGGCTAAGCCCATACTAGCCCAGACATGTCACTTTGAAATTCATAATTTGTATGTCTAAGCCAATAATCTATAATGTAAACATAATTGAAATTAAGTAATGCTTGGAAATCCAACACAAGTACCCTACCATGTAGAGTTGGTTATAGATTCCACGTTCACCTGGATGCGTTGTATTCACAAATCATGATCAAGCAAGACTATCATTAAGCAAGAGATCCTTTGAAACTATTTGCAAGAACATAACCATATATTAACATACAAAACGTCAGCTTACAAAGGGGTGTGGATTTGATGCTTAGAATTAATAATGAACAAGATTAAAGCTACACCCAGTAAGTTTAAGATGAATGCTCTCCAGTGCTTTGTTATGTATGCTTCCTGTGATCTATTTGATCTATTGGAGCTGGTGTAAACTGTAAAATGTGCTTATGATGCCACATAGATATTAAAATTCAACGTAAGGACTACACCAGGAACAGGAATCCAAGAAGGTTCAAGATTCAGGGCAGAAGTGCATTTGATATCAACTAAGCAATATGAGTTCAATTAAAACAACATAATCTCTAATTTCTTCTCAAACAAAAGGCAGCATGTAGTTAAATAATACATAAGTTTCGAATCAAAATACAAAAATCCAAAACTAAGTTCTTTTTTTTAATATAAGTCGCCCGCGTGTGAGAGAACAAACAAGTATCCACAAATTAAAAAGGGGATGCAACATATCCTGCCACCTAATCATAAAACATGTGTTCATTCAATCATATGACATCAAAACAATAAAACAGCTACCAAAACCAACAGCCAAACCACACTTTATAGGTAGCATCTTTCATAATGCACTTTTTTTAGTAATCTGCATCATCCACACGGTCCAGTATCTAATTACATTCAGCTCTTACATTTTAGAGACACATTCACAACTTCCTGCTCTCATGAAAAGCAAGCAAGCCAAAAATTTGAGCCCGATCAGCCAATTCATAACTTACAAATTAAAACGCCCTATCAACTTAACAGTGACGAAACCAAAACCGGTGTATTAACCAGAAAATCCTGCATTAATATTCCATGCATGTGGAACTAAAATCCAAAAGAACTCCAACTTAGGATGTAATGTGCAAAACACGATTGTACTTCAATATTCCAACTTAACTTAACCCCACTTCATCAAAATAAAAATAAAAAACTGGCAATACAAATCATGAATGCAATTGTTTAATTCTATGAAGAGAGCCTCAGGACCAGCACGGACGAAAGAAGAAACATAACAATAATAAACTGCCTCCAGGCATAAAACTGCCATAGTAGTTGTTATGCTGAAAGTAGTCATTACACTGCCTTCCCAAAACTAGTGCTGCAAAACAGATGGAAAGAACAATGAAAGTTACTTTTTATGATTCTATATATTGACCAACAATCTCAATCTAGGATACAAGTCAGTCCAATGTTTAGATTAATGAAACATCTAACCTCGTACCTGAAAGAAGCAGCAAAAACCTTACCAAACTATTCTACAAAAAAGCAACTGATAGTAATGTATTTTTGCAACATACCTCAATTTCTTCTATCTTGTCCTCTTCACCTTTAGGCTGATCTTCCCCTGTTTATCAAGCACACCAGCATAAATAAACTAAACCTATTCTATAAAATTATTCCTAAAAAATAAGAAAATTTTGTTTTTCCCGAGTTTTTGTAATAATAAAAAGGGAGCAATTCCAAGTTACAAAAAAATAACTCTATCTTGCAAAGCAAGAATAAAATACCTCCTTCTTCTTGCAAATCTGAAGTCCAGAGAGTAAGATTGTCTCTCAGTAGTTGCATGATTAATGTGCTGTCCTTGTATGACTCTTCACTGAGAGTGTCAAGCTCGGCAATTGCTTCATCAAATGCTTGTTTGGCCAAGTGGCAGGCCCTAAAGAAAATCCAATAATGTCTAAGTATCCAATCTGGTTTTTAACATTGAGAAGACAACAAAAACAGTAACCTCAACCTAATAAATAGCCAAGCTCACCTCTCCGGTGAGTTCAAAATTTCATAGTAGAAAACTGAGAAGTTCAATGCCAACCCGAGCCTGATTGGATGGGTAGGTGCCAGATCCGTAGTTGCTGTGTTTGAAGCAGCCTGCGACATTAAAAATCAGTAAGCTTCTGTTAATTTCACTGAGGATAATCATAACTGTGTCATGACCAAATTCCACTATTCCAGCAGTAGAACTTTTACATCCTCCTGGTTTTTACCAAAAAAGTATAATCATTGCACCTGATAAGCTTTGAGAGACTGATCTGCAGCCTCTTTCCTTTCATTTCCAGTCTTAAATTCTGCAAGATACCGATAATA
This sequence comes from Larix kaempferi, assembly GCA_027924585.1. Classification (NCBI taxonomy): domain Eukaryota; kingdom Viridiplantae; phylum Streptophyta; class Pinopsida; order Pinales; family Pinaceae; genus Larix; species Larix kaempferi. Next base: position 5,511,999 of record BSBM01000339.1, read on the forward strand.
ATCCCCCTTCCTAAAAAATATAGTACCATTCAAAATCAGTACGAGGAAATGGAAATGGTAATTCTGTACATCACAGTAAATACTAGCACAAATACATGGTAGAAGGAACAATAATATAGAGCCCATGTAGAATTTAAATTAATAGTTTCCAAAATAGAAATTTTACTCAAAACTGTCCTTGACAAATTGCATTGCATTTAGCAACCTGCAATTTACTTCAACTACATTCACCCCATAAACCAACTAACTAGAAGAATGGTCTTACATCTTGTAGTAGAAAACTGTAGACTCGCCGCTGCTAGAAGAGGGAATGAGATGTTCATCAATAATTGTGAGAATGTCATTGCAAATCCTGCTGAGTTCATCCTCAACTTTGTGACGGTACTCTTTGATCCGTTTGACATTGAGCTCATTACCCTTTGCCTCTTCTTTCTGCTCAATGGAAGACATTATCCGCCATGAAGCTCTCCGTGCCCCAATGACATTCTTGTAACCAACTGAGAGCAAGTTTCTCTCTTCCACAGTAAGCTCCACATCCAACTTAGCAACTTTCTTCATACAATCCACCATCTCTGCAACATGCCATTTCATTGCAAAAAGGGGGTCACTTAAATTGATCTTCAGTACTCCTTAAATGAGAATAACAGCATGAACAAGGGTTGCAATAAATCAAACCCCAAACACAATTGCATGCAAAATTAATGTCTATCAAACTCAATCTATTGCAAGGCAAAGTTCCCTGTATCAAGAATATAAAACCATAGGATTGGCATCAGTGAATGTGTTGCAAGGCATGCATTCATGTGGCCTTTACAAGTAGGGTAACCATTAAATCAATATAAAACATATACAATTACACATATATAGTTGATCCAAAACTGGGACCACAATAATATTGTGGACAGGACTGGTATCATTCCACCAAACAGAACATGCATTGTCACTCTAAGAGGACGACCTACAGGATCTAACAGAGACATTATGTTTTGTTGATAAGTAAAGCAAGACAATTATGGTTCTTTGTTTATGGATTCGAAGTGGCCATTTACCTTTTTGTTGGTACCTTTAGCTTACTTGGTAATTTGGTACATTACAGTTCAGTATAAGATCACATTCACACAATAAGTTCTGTTGTCAAGTAAAGTAACATGATTATGGTTCTGTATTTATGTATTCGAAGTGGTTATTTACCTTCCTGTCGGTGCCTTGTCTCACTTGGCAATTGGTTATTTACCTTCTTGTAGATGCTTTGACTCTCACTTGGCAATTTGGTATATTAGAGCTCAGTGTAAGATCAGCTCCACACTAATTTTATTGCAAGGAACTCCATTTGACCTTTCCTAGACATAACAAGCTCGGCATGGAAACCATTTCAAAAAAAGAATTTAACTAGTGGCCACAATTTCAGCAAAATAATTCAACACTCTCAAACCGAATCCATTCAATCACAGACTCCAGCCAAAAGGAATTATTTCCACAACTGTACAGGGAAAACCTATTGAACATAGAAGTTCTTCATCCAACAAAATAATATTAGGTTTCTCACACCCAATCACACTAAATTGAATCTCAGTATTGCTGCACCATATAACCTATGTGGAGCACATTAATTCACTATGGTTAGACCATCTGTATAAATTAACCCTAAGCAATAACAGACACAATACAAATCCAAAATACAATCAATCAATTTCAATGATGATCTTATCAAACACAATTTTATCAAGCCATGATCTTTTATGCTATAGACAATTCATCCAACCAAAATAGTATGTGACTTTATTAGTCATATTCTTGTAATAGCTTGGTAGCTTTCACCTAGTTGTTTACAAAAAAATTATTATTGAGTTTCACCCACTTAAGATTTCACTCATTTGACCCAAGTCACTCCCCGAGCAGAAATGGAACAAAACAAAAAAGCTCAAAAGTTCACTTTTGCGTGAAGTAGAGAGAAAACACCATACTCATATTATTAGAGGCTTATAGGCAGAACCCTGAATATATTCTTTAAGGCAGAAATATCAAATCATCACAAAACACCAGATGCCTTTTATATCTCTCAATCCCTGAATATTTACAAACACTGTTTTTTATCTTTAAAATCAAATAAATCTGAGATCTAATCATATGGGCTAAATACTGCATACACTTTGATATTTAAAACTATAAAACGCCAGAGAACCAACAATGGCAACATTTCACGGTAGATCCACGTAAGGCTCGCTACAAAATCTACCAGAAAACATAGAAACCCAGAGATTAACGTACCATCGTATCGCTCGGCTTGCTCGGCGAGCTTAGCCATGTACACATGGTTTTCCCTCTCCTTTTCCGTCATTTTTGAGCGATTCGGGAAGAAAAGACCTCAAATTTGAGCTCAAACTGACGTGAATCGAACGAAGAATACCAAGATCAGTGCTCTGAAGAGAGAAACCACAGATTCCCTGCACAAAATGCCTATTCTGCTCTCTGATCTTCGCGTAGAAAAACCCTCCGAGGCGAAGAACAAAAAAGGGGGAAAGAAAAAAAGAATGGGGTCGGGTAGCTAACTAGTGCGTAAGTCTTCTTATAAGTAACGGGTCAGATCAATTATAGGTTTCAAGGTGAACATCCGGGCTTCCACTTCGTCGTCAAAGGGACAGAATTGGTGAGAAGCAGTCCTTCGAGAAAAGCGGCGAATCTTAGCCGTCAGATGCGAAAAAGTCTCTTTTAAATTATTGTGGACTTCTTGTACTCATTATATTATCAGTCGTGTCAACGGGTTTGTTAGTAAAGTGGGGGTGGTGCTCATTATTTTAAGTGTTACTTAAATGTTCTTTGTAATATGTTTGTGTTTTGTGGACTTGCCCACCCCTAAAAATATATGGTTTATTATTATTATTATATTTATAATAAAAGGTAAGAAAGATGATTTTGTAAAAAAAAATATTCTATTATGACTATTTAACCAAAGGAATTCCACTTATTATGGAAAGTTTGTGTTATAAAAAAATCATTTTATTCCATTGTGTTATGGATAGCTTTTGTCAAAAAAAAAAAAAAAAAATACTTTCCTAAGTGTTTATTATTACAATGAGAATTAAGTCAACACTCTAAATGTTTAGATTAACCCTTCTAGCTTAAGTAAGACCTTCATCCACACCTTACTCATCTTTTAAGACCAATTCACTCAAGTAAAATGGACATAGACTAATTCACTCAAGTAAAATGGGCATAGAACCCTATAAACTTACTTGAGACCATGGTCAGGCCTTTATTAGATGCTCATTTAGGATCAATCACTCAAATAAAACCAAGACCAATATAAAGGACAACATGTGTTAAGGGGGGTTTCATCTATAATTGAGAAGGACAAAAAGAAATGGAGGTTGCTCAAGGTCTTGGAATTGCTGCAAAGCATGAACGGTAGCATTATTCCATGGTTTATACGCTCTTGCATACAAGTGGTTAGAAAAGTTAAAGTGATTAGGGACTAAATTGTTATCATATGATCCTTATATCACTAAATCGCTCCAAAAAAATGTCAAGCTCTCTGGACTTTGTCAAAGAACCCTTTTGATTATAAAATAATTAGAGAAAATCGAGCTTTTTCGCATTGTGAGAAGGTAAAACGGGGGAGTTGATATTCAAGACAACCTTGGAGTAGGGAAAATTTTAGGGGCGAAATTTAGCCCATGGGCTAATTTTTTACCCTTTTTTCCAAAAAATGATTCACCAATTTCCTTTTTTTCTAAATTGATTTGCCCAAATTTCATGGGATAAATGTTTTTTACTCTAAAAGTCGCAAAATTTGTCCATAAATTATATAAAACCTTTAGAAATTTGAATATTTTTAGGAAAATATCACCCAAACTTTTATGGTTGGAAATTTAAGAATTAGTAAGATTCGTTGAGGCTTCTACACTTTAAGAAAATTATGGATCCTTTAAATTTTCCATGCCTTGTAGCATGATTGCAAGAAGAGGTTTATAGGTCAAATAGGGGGTTGGTTGAACATATTATCAATTTATCGCTCTCGTGACGTGTAAGTACGTTATGGAGATCAAGCCACCCTCCAACATATGTCCCATCATATAAGTGTGAACATAAAGGAATTCAAAGCTCCATCATCTCATACATCTCTCTCTTGTGTGCACCCTTGAGACATGTACAATGGAGGTATTCCATGTTTCGTGTGGGATTTCTCAGCATGGTAATGAGTTATGGTGGACCCTCTGCAAACCCAAATTAGAAGTCGGCAAGAAACACAAGCAAGTGCAGTGGTCTCCAACCATTTTGGGATTTTTCCCTTGACAATCTTAGGTTATCTAGTATAGTCTACCCCCCACCAAAATAGAGGAAGAGGTAGATGGTGCAATATTGTTGTCATAGAAAATGTCATGTGTTGTGTGAGATTAAGGAAGTTCAACATGGGTTGAAGCATTGCAAATGGGAGGTCACAAAATCTCATTGTAGCGTGATGAACTTAAACCTGTAATGTAATAGGTGGAAAGAAGAATATGAATAACATACTTGGGAAACTAACCACGCTATAGATCAATGTCCAATTGAGACAACAAACCATATACTAGAAATGTGGGAATGGGACACTGAAGTAAGGTCTGTCATGTTGATACATAGAGTGAAGCAGTTGGAGATGGCATTACAATTGATGTCTCTACAAACTCTAGTTTGTTGTATTACAACTCATCTTAACCTCCCCATGGAGGTTGTTTTGTTTCCCCCTTTGAGTAGCTCAAGTACTTTGGGGGACTCCTCCTTTTGTGATTTCTATTTAGCCTTAAAGGAGCATCTAGGCACTCTGCACGCCCAACTCTTGGAGCTAATGAAAGATCCTAGAGAAGCTAAGCACACAGCCACAATCAACATTGCCAATATAATGCACCCAAAAAATGTTGCACTAGAGCCTCGAGTGCATATGTAAACTGAAGCTCATGAAGGGCATGAATTTCTCTAAAATTTTCTTCCACTTTTAGTATTATTTTGTCACATTTTTATTTTACTTTCATAGTTTGTAAGGCAGTGTACCTGCCAAACCTTTAATGGATGCAACTAGGATGGTAGGCCATGTTATCTTTTTCATTGTTAACACCTATATTTTGGCTCACATATGATAAGACCAAAATTAATATGATAAGACCCACACATAACGTTTTTTACTCTCTAAGTTTGACCAATGCAATCCAAACTAACCCTTCTAAGTCAACCTTGGAGTAGTCAAGACTAACTCTTCTAACTCGAGTAAGGCCTTCACTGAGACCTTATTGGATTGATTTTTTACAGTTATTCAAGTTTCCCTAACTACTGTATGGTTGCTTAACATAAGTCAGACTAACCCTTCTAAGTCAACCTTGGAGACCAATGATTGTAACTCAACTAAATCCTTGGTTAATACTTTATTGAGTTGATCTTTACACCAAGAGGCACTTTCTACAACCCAATGTGAGGTAGATGTGTAATTCTTTTTGTGCTCGATGTAGAGCTGACATGTAGCAATTTAAATTTTTTATAAAATATTAAGTAAATAAAAAAGTATGCAACATCAGGCTTAGTCTAAAGTTAAAAACCAAAAAGATATAATAGATATATTGTCAAGCAAGAAACACTCACATCATCATAGCCTCGAGGGTTAACTCAAGTGATCGTGAGCCAAATGTGAGATCTCTCCCCCAAAGTTGGAGAGGTCATAGGTTCAACTCTCTTTATCCCCTCAGGGTTAGGCTCTGTAATCAGGTTTGGGATTTTACCCCGTTTACCATCCATGAATCATAGGGAAGTACTCAAAGGGTTTTTCGCAAGTTGTTCCTTGGAAAAGAAAAAAAAAACACTTACAACATCATATGAATAAAACCTACAACAAGTATATTTCCGCAAATAAAAGAAGGAATTATGCAACTACATGTCACACTATAATAGAAAAATAACACACAATAGACAAAATTAATTTCAGATCTACTTTATTAATAACAAAAGGACTGATTTCAAATGGGTTTAGCCCGAGTGGTTGAGTTATCGAATTGTTATCCGCTCCACCCAGGTTCAAGTCCCACTAGTGACACTTGCTCTTAAGTGAGTCGTTGAGCTCTTTAGGAGCTCTATTGGCCAATTAACCGCCCTTCCTATGTCTCCGGACACCGGGGAGGTTACTGTGGACGTAGCGAGGTACCGAAAAAAGAGGGTGTTCCATGAACCACACGAAAATAAATAAAAGGACTGATATTTTTTCACTTGGAAAATATAGATTCTTGTTATTCACAAAGAATCAAGGAATCCTCGATTACATATCGGTTACATAACATGTCACATAGTGATATTTGAACTCGGGTGGGAAGTATAACAACATTTCTCCCAACCACTCGATCTACATTCAATTGACAACAAAAGGATTGATTACATGAGCCTCCCTTTCCCATAGCAAGCAAGGGAGTTGCAAAACTTACTCCCTTGACTTTTCTTATGCACCTGTAACTCTTAGTAACTCTAAGAGGTGTTTACAATATAAAGTCAAGATAAGACATGCCCAATGACCTCCCAAAATGCTCCATTACCCCCATTTACATTGAAAACCCCTTTTTGCATTTTTACCCCAGTATTTTGCCATTATTTTACATTAACCTAACTAATTCATTAATGACCACGTTATTGAGCAAAAACCTCTTGGTTTGTCAAGAATATATATATATATATAATACTAACAAATAATAGTAGTAATATTATATGTTAGCCAAATATAAATACAAATGGAATAAAAACATATCTATGTATATGAAAGAGAGAGATTTGATATGTATACCTAACATTTAAAATGGTTATATAGAGAGGTAAAAAGAGAGTTACCATAGTTAGACATAAATAGAAAGATTGTAGATTTTTTCCCATGAAAAAAATGTATTTTATATTTGAGGAGAACCAAAAATACATTCATCGGTTTCTCATGGCATGGTCACAAAGAGATGGAGAAAAGCTCCCTGCTCTCGATAAAGTTCATACAAATCTTCAAAGGTATCTATTGAAAAAACTATTGACTTTACTGTGATAAATAACCCCAAAAAGACCATAAAAGATCTCTATAAAGGCTCAACGCTAACATATTATACATTTCATGTAGATATAGTACCAAGAACTACTAAAAATTCCCCAAGATTAACTTTTATGGATACATCAAGATTCTTCTCTTGGATTTCCTCCATAATACAATGTCTAATAGATGGGATCAAGTTGTCCTTTGATAGAAGATCTACTTTGAATTGTAGCTCTCTGCAAACAAGTTTGAAAGATATCCTTTGGAATTGATTGGGAGTAGTCTTGAGTTGCAAAGCAAGGGGTAGAAGGGAGATATTTTGAACCTGAAAATTACCCTTCATCTAGTTGATGACTAAAGTAGAATCCCCCATAACTCGGAGAGATGTGCAATACCTCTATCCAGAGTGCATTTGAGCAAATAAAATAATACTTTGAACTCCCTTCTGCTATTGATCTGACGACCCAAATTAACTTTTTAGCTTTAATAAAGTGAGAATCAGAAAGATGGAGAAAGAAACCAACACTGTAGGTTGGATTTGGGCCATGGAAGGCACCATAAAAGAACCTCAAACATAAGATTTATCCACCTAAATATTCTCGACCAGTCTTTGTGGCTTAGCTTTGGGCATTGTATTAAAATATAGAAGCATGGAATTCATTTGAGTTGCGACTTGGAAAGGGGGGATATATTTTCCTTCAAACAAAAAAAAGTTATGAGCAAGCCAGATACCCCACAAAACAACCAATGGGACAATCCTATATTCTTTTAGACTTCCTTCTATAAACCATTCAAGAAAGCTTTTCTCAACAGTGTATTTTTTCCAAAGATTATGCTTACCCAACAGAGCTCCGTCATCATTCCAAACCCATTGAGAAAAAACACAAGACAAAAATAGATGTGAATAATTTTCTTCATTAATGCATCTATACAACAAACAGGTACAAGGACTTGTTTTATTCCTCCTTTGCAGAGACTCCTAGGTAAGAAATTTGTCATTTAGGGAAATCCACATGAATAATTTTCCTTTTGGAGGAGCCCTAATCTACCATAACTTCTGCCACCAACATTTGACAACACCAATAACAAGATCAAGAAGAGAAGTATACCCCATCTTAACAATATAATTACCCCATTTTCCATTATGCACACAAATTAATTAAACGTGGTCAATATTCAACCTTATATATGCCCTTCTTAAATCAAATAGATAAAGTTTTCGTGATTTATTTAAATCCTCCCCCAAGCCAATCACATGTTCCTATAGCCACCCTCGGTTCCACAAAGTAGTCTCCATCGGGTTGCTGATTAAATTAAGTGTACATCTACCAAATTGTTGTGGATGTTGAATAAGCTCTTCGGGAAGGAAGACATTTCTACCAGAACCCATCACTACATCGATTATGACCCTCACCTTAGACTCATCTCCAACATTCCAAGCCAAATATTTTCCAATGGCAGGAAAGGCAAGTGTCATAGCCTTCCACTAATTAAAAACATTATGAATACTTTTCCTTTCCCTCCTAATCCATTCCATCAAAGATCCTGTGGATATAACTTCTAATCAATTATCCTTTTCCAGAGGGTTTCTTTAGTAAAAACATTCCATAAGGATTTTCCTGTAATAAATTTACCAAATAAATGTATATTATTTAGCCCCTACCCCCTCAACTCCTTGGGAACAACTATCATTTTCCATTTCACTATATGAGATCCCTTATATTCATAACTCCTTTGACATGAAAAATTAAAACAATACTTCCTAATTATGTCCAAGATACCCTTATGAATGTAAGTAAGAGTATGCCAATAAACTAGAATTGCCTCTAGCACGACCTTGGTCATATAAGTTTTCCCCCGTGGACATCCATCTATTGCACCATAAAGAAATTAAATTTGTAATCTTTGCTAGTAACTAGAGCCAATATGATTTTCTATAGCTGTTGGGTTTGAGATTAAACCTTGAATATTTAACCCCACCAGAAATGTCATGTTGTCGAAAAGGAAAGCACCTTTCCAAACCCCGAGCCAAATTTGCATTGAGCCCAACAATATATACAATTGATTTATTTTCATTGATAAATTATCTCCATCCTGTTGCCCTCTTATATAAATGTAAAATCTCCTTATAATACAAACCTTCACTTTCAAATCCAAAGTAAAACAACAAAACATCATCAACGAGAAGTACATGAGTAAGAACATCATTGCCTTCCACTTTAACCCCTTGAATTTGCCTCCGTCTCTTAGCTTCATTGACAACATGACTTAGTAGTTCTACAACAAGGAGAAAAAGATAAGGAGACAGTGGGCACCCTTTCTTGAGACCTATACATGCCTTGAAAAAACAAAAACTGAGTCATTTATAAGGACTGCAAATGAAGTAGAATTCACACAACCCATAATCCATTTGACCATAGGAAAAGAGAAACATATATGAATCAAAAGCAATTGAAGGTACAACCAAGAAACTCCATCGTAATATTTTGAAAGATCCAACTTATTCACTGTTGCAGGAAGATGTGAGGATTTTATGGTATAGAGACCTTCTTGGGTAGTTTTGTAGCCTCATGAATATGGTGCCCTTCTAGAAAACCAAAATGTTCAGGATAAATGAAAGTAGACAATAATGTATTTAGCCTTACTGCAATCACATTGGTGATAATCTTATATATGCTATTGCAAAGTGAAACTGCTTTGAATCCATCAAAAGTCTCTAAACAATCCACTTTTGGGATTAGAGCAATGAAGGCGGCATTAAAATTTCTGGGCACCTTCCCTGAAAGTCGCACTTCCTCCACTATCATAAGTAAACCATCACCCAACATATCAAAGAATTCAATATAAAACTTGGCAGTCCACCCATCAATGCTTGGATTTTTGTCCTTCTTGAAAGAATGTAAAACATTCAATAGTTCCACCTTTGTAATATATTCAAACTTTTTATCAATATCCTCTTCATTAACCAATCTTGGAAAGTTTCTTTGAGAATCAATGACTATATTATCTCTATATGGTTCTTTGAATATATTTTTAAAATATTGGACCCCTAATCTTACCAAATCTTGGAAAATGCTAACTCTCCTTCTTTCTCCATTGGTCAATTCCCAAATAAAATTGATAATCCTCCTATGGTTGGAAAAACTATGAAAAGAAATTGTATTATGATCACCCAACTCAAACTAGGCAACTCTACTCTTAAAGTTCCACTCCATTTCCTTATCCAACAAAAGCTCTAACTTTTTTGGCTTCTAAATTTTTCAATGAAACCATCTCATCCTCATTAAACAACAACCCTCATATCCAACTAATAAAGTTTCAAAAACCTTTTCAACATCTTTAATCTAACTATCCCTACTTTTATGTCTTCCATTAGCCCATACAACCACCTTTTCCTTAACACCTTTCAAAGGCCTTACAAACAGTTTGCAAACAGGTTCGTCCGTCATAGGGTCAAAACTTTTCCAATTTTCCTTCACAAGAGATTGAAAATTCTCTTCAGATGTCTAACCCGAGTTATACTTGAAGGGATCCCCAAGTTTCAGATTGTTATGGTCCGATTCTAACACAATTGGGAAGTAGCCCGAAGATCTTTTGGAACCAATCCAAGATATATATCTTTCCACTTTTTGAATTAAAATGTTATGAACCAAGAATCTATCCAATTTTTTAGAAAGACCTTCTCCCCTTGCTATGTTATTACTCCATGTAGGCTTAAGTTGGATGGGCTCAATGTCTACTAAACCTACCAACTCAAGGTAATTTTGGAATTAATCATCTAATATTTCCACTCTAACATTGTCCCCCCAAATCTCTCTTCTATTCATAGTAAATTTAAGGTCCACCCATACTATGAGTTTATCGGACTTGAGGAAACCGTAAGTAAATAAGTTGTCCCAAAAAATTTGCTTATCCTCGTAAGGCCCATACAGATTGAAAATTGTCAAAATCATCCCCAAGCTCCTACTAAAAACTTATGTGCATAGACATGAGTGCACAAAAAAGGGTTAACTAGAGTCATTGATTGAGACCATCACGTAATTAGTCCAGCCAATAAACCTTGAAAGTCAATTGATAAAAAATCCCAACCAATCCAGGACTTGCTTAACTCTAAAATAAAATGGTCACCCTTCCCCATTATTTCTTGAATCAAAACAATATCTGGAATATCAAAATCCATCAAATGTTTTAAGGCTAATTTGTTGGCTTGCCCCCCTATCCCTCTAATATTTAGTGACAGAATCTTATTTTAGTAACTTTGTTTAGGGTTATGCCGATTCTAAGGGCCCCTGTAATCAATCTTTTTTTCCTTGGTTCACTTCTTTAACTACTCTTTCCTAAGCATGCTTCATAGCAGAATTTTTCCAAACTGACCGAGGCCCTAAATCCTTACAAGTATCCTACTCTAAACCCTCAGAGACAACCGGATCTATAATAAAATTCCCCCTTTTGGATCAAAGTAGATAGTGAACCCCTCCCCTCATCTGAATAGAAATTGGGGTTTGCATACCTTCGGAAATAGGGAGCATTTCCACTCCCTGTGACAGAACAAAGTTATTAAAAACAACACCAGTTTGCAACCATTGGTCTCCCCTCCCAACTTATTTTTAGAATCAACAATAGGTTTGTTCCTACCCCTTAATCCCATATTTTTATTGGGTATAGCAAAATAAGTACCCTTCTCTTCTATAGTTTGCAGTAATGAAACCCCCTCAAGACGAGTAGCAATAATGAACTTACTCGAAGGAGGATAAATCTCAAGTCCAAGAGGGAAAAAGGAAATCCTACTCATCGTCCAAGGGAGAACAAAGCAAACCCTTACATGTTGCTTGCACAAAACCATCACCTCCATTGGGATCCTAGCGTGACTCAACTATGTTAAGAATTGGGGACATCACCTACCCTAAAAGCAACCTTATTTGCTTCCCTTTATTTTGATTTCACCTTCTTCTGAGATTAAGGAATATCTACTACCTTAGGCCTCCACTCTTCATCACCCATCACTTGAGAATCAACCAAAAGACTAGTGTCGACAATATTGTCAACCTTTAATGCATGACATTTCACACCACCACCCATAGCTTGAATGTGTCAGTCACATGCACAAGGATTTGAGCGTGACATGATGATTAAAGGGATGGACTAGTCAACTATCCCAAAATCAACATCATTTGAAACTCTTTCTTCCAATATTACTTGCTTATGAGATTGTGGGGAAGCTATCACTCAGAGCTCCTTGCTTCAACACCTTTCCCTCTAGAATGAGCCAAAGAACTACTTTTATTAGTGTAATCAACCTCCACAATTATCTTTTTTCTCCACACCTTTTTTGTTAAAGGCTTGTAATAGTGTTTATGCACATGGCCATTCGTATGGCATCATGAGCACCAAAAGGGAATATTAACATAGTCCAAAACCTATTGATACCTTCACTCTCCAAAGAGCAAGTCCATAGACTCAAATAAGCCATGACTAACATCAACCTCCACTAGAATTCTAGCCACCGAACGACTATTACTCTGTTTGAAACTATCGTCAACAAATAATATCTTTCATATCTAATCCCCTATAACCCTAAGTGCTTGTTCAGTCCATAGTTGTATTAGTAACCTAAGTAACTTCACCTATACCAAGGTATTCTTCATAAATTCATCCTTAGCATCAAATAAAGGGTGCCAAGGTTTCATAGATAAGAATTCACTATCCATAAACTATAGTCCCCTCAAGATCAATGGGGCTCCATCCTTCGTTCAAAAGAGGAACCATAGCCAATCACGTGCTAAGATATGGAAGGTTGAAAGATATCCAAGTAACCACTGCTAATTATGTTGTAACCACAAATTTAAAGTATCCATAGAAACCATCCACTCAAGGAACTTTCCAACCAAATTGAAATCATGAAGATCTAGAATTTGATCCACTTTTAGATCCTCACCTACTAGCAACCCCACCCCTTCAATGCGACTTTCAACCACCCGGCATATTTTCTTATTCTTTGCCTCTACCCCCAAAGAATTACTAACACCTTGTAAGTGAGCTAGATCAATCCTACTGCCAACAAACCGAGGCCACATATTACAGTTGCAAAACCCTTGTCCCCAAAATCTTCTTTGCATAAACCCCTCTCTGAACATAAATAATTGAACTGTAAAGAATTTGGGAGAAACATACCTCAAAAAATTCCATGGTTTAGGATCCATAGAAGAATCCAAGGGGACGTCCATAGTTGTTTTTACTCCCAAATTCATGACATGAACGGAGGATTGATTGCATAACTACTTGGGACCGATATCGATCTTGTCCTAGGATCAAGAAGGACGACATATATTACTGGAGATGCTAATAGATGGCTGAGGTGAAACCTCCCCCGTGGACTCTATTACCTCATTATAAACCCTTGTACTCTCCCAAACCTCAAGTAACTCCACATGGGATGAAATATTGTGTTAGATTTCAAATCCTCTTCCTCTTGGAAGTCCACTAGTTCCACATCATTTTCCATGAATGCACCTAACATTAGTTGTCATAGAGGACTTGTGGGAGTGAGGCAAGACTGCAAAAACCCGAAACCTTACCCTTCTCTTTCCATAGAAAAACTATAGATATGATAGTTACATAGAAATATTGTTATAATGTAAATATATATACCTCACCAATAATCAACACCATATTTTTACATATTCACGTCTGCATAACTTTTGAGTTATGAGTTTAATTATTGAGTTGAGCGAGATAAAGTAATCCTAGTCCCATCTTAAATGATAATAAAAAAAATTATATCTCAAGGGATTTGATCCCTTCCGACTCTTGACATATAAAAGGTTAACATAGATCTATGATGGTCTAAGACCAACTCATTTCGGTAATATCGTGACTAATCTAGGGAAACTAATGTAAGGTTTTACCTCACCATTGAATTGATCAATGTAATGATAACTAACCTTTTTAAATCAACCATAGAGTTGTCGAGAAACTAACCTTTTCAATTCAAGTAATTCCTTAATTGGATCAATCTTTGAATCCCAATTCACTCAATTACAACCAAGATCCATGGGTCAATGCCATATGACCAACATAAAACCTTAATTAATTTCTCTAGGGTTGATTGGTGCAACTAAAATTAGCTAACCCTTCTAAGTCAACCTTGGGATAGTGAGGACAGAGCCTTTTACCTCAAGTAAGGCCTTCCTTAAACCTTATTAAATTAATCGTTTTGGACCAATCCACTCAAGTAGAATGAGGACTGATTTGGTAAAATCAATCCAAAATCTTAATTACTCCTAACAAAAACTAATCTTTCATTTTAGGTTAACAATACTAAGTTTAAGATTTTATAACGTGGTATAAGGGGCACTTAAATTGTCCTCTTTTTTGTAAGGGTAATTTTCTTAAGGGAGACAACGTTTCACTTCTTACATATATTTTTTTGGAAATCCAACAATCTAGATCATCTTAAAATTGAGTAAAACAGATAAAAATCAAAATTTTATACTCAAAATTCCCAACAATTAAGTGAAACTCAAACTTTCAACAAAATTCCTATCAATTTTGAAAACAATTAAAAAAAAACAAAAAACCATGCCCATGCCCATGCCCCAAACTTTGATCCATGTCAAGATTTTTCAACGTTAAAAAGGCAAAAGACCAAATTAAGACATAGGATCTCGAGTTGACTAAAGTACGAGTGATTCTACTATCACATAGTATGACCGTGCATAAGGCCTAACCAATGGAACTTAAAAGTCGTTTAGTCACTTTAACGTACAATGTAGTAATAATCATTTCAAAAGCATGAGACTAGAACTTGAACCACTTTAATGTACATTAATTTATCCTTCTTCCTATATAGAGGGACCCAGGGGAGTGAATTTGAAACAAAATTCAAATTTATAATTATTAGGATATTTTTATATATAACAACAATTATATGTAAAAAGTATATGAAAAAAAGTTTCATATGTAAGGAAAAAGGTTAAACATTTTCTGAAATGAATTTTTTGGTTTGTTATCTATTGAATTTAACTATGTAATCTTTGCTTAAATTATAATTGGATAAATTGCTATTTTTAATGTAAAAATGAATTCATCGCCTTCAAATACCTTTAATGCTTAACATTTGATAATTGCAATTTCATCTATCGAAAATAATTTTTTATTAGATTTTAGGTTAAAATAAACAATATCACTTCATACTATTTTAAGTGGCCAATAAAATCAAATTCTTAAAACATTTAAAATATTTGAAACCCAAGGTCACATTATTGTATTTATATGTGTATCATTTTTAATAAAATTGCGCATTCATGATTATTGTTAATAAAATTGTGCACTCAAAGTTGTAGCCAGCAGACAAAAATAAAGCATTGCGCCATAACATCTATTTGTTTGTGGTCATAAACCACCAATCCTAAAAAACGCCCATTTAGTGGAGACATCAACTTTTATAGCTTTTGTTATCATTGGTTTGTGGTCATCCAAAAACCATCCATTTAGTAGAAGACATCGACTTCTGCTAACTTTTTTGGTGTGTAGTTAGCCAAAACCATCGAGTTAGTGATCATCCTAAAACCACCAATTCAGAGATCACTTATATTTTCACCATTTAGTAGAAGACATCAACTCTTGTTAGCTTACTTGGCAAATTCAGATTGTCAAGAAATGTTCAGCCATTGGCATTGTCCACGTCTAGATTTTAGCGAGCTCTTTAAGAAAATGCTTGGACTCACAAGCACCCCTTCAAATTAAGTGGGGAGGGGATGTGGGTAACCTAATCCGTTAGGGCTAGTAAAAGTCACATTGATGAATATGAAAAGTCATTAGAAGTCCAAAAGACTTTATGAGAATCTGAAACCAAAGGCCACATTTGTTGTATTTATATGTGTATCATTCTTTATAAGATTGTGCATTCATAAATATTCTCTTTGTCCTAAAAGACCTTATGAGAATCTGAAACCAAAGGCCACATTTGTTGTATTTATATGTGTATCATTCTTTATAAGATTGTGCATTCATAAATATTCTCTTTGTCCTTGATTATTATTGATTCTAACACAACTTTTAAAATTTTACAACTTTTTAAAATAAATTATATAACTTGAAAAATATTAATTACTATTCTTTCACATTAAAAATTGTCATAAAATTGTTTTTTTTTCATTATATTTTATAAAGAGAAAAAAAAAAGATTTTGTAAATATTATTGGCATTACATTATAAATAAGTGGCGTCAGTACGCTACTTCCATGTCATATACTCATTAGTCCTTTTGTTTCTATGAATGGACTCTTAGCAATTGATTTCCATTGATTTGTGTGTTTTTAGCATTAATTCATTTTTTTCCATAGGAAAATATCTCGCAACACATTGTATTATGTATCACATTCTTCACGGCCAAAAAGCCTCCATTACATATCAATAGTTTGTCTCTAGCATAAGTGGAATATTGTCATAAAAAAGAGTGGTTCTTTACAGCATATAATGTCAAATATATGAGCTATCAACTCCAAAAAAAGATAAAGCCCTTCTAATAGCCTACATAGGTAGATTTCTACATATAAGGGAGGAAACCCTTAAAGGTATGGACTGACGAGTAGGTCATGTGTTGGTTGAGGTGGACATGTCCAAAGGGTTATTGGAGAAACTTGATATTGAATGGCGTGGAAAAAATTTGCACAATCCCTGGATTACTGGGGACTACCATTTCAATGCTCTAGATGTCATGCTGTTGGACATCTCTGGAGGGAGTGCAGTGTGTCAGGCTTAGATTTGGATGAGGTTGGTTCGATGGAGGAGGTATATGCATGGACATCAGATGGGGGTTCCGACTCGGATGAGACTCTGGAGACTCAGGAAATTCCTCAACCGCCCATGCAAAACTCACATAGCAACTAGGACCCAGATCCAGCTTCGTTATTGGGTAAGTTGAAATCTTTTGCCCTTGTATTTGTGAATTATTTATCTATTGAGGAGAGAGATTATTTACAAGTATTAGAGGGGAAAGGAGCTAATCTCGGGGATGAGGTTATAGGTGGAGGGCGGTATTTCTTCCAAGGGATTAAGATTGTTGAAATAGACTTGAAAGATCCGCCCTATGAGTCCCAGGATATTATATTGGAAAATGCCCCTCTTAAGATGCCTATGGAGCATATCACTCTAATCAATGAACCGTCACCATTATTGACGCCCCTATCTATGTCAGATAATCGATATCCTGTGGGAATAATCATTCCACATCACATTTAGTCATCTGAGTTGGCTATGGGTGACCCTTTGTATTACACAAACCTTCTAGCTGATAAACTAAAATGCCTTTCTGATCAGCAGATGATCTACAAATCCCCCCTTCCACCATGATAATCGATTCTAATTCACCGACACCATCATATTGTACTGTTCTTAAAAAAAATACTCCTCTTTTCACCTACATCGGAAACATGCCTGTTGACAAGGGGAACGGACTTGGCTCTGAGGAAGAGCAGGACTCCACTTTGGACAAGTGGCATGCTAAGGAGATATACCAAGGGGGGCTAGCACAAAATCTATCACCTATCAAAACATGGAGTGCGAGGAAAGGGAAAACTACGAGCTTGACAGAGACAAACAATATCTCTACTATTGTAGATGAACCTGCATCGTTATCCAATGATTCCAATAGGGCGCTTATAGGCATGAAATACTTGGAAAGGGTTAAGAGATTCTCATTATGTATCTTAACATAAGAGGGATTGGGGGCCCTCAAAAAACATTAGCCCTTAAGAGACTTTTGGAGAAGGAAAAACTTGACATCATCTTCCTTCAAGAAACCATGGCCACTGCTAAAAAGGCCAGAATATTTTTCTTTAAATTGAAGTGGGATTGGGCTGTTGTATCGATGAATTCCATGGGAAAATCTGGGGGACTCCTGGCAGCATGGAACCCCAGAACATGCAACTTAAATGGATCAGTAACTGTACTAGGTATTAAACTAACTGGGCATATATATGGATATGATGGAAACTTGGGCTTTATAAACTGTTATGCACCATATTTGGATCGAAAGGAATTTTGGGAAAATGTGGATGCTCAGTCTATCCTTGAAGATAACAATTTGGTTATTGGTGGTGATCTGAACCTTACTACTTCACCGGCTGAAATATGGGGCACCAATGCTCGACAGGATCCATTCAGGAATTATTTCAAGGATTTGTTTAGATCGGCAGGGTTTGTTGACATCGAACCCTTCCCACTTGGCCTAACATGGAGCAATGGAAGACAAGGATCAAACATAATCACTAAAATACTTGATCGATTTATGATGGGGGACACGCTGGTGGAATCTATTCACCATTTCAGATCTTGGATAGATAAGGCAAACAGTTTGGATTATTGTCCGATCTTCATGGAATTAGATTTCGAGGAAAATCGAACACATTACCCCTATAAATTCAATCACATGTGGAACAAGGATGCGGCCTTCAAAACAATGGTGAAGCAGAATTGGATGGGATATGAGAACCTAAACTTTGATCCTCCGGCATACTATTTGGTCAAAAAACTAAAGAATCTGAAATCAAAGGTTATCATCTGGGAAATAATTAGGAAAAAAGAGCAGAGGATGGAAATCACAGAGGTTGAGAAGAGTATTGACTACATCCAAAGGAAGCAAATAGATGGGTTATATCCTGGATATCTTTATACAAACTTGCAGATGTTGGAGCAGAGGAAATTAAACATATTACAAAAAGAAGAAGAAGCGTGGAGGCTAAAGAGTCGTGCTCTATTGATAAAGTTGCAGGATGGCAACAACAAATATTTTCATAAATTTGTTGATGATAGAAGGATTCAAAACTCTATTTGGTCTATTAAGTCGGCGGATGATGAATGGTTAAGCAAACAAAATGACCTTCAGAGAGAAGTTATTAACCATTTTCAGAGATATTATCAGAACCTTGCGGAACAAGTGATAGCGGAACAAATTCTGGTAATTAGGGAAATTCCACAAATCTTCACAATCCAGGAGGGTGGGGAGGTTTATAAACAGACTACACTATTGGAGATCCACAATGTCTTGAAGGGGTTTGCAAAAGAAAAAATCCCCGGTCCCGATGGCTGGACTGTGGAGCTATTCTTGGAATTTTTTGACATCATGGGGGTTGACCTTCTTGCTATGGTGGAAAACACCAGAATACCGGGTAGGGTTCCGGAGGCACTGAACTCAACATTTATTGCCTTGATTCCTAACTAATCAAATCCATCACAATTCAATGAATACAGACCCATTTCCTTATGCAATTTGGCGTACAAAATAATGGCTAAGATAATTGCAAACCGTATCAAGCCGATATTATCAAAAAGTTTGTCACAGGAACAATTTGCATTTTTGAATAACAGGCAGATCTTAGATGCTGTAGGTGTGGCTCAAGAAAATTATCATAACATCAACACTCGAAACCTTAAGGCACTTATCCTACAACTGGATCTATCCAGGTCATATGACAAAGTAAACCGGGGATTCCTTCGTTTGGCCTTGATACAAATTAGAATCCCATGGAAGGCAATGAAGTGGATCATGGCATGCATTACATCAGTGAAGTACTCAGTCCTGATCAATAGTATCCCTATAGAGTTCTTTTCATGATCACGTGGCCTTAGACAAGGCTTCCCATTATCGCCTCTGATAGTCATAGAAGGGTTGAACAGGATGATAATCAAAGCCAAATAAAAAGGTGAAATATATGGCATTAGGGTCACAAAAAATATAGCAGTCACACATCAACTCTCTGTTGATGATGTGATGCTATTCGGGGCAGCTAAATTATCGGAGTGGGCACACATACAAAATATTATTCTTCTTTTATGCAGATCTACAGGTATGGAAATCAATGGCAGCAAATCGACATTCTTAGAACATAATGTGGATCAGGATACCATGCAGGACATACAGGGCATTATGTAGTATGAAATGAAACAACTAGCAAGCGGTACACGCTATCGGGGCTACTTCATTAAGCCGAATGCTTATACATCCAATGACTGGTTATGGCTCTTTGATATATTTGATAGGAGAATATATCAGTGGTGCTGGAGATGGTTATCCAGGGGAGGCAGGGTTACTCTTGCCAAGTCTGTCCTGCAAAATCTTGGGGTCTATTGGATGTCATTAAGTAATATGCCAAAATCAATACTTACAGGTATCAGGAGGCAGATCCATAACTTCATATGGACTGGAAAAGACATCCAAAAATTCCATCTTGTGGAGTGGTGTAAGGTGGCAAGCCCATATAAAAATGGGGGATGGTCTGTAAAGAACACCTTTATTTTCTCTAAGGCTCTTCTGGCCAAAATTCTATGGAGGGCCATCATAGAGAAAAGTCTGTGGGGGGATATCATAAAAGATAAATATTTAAATAACCTCTCAGTCACTCAGTAGATTTGAAACCCCAAAAAACCTATTAAGAATGCATCTAATTCCTGGACGGTCCCGATGTCTTTGTTTAACGTGATGGCAGAGTGGATATCCTGGCAACCAGGGAATGGACGTGCGATCAGGATCGGGGAAGACCCCATCATGGGTGGTCCGAGCTGCTACAGGTTACAAGACGACCTGCTATATGTGTTGCATGGAAAAGGTATTTATACACTGCAGAATGCAATCTCGGCAGTACCATATGCTTACCCCAGCCAAAACTGGATCACGACCGACCAAATTGGTATTTGTGGAGCATTGGCAAAGGAATGGAGCAAGTATATTCTAGGGATCCATAATGGTAATGTAAGAATAAAAGAGGTCAAGGACAACCAAACATGGTCGTGGAACGCCCAAACGGGGATCCTGACTGCAAAATTGGTGTATGAGGTATTTTTCCAAGCTTCACCTATCAATCTGGCATGCTGGAATGGTGTGTGCTGGACGTGGCGAATCCCCCCTAAGTTAAAAAAAACTATTTGGCCGACACTTGAAGACAGACTCCTTACTTGGAAAAATTTGCATAAAAGAGGATTTCATGGTCCAAACAGATGCATACTCTGTAAAATGGTAGATGACTCAGTTGCGCATTTATTTATGGATTGCCAATATTTTACACAGGTATGGGAGTATGTTAGAATTTCCTACCTTCTATTGGATTGTGGAATGGATCCTCTCCCCAAGAATGCGTTAAAAATTGGTTTGCAACTAATGGAGGGTTGGGTGATCTTGCAATCTACACTCTCTCGGAAACGTGGAAATGAAGGAATCTTATGCTATTTGAAAACAAGCTCAGTATCCCCTACATGTGTGCTGGAATAGCTGTGGCTGGATACTGTGAATATTCAAGTAAAATCAATGATAACACGCAGGAAACTCGAATCCAATCAGCCCTCTTACCAAAGATGGGTGTTATAGCATATTTCGATGGTGCCTCACAGGCATCGGGCACCAAGTGTGGGGCAGGAGCTATCATCAAAGTGGATGATCGTAGATGTTATTATTTATGGATAAACTGTGGTAATGGGTCTAACACCAGGGCAGAATTGGTAGCACTTTGGATGGTGCTATACTTTTCCACAACGATCAAGATTTATCTTCTTCACGTCATAGGGGACTCCATGGTCATTATCAATTGGGAGAACAACGTGGCGGACATCCATGCCACTGTTCTTTCTCCCTGGATGACTCAAATTCATAGGCTACTTTTGGAAATGTAGGGGATTTGATTCCACCATATCTTTCGTGTAGACAATTTGGAGGCAGATCAGATGTCCAGGAGTGGACTTTCAGCTCGTGAGGGCTACATTATTTTTTAACTTCATGAAGATCATTTGGTGTGGGATTCTGTATCTCTTCCTTTGTTCCCGGGTTAGCTGCTTCAGGGTAGGAGGTGTTTTTAGCAACTGACCCATTTTTGTATCTCCACTATATCGAAGGTAATCGGCTTTAGTTTTTTCTTGATTTATGTATATATATCATCTTTGGCATCTCTTATATTTGGGATTGGAGGGTAGAACTTGGATCTTTCTGGATTACCTATGTGGATTTGGATATGGATGACAACGTCCAACATGTTATTTGGATGGCCTACTCTTGTGATACCTTCAGTTTATGAAAAGATTGTAATATTATGACTATTTTATATACTATAAAAGTATGGAGCTTTTTCAGAGTGAAAAAAAGCAGGTAATCTTTAGGATTCAATCAGATAATTCATGCTGAGATAACCATATTTAATTAGTTCTTTAATGTTCGAATTTAGAAACCATGTTGATTTTTAACATTTGAAGCCTCTAGTTATTTAGGTCATATTGACAACTTTTTACAATTAGTTGAGCCCTTTTCTGGGACGCAATTTTTCCCATAGCTTTCATGTGATTTAGGTCATATTGACAGCTTTTTACAATTAGTTGAGCCATTTTCCAGGACGTGATTTTTTCCACAGTTTTCGTGTGATTTAGGTCATACTAGCATCTTTTTACAATTAGTTGAGGCATTTTCTGGGACGTGATTTTTTCCATAGTTTTCGTTTTAATTTTCCTAATGAACTATGTCCATTGTTGACCATTTAATGAACAAGTTTTTTCACTAACAAAAGATACGATACTTCATTAGAAAATCATAAGAGAAGGTTACAAGACAGCAACAGCCAGCAGCGGCCAAGTTCAAAAAACGCCCACCTGGGCAGAGACAAGAACCAAAGATTGCCAAGAAAAAACCCACCAGGGCAACATAAAAAAATGAGCACCAGCTCACGGCAGATAGTAAATAATGACCTGTTATCCAAAACAGCCCCATCCAGAGAGAGAAAACGATAGATAAAAAAAGCGTAGGGAGACAAAAAGACCTCCACCGGCCAGCAAGATGGAGACAATAAAGGATTGCCGGAACAGTCAAGGGAAGCCCGATCGCCTCAACCTGCTCAGACATGATATAGCAAAAGAGAGCTAGCCTCAGAAAGGAGATCGTCCATCCAAAATTCAAAATAGATACGGCCCTCCACCGCCATAAGAGCTCTCTTCGAGAGGGCGTCCGCCACCGAGTTATGAATGTGAGAGAAATGATGGAAAATAGTCTCATTATGGAACTGTAGAAGATGAGTTATCTTCCCCAGCCATGAAGTGCGGGCAAGTGCATCCAGAGACCCGATCCCATTAACCCAGTTGATTACAGTAAGAGCATCCCCATCCGCATGAAGGAGAGGGAGATTGTAAAGTTTGTAAAAGTACAGGAGTAGCCATAGAGCACAAATCTCCCCTTTGGAATTGGTGCTTGGACCAACATGCCGCCAAATATAGTAGAAGCTCCGAGCATTCAAAACTAAATGTGCACCAGCCCCACATCGACTGGCCCCGTTTTGAGAAGCTCCATCGAAAGATCCAAAAGGACAAGTAAAACATGGAGGATCCAACCTCCGAAGGGGAAGGGTAGGCGGTCCAAGAGTCAAAACCAAGCCGCAAGAGACATCACTGAACTCCCGAAAAGTAGCCAACACCTTGCAGGTGATCCACCTAGGGTTGGACAGTTTGTTTTCGAAAATAGCCAAGTTCCTGGCTTTCCAGAACTCCCAAAAAGTGAAACATGCAAGAGATACATAAAATTTATGAAACTTATGCCACTGAAGGAAGCCAGCTGATAAAGTGATACCCATCCACGGTGGAACATTGGGGAGAATAGAGCAGATTTCCTTCCAGATGCTAGCAGTAAAGGAATAATGAATAAACATATGTACATCTGATTCAGCCGCCATCCTGCATAAGGGACAAAAATTGGGTCCCGAAAAACCTTTCTTCTGCAAATTGCACCAAAACAGGAGCTTGCAGTCCAACGCCAGCCATATGAAACATTTGATCTTCGGAGGATTATGCCATTTCCAAATTACCGAATGCCACCACAAGCCCGAACCCCCATGAGGAAAAAAAGTCTGATATGCCAGTTGAGCAGTAACAGAGCCACATTTAGTATTCCTCAACCAACGAAGAACATTCGGTCTCTCAGTGATATGTAAATTTCCCCTCTGTAGACCAATCACATAATCCTCCCACTCCGACTTCCAGTTGCCATAGATACCCAGTTGCGTGGCGTTTAGCCAAAGCTGAAAAGGAGCATCGGGTGTATTCAGAGCAGCCACATGGTTCAGTGAATAATAACCACCCTCCTGAAAAAAAGTAATCAAATCAGGAGACAATGCAAAATTAGTAGGTCCACTCATAATCGGGTCTTCACCAAGGAGGATGTGTCGACCATTTCCTGTCTCCCAAACCAACCAATCATTTATAATGCTCAAATCAGATAGCAAACCCGCCCAAATGTTAGACATCCCTTTGATCTTCTTGATACCACAACGGAGCCATGAAGAAACCGGGACACCCTTAAGATACATATTTCTTACAACATCTCCCCAAAGACCATCCATCGTAAGATCCCTCCATAGGCTTTTTGCAAGAAGTGCCGACGAGAAATAATGAATATTTTTAATGGACTAACCCCCAGCCTGAAAGGGAGCATCCAATTTTGAGCTGGCCACCAAATGCATTTTCTGCGATCCTTGCCTAGACCAAATGAAGTTATGTAATTTCCTACTCATTTTAGACAGAATCGACTTAGGAACCTTGCTCTTTGATAGCCACTACAACCCCATATTTTGCAGTACCGATTTTTCCAACGTAAGCCTACCACCCCGGGAAAGCCAATGCCACCACCATTTATGGATCCTTTTGTCAAAACGATTCAATAGCCAATTCCAGTCACTTTTGTTATAGGCATTGGGTTTGATGAAATAGCCAAGGTACAAAGTGCCCTGCTCCAGATCTTGGAATTTTATGGGAAAAAACTCTGCAATATCCAATTTCAGAGCCGCATCCAAATTGTTCTCCAAAAAGAGTGATTTTTTTCATTTATTATCATGCCTGAGGTTCTGCAAAAAAGATCCAGAATATTCTTGATAACAGTCGATTCACTTATACAAGCCTGCCCAAATAGCAAAACATCATCCACAAAAAATTGATGTGTGGTGGAAATGTTTTTGGAAACCTTGATTCCTTCAATCAAATGGTTCTCCCGGGATTTTATCAACAAATGACTGAGTCCCTCGATCACAATTAAGAACAAGAGTGGTGAAAGTGGGCAACCTTGGCGGAGACCCTGAGAAGCAGTGAAGAATTCAGATGGGCACCCATTTACAAGAACATCATAATTAACAGAAGACACACAACCCATAATCCACTTCATGATCGACCAGGGAATACCAATTTGGATCAATGCAAATCTAAGAAATTGCCAGTTTACCTTGTCATATGCCCTAGTTAGGTCCATTTGGAGGATCAAATCTTTCTTATTTTGGGTCTTGATGCTGTGAAAAGATTCCTGTGCAAGGCCAATCGCGTCCAGAATTTGGCGATTTTCCAGAAAACCAAATTGTTCTTGAGAGATAGCAATGGATAGCTTCAGCTTAATCCTATTTGCAATGACTTTAGCCACCACTTTATACACCAAGTTGCAGAGAGAGATCGGCCTAAAATCCTCGAAAGTTTCTTGAATAGAAGATTTCGGAATGAGTGTAATAAAAGTTGAATTGATAGCAAAAGGAATTGTCCCCTTAATACGCGATTCCTCCACCATGGCAAGTAAATCTAAGCCCATTATATCGAAGAATTATGAGAAAAGTTCGGCCGACCAGCCATCCGGACCAAGGCTCTTTGCTCTGGCGCATTTTTGAATTACCTTTTGAACTTCAGCAAGGGTGACTGGCTTGAATAACTCCATCCCCTCCTCCTCCGAGAAGAAATGAGGGATTTCCTTGATGACCTTAATCTGATCATTCACCAAAACCGTCTCGGGGGCCTCAAAATAATGTTTGAAATGCACAGCCGCTTCTCGAAGGAGATCAAATTGTTTACTAATAACCAAACCCTCTGCAGATTTTAATGCCCATATAGAGTTTTGGATCCTGCAAGAATCAGCAAACTTATGGAAGAATTTATTATTTTTATCCCCCAAGGAGATCCAGAGCGCTCTGCTCTTAGGACGCCAGGTTTCCTCATCCTGGGTAAGGAGTCTATGTTGCCTTTGTTCCAACAACAATAATGGACCAAGAGCCGGCCTATGTAATGCACCTTGTTCGTTGATATTGTTTAGCCAGCCAAATCCTTTTCAATATAATGAAGTTCCTTAAGATTATCCTTTCTTTTCTTCCGATCCCACTGAAGGACCACCGATTTTAGCTTGTTAAGTTTTTTAATCAGATAATGTGAAGGCAAGTCCAATTAGCTCCAAATTAGTAAAATTTCTCCAAGATTTTTTGACAAGTTCCACAAACTCAGGATCTTTTATCCAAGTATGATTGAATTTGTAGGGAAAATTCAATTTTTTGTCTTCAAAATCCAATTCCAGGATGATTGGAAAATGATCCGAAACCCTTGTGGTATCGATCCAGGATCTATATTTGAAGAGCTACGCCATTAAAGAGTCCCTGATCAAAAAACGATCCATCCTTTTAGATACACAAGCCAGACCAGAACGCCCATTACACCAGGTTGGATTGAGTGGAAATGGTTCCACATCATTGAGACCCAATGAGGAGAACAAGTCTAAGAAAAAAAAGGACAGAGGATCCAAATGACCCGATCCACCCCAGCACTCTGCAGCCAATAAGGTCATGTTCAAATCTCCAGCAAGTATTAAGTTGGGAAGAGTTAAGAGTTCCATATGGGATGTAGAATTCCAGAAATCCAACCTGCTATGATACAGCGCATAGGTGTTTAGAAAGTTACAGTCACCTGAAAAGCCAACAACCTTCCCCTGAAGTAGGATGCCCCAGTGGGTCAAGTAGGGCGAAAGTTGGGCAGATCTGGGGTTCCAAGCTGAGAGAAGACCACTTGATTTTCCCATAGAATCAGATGAGGAGACAACCCAATGCTTTTTTATAGAGTGAAAAAATAACCGAGCCTTCTCGGCCGAAACCATAGTCTCCTGTAAATGAATTAAGTCAAGAGCCTCCTGCTCCAAAAGTCGTTTGAGGGCTAATCTTTTCTGAGGGCCCCCAATCCCTCTAACATTTAGTGAGAGGATTTTCATTTTTTAACTCGAGCCTAGGCTTTCAAATATCTGAGAGCTTTCTTGGAAGATGAAGTAGGAGAGGACATATGGGATGAAGTTGGAATCTGGGAAGTTGAGGAAACTGGGGGAGGTAAGGCAGACAGAGAGGAGACCTTACGACCACTGCGGGTATGTAATGGCGATAAAGATTTTTCAAGGCCTCCCTTGATCGAACCTTTAGCCTTTAAAGTCGGAGGAATCGTATCACAGTCATCAGGCCGACCATCAACGTCGAGGTTCAATGGGACATGTCCAATAAATGTCTGCAGAGGGAGTAGTAAAGGCGGCTCAGATGGAGGGCATGCCGACGAAGATGGATCACAAAGTGGAGACGGTAAAGGGTAGGTGTGTGGAATTGGAGAACAGGACACTAAAGTCATCTCTGGGTTCGAATATAAGTTGGGCGTACCAGTGCTATCAAAGGAGGGTGGTTTACAATGGGCAGAAATTAAGTCACTATTAAAAACTGGCAATTCCGCCACAACAGAGGTCGGGGTAGGAAACATTGGAGGATAAGTATCGGCAGTAGTCCCATTTGAATTCATACTTACACCCTGGTAGAAATAAGGACCCCCCCCAATGATATCATCCCCTAAACCAATACCCTTTTCCTCCAAAAAGTTCATGAAAGACTTTTCTTCATCTGTTAATGAAGCTGAGAAGGATGGAGCCAGATTGGATAGCTTACCCAACAAAGAAATCGGAGCAAAAGAAGCATCAAGGAGAGCATGAGACGAGTGATTAACTCCAATATCTCTGAACAGAGTGGAGCCGTCAGAGCCGGAGCTGCTATCCGACGACCAGGCACATATCCCATCAGACGATTCAACCTCCTTCGAATATGAGGGAGCCCTTGAGCATTCCCGCCACAAGTGACCCACCTTCCCACAATGAGAACGGGGGAAGGGTAAGCCCCAATAATCCAAAGATTGGTGAATAACCTTCCCCCTCCAATGGATATCCAAAGACTCTAGCAGACACTTGGCCATGTCAATCTCCACCAGGACACGACCCATTCGTCAATCCATTCCCCTGAGAAGACTCTCATTCAGATGAAGGAATTTACCCAGATGATTAGCAACCGACTCGAAAGCTTCCCTATTCCACAAGGCGAGGGGAAATCCTGGAAGATGCACCCATATATGCCTGAAACGGATCCTTTCACCATCCGGGTCGAACTCCATATGCCATCTTTAATGAACAAGTTATTATGAGATTGCTTCCGTAGAACTACTAGTAGCTACCATCAGTCTTATCACTTGCCATCGACCATTTAATGAACGGATTGTTATGACTTTTCATAGGAGAGTTTATTTCCTCCAAGCTCCACATAGGTCGCAAATCCAATTACAAAGTCCGTAGCAACAATAGAGGTACAAACAATAACAAAGGGAAACGACTTCAAAGGAAGAGGTGATGGCTCACATTGTGATTAAATTTATTGAGTCATATCACCAAGTTTGATGCAAAAATTAGGTTCTCTATGAGAGAAGTTGATGAAAAAATTAGGTTCTATTGGAGTTTTTGAAGAGATAGTTCACATGGGTAAGAAAAAAAATTAGGTCTAATAATTTTACTTATTAGAGATAAAAGATATGATAAATCAATGAAAGCATGGCATAAGTGATAGAATGGATTTAAATAATGAGGAGCTTCCTTATATTTAAGGTTTGAAGAATTGGCTTGTAGTGATGGCTACAAAATGGGCTTTGAAGATGGCCATTGCCTCTAATGATCGGCGAAATGACCAGCCAACATAGTCCGGTGATAAATCATAAATGTATCAAGGCCAGGCATCTTGTTCATGCCCTTGGGACCTAAGCTAGTTCAGATAGTGTTGGCCATGGCCTTTCTGGAAGCTCATTGTTTTCTTGTCTCTATATATGAATGACCTGATTTATGCAGCTTAAATACTCCTCAAACCTCCTCACATCTCGAACATATAACATTGAAAAAACTTAGGTTATTTTGTGAAGTTTAAAAAAAATTAAGATCGCAAAGCTTATGTTGTTTTGTACATCTTATAACTTCAATAAAAACTTAAAATTACAATAGGGACTCATTATTATGCAACTCTCCCTTGTTTATAAAGCATGTTACTAAGTTTTAAATTGTCTTTAGTTATAAGATTGTATTTTTTTGTAAAGTTCTATACATTATGAGTTTGAAAAATATTACAATGAGACCCACCAAAATATCAATCAGTGTCTCAGACCATCATCAACATCACGGAGTACTATCCGGCCTACCCCGAAGGGAAACTAGGCCTTTATCACCACAAAACTATTTAGAGTTCTATTCATGTTCACAAGACCACTACTATTCGGGCTAGACTATATACTAGAATTAGAAAACAAGAACCCTACCCTAACATGCTTCAAGACCTAAAATACCAACATCACAGACCCCCATGTCACAATGCAGAAAATAAAACTAGACATCATAAAAAATATTGATAATTAACACCTTTGTTTTCGACGTCTGGTGGCTTGCCTAAGACTACTTCTCACGTGGTTTGAAAACCTTGTATGTCATCATCTAAGCCAACACATTGATTCTGGAAATGAGCTCCTTGATAGCCTCTGAAATCTGGTTCATACTTCCATTGATCTTCAAGATTTGCTCCTGGTTCCACTGGGCGAGGGATTCTGCCCGTTTGGTTATGTCTGGGCACCCTCTACGAGCATCCATAATTGCCCGCCCCATCAAGGTCTTCACCTGCCAATACATCAACACCATTTTGGCGTAACAAGTCTCTCTGGTGCGAGTCGTGCCCACATCCTCCACACATTCCTCCCATTCTTCTTGCTCCCACATGGCCTCCATAGACAATCTCCCTTTCTCAATATCCCTCTCCGCTTGGTGGAGAAAGGCCTGAGTTCCTTCATCCACCACTTGGTGGTACATTTGTTTGGTTGTAGCTACTTCCTTCTGTACCCTTTGCATATGGTCGCCTCTACCATTGTGAGCCCACGCCTTCCCCTTTCTTGGCCTTGCCATCCTTGCTTCCACTTCTTTCTCATCACCACCTCCATCCCAGTCTCCTTGCTTCCCCCCCCTAAGCCACTTCGTTCCTCTTTCGACTCAAACTCCCTAAAATTCTCTTGACCCTATTGCTTCTATTAGTTGTCCATTATATCCTCCAACTTCCGTTAAATCCTTTCCTTGTGTACTCATTCTAGCAAATCCATGCTTGACCATAATACCACATGCTTCCTATCCTTGCTGCATCAAGATCCCATGTTGTCATACTCCCCATCCCCATTGTCATTCTCCTACTCTTTCGATAATGAAACCAGACCATGCTAGGCTCGTCCCACGAACGTCGTCTTGCATTGTACGTCTCTCGAACCTGCCCCATCTCGCAATTGAAATCAATGCTATCTGCTAACTTCTCTTCATGCATGTCTTTAACCAGTTGTTACCTCATGCAAGCAGGGATTGGATGGAAGACGGGTTCTCCCCCAAGAAACGACCACTATCCCTTGTTCCTTCCACCCGTATCCGGGGAAAAGATTATATGTTATTTATTATTATCATTTTTTGTGTACTAGGGGAATCAACAACTGTGATGGGGCTAGTACTTGTGTGACACGAGGTCCGAGGGTCCAATCCTGTCTACTACCACTATACCCCTAGGTGCACCCACACTTCCTGCAAACATGGGGCACATGTAAGACGAGGTGTTTTGAACTCATGACCTCTATTACAATATATCATCCCATTTTCAAGTGAATTGCCAATCGAGCTACACCCCTGTGGGCTATATGTTATTTAGAAACAAAGTTATTTGTATTTAAATTATGGTTTTTAATGGGATTGATAATGACCTTTGCTTGAAAAAGGTATAAGGTTTAAATATTTTTCCAATTCATGATGAAATGTGTATTTATCCAATATTAATATGGATATGGTATTCATAACTCCATACAAATAAATCAAGTGTGTGTGTGTGTGTGTGTTTTAAGTTGTCCATTGAATGTAGCTTGGGTGGTTGAGAGTACTGATTGATAACCTCCCCACTCAGGTTCAAATCCTTGTAAGTGACATATGATGCTGAACCCCTAATATTTCAAATATGTTCAGTCTTCCCATATGCCTCACGGTATAACAGGGAAGTGGCGTGGATGCACTGTGGATGTAACGGCCTCTTCACCTCCCCACTTAAATTCAAATCTCACTTTGAGACATATTGATTCATAAGAAGTTAATTATTATTGATTCTTAACAAGCTAATTATTGAGGAGTTCTATATAATTGATTTATAAATTATTTACCTAAACATAAAAATAAAAATAAAAACCTTAAATTTGGATTGTTTTCCTACAATTTATAAAAGGAGTAGTTTAAATATTCTACATTTAAAAAAAATATTTTTTGGGTATATTTTATGAATTGTTTTGTTCGGACTATGGTTGGAAATCTTCAAAAAATCTTAGAGACATATATATTAGTTGTGAAAATTGCATAATCTGAATGACATAGGTGTATTTAAGGGTGCTAAATCCGTTTATGCATTCAAAAACACAATTTAAAGGCTTCCAAATTT
Organism: Larix kaempferi; assembly: GCA_027924585.1. Taxonomy (NCBI): domain Eukaryota; kingdom Viridiplantae; phylum Streptophyta; class Pinopsida; order Pinales; family Pinaceae; genus Larix; species Larix kaempferi. The sequence goes on from BSBM01000339.1 coordinate 5,543,613, forward strand.
AGATTTTATAAAAAAAAATACCAAATTTAAACCAAAAACCATCACAATGTCCAAAACATAGAATAAATAGACTACTTATTTATAAAATATGTTGAAATATTATCTATATATATATATATATATATACCCAGACCTATTCTGCAAATCACTAGCAGCAAAGACGTTATGGAGGTTAACAGAATCCCCAAACTCCACGTGGGGCAGAACTTTGATCACAAAATATTGCCAATCTTCCTCGATCGTGGATTGGTTCAGACAACCCAATAAAAACTACAAAAAAGCTCCATCGGTTGGAAGGCCCTTGTTCTAGCTTTTCCACTAGTTGGCAACTGGACGACGTGAAGGATAGGTGATGGCAAAAGTGTGTGTATAGGAGAAGACTCGTGGGCCGGAGCAGGGGAATATTACAAGCTCCTAGACAAACTTATCTCAGATCTTAGAGCCAGGAATATTGTAACACTGATAGATGCACAAACACATCATTCGGAGGCAAGGGGCAGAGCAAGCTGGAAATCGACACAGGATTTGGGTATAACTGGCATCAAAACTGAAGCCTGGAATCGCTTTATATCTAATCTTGTCAACTGTTTCATTCATTTGGAAGAAGGAGAACCTGCCAACCTTATTTGGTCCAGAAACAACAAAGATGGTAGCTTCTCTGCAAAACTTGGTTATGAGACCGCTATTAGCTCTTTTGTGACAGGTGAACAGCTCTGGTGGTGGAAAAAAATTTGGACCATCCCAGGTCCATTGAAAACCTTAATCACTCTGTGGCTGGCCCTGAGCAAAAAATTATTAACATGGGAAAACTTAAAAAATGTGGTTATCAAGGGCCCAGTGTGTGCGTGCTCTGCAATTGTGCAGAAGAATCGAATTCTCATCTTTTTTGTTGTTCTCCATATGCAGGATATGTCTGGGAGAAGGCCTATGAAAGCTTAAACTTTAAAATGACACCGAGCCCTGAGTCCTCGCTGGAACAAAACATTTCAGTTTGGTGGCAAGAGACCAGAGTACGTAATTTTGAAGCATTCCCTACTTTATTCGTTTACAACATCTGGGAAGTAAGAAATAAGGCGATTTTTCTCAACACCAAGATCCCTCTAGATGTAACAGTAAATGTTCTAATGCAGAAAGTCAAAGAACAATGCTCTGAGCCTGTTGTGTCCTCTAGAAGAATCTTAACAAGCCCATCAATTAATAAAAAAGTGGCATGGGCGTTTTTTATGGTGTTAGTCAATGCGATCCACTGCTTGGTGGAGCTAGAGGAATTTCATATTTCACGGAAGACATAAAGATGCTCATAAAATTTGCACCAGGGCGAGCAACAAATAACAAAGCTGAACTTTCATCTCTTTGGGTAGTCCTAAGGGTGGCCTTCTTAAAACATGTGAAAAATTTGCAGCTAATTGGAGATTCAAAGATGGTTATAGAATGGGCTAATGGAAAAATTCGGATCAATGCTCCTCATCTCCAACATTTACTAAACGCAATCAAAGTTCTCGTATCAACCTTTGAGCAAATTTCCTTTGCCCATCTGTACAGAGAACTGAACATGGAAGCAACCAAGTTATCCAAATTGGCACTTGCCCTTCCTCCAGGCCTTATAGAGGTGGAAGGACGGAACTTTGATTAGATAGAAGAACATTATATGATTATGTAAAAAGAAGTTTCAGTGTAAAACTGTTATGAGGCCAAAATGGTTTTTCTTGACTATATGTAATATGAAGCATTTTTGAAGCCTTCAGGGCTAAGCTATTTTGATGTCAGCTCCAAGTGAGTGTATGCTTTTATGAAGCATTTTTGTAGCCTTCAAGACTAATCTAATTTAATGTAAGCTCCAAGTGAGCAGTTCAAGTTTATTCGATAACAATAAAAAAGATTTTTTCCATTAAATATATATATTCAATTATGATATTATCTATTTATTATTATTTTATATATATATTCAATTATGAAATTACAATGGTCCTAAAACAAGGTCATTAGATTTAAGTATCATGCTTCTCATTTAAAAAATTATATATAAACTATTTATGAGTTATTAAATTAATCGGATATCCCAAAAAAAAACACTCTAGATTACTATATATCTAGATTATTCTCAACTCTCTAGATCTAAATTATTCTCAACACTCTAAACCTATATTATTCTCTCAGAATTTATAAAATGCATTGAAATCTTAACTCTTTATTATTTAATACATGCTTTCAACTACCATGCCACACTTGTCATTATGATGCATCATCCTAAACCAACGCCATTATGATGCATCATCCTTCTTATCATTTGAAGATATAAAATGTGTTATATTAAAATTTGCAATTTGACACCACCCAATGTTGCCACCATAGTATACTTTATGATTAAAGATTCATTATCTTAATGTAAAAATTAGTTGGTAATGTACTAGTCAAAAGTTTGTATAATGCCTTATACTTGACCTTAGCAAATTTTATAATAATTATGTCAAATTCAACGTATATGGCATTGTCACAAAGTCAAATGACATTATTTATAAGGTGTATAGTTGAGATGCTAATGTGATGGCACACTCTTTAGTTCTATTTAGCATATTTTATTTCATTGTACATGATACGTCATTGTTAAATATATTTTTCATTATTCGTGATATGTCATTGTTTACTAAATTGGCAAAGTTGGGCATGGTGGACCAATTCATTGTTTTCTTGTGCAAGGATATACACCTTTTAGTTTAAAAAGTGTGTTAATAATTTAAATATATTTAATTAATAAATATTAATTTAATGTTAAGAATTATAATAATAATGTTTTAAGTTTTCTCGTTGATACGTGCATTAGCTTTAGCATTCTGAATATTCATTTTTTTTAAATGGCATGTTAGGTGTATTTTAGGAATTATATATGTTTGTAAAAAAAATCAAATCAATTACAAATGTTTTATGTTACTATTTTTCAAAAATTCAAAAATGTTTTTCAAAACATTGAATAGTTATGTTATTTTTTGAAATAGATTTTTAAGGTTATAAGACTTTTCCAAATGCATCTTGAGCTACATTTTATGTTTTCATAAGTTAGTTATAGGTTACTTTATCCCAATTTTGTTTTTACAAATGAGGGTTTGAACGTAACTTATGTCACCCATGAAGGAAAAAGAGGTAAGATCTAGCAAAATTTGTGTACCGAACATTATTTGAGTTTTAGGCTTTGAGCATTCAACAACCTTCAATCTAGTTAAATCCACCCCAAAAAGCTTTTGTATGTCATGCAAAATGGAAAATTAGCAATTTTCCCACTATTTCCAAATCTGGTTGTAAGTTTCCATCTCATAAATAGTTAGGATATGGGAAAATTCCCCTATAAGGAAGTTATCCCGGATGCTAAGGAGTTTGAATCTCAACTTGACAAATTTGTCTAAATTTGCCATTTTGGTACTCTTCCCCCCTATACTTCTCAATTGAATATTGTTGGTGAATTTTGGGCAATTTCTCCCAAATTTCTCACATTGGGTTCTATGTTTTACATAGTTCCATAATGGGTGGCCAATATACAATTTCTAGCTTGATTTAGCCTTTTTTTTCCACAAGAATGAGTATTTGTATTACTATAGAAAAGATGACAAGTGCTACGGTCGGGACGGACAACCTTCCTGAACAAAATTTACAAAATGTTACATATAGTTTTAAAAGCTCTTTAAGCCTCGTGCTTCTAGCTATATCACTGCCCAAGTGATTCTTTTCCAAATCTTCCCTATTGTTTTCAAATACATAGTTGGTATACAACTTCAAAAAATCTCCTAAAATTAAAATTGCCTTATAGAACATCAAAGTAATCTATCAAGGATTGTTGGCATACACTATTATGAGAAGGATTTTGTAGCTCCTTTTGTGGCTGAGACATTGATTGTCTGGAGCTTGCTGCTAACCGAGGGATTTTTTCCATTACTTCGAGGAGGTCAGGAGTTATGTAGATACTAGTTGTTGCCTAAGGAGAAGGTCCTTCTTGAATCGAAGTGTAAGCCTAAGGGCCCAGGGATAGGAAATTGAGAGGCATAGCAGGATCTGACCCATGTTCAAGGAGGGAGACAACATTGACGAGGCGAGAGAAGACCCAAAACCAAAAAACTTTATGATAGACCGAGGGCACAACAATATGGGAAAAAAGGACAACATGGGTGACAATATTGAAACCAGGGATTCCAGCACAAAGAATATTGTGAGCTAAACCCAATCCCACAACCTAGTCATAAATTTCATAACATTCCCACAGACTAAATGCGCACCACAACCATTACCAATTTTGATAAAATTACTGAATTTACCCAACCCAAAGGAATGCAAAATAAGCCATATGAGGAGACGAAGCATGACAGAGAGAAAAACAAAGCATGGGATGGCGAGAGAGTTGAGAGGGGAACAAGAAAAGGACCTTGAAGCATCCATGGAGAGAACCTGAAGTCAGTCGTTGCTATGATTTTTATTCACAGACATCGCACTGTCTAGAGAGATGCCTCGCACCATGAACATTGCTCTGTCAAAAATCACAATCCAAATGTTGGAAGCCTAGTTCGCGACTCCATTAAGGGAAGACGCTTTCTTTGCAGACAAGATTAATTGCATAGGAGATCCTCTCCCAACTCTACCTGCTCATAATAACCATTGTCAAAGGCCAAGCCTTATTCCCGATACAACCTGTTCCAAAGACTGAATGATTTACTTTCGTGCCTGCCATCTCAATGAAGAGGATACCACATGTGCCAGGGGATGGATGCATTGTCTTATTTATACCATGACTGCTGGGCAGGTGGGATGGAGATGAGGGCCCATGGATATGATCCCATGCCCTCCAATGATTATTAATGCGTGTAATGTCCAAGTTTGTGGAGGGGTGCTAACAACTTAGGGGATATGACATTTACCAATGCTCCCCCCGTTTTCCTTGATTTCTCCAATTTTCAAATAGCTTCCTTCTTTAGCCAAAATTTCTACTAATTTGTTGAGATCTATTAGGACATGAAAGGTAGTGACTTGTTGGAAGAGTGGGATGGTGTTCTGAATCTTGCTCATACTCCTTCTCAAGTAGGTGCCTCCTGGATTACTCTTTGTCTTAACGAATCTAATGATAGCTAGGGAGTCTCCAATGACAATTAGGTTCTCAATTCTAGTTTCATTGGCTTTTTGAAGTCCTTTCCACAATACTAGGATATTTGATTGGTTGTTTGAGGCACTTCAAATGCCTCATGAGTAGGTTAATACTTTATTTCCTACGGGCTTGAAGATGACACCCCCCCGGACCTGCCTCCTCTTAGCTTGATGTAGAATTATTGGTTGATCTTGTAGTCTTTATTTGTTCAATACATAATTTTCCCTTTATTTACAAATTTGGATTGTATCTTTTTTTCCTAGGAAGAAAACTCATTTTTATTCAAGAAGAACCAAAATACATTTCTCACGTGCATTAGCACCAAGACAAAAAACTTTTAAAAAATTGTTCTTATATAGTCAAGACTTTTCAGTATAATTTTTAACATCCTAGCTATCCCCAAAATCTGATCAAAGGTAGGTTGAAATACTTTGAGCAATTCCTGATATACATAGTTCAAAAGGAATTTAATTGATTTATCTTGCTTGATAGCAAGACAACATTTTCAAATTCTTCCAAAACAAAAGTGTTTTCATCCAAGTCCAACCCAGCTTTGGACAGAGCATCAACTTCTATGTTTTATTCTCTATACAAATGTTGAAAATCGATTTGACAAAAACAAGAATTCGTGCCTTGCAACTCTTGTTCAAAATAGAAGAGTGGTTTATTAACCATGTGCACTACATCATTCATCTAGTTGATAGTTAGGAGGGAATCTCCATTCACCCGCAAGGTAGTGATATATATTGAAAGGAAAAAGCACAATAAATAATATAATGAGTTGAACTCACCCTGATTGTTGGTCTCGTGACTCATAATACCTTTGAAACAAAAATTATGAGTCTTTGATAATTAAAGTGTGAATCGAGACCCAACCATAACATCCTCAACCGACAGGCACTATCGAAATAGGCCCATGACCTTTCCTTGTCCAAGTAAATATATTTTTGTGCCCAAGGAATTTTCTGAATATCCTTAGTGAAAAGATGTTGTAAAAGAGATACAATTTGCAAATAAATTTTGTATGTTGAACTGAGTGAATGTTAAAAAAATACATGATTACAGGCAATACAAATTTAGCATAAAGCAATGAAGGGGAGAGACCTCCATAATTTTAAACTTTGATTTGTAAACCACTTATGTAGATAGCATTCCACTATAAGTCCCATCCAAATTGGGGTCCATCCCAACAACTTTTCCATTTCAGTCCAAACTTGTCTTGAAAAGGAGCAAAAATAAACAAATGCTCATTAGTTTCCTCACCGGAATTGCACAATAAGTATATGTTGGGACCTTTATTTCCTCTTATGATAATTTGGTTCCATGTCAACACTTTCCCATTAAGTGCAAGCCACATCAATAATTTTTCTTTTGTGGGAGCCGATGTCTTCCACAACCTTTTCCACCACCACTTGGAAGAACCATTCTTTGCAACAAAAGTTTCCTTATTACCCAATTTCAGCAAATACTGACCTCTTGCCTCGTTATAGCTCCAAATGAGCGAATCTGGCTCTCGGATCAATCAAATATGAGCATTTTGGATTTCATTATTATAGGAATACCATATTGGAGCTTGTATTCGTGCTAGTCCAACCTCTGTTACCGTAAGCCAACTTTGCACCATCGGAGTCATATCTTTCAGGTTTGAAATCTGATTAAGTAGATAGAACCCTGATTTATGTAGTAGTTGCATGATATAATATGGTAAATAACATTTTTACCACACCCCATAATGGCATCTCTACCCAATTGGATAGATGACCCATCTTCGACTTTCCAAGCTAAAAATTTCCCCACAAGGGGGAAGGCTAAGGACAATGTTTTCTACTGGTTTGAGGCATTCTGAATATATTTGGGATCTCTCCCAATCCAATCAACAACATAATCCGGTGCAATGCAATTTCAAACTTTAATGTGTTTCCATAAACTGTCTTTTGTTATGAAAGTCCTTAGGAACTTTGCAGCTAAAGCACGTCTGAAGGAGAAAATATATTTAAAGCCCCAACCTAGCATCGATTTAGGCAAAACAATTTTCTTCCAGCTAACCCAATGGGTTCCTCGGTTGTCCGCTCCACCCTGCCATAAGAAATTGGAGCAACATCTCTTGATCTTCTCCAAAATGCCTTTGGGAATCACAACTAAAGTATGCCATAGAATGATATTAATTCTAGTATCGACTTAACCAATATCAATCGACCCCATCGAGATAACCATTTATGCCCCAAAATCTAATCCTTCGCTCAACCTTTCCAACGATCCACTTCCATTCCACCTTGACATAACCATTTGGTTTAAGATGGTAACCCAAATACCAAAATCCCCCATCTAAAATGTGGTGAGGAAATGTGGTCCCTTGCCTAAAGAAATCCAACAGTCCCTCCCCAACATTCAAAGTGTACATATTCGACTTCCTATCATTCATTTCCATCCATGTGGCCTTCTTGAATAATCTCAAAATTTCCTTAATAGTCACTGCATCTCGACTTGTAATTATATAGAAGCACAATGCGTCGTCGATGAAAAGGAGGTGAGTTAAGGACAAACCACGACCCACATTGACTCCAGAAAGATATCTTATCCTATTAAGATCAATTAGTGCTCAACTTAGACCTTTTGCAACAACAAAAAAAGAGATAAGGTGACAAGTGGCATCCCTGACGAAGCCCCTTGGAAGCTTTAAAAAAATTTGTCATTAATTTTTTTTAGAGAACTGCATAATTTGCTATTGAGACCCACCACATAATCGAAAGGAGAAATATTAGATGAATAAGTAGAAAGTGTAAATACAATCATGAGACCCTGTCACAGGCCTTAGGGCAGTCAAACTTTAAAACAACAACCGGTAAATGATTTGTCTTGATAGAGTGAATGGATTCTTGAGATGAACCAATTGCTTTGTGGATTTGTCGATCTTGTAAAAATCCAAATTGCTTTCCCGACATATAATTTGATATAATAAGTTTCATATGTGAGGCAAGGGATTTTGAAGCCACTTTATACACACAATTGCAAAGTGATATTGGGCGAAACTCATCAAAAGACACAGGTAAATCAACGTTATGAACTAATGCAAAGAAGGTTGTATTCATATTCCAAGGCACCTTTCTTATAAGATGAACATCCTCAACCAAACACATGAGGTATTCACCCAACAAATCAAATAAGGCTATAAAAAATTCCACTGTCTGGACCCAAAAAAATTTCCTTCCCAAAGGATCCTAGTACCTTCAATAGTTCTTCCCAATTTATTGACAAATACAGATGTTGACATATCTCCTTATCTACCATCCATGGGAAGTACGAATTCATCTTATGTGTTTCTACTGTATTAGCCCCTTTAGGTTGACATAAGATATTTTCAAAATGTTGAACTGCCAAGGTTTCCAACCCATAAAGACCGAGAATTGGGGTACCGTATGGATCCAAAATTTCCCAAACAATACTTTGTCCTATTCTATGAGCTACATAACTATGGAAATACTTTGTATTATTATCTCCTGGAGCCAGCCAAGTGGTGCAACTTTTTAATCGCCAATCCCTATCCCAATCTTGAAGTAATTTAGATCTTTTGTCTCCCAAGGCTTTGATTTGAATTATATCATCATTACTCGGGACTTCCCCCAATATATTGACAAGTAACAAGAGGTTTTAGTCCACCACAGTCAATTGATGATCACGATCTTGATGTCTCCTTCGGGCCCATTCAACCGCCTATCTTTGAATTTTTTAAGAGCCCAAACGAACTATTCACTGGGAGATGAATCCACCAACGGATTGAAATGTACCCAATGTGACTTGACAAGATCAACAAAGACATCTTCTGCGCTCCATCTTGGATTATATTTGAAAGGGGCTCTAGGTTTATTTGATGAAATTCCCAATTCAAGGAATACAAGAACATGATCTGAGAACCCTATAGAATGAATCCAGGACCGCATATTTCAAACCTATATAATAAAATATCCATTTATTAAAAATCAAACCAATCATTTAGCTATACCATTTTCATCCCCTCTATTAATTAACCATATCGACTTGATCTCAATTGGCTCCATGTCTGCCAGATAACATGCATCTAACCAGTTTATAAGGAAACCTACCAAATTATCCAATCTTGGATTTCACCCCCCATATTTAAAATCTTAAACAGTGAAATTAAGGTCCCCTCCCAAAATAATTTTTTTTTTCAGAATTACATACCTTAAGTCTGATGGTTTTGTCCTAGAACACCATTATGTCGATGTATGGTCCATAGACATTCAACAAGGTAACTGTAAACCCTGAACTTACAACCATTAATTCTATAGCGAGACCTAAAGGTATAGAAAATGAATAGATAAGGGACAATTGAGAGTTCTAATCCGCAGTCAAACCACATGATAAACCATAAGAATCAGTAGAGAGGGAATCCTAACCAGGCAGAAGTTTCCCCAAACTAGGTATTATAGGAGCCCCTCTCCCCATGGTCTCATGTAGTAGGATCACATCTATTTTATTAGTCTTACCAATCTACTTAAGATCCATTTTTTTGGCTTATCTACCCAACCCATGGACATTTATTGATAAAATCTCCCGGGGCATTGGCATCTCTAAGCACCCCTAGTAAATATTTTTGTTGTCCTCTATTATCTCTTTAACTGCTCTCCCTTTTGCATATCCTAGGGAGGATTTTATCCCCACCATAGACCCACGTAGATCCATCACTTTGTCCACACCCAACCCTCTCGACATAAAACAACCCTTGAGGATCCCCCCTTCGGCCTTAGATTATATCGACTACCTCCTCTAGAGGAGCTTCCATAGGGAACTGACAACGAAATAGAAGGATCGAGCTTAGGATTAAGTCAATTGGGATCAGAATAATATTCCATAGAAGATAAATTACAATTAACATCGACTAACAAATCTTCCAAGAGGCCACTCTTTGAAGGGGACTCGTGAGATGCCACGAGTGTAGGGGGGAATACTAACTCCCTAATCAAAACCCAATTGAAAGTTTAAATTCACATTATTTGAAGGAGCTTTTGACGACTTACCTTTCACCTCCTGAAAATTACTTATATATATGGAGACTAAGGGAATCTCGTATGAGGGAGAGAAGGAATCGTGTTATGCCAATGGCACCACCAAATCAAAGACTTGTCCACCACTCTTAAATTCTTCAATCCATTTGATGGAGAAGTCTTCAACCATGAAAACATCGTGCTCACTTCTACCTACTAAATTCTTATCGGTTATACATTTGGGTTCATCACCTTTTGAGAATCGATTTTACCTACATAAGGGACTGAAGCCATCCCCTAAGCATAGATACTTCAAGGACCCATCTTCTACCAAACTTTGAGTTTAGTACAATCAACGACAATGGGCCCATAAATATGACATTTTGCACAATGAAAGGGCACATGTGAGTAATCTAGAGGTTGGGAATATCACCTCTTGTTGGAAATCATGTCCACTAACTCATACAATCCTTTAGTAAAGTCCATTTCCACCAAAACATGAGCCACTAAACGTTGCTCACTAGATATAAAACTATCTCAACGAGTATAGCTTTACCTAGAAGATTCCCAATCGTTGTCAATGCATGTCCAAACCAATATTCCATTGCCAATCCATGTATTTTAATCCAAACTAGCATTCGGTCCAAAGCTTTCGAGGCAGTGTGAAACAAAGGGAACCATGAATTTAGTGAGAGGAGCAAAGAGTCCAAAAACCATACCCCTTTTAATATACTAATGTCATTGACCTTGGACCTAAAAATAAATCCACACCAACCTTTAGCCAGAAGATGGAAAACTGGGTTGTACCCTAGCCGAGAAGCCCAAAACTTCTTAACCCACGACCCTAATAGATTTAAAGAGGCCCAACATCCTGAATGTTTTCCTACCAAAGTCGTGTCCATCAAATCCAAGACTTATGCAAGTGGAACGTCTTTCCCAACGACCAACAAAATGTTTCCCCCTCTATTCTTAAGAAACCATCATCTCTTTTTAGTCTTTAGACTGTCTTCTGAAACATTCTCCCCTTTGGGATCCTGAGAGCTATTTGGTTGATTATCTATCAAGATTTCTTGATTTTTGGATGAATGATCGGATATATGGACTGTAACCTCGCCTCTGGAGTCTGTTGGGGTAACCTTCCCTAATTGTTTCTATCCCTTTTGTAGATTTGGTACATCCTCCAAAAAAATCCATTTACTATTGCTTTGAAAGTAGGACTGTGTGGCATCTAGAAGAGGGGCCTCAAGATATCTCTCGCATTTAGAGTCATATATGTCAGTACCAACATCCTTTTTTGGATATGAAAGGGACCTTAACCTTGGGTCATGATTAATGATTTTGTTAGAACCTTCAATAAAATCTGTCATCAAATCGTCCCACAAGTGATTTGTGGTATAGTCGATTAATAAACTATGGGGGGAGGGGAGTAGAAGATATACTCTTTTGAAAGGACATCCTTTGAGTGATCGACTGGTAGATCATAAGGGTCCCAATCCTCCATCATGTTGAAAACCCAATCATGATCCCATGCAAAACCCCTAGAGCCACTCGTGCTCCTTTTCTTCCTCCACGAGATATCAATAACCAACAACACAATAAGACTGCATTCAATTTTGATTGTGTCTATAAAAGTGTTTAAAAGATTCTTTGTTAGAAAAATTATAACACATATCTTCACCTCAAATTTCATGTCAAATTTGAGTTTGCATGTAGAAGTTGTCGCAGAAGCAATTCTTTTGTGTTCCAACTCTTCTTTTTTATCTTCTTTCATTGGTTTCTTGTTCATCTATCATAAAAAATATGGGTTTCTATTAGCTCTTAGGTTTCTTCAATGATTACTTCCTAATGAAAAGTACCTCCATTTCATACTTATTCCTATTAGAATGCTTCCTTCCATTGATGAATTCAATTTGCATTGTGTTTCTTCTTTTCTTGATGACTAAATTGTTGGAACCTAAGGTTGTGCAGGTTCATCACACTCTTGGATCTTCTGGAGACAGTCAGTTGATAGACTATAGTTGACTATCAAAGTAGTAGAATAGAGTCCAGACTAAGAGAGCTAAAGGATCGACTGAACAGTCAGTTGAAGAAACGATTGGATGGTCGGTAAGGTTGTGGTCGATGCGGATACAATAACTAACTACACTTTAGGATGTTGTGGAAATCGTTAGAACTAATGAACCCTATTTGTGGACCAGATCTTCCTCACTTCCAAGGAGTTTGCTAGATCTGGGAACTGTAAAATAATGACCCTATGGGTTGTGTTATGTACGATGATGATGAGATGCATCCTTTGCGATAATGCATTGTGATGTTTTAATCACAATGTGTTGTTCTTAAGTGTTGTAGCGATATCTTTAGACACTACCTTTCTTCCTGGAATATTGTTCTCTTCTGTCATTTCTTTTATGTTCTATAGTTCCAAGTAAAGAGGTTCCCCAACATGATATCAAAGTTGTTGGTTTTGACCTAGCCCTCTTGTTTGTGAATCGTGTTGAGTCGGATATAGGGCTGATTGACTATGGGATAAAGATTTGTTGATTGATACCTCTTCTTGAAATTTGATCAGAAGTATGACTTCCAAGGTATAACTTGGTGTTCTTAATGGACATAATAATGCAATCTAGGTGATAGACATGGAGACTTTGTTGAAGAGCAAAGTACTATGGCAGTACATGAAGAATACTATTGCTGATCCGATGGATGTCGAAGCTAAGTTTATCATCAATGTAAAAAAGAATGAAGTTGTTTGTGTCATCATGACCTACATTTCGAGGGAGTTTCGCTTTCACACGAGCATGATCGACTGTCCTCATGCTGTTTGGACTAAACTGAATTCGTTTTTCAACAAGGTTAATGAAATTCAAGTAATGCAAATAGAGAAAGAGTTGATCTCTTTGGAAACTCTATCCTTTGACAGGATTGAGGACTATTTAGCTCGCATCAAGGATCTACAACTAAAATTGGGCGAATGTGGCAACGATTTTCCAAAGAAGGATAGGCAACTCATTGAGTTGGTTCTAATGAATTTGAAGACACTATATGATGTCTTATGTTCCTCCTTTCGCGCCAATTGGATGTCACGCAAGCAAGATCGTAAGGACTTCACCTTTGATGCTTTATGTGATTTGTTTATTAAATACCAATACAAATTGCTTGAAGAAGGGAAGCTTGGTAGCAAACATTAAGCTCACTTTCTTAAGAGCAAGGTCAAGCAAAATTCTAAAGAACATGGTTGACAGGATCATCAACTAGAATGTATCGACCACCCTACAAAAGAGTCATCATCGTTGAAGAAGGATCGAAAGAAGAATACATTTCAACATTATGGAAAAGTGGGACATGCCAAGAAGAACTATTGGAAGAGATGAAAGACTTCGAAGAAAATGTCAAGCACCTTGAGGACATTGCATCGATTGGTCAGTCGATCAATCAACCCACTAAAAATTATACCTTCTCTGTAAGTACTTCTCAAGCATTACATGCCCGTACCACTCGAACATAATGGATAGTTGACTCTGGATGTACTCATCATATGGCGAAAGATGCTTCTCTATTCTCATCCTTAAAAGGAGCTCCAAAACAGAATATTTATGTAGTTGATGACTATGTTCTCACAATTGTTGGAAGTGGAGATGTTGAATGCCAACATGGTCAAATATCAAATGTCTATCATGTGCTTAGTCTAAGCACTAATTTGTTGTTAGTTTCTCAACTTAAATGCAAACTAAGAAGAATGTGGAGTTTTGGCTAGATCACTTTATCATAAAGGATCTGAGGCTTGGGGGGGAAACTCTTGCTTTTAGGCATCTATATCCCAAAGACGAAATTTATAAGTTGTGTGATTCCTCCCGACTGACTGCAGCAATTGGACCAACTACAATCTTTGCTCAAATCGATGAAATAATTCAAATTTGGCATGAACGACTTGGAAAATTGAACTTTCAAAGGGAAGATGATGGAAATTCACAACATGGTTACTGTTATCTTAAAGACAGTTCCACCTAATGGAGTTTGTAGAGGATGTATGCTTCGAGAGCATCATTAAGAACCCTTTGATTCTGGGAAAGTATGGCGACCACATAATCGACTGGAAATTGTTCACAGTGATATATGTTGCATGAACAAACCCTCATTAGCAGGTGTGAAGTATACTTTGACCTTTATTGATGATTTCTCTAGATTTACATTGGTATATTTATTGAAGAATACGAGTCAATTCTTTGAAAGATTCAAGGAATTTAGATCATTGGTTGAGAAGTAATGCGGTCGTCCCATTAAATGTTTGAGATCAGATAATGGTGGTGAATATGTGAGTCGACAGTTTCAAGAGTATCTCTTGCAAAATGGTATTTCTTGGTAGAGATATATCCCTCACACCCCTCAACAGAATGGAGTCACGGAGATGAAGAATTAGACATTGGTAGAAATGACTAGGTGCCTACTGCAAACCAAAGATATTCTGACGAAGTTTTGGGAAGAATATGTTTACTATTCAAACTATCTTTTGAACCTTGTACTGACTAGAGCAGTCACTAACATGACTCCAATCGCAAAGTGGAATGGCAGGAAACACTCTGTCGAACACCTCAGAACATTTGGATGTGTTTCTTGGGCACATATCAGTAGTAACTATAGGAAGAAATTGGATGCAAAGAGTCATGCTTGCATCATGATGGGCTACTATGATGAGTCGAAAGCCTATAGACTATTTGATCCTATCAAACATCTGATAATCTTAAGCAGAAGTGTGATATTTGATGAGAATATTTAAGGTAACAAGTTGTTGAATTCCTCCTCTGGTATATTACATAGTGATCCATTTGACATTCTTGAAGAATCTAGATCGAAGGTACCCGTCTATGGAGTTCTGACCAAACTGATGAATTATGTTCCTGAGTAGACTTGTAGTCGGTCTACTATAACTGCAGAAGTCGACAGTCCAACTTCCGTGACTCATTTGATTGATGTTAACAAACCTAAATCACCGTCGACTTGCTTACCTCGTTGGGTTGTTAAGACGATTGAAGTTGCTAGATCGGATGTTGGATATGCTAATATTGGTTGACAGACTCGCAGTCATAAACAATGTGGAACCGTTGCATTGATGGCCAGTGTTCTTGACACCTGTGATCCTGACACTTATGTTGATGCTTAGGGAGTGCAAGAATGGAAAATCGATATGACTACTGAAATTGATTCCTTGAAGAAGAATCAAACATGGGAACTTGTTCCTCTACTGCAAGGAAAGAATGTTGTGAAATGTCGATGGGTCTATGAGACCAAGTTTACTTTCAATGGTGTTGTTGAACCCACAAGGATCGTCTGGTTGCCAAGGGTTTTTCTTAGCAAGATGGCATTGACTACACTGAAACATTTTCCCCTATTGCAAAGATGAAATATGTTCAACTGATCCTTTCCCTTGTTGCTTGTTTTGGATCGGAGCTTCATCAAATGGATTTTAAAAGTTCTTTTCTACAGAAGAAATATATATGGAGCAACCTCCTGGTTTTGTGACAAATTCTGGTCTTGTTTTTCAATTGAAAAAGTCATTGTATGGCTTGAAATAGGCACCTCGTGCTTGGTATGAGAAGATTGATTGCTTCTTTGTCAATCTTGGATTCAAATGTTGCAAATTTGATCACAAAATTTATGTATTACATGTTCATGGTGATACTTTGATTGTGGCATTATATGTTGATAATTTAGTCATAACTGGAAATAATGTCAATCTGATTTTGGGTTTCAAGAAACAACTTGCAGATACCTTTGAAATAACTGACCTTGTCTATTGCATTTCTTTCTTGGCATTCAAATTTTGCAAATGGATGATGGTATCTTTTTTTCTCAACCTAAATATGCTTTCGATCTATTGAAATGATTCAAGATGGATGACTGTAAGTCGTGTGCTACACCTTATCAGTCGAGAGTGAAGTTCTCAAAATACTGTGACTCTCCATGAGTTGACGCCACTCTTTATCGAAAGTTAGATGGTATCATGATTTACTTAACTCACAGTCGACCATATTATATTTCCTTTGTTGTTAATGTGTTCACTCGCCTCATGCAGGATCCTTGAGAAAGCCATTGGAAATATGCAAAGAGAATTGTTCGTTATATTAAGGGCACTGATCAATATGGTATTAAGTATTGTTTCAGTAAAAATCTACTGGCCGGGTTCACTAATTCTAACTGGGACGGTGAAATTGACGATCGAAATTCCACTTCTAGCTCTGTGCTTTGACTAAGTTCTAGACCCTTGGTTTGGTTGTGTAAGAAACAAAAGGTAGTCTCTCTTTCGACTATATAAGTTGAGTATTGTGGTGTTGTCAATGCAGGTACAGAGGTAGTTTGGATTCATCAACTTCTCGAAGAGCTTGGGTTTCATGTTTAGGCATCGACTGTTACTTATTGTGATAACCATAGTACTATCCATGTTGTTGATAACCCTATTTCTTATAGCAAGATGAAGCATGCTGAAATCCATGTTCACTATTTGAGACAGTTGCTATAGGAAAATGTTGTCTCACTTATTTATTGTAGGACATATGATTAGGTGGTTGATATCTTTACAAAGCCTTTACCAGAAGCTAAGTTTGTGAAACTTCGGGCTATGATTGGGATTCAAGAAGCTACAATTATGGAGGGATGTTTAGAGAACGTAATTTCATTTCCTAAATATCTAGAGCATTGTGCTGATGGAGGGGTGTTGGAACCTAAGGTTGTGCAAGTTCATCACACTCCTGGATCTTTTGGAGACAGTCAATCGATAGACTACAATCGACTAGCAAAGTAATCGATTGGAGTCCCGAATGAGAGAGCCGAAGGATCGACTGAACAGTCGGTTGACCAAACAACTGGATGTTTGGTAAGATCATGGTCGAAATGACTACAATAACCTACTACACTTTGGGACATTGCGGATTTTGTGGAAACCATTAGAACCAATGAACCCTATTTGTGGACCAGATCTTCCTCACTTCCAGGGAGTTTGTTAGATCTAGAGACTATAAAAGAACGACCCTATGGGTTGTGTTACATATGATGATGATGAGATGTATCCTTTGTGATAATGCATTGTGATGTTCTAATCAAAATGTGATGTGCTTAAGTGTTGTAACGATGTATTTAGACACCACCTTTCTTCTTGGAATATTGTTCCTTTTTGTCATTTCTTTTATGTTCTATAGTTCAAGGTAAAGAGGTTCCCCGATTTGTTTTCATGATACTTCTCGATGACTGACCCAATGGTTATCTCTAATCGCTGGAAAATTCCTTACACCCTTCTTTCGTCGTGGCATCCCTTGTAAACCCCAACAAGATTTTTTGACCATCTATATACCTTGTCCTTCCCAATGATTATATTGGAGTAATCAGGCATCACAACTCAGACAAGTTGGGACGATAACCACCCATTTAATGGAACTAAGATAAGCATGCTAATAATGTTATTAAGGAAACCAAATAGAATTAGAATCGTAGGGATAAGTAATGTAACATTTCCAATGGCCAACAAATGGTTAACCTCAACCTATCCGATCATTAGGCTCTGGGCCCCCATACAACCTAGAGCAAAAAAAAATTGGGAGTGTCTAGTTTGATGATGGTGGACCCCATGAATGCATTTTTGATCACTTAGTCAAAATTTTAAATTTCAAAACATTTCCATGAAAAATATAGGCAACCAGTGCCCAACTACATGGCTCCTTCTAATGACTCTGTTTCTTCCATTCTAATTCCTTCAAACTAAATTCTTCCACTAAAAATTTAGGAATTTTATGTTCTCTTGGATCCCTTGACATCTGTGTGACTAATGGTCTCCAATGACACTTTTATTTTTATTTTTGACACTTAGTCATTTTAGAGTTTTCTTTTATGCTTTGCTAGAATCCTTTTATTGATGTTCTTTGTCTACTTCACCCTCTGGGAATTTGAACAATTAATTTCTAATGATTGAATGACAATTTTCTAATTTTAAGATTTGCTTAAAAAAATTCTTTGAAAATCAATTGCCCCATTGTCATCAGAAAATTTCATTCTTCTATTGTATTTATTAATCGCATGACTATCTTCCAATGGCTAGTGTCCCTGTTATGTCTATCTCTTTTTAAAAACTTTCATGGTGACTTTTCATCGAAAATTATTCCAACATGAATCAGACTTCCCTCTTGTTTCCAACGTTTCCCGATGATTGATTGCATAGATCATTTTTTACGACATGGTTCATCGCAATCATCAACAAGTGTTTATGGCAATCAGTGAGTTTCTCCCACCACAACAAATTCATATTAATTCACAAATCCTTGGGTACTTGAAAAAAGTTCATAATTTTATCATTTTACCCAATTACACTTTATTGGGTTTAATACTCCAACCTCTTTCTCAACTATAATTACACACTACATTATTTATATTTGAACCCCTTCAAATTCTACAAGAATTGTTATGTTAACTTGCCCAAAAAGCCTCAATATAATAATTGTGCTTTGATACCAACATGTGGTGCCCCATTCCCCGGATGTGGGTGCTTGAAATGACACTACCGAGGATAGGGGTGCTACCTGCCCTCCTGGCAGCGTGGCTCCCACACCTGGAAACCTCCCTCCGCCGCCACTTTTCCCTAGCCCCCCTCATTAAAGTGGCGTCTTGCCCCAGCCCATCTGGCCTCCTCACGCACGTTGAACTTCACTACCCCCATGGCTCAGTTGCTTGCATTCATTCCGGCTCGAATCTCCTTGTCACATCCCATTAACTGGTTCAGATGCGCCATTAATCTGTCCCGTGTGAGATCTGGAAGCTCCCGCCTTGTAACTCTTGATATGAGGCTCCCTCTACACGCCCCGGCTATCATTACTCGCCTCTGTCATCCTCTGCATGTTGCCTCTGCTGAGAGCTCTGCCCCTTCTCCATTCTTCGGTGAACTTGTTGACAGTGCCATGACCCGAACGCGCGGCACCTCCAAGCGAGGTTCTGGTCACAGCGCTGGAAAAGTTGCCACTTCTACTGAGAAGGAAAAGATGGCCAACAACAGCTATGAAGACAATGTATCCATCCCTGTCCGCAGGCTAGTGGACGATTGGGAATCTCGTAGTGTTGCCGAAATTCTAGCATTTGGCAACCAAGTAAACTATTACTGGTTAATGAAAAATATGTTGGGAACTTTGGTGGAGGAAATGCTCACAAATTAGAACTTGGCCAAGGTGGCGATTATGGACACCAGGGCACACATGGCCCATTTGGATTGAATGCTGGCTGCCCTGGAAGCCAATGTGGCAGGTCGAAGGTACTCTCTGTTTCTCCATTCTACTCCTCCCCGTGATTCTGGTCCTGCTGCTCATTCTGAAGGTTTGGCTGGCAAACCTAATGTCCATGTTGAGGGTGCTTCTACTGCCACTGAAATCCATGGTACAGACAACTCCCTGCCCGACTCCCCCGGCGTTGCTGCTGCGGAAGGCGCTACTCCAGTTCTAGGCCCCTCCTCAGGCCCGTGTTCTCCTGCTGCGGTGGTGGTTCAAGGGGCCTCTCCCCCTGGGACTTCCTTCCCGACGCCCTCGACGATTGACACCTTACACTACAAACGAGTCAGGAAGGCTGAGGACGACGCAACCATACAAGACAAAACTGAGTCACATCCCATCAAACTCCCACTCTAGAATTGGGAAGAGGATTGCTTTGGCAGCTATCCAATAATTGAAGACAATCCTGGTTCTCAGAATGCAGAAGCTAGCACATAGAACTGCTCTGTGTGAGCCTAGCTACTATTTTTTGCAATTAGCGTTATCTATCTTCCCCTGTTTTAGCTCAATGGTCTACTGTCAGACTCTAGCTTTTCCTTTCAGTCTAGTTCAGTCTATGTTTTTAATGGTCAGTTGTAATTATGTCAATACTGCTCAACCCACTTATGGGCAGGACTATGGATGCTCCTACTTGCCTTTTTTGCTCCATGAGAAGCTTCTGAAAGCTCATGAATCTACAGAGTCTCATGTGAATGTACCTTTTTTTGTACTATAATATATTTTCCTTATGCTGCTTACAAAAAAATACATGTGGTGCCCCATTCTCTTCATAGTAAAAGTTAGATACTAACTTTACCAAACTTAAAAACACTTTCATGTATTAGTCTAAATTCTATTTACATCTCAAATTAAGGCCTTCCAACATTAACCAATAAATACACCATGCCCTCCTTTCAATTTGAAAGCCAGTATATTAATATAAAGTTACTCATGCTTTAATCTAAGCACCTTTCTTTCCTTTGGTAAACTGGATCCGGGATTGGAACCGAATTTGATCATTTGATTCAACGAGATTAAAGAGGGCCTTTATCCTTTTCCGTTTAGTAGGGTCGGGAGTGTTTTTATTAGGATCATCTTCTCTAGTTAATTCCACACTTGGTGGGGGCAAGGTGTGTTATTCTCCCCCCTTCTAGGAATTACAAAACATCAATTTGGCACCTCAAATCTACTGTTATTTTGTTGATACAAATATATGTAAAATACACACATTAACATAAATATCAATATTTTTACTATTACTACTTTACTTCACATAATTTATAAGAAGTATTAATCAAATTAAACATACATGAAGTAACATGTATATGTTCAGGTTCGTCTTCCCATCATTATTATTCATAACAATTACCTTTTGCGACAACTAACCATGCTCCTCTATAACTATTAAAAAATTACACAATATACAAGATGTAAATGCAAAACATATAAAACACAAAGCAATAACCATGCTCCTCTATAACCACTCATTTTTTTTACACAATATACGAGATGTAATTGCAAAACATATAAAACACAAAGCAATAACCATGCTCCTCTATAACTATTAAAAAATTGCACCATAGACAAGAGGTAATTGTAAAATACTTCATCGAGATCTAATTGCAAAACATATAAAACAAAAAGCAATAACCATGCTCCTCTATAACTATTAAAAAATTACACTATAGAGAAGATGTAATTGTAAAATACTTCATCTTTATATAGTTGTGCACTTAAAAAATTACACTATAGACGAGATGTAACTGTAAAATACTTCAACTTTATATAGTTGTGCACGTGCTGATGGACTACTTTGGAGTGATTGTAAAATACTTCATCTTTATATAGTTGTGCACGTGTTGATGGACTATGGAGTGATTTTCATCATTGGGAAATTAAATATTAATTTTCTATAAATCTATTTTTTTTTAATATTTTCATTTTAGTTTATAATAATAATGATCATTTATTTTTAAGGTTATGATTTAGTTAGATATCAAATTGATGTATGAGATTTTTTTATTTATGGGATAAGGAATACTCTCCACAAAGTGATTTGGTTGTTAAATTTTACAAAGGTGTACATACCCTATCTCTTTATGGATTTGAATATATAACCTCATAGGAGGAAAGACATGTTCTTAACCATAACCTACTACGTATATTAAAAAAATATGCACACCATCAAGAAACTACAATGTCAAGTGTAAGCATGTTATTTGGATACGTATAGTGGATGTTATTAAAGATGATAAACTATGAAATATTTATTGGAGTTTTCATGGTTAGTTGGTGAAGACATATTTATCAAAAAATGCTAAATATTTTACGAATTTGAGTTTTTTCATTTTGTCATTACCATAATCTAACCATGCAATATTTGCCACAATTGTAATTTTGGATTAATAAAGTTGTAGTAATGAATATAAAAATGGATTTGAAACCCTTAAATACCCCTCTTGCAATTGAATTTTACAATGTTAATATCTTATATCTTCCATCAATCCAAAAAGATTTTGGCTAGATTTCAACTTAAAATAACCAATTTCCCTTTAAATTATTTTCAACAATCAGAAAAAAGCATATTCATAAAATGTAGAACTTAGTAATCTTGCCTAATAAAAATTAGATACTAAAATTTCATTAAAACTTGTTTTATATTAAATAAATAATTATATCATTATTAAAAATAAAAATTAATTAATTAGTATTTTATTAAAATAATTATTAATTACACCAAGAAGAGTGAGGTGCTCTACAACCTAGTATGTGGGAGATGTTGTAACATAACGTAACATTGCCATAATTAAAAAATTCATGTCACTTATAAAAATAAAAAATTATGAAAAGAAATTAAAAAATCCACGTTAGCTCATAAAATATTTTTTTTTTTATAAGCTAGATGTAGGTCCTTATATTATCAGGATCAAAATATAGAGAGTTTCAGAATCCCCAGGTCCTCTCGTGGAAGAGAAAACAGACCTAAAAAAATAATGGATATGTCTCTTAATATAGTAATCTTAAAAACAATCATCAGAGCTATCGTTACTAGAAAACGAAATAACAGAACATCAAGATAAGCAGGTAGTATGCTAGTCGAGAACCAAAAAAAGCCAAAAGAGCTGGCATGACTTAACTACTGGTGTAGTCCTTCTGCTCAGGTTGAGTGGTCAGGTCTTTGGCCAGCGTGATCCCGAATCGACATGCGAACTGTTGTTGATTGTACAGGAGCTGCTTCAGCATGTCCTGCGTCTCGTCAAGCTGCATAAGGATCTCTGCTTGCGCCTCATTTCGATCAGTGAGCGCCTTACCCAGAACCTGCTTATGAGTCTAGTGCAGGTCCAGGGTTTTCTGGTAAAGGGTGGCGCGACCCTTGGTATTGCCGGGGTCAGGAATGAGGGCCTCAAATTCTTCTCGTATTTCCTCGTCATTCAAGCAACACCGAGAAACCCTGGCATCATCTTCAACATCGGTGATCTCAACTTGAGCCTGAATAGGGATCTCCTAGTGATACTTATAGGCCTTATCCACCACCCCTCGCATGAGTCTAATGGGTGGAGAGGAGGAAGAGCTGGGTGGCAAAGCGGTGGCCTGCCGTGTGTCCTGGCGGGTGCAGACCTGCTTCTTAGGCGGCATATCGGCAGAGAGACCGAGATTGAGAGGGCATCAAATGAGCCAGACAACAGAGCAAGGAAGCTCAAAGAACCCAGGAATCCACGAAACCCTCAAAACAGCAGCGGGCAGCCAGAGAAACTGCGAACCAGAGAGCAGGAGAGTCTGAGAGCCGAAGGGATAAGAAATAGAGAAATTGCAGGAATTGATCGCTCTGAGAATACAGACACCCCTCCGATAATTAGTAGTGGAGCTCTTTTGCAACAAAGCTCTCAGACGAGCATCTGTAGGTCTGAGGAGGTTCGGGATGGAATGTTTATCAACCGGAGGGCCATTAATTATCATGAATATAGAAGGACGGCCCCAATCAATCCATGACATGGGAGTCATCAAGGATAAGACCCAGTGCATATATGGAGTAGAGGACAGGACCTTGCGCACGCAGGAAAGGTCATGCAGCTGGAGCGAAATCGGGCTCCGGACAAGAGAATCGTGGGAGAAGTTATAAGCTTTCATGGGGCACGTGGATGGCGGAATGCATCATGTGGTCGGCCTCGGAGGTGGCACTGGTAAGCGGTTGGGTGGGAATGTATGCGCATGGGCTGCAGTGGGGGCAGACATGCTAGCAGGCGCATGGCCTGGGCTAGTGTTGGGCGTGTGGCTGGAGTTGGTGTTGGGAGCGGGTCTTGTCATCGAGCTGGCTATGGGGTGGTTGCTGAAGGCGGAGCACATGGAAATGTTGGATGGAGACGTGGCATTTCCATGGTGCACTCGCTGTGGAGGGGATAGGTCATGACAGGCAATGTTAGTGAGCTGATTCCTGAGAGGTTGTTCCCTGAAATTGAGCCAACAGGAGTCAATTTTGTCCTTGGAGGTGTCGGCGCCATTGTTGGCAAGGTGGTCAGCTAGCTTGTTGGCCGTGCGGCGGACATGGCTAGTGTTGAAAACCTGGAAATGCTTTATGCTATCCTCCAGCTACTCTTTTAACCATTCGAATCTCCATTGTTTGGAGAGCTTGGCAATGGTCGTGCCACAGTGGAGTCTATGGGCAGTGTTGATGATGATCTGAGAATCGCCTTCAAAGGTGAGAGCAGTCCAGCCTTCTCTGCGAGTGATTTTGAGGCCAGTCAAGAGGGCGAGCAGCTCAGACACGTTGTTGGTGTTGACGCCAATGCTTTCAAAGAAGATGTGAATGAGCTTTCTAGTGGCGTCCCTGAAAACTCCTTCGATACCAGCAAGACCCGAATTTCCTTTGGAAGCTCCATCGAAGTTGAGCTTTAAGGGAGTATGTTGCGTTGGGGACCAGGTGGAGGGGATGCAGATGGAGGGTGAGGGGTGGGGAGATGGAGGGAGGGTCGGCTGGAGAGTGAAGTTCTAGTCGGATAAAATGCAGCTTTCATGGGGTTGGAAAATGAGTTCAGCAGCGGCCTAGGCGGTCATCCTCACAGACTCCTGGAGGTTATCATCAATGCAGGGGATGAGGCAGGTCTAGGGAGAGAGCAGTTGAGAAAGATTCTTTTGTTCCATTATTTCTATAGGTTCCAAAGGACAAGGCCCAGAAAGAGAATCCAAGTACGATTTAGAATAGGATTCGCAAAGGGCTCAGTGGGCTAGTTCCGGATAGTGTCTTTGATATAATCTTTGTTGCAGTCCAAGCGGCGAAAAATGGAAGAACCCCAATCCCAGACTGCTAAGGCATAAATGCAGTAGTTAAGAAGATGCTCCTGGTTTTCCTCTTGCTGGTTACAAAGAACACAAACAGAAGGCCCTTCAAAACCTTTTTTGATGAGCTGATCCCAGGTAAGGATTTTCCTCGTCGCAACCAGTCAAAGGAAGGTTTTGACTTTCGGCCACAGGTGAGCATCACATATCTTCGTCCAAATGAGGTCATTGGGTGGGGGAGGAGCGAGGTGAGAAAGCTGATAAGCTTCTTTGATAGTGAAAAATCCCTTCTGCTGGTGACCCCATCGAAGCTTGTCAGGTTCGTTGGAGAAGAGAATTTTCCTGGAGATGAGCATTGTCCAAAAAGTTTTCGCTCCTTCTCTGCTAAAGTCCCCCATCCAAAGCTCCTGTGCAGTCCAGGCTCTCCAGGTGTCATTGGTGGTACTTGGCTCCCAGTAGTGGGCGATGAGATGCCTTCTCCTCTGTTGGGATTGAGTGCAGAGGTCCTCAGTGCCGGGGAGGAGGTGGAGGGGTGGCAACTGGCTCCAAGCGTCTTCCCAGAAAAGGGCTCTGTTGCCATTTCAGCTCATAAAATAAATAAAAAATTATGAAAAATAATAATAAAATCCATGTCCAAAATAGAAAATTAAAACTTAAATTCGGATCTATAAAGCAAGAGAGTAATCAAATTTCTTGAATTTAAGATTAAAAAAACTACACTTCAAGAATTGGATCCCTCTCGATACTTAATAAATCCAAGTTTAAAATAAATCTATACTAATATATAATAAAATATTCAATATATTAATAAATATTAATACAAACATCACCCATATATTAAAATAACTCCCTATCAAATTATTAACATTACATAATAAATCAATACCATGATCCATGATCCATCATGATCCTAAAAAAAACTTGTAATACACTACACCCATACAAGACACTTATCTATAAAGCATGTTACTAAATTTTAGGTTTTGTTTACCTAAAATATTGTATGTTGGTTAGAGAGATCTTATGAGCTATTTTATCCCCTTAGTGTAGAAACAAAGTTATTTTAGCCTCTAAATGTAAGTTATTTGTTTTAATGAAAATAGCTTTTTTCCTTGGGAAAAAAGTTCAATTTATTTATATTGTATAATAAACCGGTTTGTATATAGATTCATAAATTTTATAAATTGAAAAAATTCAATTTATTTATATTGTATAATAAATCGTTTTGTATATAGATTCATAAATTTAAATTTTATAGCTATTAATTCTCATTCATGATTCCAAAAAAGGGTTCTATCACAAATAGTCAAGTACATCATACAAAACTCACTTATCCATAAAAACATTCTCTCACATTATTTTTATTAAATATGTGGTGAAAACTCAATTAATAACTTTAACTTGGGTGAAGTTCAAGGTTAATGACAATCTTCATTTCGTCAACCTTCTCTCATCTGGACCATATGCCTTTTCCAACATGTAAACCTTTCTTGACATTATATTTGCTTCAATATTCTTTTTTCTATATATATGCTCAAAGGTTGTGTTTGAAATTGTCCCAACAGTCTAGTATTCTTTTCATATAAAGGAACAATGATTAAGTTCTTTGGAGGCCTTTTCATCTTCATCCACTCTATGACTGATCTAGGATCCTTAAAGACCTGTAAATGTTGTACTCCCTGCATAATTGCCAAAGTTATGGACAACGTTAAAGTTATCAATTTCGCTTTATGATTTGTGTTGCTTCCTAGCTTTGCTGCAAAATTGATGTGGTGATGTTTGTTAAATATAGAATGCCACCTGCACCACCCACAACATGGGTACCTTGAGTTGCTCCATCAAAGTAAAGCCAAGGAATGGTTTTGTCAAGCGATTCTTTCATAATCCTTCTAATAGTCTGGTTTTTGTCATCATGTGGGAAAAGACTAAAGATAAATAAGCCTTTTGTAGCACAAACAACATGAGAGATGTAAATATCTTAAAAAATAACTTTATTCTTGGAGAGCCATACCCCCAAATGAAGATAATAGGTAAGACCAAATTTGCCTTAAACACAATTTTTTTTTCTAGGTCTCCATAGCTTGATCTAAGGTTCTACCTTCCCAAATGATCTAGATACTGCTAAAAGTAGATGCATAATCCCACATTTGCTTCATATATGAACAAGATATGAATAGATGTTCTATGGTATCATCATTTACCTTGCAAATGGAACATTTTCCAGGCCCACACTAGAATTTTTTGAGCATAATGTCCCAGATTGGGATCTTTTTGGAGAGAGTTAACCATAAGAAAATTTTACATTTGAGAGGACACTTGAAATTCCATATAGTTGTATACCACCACCAGTGAGTAGGTGGGTCTTCCTCCTCTTTGATGGCCAAGTATCCTATGTTTGGGATGTACTTCCCTCCAGATTGATTCTTAGACCGTATTAGATCATCTTATCGGTCCACCAATCTTATATGACTATTTTTTAATGCCCTGGTATACCTGTTCTAGGCATTCTTGTCATCCTCCTCCACAATGCCCAATTGCTCTGTTTTGTACCATTCTTGTGATAATACTGTAGCGTTTATAGGGTCACTAATCTGATCCAAAAAAATATAGCCCTGATCTCTCAAATCTTCCCCCAAAAGTAAAGGAAGTTTATCAATTTGTAAAGTTTTTACTTAAAAGAGGTACATGATCTAAATCTTTTTTTAATTCATGTTGAAATGAGTATTTATACTTGCTATAGATTTGATCTTCATAACTTTTTACAAATAATATATATATAATTTTTATTTATTCAATTAAGTTTATTTTGAGTGGTTGTTGAATGGAATGTTATTCTTCTTACATCCTCCTTACTTAAATTTTAATCTTATAAATGATATGTTAAACTCATAATGAAAATATTATTATAATGATTTTAAATCATGTTATTAACTTTATTTTATTACTTAAAAAGTCTAAAATTTACTTGAAAATTCAAATCTCACCATTGATATATAATTTATTTCTCACTTATTTACTTAATCTCATTAGACATGGTATCTAAAAACTTAAAAAAGCTTGGACCAAAAAATCAACAGAAAGACGTATAAGGAGGGTGAGCATATGAAAATTGGTGTCACTAGTAGAACATAGTCAAAGGGTTACCTCGGCCTATCAAGAGGGGCTATCAACAATATGGTTAAATCGTTAAAAATTAAAATAAAATAAATATTATGAATCTTAGTGCCATTGACACTCTTTATTTTATGTATGCATTCTTTCAACTACCAAGTGAATTATATATAATTTATTTATAACTTATTAACCTAACCTTATAGCATTAAAAAAATATGAATATCAATTCCTTATATTATTCACACTTGTCCTCTCCATACATGTTCCATTATAAAGTTCATTATCTTAATGTAATATTATTCACACTTGTCCTCTCCATACATGTTCCATTATAAAGTTCATTATCTTAATGTAAAAAATGGTTGGTGATGTGCTAAACAAAGGTTTATACAGTTCCCTGTACCCGACTTTAGCAAACTTATAATAATTCTGTCCATTTCATTGTGTGTGGTATTACCACAATTCAAATGATATGATTTATAAGGTAATAGTTGAAATGCTAGTATAATGTCACACTCATTAATTTTATTTAATATATTTTATTTCATTGCTCAGGATAGGTCATTGTTTAATAATATTTTCATTGTTCACGATAGGTCATTTTTTCATTATGTAGTTTATCTCTTAGTTGGCTAAATTGGGGATGGCTTACCAATTCACTAATATACAAATTTTAATTAAATAAAAAGTTCTTTCTCACTCTGAGTCAGAGGCATATAAATCAATATCATTCTTTATAAAGAAAATCAAAAAGATTTTCCAAAGTATAAAGTCTAAAGAAAACACTTAAATCAAAACAACTTTACATTACATAACAAACACCAAGATAATATGTTTATTAGACTCAATCTCAACATCACCAACATTCATTTATACTTACAAAAACAGAAACAATTTTGCATGGTTAAAGACATTTTCAAAATCATACATGTTCACAATTTTTGTTTCAAATACATTCTATAGGTTTTATGCTGCTATCTTTTCAAAAAAACTCAAAAGTGATTTTCAAAACATTGAATTTATAGCTACGTTCTCCTTTGAAAGAGCTTTCTAAGGCTATAAAACTTCTCCAAATGCATTTTGTTCCAAAAGTTGCATGTTACTTTAACTTTTGTCACTCATGGAGGGAAATTAGATAAGATATAACAAAAAATGTATTGAACATTACTTTAGTTTTAGGATTTGAGCACTCAACAACTTTTAGTCTGGTTATACTTGTCATAGTAATTTTTTTTATGTGCCATGCATAATGACAAAGTAATGATTTTTTCAATATTTCCAAATCTATTTGCAAGTTTCCATCTCATAAATAGTTAAGATAGGGAAAAATTTCACCATAAATAAGTTATCCAAGATGCCAAAGATATTCAATCTCAATTGACAAATTTGTATAACTTTTTCATTTTAGTACACTTCCCCCTTAATGCTTCTCATGTGAATAGTGTAGGTGAATTTTTCATTGTTTTGTTAATTTGACAATTTCTCCCAAATTTCTCATATTAGGTTCTATGTTTTACATAGCTCCATAATGAGTGGTCACGACCCAATTTCTAGTTTGATGTAGGTTATTGGTTGATCTTGTGGTCCCTATTTGTTCAAAACATAATTTTCCCTTAAATTCACAAATTTGGATTGTATCTATAAAAGTGTTTAGAAGAATTTTTGTTAGAAAAATCACAACACATATCTTCACCTCAAATTGAGTTTACATGCGAAAATTGTTGCAAAATAATTTTTTTTGTTTGCTCCAAACTCTTTTTGCTTATTTTCTTGTAATGGGTTTTTATTCATCTATCAATCTATCATCATAAATATGCATTGTTATTAGCCCTCTGGTTTATTCAATGATTAGCTCCTAATGACAAGTACATCCATTGGGAAACTTCTACTTATTGTAATACTTATTCCATTGGAACTCTTCCATGAGGAATTCAAATTGCATTTTGTTGCTTCTTTTCTTGATGACATGAAAATGTTTGATCTATTTTGATGACACTTCATGATGACTGATCCAATGGCTATCTCTAATGACTGGCGCATTCCTTATACTCATTTTCTTTCATTGTGACATCTCTCATAAACCTTCCTTGTCATTCCCAATGACTACAATGTGTCATCTTGCATGATCATTGATCCTATGATTAAATGTTTTGTCATTTAGTCAAAATTTCAAATTTCAAAACTTTTCCATTGAAAATCTAGGTCACCACCACCCAACTAGATGGTTCCTTCTAATGACTCTATTTCCTCCACTATAATTCCTCTAGAGAATTCTTCCATTACAAATTTGGGACTTCTGTGTTCTCTTAGATCCCTCGATATGTGTGCAACCAATGCTCTCTATTGACCCATTTTTATTTTATTTTTGACACTTAGTCATTTTTAGACTCTTCTTCTGTCCTTTGTTGGAATCCTTTTATTGACATTCTCTGCCTACTTCGCTCTCTAGGAATTCCCAACAACTAGTTTCTAATGATAACTAATAGTTCTCTAATTTTAAGATTTGCTCAAAAATTCTTCTTTGAAAATCATTTGTCCCAATGTCATTATAAACATTCATTATTATATTGTGCTTATTAATCGTAAGACTATATTCCATTGGCTAGCTTCTCTCATATGTTGAGTCGCTCTCTCTTGTCTAAACTTCCACAAAGACCTTTCATTGAAAATTATACCATCAATAATCTATTATGACCCTCCCTAGTAATGTAATGGGGGCAAGAGGGCCCATTAGAGTAATAGTGGAGGCGATTCAATGTAAAGTGGATTAGGTCCACTATGTTAGTAAATAAATGTAGTGGGACCTCATTAAAGAATCTATTATGACCCTCTCTAGGGGTGTAACAATGGGGGTATTGGATCAAGACTCCCATAATATATTGTTGCTAGGGTATTGACTGTTTGCACCAATGCATGGAAAACCTCTATTGATCAATGTTTGACACCTTGTCTTATAGGAGGGAGTCACCTTAGGTTATTTTGTCACCTTTTAGATATTTGTAAGGTTCACGCCCTCTACAAGAAACCACGAAACAGTAAGGGATTTCTACCCACACGTGAGGGCTGCTCAGCCCTAGAGGAAAGATGCATGATCTGCTACTTATGGAGAGAGGTGCATGCTTGATTGGGTAATATAACCTTGCTATAATGATCATGTTGTTACACCAAAATCTTGTCATCATGATTTATGTGTCCTATGTATGCCCTGATCCCTAAATTCCCTTAGCTAAAACATTGGAAGAGAAGTTGTTGTCATTCCCTTTAACCTTATGTTGTCACCCTGATGTGCCCTACTCTCTAGCAAGGTGCGTCAGGTTCAAGGTGACGCGTCCTGCACCTTAGCAGAGTGTGTCGGTGGTGCAGTGTGCCCTTGTACAAGGTGCGTTGATCTCCCTTTGATGCATTTTCCCCTTATGCAAGGTGCGTCACAGTTGGTTAAAATGGATAAACAGAAGCTTTGAGCGACTTCTTGAAGCTTGGATGGCGTGGAGAGTTATCCTTATGTATCTGGAAAGGTGGCATTCGATCCCCTTGTCTAGTGGGGTGATCCCTTAAGCCTCTCCCCTAAATTCTCAACCTCTCCTATCCTTTTATCCCTATATATATGAACCCCCTCTCCATTGTTAAAGGAGGAAGGATAGAGTACCTATATGCTGGTGGAATTTCTCTAAGTGATCATTGTCATCCATTAGGAGGATAAGCATTTGATATTGGAGGCTAGGATTGTTGGAAGGAGGTTATGACGTCAAACCATTGTTCATAACATATCTCCCTTTGTACTTCTTATTATTACATCTAATGCAAATCCTTTCCATAAACTTGTTGTGTTAATAATGTTTAGGATTAACTTCTTTGATTGTTGATCTAGATCAATTCACATCCATGTTCTTTTATTACTTGTTTGTTTCCACATGTTTTGTCCAGTTTTGCGGCTAAAGATATGAAGATCAGGACGTGGATCAGCAAGGAGAAAGCAACTGCACACTTAAGATAAGCCACCTCTTTCACTTATCTTGTATTTCAATTGATCTAGGAAAGGCATTTGTGTTATGTATTCATTTTTTCTAGATTTGAACCATTCATACTGGGGAGATCCGTTTGAGTCACCCTTACAGATTATCCATAAGTAAATTTGGCGACCATACTGGGGAGATTAGTCCATGATTTTTTATTTCATTACATTTTTTGTTTCTTTGATTTCTTTTCAATTAGCCTCTACCCTCTAATTTGCCTCTTCTTTTTGGATCTGACCATCAGAGAGTCTCTGGTCCATCCAGGCTCTGTTTGGGATCTTTATTGAGCCTTCTACATGTTTATTCTTGGAGAGTTTTTTTATTTTTGTTGTATAGATCCCGCCCGATGCACCTGGGCAATTCATCACCCACGTGACTGTAATTCTGACGCACCTATCCTGTTAGCAGACTACGTCGTTGACGCTCTTTGGAAATTTACATCCTTATTCACTGACATGGTTTCCTAGTGTGCAGAGCACATCGTTGGGTCTTCCAACGCTTTGGTGCATCCTTGCAGGGCGCATCGCCCTTCACTATTTGGCATTTAGTGTAAATGTCACGTCCCCTCTCATCGATCTAATGTGATGGAGAGAACATGACGCTAAGGCTGGGCATCTAGCCTCATGATCATTAAGAAAATTTATTGAAAATAAAAAGACATATGCAGATGTATATATGTAAGAAACACAGCGGAAGTAAAATCAACTACACATCTAGCATGCATTCAAGATATTCATGGTAGTCATCAAATAAATACATTACAAAATTAGCACAAGAGAGTACTTATCTTAAAACAAAGTAGTCTCGAGCAACTGGCTATGCAACTGCAACGTTCCACCCAACCATAGGCCAGTTGTGCTCATCAATATTTAAATACAATTGCCACCCCCGAGCTAAGCATGATTTCTACAAGGAAAAAGGGAACAACAGACTCACACATAGCCAAATATACACAAAAACCAGCCAAGCCAATCCACAGTTGGGTTTATCAGGCTGCCATGGCAATGGAAATGAAGAATTGCTAAGCTAGTGAGCTCAACCCCAAAGCTATGGATACCTCTACAAGATCTATCTAGCTTGGTATCCACAATACCTACACACCCAACAATGAAAGTATTCCCTTCACTACTACACAGTCCCTCAGGCCATACCTTCCATTCTAGTGCTCTTCAAGGTGTGCATAGAAGAGTAGCTAGCCCTTTTGATCTTTCTATGAGGTTCCTCTCTTCACTAGGTTTATCAAGCCAACTCTAATCCTCTTCCAATACTAACTTCTTACTCACAATTCAAACCAAAACAGGGATGCACATAACAACAAAACACAAGTGCTGGGTATGAAGAAAATGTTTTGACTGTGGGATGCCCATGATGGGGTTTCCATTAGTTTCAGAAATCGTGGGCAACCAAAAACGAAATGGTAGATGGGGAAATCAACCCTGGGAGAGAAAATTGATTTCAGAAAACGTATATGGGAATTCAAGGGGTAGAAACGGCCTCTATAAATCCCCAAATCGTGATTATCTTCCTCCCAACCATTGTGCAACACAAAAACGAGTTCCCAGCTATGGAAAATGAAGGAAAATGATGGAAAACGTGAAGGAAAATGCCCCTGCTACCTCAAACTGCGTTGGGGAGCAAAGACCATGGGTGAAGAATGGATTTGGGCACAATTTCGTGGGTGTTTTCTTCCCCAAGAAGCAAAAATACGATTTTCCAGTTTGATGGCTTGCCCATACATGAAATTGGCTACCATACCTCCCCATTCCCAAGGCGTTAACTACCTCAACCAACTCTTTGAAGAATTAAAGGATTGGTGCATAAGTCAAAATGGGTAGTTGAGGGTTTGTGGGTTCTCTCAATGACATTTGGCTTAACACTATTGGCTCAAGGGTTTGAATATTTTCCATCCCTATTCCTTGTGAAATCATGCCCCCATCTCTTGTTGCATTGCATAGCTAGTTGTGGGTATTTCATTAAAATTTGTATTTACATGATGTCTTAATTTCTAATGTGTGTGGCTAGCACAAGAACCATATGCATCGATTTTTAATTGTCGGTAGATAAAACGCTAAATCGATGGCGGGGTGTTGGCCTTGAGCTCCTCACCATGATTTAATAACGATATTTACATTATTTACAATTTTAATGCAATAGGGTCAAAATCGGGATATTACATTCCCCTCCCCCCCTACATTAGAACTGTCCTCAATGCTCTTCAAAATTGAACAAAAATGGATAAGCCACTCTCATGGCATCCTCCAGCTCCCATGTATCCTCATCGGGACCGTAGTGCTTCCATTACACCTTTACTTGTCTGATGGCTCGATTCTAGAGCAATGTTACCTTCTTGTCTAGGATGCGCAATGGCTCGGTTTGGAACTCTCTCTCGGGTTCCACCTAGATCACAACCCAATTAATAACATGGTTAGGATCATGTAGATATTTCTTATGCAAAGAGACATGAAAAACATTATGAGCTCTAGTGCTAGCAGGCAATGCAAGTCTATATGCAACTGGCCCTATTGTTTCAAGCACTTCAAATAGCCCACATGATCCCCAACACCAAATTCCCTATGCACTCGATGCTTATCTACATAGATTTTATGTCTATCCTGGGCTGCTTTTAAATTCTGCTTGATCTTTGCAACCTCTTGTTCCATTTCCTTAAGCAATTCCGACCCAAGTACAATTCTGTTCATTGGATTATCCCAAGTCACTGGTGTCCTACACCTTCTGTCGTACAAAGCCTCATATGGACTCATTCCCAATGATGCTTGCTGCCCATTGTTATATGCAAACTCTACCAAGTGTAGATAATTCACCCACTTGGATGGTTTGTCCATTACATACATGCGAAGCATGTCTTCAAGCACCTGATTTACTCTTTTTGTTTTCCCATCTATTTGAGGATGGTACACGGTACTAAAGTTCAACTGTGTACCCAAATCTGCAAAGAGACCTTTACAAAAATTGGAAGTGAACTTGGTATCCCTGTCAGAAATGATTGCCTTAGGCAATCTGTGCAATCTGAAAAATTTCCTTCATGAAAATGTTTGCAATGGCATCGGATTTATATTTGGACTTAACCGGTATCAAATGTGATGCCTTTGTTAACTTTTCCACCACAACCATGATGGAATCATGTTGTCTCACAGTCAATGGCAACCCTGTAATAAAATCCATGGAAATTATTTCCCATTTCCATTCTAGAATTGGAAATGGATGCAATAAACCTGTTGGGTGTTGGTGTTCAACCTTCACTTGCTGACATTTTATGCACTTAGAAATGTATTCAGCGATGTCCTTCTTCATCCCTGGCCAAAAATAATGTTTTCTTGTTGTAGCATTTGTTTTCTGATATCCTTGGTGACCAGAGTATGGAGCTTTATGGATTTCATCCATAACAATCCTCCTCAAATCTGCCACATTTGGAATATAGGCTCTATTCTTATAAGTAAGAAGTCTGTCTCCTTCCAAATGATATCCTTCATACTTCAAGTTTTGAGGTCCTGCTGCTACAATTTGTCCTTTATTTGCACATACACTTCATCCTCAACAATATGGTTAACAATTTGTTGCCTCAAATCGGGTTGGAAAATACTAAGCATTGCCACATGCATTTCATGTACTTTCCTGTTGAGTGCATCAACCACCTTGTTTTCTTCCCCTTTTATGTGTTTTATTTCAAAATCAAATTCACGCAAAAATTCCAACCATCTAGCTTGCCTAGCATTTAAAGATGGCTGGTCAAACACGTATTTCAAACCACAATGGTCTGTCCTTAACTCAAATTTTCTTCCCATTAAGTAATGCCTCCACATCTTTAGAGCATGTACTATGGCTGCAAGTTATAAATCATGAGTAGCATAGTTATTCTCATGCTCCTTCAACTTTCTTGACTCATAGCATACCACATGGTTGTCTTGCATAAGAACTCCTCCAAGTCCTTGATTGCATGCATCGGTACACACCACAAAGTCTTTTTTTGGGTCTGCAATTTTCAATATTGGTGCACTCCTAAGAAGATTCTTCAACCGTTGGAAGCTTTCCTCACATCTTGGTGTCCATTCAAACTTTATCCCCTTATTTTGAAAAAAAGTGATTGAATGTGCGACCTTGGAGAATCCTTCAATGAACCTCCTGTAGTACCCAGCAAGTCCCATAAAGGACCTCGCATCTGTCACATTCCTTGGAGTTGGCCAATTCATAGTGGCTTCAATCTTCCAAGGGTCCACAGATATTCCTTTGTCTGAGATAATGTGACCCAAATAATGAATTCTATCTTTATAAAAGTCACATTTTCTCAACTTTTCATACAACTTATGCTCCCTTAGAAATTGCAATGTCATTCTCAAATGTTCTTCATGCTCTTCTTCATTCTTAGAATAAATAAGAATGTTGTCTAGAAAAATAAGAACAAACTTATCCAAATACTTGCTAAAAACACTATTCATGAGACACATGAATGTAGCTGGTGCATTTGTTAGACCAAATGGTACCACCACAAACTCATAGTGTCCATACCTTGTTCTAAAGGTTGTCTTATCAATATCTTACTCTTTGATTCTTACCTGATGGTAACCGGACCTCAAGTCAATTTTTGAAAATACATTTGCTCCTCTCATTTGATAAAAAAGGTCATCAATTGGAGGTAATGTGTATTTGTTCTTCACAGTGACTTTGTTCAACTACCTATAGTCAATACATAACCTAAGTGTTCCATCTTTCTTTTTCACAAATAGAACAAGTGATCCCCATGGGGACACACTTGGCCTGATATATTTCTTTTCCAACAACTCTTGTAATTGCATTTTAAATTCTAGCAATTCCGGTGTATGGCATCCTGTAGGGTGTCTTAGACACTGGTGCAACTCCTAGCACAAGTTCAATTGTAAAATCAATGTCTCTCTTTGGAGGAAGTCCCGGAATCTCATCAGAAAAAACATCCTTGAATTCTTGCAATACATGATAGTCCTCCAACTTAAGAGTTTCATTTTCTATTGCCTCTAAAACATGGACTCCATACAGTTGACAATCCTTCATATAGAACTTCTTCACATGCATGGCCGAAACCTGTCTAACATAAATCACCTTTGGAATGCCTTTTATACAACCCTTGGGTTTCCTTCTTCGTCCAT
This sequence comes from Larix kaempferi, assembly GCA_027924585.1. Taxonomy (NCBI): domain Eukaryota; kingdom Viridiplantae; phylum Streptophyta; class Pinopsida; order Pinales; family Pinaceae; genus Larix; species Larix kaempferi. The sequence goes on from BSBM01000339.1 coordinate 5,580,552, forward strand.
GCATTCAAATGTCTTATTGTAGCAGTCAAGTTTAACCTTGTGTGCTTCTAACCAATCCATTCCAATGAGAATATCATAGAAACCAAGTGGCAGCATATTCAGATTTTCATAAGTGAATAGCCCATCCATATCTAATCGGAATTTCTCTACAATTTCACTAAATTTTCTCTTGGTTCCAGTAGGCTAGTTGAACTAACCATGATTTACTATGCTTCAATTTCTTAAAAGCACAAATCTCAACAATTTTAGGAGTGACATAACTGTGAGTAGATCCAGGGTCAATCAAAATAGAAACAGATTTCTTAGCAATCTTACCTTCAACTTCAACCACAGTTGATTGATGGTATGCCTGGCGGTCGTCTAGTGCTGCATAGATTCTAGGGATTGTCCTCGCCACTTGAACCACAGTTTCAGCTCCTTGGATGTTGTGAACTTGATTTACATTTCCATTCCGATGTGGACAGTTCCTAATCATGTGGTCCCCTCCACATCCCCAACATTGAAGTGGTTCTCTTGGCTCCTTTGGATCTCTTGGCTTGTCTCCCATCATCCTAGCGGGCTTAGTCACAACTTGTGATGGCTTCCTTTGATGATTTCGAAGATGAGGGGGTTTGAAACCTTTCTTCCTTTGGTCAAACTTCTTATTTTTCTTGTCCTTCCATGCCTTATGGAAATCAGGTTTGCTTTTGTTTTGATCATAGCAATACTTGGCCTTCCTTATTGCCTCCTCTAGAGTTTGAGGTTCATCAAATTCAATCCTATCTTTATATGACTGAGGTATCCCACTTAGGAAACACTGAATTTTCACCTTATCATATCAAATATACCTAACACACCTCAGCAGCTCTAAGAATTTATTTGCATATTCTTCCATGGTCAATTATCCCAATTTCATCTCATGGAACTCTTTGATCTTATCATCATAGTACCTATCAGAGAGATACTTCTGCTTGAAGTATTTCTTGAATTGCTTCCACACAATATTTCTTTCATTGATCTTCTTTACTTGCCTGATGTGATCCCACCATATAGATGCTCTTCCATTTAAGTTGAATATGGATACCCTTTCCTTCATATTTCCAAAGTAGTCTTGGACTTGGAAATACTTTCTCATCCCAAGAAGCCAAACTTCAGCTTCTTGACCTCTCCATCAAATGTAGGAGGTTTTTCCTTCTTAAATTTCCCATGCGAATTGTTCTTGTAGTGCCTCTTTCTCTTACCCCTGCGAGATGAAGAGCTTGAACCTTCAATGAATTCTTCAGAGTCGGATGATCCACTAGAAGAGATTTTTGGAGTATATGTTCTGTCTCTAGAAACTCTTCTTGAGCTATTGGATCTCTTGCGGGAATTTCTCCTTGAACTACTCCCACTCCTTTCTGGATTTGATGTCTGATGCCCAGAGTTGATTTTCCTTTGGATGTTTGTCAAACTCTGCAGCATGGTTGCATTCAAATTATTTTAATCTTCCTGAGCTTTAATCATCCTTTCATTATCTTCCCTACAACTTTGAAACTCCACCCTTAGGCTCCTCATGGTGGCTTCAATATCTGGGAGAGTCTCTTGATTTCTTCTCCCATTAGATTATGTTTCAGCATTCTCAACATGTATGTTCTCCCCCATGGCATCTGTCTCATGCTCATAGGGATCTTGTGCATCATCCATGATGTTGATCTTCTTGGCCCAACCAAGACCAAAAATTTCCAACTGCACTATCTGGAATGTTGCCTTTGATGTGACTATATTATGCAAAATGTGTTCGTAAACACAATTGTTAGTTGCATTATATTCTCAGAAATTCATAAAATATTTGCATGCATTTGGAAAAATCCTATATTGACAACTTTGTCAAAGCATGGACTTTTCTCACAATCAACGACTATCTCAGGGTGAGGATGGAGGTCAAGGGGGCTTTCCCCCTTGTGGCTTCCACCACTACAGGGCGGCTTGAGGGAAGCACCCTCGTTTTTTGTTTTGTTTTTGTAAATCTTTCAATTTTGAGCAATATGGCACATAAGTTCCATGGCAATTTTTCACTTTCGGGCACCTAAAAAATCCCCTAGGAAACTACTCAAATTTCCTGCATCGACGGACTTGTCATTTTTCCTTTGACCTGTTTCAGAGCGACTCACTGTTTTACGCCGATAGTGAACTCAGAGTTTCTCGTTGATCCGTTTCGGCGGAATCATCTCTCGTCGTCGACCGATCACGCCGAGATTTTCCTCTCTAGTCGACGCAACTCGACGTTCTTCGTCGACCATGTCGCCGCCATCTCGGCTAAATCCGTCGAAACTCTTTCTCTGGGAACCTCCACAAAACTTCACCGAAATTCGTCGCTGCAACTCGTTGAAATTCACCGACCATGTCACCGCCTTCTCAGCTAAATCCACCAAAACATATCGTTGCGCGCGTCGCGGTAACTCGTTCGAACATGCCGAAACACATCGCAAAACTCCACAAACTTCGTCGACGCATCACTGCAATCTCAACGAAACTCGCTGATGCATGTTTTTCGGCCAATTTAACGATTTCACGCCGAAACATCTCGGTTTCTCGTCGACCACGTCGCTTCGAAACGCGTCATGGGACTCAACTCAGCAAAATTGCATACTTGGTCCAGAATCTTAAGAGAGTTTGCAGAGGTCTTTTGGTGGCCATATATCATCCCTGAACATCATATTCAAGTCCTAATATCATTCATACACCTTCCTTGAAGATTTGAAGGCATTTGGAGTCAATTTGAGACCTAGAGACCAATACTAGTCAAAGGAAATTACTAGTAAAATTCCCTACATTGGCCAGAATTGAAAGAGGATTTGCAGAAGTATTTTAAAGATCCAAAAGCATCCCTGAAACACATGTTTATGTTCTAACATCATCCATATACCCTCTCAGAATATTTGGGAGCAATTGGAACAATTTGGGGACCTAGTGCTCAAAACTAGTCAAAGGTCTAACTAGGGAAAAAAGTGAAAATTTGTCATTTTAATAAAATTCCTAACAAGGGATATTACAGTGGTATCAGAGCATGGTCCTTGAACCTGTGGATTAAGTACATACATTCAAGAATAATTGGTAGCCATGTCTTACTATTATGATTAATCCTATGAGTACAATTCTAATGAGGAATATGCAGATGCTTCTGAGCAATATGGAGCAAAATGTGAATGGTACGAGGAAGAGGTGCCATCATGCAACACTTCTTACAATTTCAAGAGAAATGAAAATTATTCTTATTCTTTAAATCTGATGAATATGAGTGTGTCACACCAACCAAGGATAATTCTATGAGTGAGTTCCAAAGATGGAGAGCAACATATAAAACCTTGCCCCAACAATATACAAATATCAAGAATATCTTGCTTCGAGCAAAAATACACAAAATGCCATGTCTTTTGAGTACTATGCTAAACATGTTTTTGAAAATAGGCCCAAAAATGAAGATGTGGAGTTAGTAAAGAAAGGTTTATGTCCTTATTGTAAAGAACCTTGGAGTGAGTATCATATATGTGTGCATGAAATTATGTCCCACTTGAGGAGAGCTTTTGGGAATTCTTCAAAAAGAGATTCTGAAGGTATTGATCATAAGGAAAACAAGGGGCAAAATCAATCATCTTGCTTGAAGGATAAAAATGAAGAGACATCACAAGAGCATGAATAATATTCTATTGAAAATATGGAAGATCATTTTGATACACCTTCTAGCTTAGACATGAACCAAAGAGCATCTACTGGTGGATGCTTAAACTATGAAGGAGTACCTACTGATGGGTGCTCGCACCTCTATGTTGGTGACATATAGATCACTTTTGAAAGTGTTGCTGCAATCCCAAGTTCCATTAAGCATGATAATGAAGACCTTGTAGCAGTTGAAGAAGAACTAAGATCAACTTCCCCATCACCACTTGAGCTTCATGAAGTTGGTCCAAGCAAAATTGAAGAAGATGAGGAGGTTCATTTGCTAGAGCCTCATTTTCTTGAAGGGTCCTTAAATATGAATGAAAATAAGATCCAAGAGTCCCTCATCATTCTCCATGACACTCAAGCATTGGTGTCAAATTCTTGTTGGAGAGCTACTTCATTGGAGGAAACATCCTTCCTTGAAGACATGGAGAATATTCAAAAAGCAATGTGCCACATCAAAGGTAATTTCATGTCTTTGCTTGTTGATAGAAAGCATTTGTTTGAGCTTAATGAATTGTTACATGATGCATACTTGAAGAATAATGAGGATATTCATAATCTCACAATTCAAAATGAACAACTTCTTGAAAAGTTGCAAGATACTTATTTTTCCTCCTATGTTTCATATTGTCAAATGGTAGATTGTTTGGAGGATTCTCATGACATGGTGGATCATGAAAAATGTGAAAATTTGAATGTGATTAATGTGTTTGAAGATGAACTTGAAGATATCCAAACACTTGATGTGGTGGAAGAGGAACTTGAATTGTCTCTTGATGAAGATTATGCAATTTTTAAAGAAGAGCATGATTCCTCTACATTGGAACCAATCTATGACAAAGGTTTTACACTTTTAAAGGAGCTGCATGATACTACCCATATGGATCCTTTCCATGATGAAACTTCTGCACTTTTTGATCATTTGGGTGAGTTAGTTCATTCTCCTACATCCTACAATTCCATGTTTTGCAGCATTAGTCTCAATGAAGTATGGGTGAAAGTGTTGGTCCTCTATTTTGACTACTCAATATAATGTTTTCTAGCTTAAAGTCTTAATGGAATCAAATAATAATCAGTTTTGTTGTATCTGATTATGTCTTTTGGAGGTCAACACTGCTAGACTATGGTAAGTGATTTCTAATTGCTTATTTGTCACTTTGCCTTGTTTTATGCATATGATTGGGTTTTAGGTTTCATTTAATGATAGGTTATTAATAAGTTGTTTCTCTTCTATGCAGGGTTCTTTTGCTACCCGACTCCATACCTGTCTCAGCATTCAAAGGAGGATTTATGCAGAGATTTGGGGATTCGATCTACAATGAGGGCATTTTTCCTGGATTCACCTCACCTTTCAGATGCTTGTGAGGATTGCTCAGCTGCTATTTTAGGGATGATCTTCGATCGAGGAGCTGTTGTTTTTTTTTTCTCTTAAGTAGTATGTGTATATCGGGGAATTTGAGCTCCCATTTTTGGCTCAGTTATGCCGAGATATCTGTGGGGTTGTTATCCATGTCGATCCTTGTTTCCAGGACGATCTCACTCTGTATATTCAGTATAAAGATGACTCTTGAAACCCTGAGACGAGGGCAGATGTATTCAAAGAAGACTGTAACACTTGAATTTATCAATATAATCAGCATTTATCTCCTTTAAGTTTTGACTTAAGACTGAAAGGCGTCGAGGGCAGGGCCCCCTTCAACACCAATCCTTAGCATTTTTGTATTGTGTATTTGACAGTAGTGGAATAACATTTTCTTACTTTGACAGTATTTGCAGAAATATTAATGGTTTTGTTTATCTATGGGTGGACGTAGAGTAGATGCCTGCAAGTCATTAAGTAATTTCATTGGCATTTTGATCTAGCGCAGAGCATAAACTTGTGAATGATTTGTATTTAAAATCTTCTTTGATTTTTAGAGCGAGTGATTATTAGTGGCCACAGTAATGACGAGATGTGTGATAGTTTGGATTGGATTTATTATAGAATTGATTTAGTAGGATTGAGGAATGGTGTATATTAAAGTTCCCTTTCGATTTCCAGTATGAATCGTGATTGGCAGTGAACTTGATGTTAGTGCTGTAGAATCAATTTCATAAAGAATAGATTGTATTTTGTATTTCCTTCTTTTTGCTGTAGTGCTAGAGTAACTGGTGAATACGGCCATGCTTTCGATTATTGAGCTTGAAGAACCATAGGGTATTCTTGCAGTATAGAGTGTGGATTAAAAAAGAACTGCAATAGCAAAAGGTTTGAATCTGTTGATTTACCAGACATCTAGGGTTTATTAATGACTAAATAGGAGTTGGAATTTGGCATTGAATGAAGGGAAAGGATTATAGTTTACATCACTGTTTCCTAGGGTTTAACATTAGCTTCATAATATATATTTTCTGAATCCTTCCTGAACTATGCGATGGTGAGCATCTTCTGAAAGTTCCAACGTTCTGTTATGTGCATTTATATACACAAAATACAAGCATAGTATTTCTAAACAGCAGCAGTAAGCCAACCTGCCTTTGATGGACTGCTTGTGAATAAGTTAATAGGTTTTATCTCAGCAGTGATTCTAGGAGTGTTTGTGTGGATTGAAGTATTATACTTGGCAGATTTACTAAGTGGAAAGTAAACTGTAGTTACTATAGCTCAAGATTGCTGTAGAGATTGTCAATTGTTTTAAGAGATTGCTATAGTCAGGATTTCTTTGAGAGATTATTATAGTTACATCTTGCTACAGGTTGTTGTAGGCAAATTGATTTCTATTTCTTTATAACAGATTTAGGAGTCCTTAGTATAGATCATCCAGGATAACAATAGTTGCATCCATGTCATTGCTTTGTTTGAAGTAGATTAGCATTTCTGTCAGCACGAGCACTAAAACTGCCTTACCCCCACATATGGTGTAGCAGCTCAAAGTCTACGATTCTCCGGTCGATAAATTAAATTGAGGTGAATTAAATATCATTAATTTTAACCAACATTTTGGCGCCGTTGCCGGGGAGTTGCTCCAAGGTAAGCTGGTATTTTGCTCATTTTTTGGTTGACTGAGAAGTTCAGGTAGATAGGATCCTTTTTACAGTACACAACAAGGTGGAGGGGAAACATTAAGACGCAAAGACGAATTCACTATGGGATTCCCATGGTGTAACAGCCTGCCGCAGCCACTTTAGTGGGTTGCCCCAAATTCTTGTTGTGTCCTTCTGGTAAGTGTGGTTGTTTTTCTTCGCAAGTTTGAATTATTTTACTTCAAGAAGTGTGTTTATCTTTCCTGTAAAGAGTGTTTATTTTTTTAAGTTTAATTTCATACAAGTGTGGTTATCCTTTTGCAAGTGAGGTGTGTTTAATTCCAGAAAACTAATTTTACAACAGTTTTTAGGTGTGACTAGTTGTGGCAGATTGGAGGAGAAGGATTGGTAAGGCAAACTTGCACATTTCATAACAGGTTCCTTCAAACCCAACTGTGACACAGGTATTTAAATTTATTTTGATTAAAAGTCTTGTTATTTTCATAAATTGTTTTGATGAGACCTAGAGATAGTAAGGGAAGATTCATTAAGGTTCATTCCGATCTTTTTGGAAACAACAAAACCCCCCCCTTCACTAACCCTAGGGATAGGGAGACCGGCAACAAAACTGAAAACAACAACATTCAAAATTCAGTGGAATTTGGGACCAAACCAACAGGAACCGAGGTTATACTCAGTGAACAGTTACATTCAGAAGAGATCCCACATATCCAACAAGCTTCACCTCCAAAGGAAGATTCCAACTTAGTTGACACAGTGAACATAGAAAAAGTGAACTCCCTTCTTGGACATAACCAGAATCCGGTGGTTTCTCAAATAGAATCTACCACAGATTTACCTTTCAATCTTCAAACTTGGCCTAGGCCAGACCATTGAGACTTTATTCTATCCCCAAGAAGAGACGGATTAGGTGTCAATTGGTTTAGGAACCCACTTGTCATGAGTGATCAGGAAACTGGACACCAGATGGAAGGAGAGGGAGAACATGAGGGACGAACTGAAACAACTTTTGGCTTCCCCATTCTGGATCTTACACGGGATGTCAGTATGAAATATATCCCAACATCTTCATTACCTACCTTCTATGGGAAAAGTACTGAAGATCCGGATACCTTTCTATTTGAGTTTGACATCTTATGCAGGAGTTATAATTATCTACAGGATGCTCAAAAGTTAAAACTATTTCCAGCCACCCTTAAGGATTCCGCACTTAGATGGTTTATGAGCCTGGGGGAATCCACCATCCGAACTTGGGAACAAATGAAGAGTGCTTTCCTCAGAAAATACCGAGACTACTGTGGCCCTAGAGACTCCCAAAATGATATTTTTAAAATGCAACAGCATGAAGAAGAGAGTATTGAGGACTTCCTAGAACGCTTCTGTTTTGTATTACATAAGTCTAAGTATAATACCTTACAGGAGGATGCAGTCAAAACTCTTTTTCTAAAAGGGATTCTGGATGAATATGTGGAAATCCTCAACTTGATGGCCTCAGGTGATGTATCTCATAAATCCTTTGAGGAGATTACTGAACTATGCAGAAAATATTCGAGGAGTAGAGCCAAGGCAGGAAAAATCACAAGGGAAGGTCCTTCCTGTATTTCTAGAACAACAGGAACTAGTGGGGTCACAAGAGTTGAATTGGGAAACCTGTTAGAAAATTTCAAAACTGACATTTTAGGCACCTTAAGCTCCCAATTTGATGCATTGAAAACAAAGAAACGACAAGAGGAGGAGGACATAGCAGCATTACACATATTCTGCCCCAAGTGCAGAAAAAGACATCCTTTGAAAGAGTGCCCTCTTAACACCATTTCAGTCTGTGCTCTTTGCTCTGATCAACACCCAACTGACAATTGCCCTTCTTTACCAGAATTGCAAGCTTTTTACAAGCTTAATGCTGAACCTACCGATGCATCAAGAAGGCCTTGGCAGCCTAGACCCCAAAACATGTATCCAGAGCCTGTTTTCCCGAACCCTGCATATTATTATCCCATGCAGCAATCTCAGCAGCCATGGAGTCCACAAATGTGGCAGAATTGGCCCTCTCAACCTACTCAGACCCAACCTTGGCAGCAAGGCTGGCGGGGACAGTCATATGGGGGACCACAAGGACAACCCTATGGAGGAACACAATCAACAAACCCTCCTAGTTACTGTCCAATGCCACCAAATATGCAGCAGCTATTACCAGGCTTTACACCACCTGCACTTCCTCCTATACCCCCAGTTCCACAACAATATCAAAATCCAAATCCACCTCGACCCACGTTGTTTCCAGCCCAACCTAACCCAAACCCTAATAACAGGCCTCCCCAGCCTCTTCATAATGTTGAAATTCAAATGGCTCCAACTTATGTAATTCATTCAGCTCCTTTACAGGAAATACAATTAAGGTCTGGGAAAACAGTAAATAAAACCCCTCTAGCAGTGATTATTCATGAAGAGACTAAAGAAGAAAATGATGAAAAAGAGATTACGGAGGAAGAAGAAGTGCAAATTGCCTCAGAAAACACTCAAGCACTGGGAAGTCATTTCCACTCACCTGCTCATCCACAAGTAAATAACAACCCCCCTTACCCAGAGAGGTTATTAATAGAGAAGCCTGCGGTGCGTCCACAGTTTGATTTGGAAAACGAGTTGAAAAATGTTTGTATCAAGATTCCATTACTTCAGGCCATTAGAGATGTCCCTATCTATGCAAAATTGGTAAGGGAACTGTGCTTAAAGAAACCTGGTCGGAAACAGAAAGACCCACCCAAGATAAATGTTTTAGGCCAGCTGTCCAATTATATTTCAGACTGTTCCTTACCCCCAAAATTTGCAAATCCTGGGAATCCAGTGGTGACCATTTACATCAATGAGATTCCAATAGGAAACACTCTAGTTGACCTGGGGGCTGCCATTAATGTCATGTCTATGACCACCATGCGGAGACTTCAGTTGCATAATCTCCTCAGATCTACTCCTACTATTTTGGAGTTGGTTGATAGGATCACAGTCAAACCTGTGGGGGCCTTAGATGACATTACTGTCACAGTAGCTTCTTGGGAGTATCCAGTGGATTTTTTGGTACTCCAAACCAAACACCCAATGGGGGAACATCCTGTTATATTAGGCAGGCCCTGGTTAGCCACTGCCAATGCCTTTATAGGATGCAGAGAAGGTATTTTAACTATATCAAATGGCACTGCTCTACAAAACCTAATTATTTATCCTCCAGCACAGCCGGTATCGGAAAACATGTTATGGTTAGAGAATCCTTATGGGGATGAGGATGTGGGACAACCCTTACTATCCATCAGTCAAACTAGGGGGCTGGAACACCAGACTGAGGATGATATCCTAGATCAATTTATTTCAGCCACCACTAGTGTGGAGTTCCCTCAGTCCTTCTCTGACTTAGACAATGTTTTCACAGAAGATTTTCAGGAACACTATTACCCTTCAGCCACCTCGTCATTAGTAGTTTTATTTATAGATGAGAAGGTTGGAGCTGCAACTATACCAATGGAGATTAGTCCAGGGAAATCTTTGTCTATTAATGCAAATCTGTCTCAAAGCCAGCAGATTCAGGTAGTTAATTTACTTAAGGCACAGTCTCGGGCATTTGCTTGGGTTTATACAGACATGAAAGGCATTCACCCTGACACATGCATTCATCACATCTATACGCAGGAAAATATTAGACTAGTAAGGCATCCACAGAGAAGAATGAATCCTGCGCTTAAAGACATTGTGAAAGATGAATTACAAAAAAGGTTGGATGCAGATTTCATCTATCCCATTTCTGATAGCAAATGGGTATCTCCGTTGGTGATTGTCCCGAAAAAGGGAGGTAAGTGGAGAATATGTGTTGATTTTCGTGAGTTAAATAAAGCAACTCTTAGAGACTACTTCCCTCTTCCTTTCATAGACCAGGTTTTGGATACATTGTCAGGAAAGAAATAATTTTCTTTTCTGGATGGATACAGTGGATATAACCAGATAAGAATAGCCCCAGAGGATCAAGAAAAAACCACTTTTACCTGCCCATGGGGAACTTATGCTTACAAGGTATTACCATTTGGACTGTGTAACGCTCCTGCCACTTTCCAGAGGGCAGTGTTAGGTATTTTGGCTGATTTAGTCCATGACTGTGTGGAAATATATATGGATGACTTTACAGTCTACGGTAATGATTTCAAAGAAGCCTTGGATAACCTGGAGAAAGTTTTAATTAGGTGTCAAGAAACAAATCTTGCTTTAAGCCATGAAAAGTGTAAGATGATGTCAACTGAGGGTATTGTTTTAGGGCACCATGTTTCATCAGAAGGAATTAAGGTAGACCCAACAAAAATTGAAATCATTACTAGTCTATCTCCACCAGCTACACAAAAAGAAGTCAGGAGTTTTCTGGGACATGCAGGGTACTATCGTAGGTTTATTGCTAATTTTACAAAGATAGCAGCCCCACTGTTCAAATTGTTGGCCAAAGACAGTGGTTTCGATTGGGATCAACACTGTCAGACAGCCTTTGACACATTAAAGTCAGAGTTGTCTTCAACACCAGTTCTGCGGGGGCCAAATTGGTCTTTGCCCTTCCATATACAAACTGATGCTTCAGACACTGCCTTGGGGGGAGTGCTCGGACAGAAAGAAAATCAATCCTCCTATGTTATTTATTTCATCAGTAAAAATTTAACACCTGCAGAACTGAACTATACAGTAACTGAAAAAGAGTTTCTAGCAGTGGTTCATGCCATCAATAAATTCCGGCATTATATTACAGGTTATGAGGTATTTGTTCATACCGATCATTCTGCTATTAAATTTTTAATGAATAAACCAATCACTAGTGGCAGAATTACTAGATGGTTACTTTTGCTACAGGAATTTAACATTACCATAGTTGACAAACCAGGGAAGGAAAACCTGGTTGCAGATTTCCTCTCCAGATTGACTCAAGCTGATGATAATGTTCCTGTAGATGATACATTCCCTGATGAACATTTATTTGCTGTTTCTATTAAAACACCCTGGTTTGCAGATATAGCCAATTATTTGGTTACAGGGAAACTATCTACCCATCTGTCATCTTATGAAAAACGAAGAATCATACAGCAAAGTGCTAATTATTCATGGGTAGGTAATGACCTCTTTCGAACCGGTCCAGATCTGATTATCAGGAGGTGTGAGAGAGAGGATGAGATGTGTGACATCCTTCAAGCCTGTCATGATGGACCTTGTGGAGGCCATTTCTTAGACAAGCGAACAGCATATAAGGTGTTACATCAACAGTATTACTGGCCTACCCTTTTTAAAGATGCTGAAAAGTATGTACAAGGCTGTGACAGCTGTCAAAGAATGGGGAGACCCACTGCTGTTGATCAAATGCCTTTACTAGCCCAGGTACAAATTGAACCCTTTGAAAAATGGGGATTGGATTTTTTTGGGCCAATCTCACCAATGTCAAGGAAAAAGAGATATATTTTAGTTTGCACTGATTATGTGACTAAGTGGGTTGAGGCAAAAGCTCTATTGAGGGCCACTGAGAAATCAGTCATAGAATTTATTTACGAAGAGATTTTTACTCGTTTTGGCATTCCTCGTGAAATTGTGACTGACAATGGAGCACAGTTTGTTTCTAAATCAATGAAAGCACTTACAGAACAATATGGAATTAAGCACTATAAATATTCTCCTTACCACCCCCAAGCAAATGGTCAAGTGGAATCAACCAATAAAGTGTTAGAATCCATTTTAACTAAGACTGTGCAGCTACATCACAAGGATTGGGAAGACAGGCTACCCGAGGCATTGTGGGCTTACAGAACTACGTGGAGAAATACCACAGGGTATACCCCATATCAGCTTGTTTATGGTAAACAGGTTCTGCTTCCTATAGAATTTCAGGTGAAGACTTTTCGTACTGCTGCACAATTGAACCTGAATTTAGATGAAGCCCAGGAGCAGAGGCTGATGCAATTAAATGAGCTTGATGAAATCAGACAAGATGCTGTCCAACGAACTGTGTTGATACAAAATCAGAGGACTAAGTGGCATGATAAATTTTTGAAGAAAAATACTTTTGAAGAAGGTGATTGGGCTCTGTTGTTTGACTCACGATTCAAACATTTCAAAGGTAAGCTTACCACTAGATGGATGGGACCATATGAAATTATGACTATTTTTTATAATGGCTCTGTCAAAATAAAGACAATAGATGAAGAACAAACTGCCTTTGTGGTGAATGGACATCGGTTAAAGGTATATCACAAACCTCTTTCTAAGTAAGAATTCATTCATACCATGAGTCAGCAAACTGGACTAGAGCTGGTAGGTGAAGGAATGACTCCTCCATCTCCCACTTCTTCACAGTAACGTTCAATGAAACTATTTTTGTATATATGTACAGGAATTTGTTTTAGTAGGGTTCTTTTAGGAGAATGCAGATATTTTTTAGGCTCAGGATGTTTTAGAAAAACAACAGGGAAGTCTTTTGTTATTCTTTTTATTTTTCAACCATTGATTGTTTGCAGAGGACTGTGTTAATTTGGAAAATTTCTGGGCTGCACTGGTAATTAGAATGTCTGTATTAGGTCAATGTATGTGTGCTGTCAGATTTTTCAGAACTGTTCTGGCTATTCATATGAGTATTTTCCCACCAGGCATTGCCTACATTAATGCTTTTAGCTTCCCAAATATTTTCTGCTTATGAACTTATGGGTTGCTAGGACCATTTGACCTGGTTTCACACTAGATAGAGAGAAGGAATTGTTGTTAGTAACAACTATGGGCATGAAATTATTTTAGGACAGGCATCATGTTAAAAAAGGTATCCAGGATCAGGCAGTTTGGGGGTTATTATCTCTTGGCTGTTATAATACTAAACACACATATATATACATTGTCTTTAGCCACTTTATGACTTTCACTTTCTACAGTTGCAAAGGTTAGTTGTTCATATGGGAAAATCTTTACAGGCATATACAAAGAATACTCTTCCAATTCTGGTACCATCCCACTCCTAGATGGTTTTCAGAGCAACTCCCCCACTCATCTATGCTTGAGCAAATCATAAATTTTATCTTTAAGGTGAAATTGGGACAAGAGCCTCTGATAGAAAAAGGGTGTAAGAGGTTAACCCGTCGGGATACTGAACAGGTCCGCTGGCAGCGGGTACCGACCTGTGGTATGAACAGGAAAACCCATCAGGGTGCTGAACAGGCCTGTTGGCAATGGGGCATCTGCCTGGGGAAGAAGCTTCTTAAGATGTTACAGTTACCCCACCGGGGTACTGAACGGGCTTGCTGGCAGTGGGTTCTGACTCTAATATCTTCTTTAACAGCCTCATCTATACTTGTCTATATGAACAACATACCTATGTGAAGGTAAAAGAGAGGCCACGAGGATGGTTAATTAAAATTTAATAAATTCATTGAAAAAAGTAAAATGATAGCCAGTTGATAATCATCTCCAGCTGTTCTGCATTTTGGGTTACCTGATTCTAGTAAAAGAAGGTTTATTCCCGATGCCTGAACATAGCTGAGAAATTTAGTACTATTTGTTCCACTACTCAAATTATCCTGTGTGAAGCTGAGTCAAAATGGACCAGTACCCCATTAGCTTCTGTTGGTATTTCCCTTGCCCTGTGGCACATGTCCTGGTGGAAAAAGTTCTGTATGGATGACAAGAATGAAGTCTGCATTTCTTATTGTTTGAGTTTCATAGAGGTAAGAGTGATTGATGAAGTCTGAATTTCTGATTGTTTGAGTTACGTAGAGGTAAGAGTGATTGATGAAGTCTAAATTTTTTATTGTTTGAGTTACATAGAAGTAAGAGTGATTGATGAAGTCTGAATTTTTGGTTGTTTGAGTTACATAGAAGTAAGGGTGATTGATTGAAGTCTGCGTTCCTTATTGTTTATTTGTATTGTTAATAAAAGTTGGTTTCATAGCACAACTGAGTTTCCTGTTTGATTAGATGGAGCAGCAACCTTACAATAAGGAAATTATGCCACAAAACTGTGAGGGTCCAACAAATCTTTTAATCCAGTTTACTTGCTTATTAACTCATCCAAGTGATGTATATTTGGGAGATTAATGGTTTTACATCACTATTCATAGCATAACAGCTGCTCTAGATGCTGGTACTTACTACTATGCCGGTAAATTTTTGTGCATCTTTATCAGCCTGAAAGCACTGCTGTATTTGTTGAAGTGCCAGATTGAGTGCCGTAAGGGGTGCTGGAAGACATATTGGAAAATTGGCATGTATATGGTAATGAATGTTGATGGAGGTAAGGAAGGGTGTACGATTGGCTAAGTCTTAATTGTTAGTAAGGATTATAATTAAATATATTTGCCATTATATGAAAGTCGATGAGCTATGAACTACCATAAATAACTTTGACAATATTTCATCCTCTATTATTGTTGGCAACCTTTGATAAAAAATCATAACCTTGTTCTATTATGATTGGGGTTCTTACGTGTTATGAGGTTAAGATTAGTCCAAACGTTTTGTATCGTGGTCATCATTCCCTGCGACGTGGATGGCACGAACCTCGGCTTACCATGATATCCTCGCCACATCTGCTAATTATTACCACTCTTCACTATAATTTTATCGGGTTGTTTTCTAGTTTACCCTCGCCAGTGGAAAGAACTGTTGGTGAAGTTTTCCATTGCCTACGAAATTGGCTGTCTGATATCTTTGCCAATTCACTGTTCCTCTTTTTCCCTGTCTTCACCATGCTTAACCAGCATGAACCCTCAGCGTATGAGCAGTTATTAGCTATCCCTGAGTTCGTAGCATGCAAGGAGATGTTTATTCGGGCTGGATGGCATGCATTTTTAACCAATTTACAGGGCCACGATGATGCTGTCTCTTTACAATTCGCCTTGGGTTTCGATGGGCATACAGCTAAGGTGGGGTCCTTGGAATTTGCAGTGACAGAGGAGTCTATTTCATTGGCTACGGGACTTCCACGCACCGGTGATAGATGGTTTAAGAATTTTCGGTTGCCACGAAAAGAATATGACTGTGTTTTCAAACCTGAATTTTTGGCCGTGAAGGGTGAGAAGGGTTTCTCCAAGCTGTGGGTTAGAGAAGAATTTCATAATTCCTTGATGATCATCACCAAACTGATTACCTGTGAAGGCCGATTCTCCACTTATAAAGCCTGTCATTTTTGCCTTCTAGCTCACTTCGAGTTTGGTAAGCTTCTGAATTTTCCATTTTATTTTTGGAAAAGTTTGAGTAAAATGGCTTCACAAGTGAGGAAGAACCTAGAGCATCCAACTCACAGTCTTTACCATCATGGGCTTATTAAAATGCTCGTTTTAGCTGAATTAAAGAAGCAAGGTCGGGTATGGGAAAAATTTGTATATGAACTCTCTAACCCTCATCTTCAGTCATCCTTGAGGAATGAATCCGGTGAGCCTTGTATCCCTGATCTAGTGGAGAAAGCTTCCTCTGCAAACAATTATGTTCCTCAAAAAGATTGCCCTCAGGAACCAGCTGTTAATAGTTGCAAGAAACTTGCCCCATTACATGCTAAGAGGTCTCCAATCTCTAAGAGACAGTGTGTTAGCTCTCGGTCTGGGGGAGATAAGGAGCACGAAAACTCGTTTGTTCTGCCCAATAGACGATTTACTCGTAGCATGGCCGCTAAGGAGGGGAGAAAGGATTCTAAGGGTAAAGAACCTATCCAAGTTGAATTGCCATCATCCGATGCTTCCTCTACCCATGATAACTCTGCTTCTCATGGTTCTCCTCATTATTCTACAATGTCGAGTCCTGTCAGTGAACCTTTGCTGCCAGTATCCCCTTCAAAGTCAAGTCTAAAATCTGCCAAAACATCCCCTTCAAAGTCAAGTTTAAAATCTGTCAGAGCATCACTTTCCAAGTCAGGCTCAAAATCTACTAAGTCGGAGGCTTCAGCACAGGGGATTGATTATTTTAGGCAAAAGAATTTTAAATTGACAAGGAAGTTGCAAGAGTATGTGAGGTTGGATCGGGTCATCAAGCAGGAAAACGCCATTTTAAAGGCTAGAATAGTGTCTTTACAAATTTTGGTTGATGAGGTTAAAGGGACAAATCACAGTCTTCGAAAACAGTTAAAGAAGAAAGATAAATAGTTTGAACAATTGGTTAGTATACAGCAACAATCTGCCCCGTCTCCTCCTCAGGTTCAAGTCCTGTTTAATACCTCAGCTTCAGTCTCTGGAGTTGGGTCCAAGGATTGATAATCTACCAGAAGATTCAAATTTTGTCTATCTGAAATTTTCTTGCATAGGGACATGCAAGACCTTCAGTCTGGGGGAGATGTTGGTCCTCTATTTTGACTACTCAATATAATGTTTTCTAGCTTAAAGTCTTAATGGAATCAAATAATAATCAGTTTTGTTGTATCTGATTATGTCTTTTGGAGGTCAACACTGCTAGACTATGGTAAGTGATTTCTAATTGCTTGTTTGTCACTTTGCCTTGTTTTATGCATATGATTGGGTTTTAGGTTTCATTTAATGATAGGTTATTAATAAGTTGTTTCTCTTCTATGCAGGGTTCTTTTGCTACCCGACTCCATACCTGTCTCATCATTCAAAGGAGGATTTATGCAGAGATTTGGGGATTCGATCTACAATGAGGGCGTTTTTCCTGGATTCACCTCACCTTTCAGATGCTTGTGAGGATTGCTCAGCTGCTATTTTAGGGATGATCTTCGATCGAGGAGCTGTTGTTTTTTTTCTCTTAAGTAGTATGTGTATATCGGGGAATTTGAGCTCCCATTTTTGGCTCAGATATGCCGAGATATCTGTGGGGTTGTTATCCATGTCGATCCTTGTTTCCAGGACGATCTCACTCTGTATATTCAGTATAAAGATGACTCTTGAAACCCTGAGACGAGGGCAGATGTATTCAGAGAAGACTGTAACACTTGAATTTATCAATATAATCAGCGTTTATCTCCTTTAAGTTTTGACTTAAGACTGAAAGGCGTTGAGGGTAGGGCCCCCTTCAACACCAATCCTTAGAATTTGTGTATTGTGTATTTGACAGTAGTGGAATAACATTTTCTTACTTTGACAGTATTTGCAGAAATATTAATGGTTTTGTTTATCTGTGGGTGGACATAGAGTAGATGCCTGCAAGTCATTAAGTAATTTCATTGGCATTTTGATCTAGCGCAGAGCATAAACTTGTGAATGATTTGTATTTAAAATCTTCTTTGATTTTTAGAGCGAGTGATTATTAGTGGCCACAGTAATGACGAGATGTGTGATAGTTTGGATTGGATTTATTATAGAATTGATTTAGTAGGATTGAGGAATGGTGTGTATTAAAGTTCCCTTTCGATTTCCAGTATGAATCGTGATTGGCAGTGAACTTGATGTTAGTGCTGTAGAATCAATTTCATAAAGAATAGATTGTATTTTGTATTTCCTTCTTTTTGCTATAGTGCTAGAGTAACTGGTGAATACGGCCATGCTTTCGATTATTGAGCTTGCAGAACCATAGGGTATTCTTGCAGTATAGAGTGTGGATTAAAAAAGAACTGCAATAGCAAAAGGTTTGAATCTGTTGATTTACTAGACATCTAGGGTTTATTAATGACTAAATAGGAGTTGGAATTTGGCATTGAATGAAGGGAAAGGATTATAGTTTACATCACTGTTTCCTAGGGTTTAACATTAGCTTCATAATATATATTTTCTGAATCCTTCCTGAACTATGCGATGGTGAGCATCTTCTGAAAGTTCCAACGTTCTGTTATGTGCATTTATATACACAAAATACAAGCATAGTATTTCTAAACAGCAGCAGTAAGCCAACCTGCCTTTGATGGACTGCTTGTGAATAAGTTAATAGGTTTTATCTCAGCAGTGATTCTAGGAGTGTTTGTGTGGATTGAAGTATTATACTTGGCAGAGTTACTAAGTGGGAAGTAAACTGTAGTTACTATAGCTCAAGATTGATGTAGAGATTGTCAATTGTTTTAAGAGATTTCTATAGTCAGGATTTCTTTCAGAGATTATTATAGTTACATCTTGCTACAGGTTGCTGTAGGCAAATTGATTTCTATTTCTTTATAACAGATTTAGGAGTCCTTAGTATAGATCATCCAGGATAACAATAGTTGCATCCATGTCATTGCTTTGTTTGAAGTAGATTAGCATTTCTGTCAGCACGAGCACTAAAACTGCCTTACCCACACATATTGCGTAGCAACTCAAAGTCTACGATTCTCCGGTCGATAAATTAAATTGAGGTGAATTAAATATCATTAATTTTAACCAACAGAAAGGGTTCTTTTTTATGGTGCCACATGAGGAGTATGGAACTCCTAGATTTATCTTTTATGATGACATGTTTGGAGCACATTCTTATTCACATTTGCAGCAGCATCATTTGTCACTTTATGATGATGAACATTGTTGGCTTGGTTTTGCAACCAAGCTTAGTGCAATGGGCACCTGCTAACTAGTAGCAACAGTTTCAATAGAAATAAATAACAAACTAATCTAAACTATATTAAACATGAATTTATGTGAGGTAAATAAACAAACAATGGAAATATTATAGAAAACAAGAACAAGAAATAGAATAAAGAATAACTTTGTATTAAGAATAAGGGCAAGCAAGTGCTTGCAATGATAATACCTCCAAGTGGTGAAGATTGTTGAGTAGCTCCAAGGGTGAGCAGCTCCAAACTCCAAAGGTCCCTTCTCCAAGGTAGCTACAATGGCCAAAAGCTCATGGGATATTTTGGCGGCATGAGGATAGGATGATGGATGGATGGAAAGTGAGGAGCCCCTACCACCTTTTTATAGTTTTTGGTGGTGGGGAATACCATTATGGTTATGAGGAAACCAATGGTATTGACCAACATGGTTTAGGTACCTTTTCCCTCCTTTTTCCTTTTTTGAATATTTTGAATATTTTTATTCTCTTTTTAATATTTTTGGGAATTTTGGACCATTTTTTAGGGTTTTTTATGCTTTTTGAGGAAAAATATTCATTTTGAGTGGAAAAATGGGTGTATTAAGGTCTTTTGGTGACCTTTTGATGGCTTTAGAGGCTCAAATGGTGGAAGAGTGGACAAATGGGTCATGTGAATAAGGAAATGAGCTAGTGAGCACTTTTTGGGTGTTAACAGATTGCCCCCTGATGTGTGAGGGCACGAGCTCATCGTATGGCTGATAGACATCATAGTTCTTTTGTCTTTTTTCTAGGGTTTGGGGAGGAGAAGAGACCGATTGGAGATTGGATCCACGACCCTTGGAAGCTGCAAAAAACAAAAAATATTACATGACCTCAATATGAATGAGGAATAATCTCTGATAATGGACGAGGCGGGCATACCCATGCTCGTATCAAGACATATATAAACAATTAGTCCCAAGAAGGGGGACCTGAGAAAATACATAAAAAATCTGCTGGTACATCATAATGGTCCAGAGGGGACATCATTTTGGGATGTACTCATGATCATAACATGACTGATCTCAATAACTCATACACTGGAATAAAGCATCAATCGTTCTGAATAATGTCTCAGAAGGGTTGATGAACTGCCGAAACTGAAGGTGTCCAACATCTGTAGGGACTCAATGACTGCGAGCCATCTCTGGGAAGTATATGTAATTGTATACTCAAGGGAGTATAAAAACTGGGGTACATCTGAATACTGTCGCCATGCGTAACCCGGATATCTATAGAAAAAATGTAACTAGTTGTATCCATAGGTAGACTCTCAAATGTGGAAGAGTCGGTTGGTATCCGGGGTCTTGAACAAATAACTGAAAGGACCAATACCCTATGCGAGTCTCAACGATGCGATCAAGGTGTTGAAGTCGAGCATGTGAGAAACAACCATTTGGAGAAGCACTGAGGACTCTTCTCGAAATGATTCGTAGGCACTCATCGTAAATGGTGATGAGTCCAAGACACAGGGACCTCTAGGTCTATCCTCTAGAATAAATTTGGTTGTCGTCGAAAGAGGGAGACCAGCAACTAACAAGGCAATGATGTTTCCTTGATAGGAGCGCGAGGTGTAGAACTGAAGTGTGGTAGTACTGATGGTAGGACTGACATACTTGTGGGGATGGGAAGTAACTGGGGTCATATAGTGGGTAGACTCAAACTTCCTTTGTTCAGAGCATGATGACATGGTTGACCTGGCAGCGTAGGGAACTGACTTGTAGGTGTGGGTATCATTACTTTTAAGGACTGAAGGGTATGTGTTGACTCTGGGGGATCAAGCTAATGGGTGCTGTCGAGGGGTTCTCAGGGTGACATACTGCAGAATACTCTGAACAAAGGCGACCAAAATGGGGAAGCTGCCATATGAGTAGACGTGATCTGTTGTGGTACCAAGAGGCACCATTGGGTCCTTCTTCGTATTTTTAATGAGCTCCAAGAAGGGATAAAAGTGTGCTCTGAAATGGTACCGTCCTATGGATTTTGTGAGCCCAGGATTGTTCGTGCTCATTGGTGCTTTCATTTTTAAGGAGTCTGAAAACAATAAGAAGACTCTACAGTGGTTGTGAGTACTGTTCTGTTGGTTTTATGAGCCCGGGATGGTGATTGCTCGTGGTCGCTTTCATGTTTAGAGAGTCTGAAAGTGGTTAGTGGACTCCATTGGTGTTCTTTTTCGTAAGTTAGTCTCCAAGGCCCGAAAAAGCATAAAATGATGCAAATGGAGAACTCTTCTAGCCGGTGTGACTAGAGTATTCCTTTTTCGTAATTAGTCTATAAGGTCCGGAAAAGGGGTAAACTTATACCAGGTAGATGCCCTTTCAGATACGTTTAGCGAGCATGAAAGGAAGCAAGGTTGCTCGGCGATCTTTTCATTGTTTTAGGAGTTAGAAAAGAGCTTAACAGAAACTCCCTAAGTGCCTTTTTCGTAAAAGGGATTGCTCGGCCCGAAAAAGGGATAAAATTATACCGAACAAAAAGGGATTGACGATAGCGAGAAAAGGTCTCAAGCATCATCATGAGTGTGGAAAACTGAATCCGGTGACAAAGATTGTCAAAAAGGGGCAACGACCAATGTGGCACGTAAACCGAGGCGACGAGGGGTCATGGGAAAAATTCCCAAAAAATATGGAGGTGAGAGCGAGAAATCATCTCAAGCATCATCATGACCGCGGGAAATTGGATCCAACAATATAAGACTCGTAAGAAACGGACGACGACCGATGTGGCACGCAAACCAAGGCGACGAGGGGTCATGGGAAAAATGCCCAAAAAATCTGAGCGTGAGAGTGAGAAATGATATCAAGCATCATCACGAGCGCAGAAAACTGAATCCGACGATATAAGGTTCGTCAAAAATGGACGACGGCCGATGTGGCACGCAAACCAAGGCGACGAGGTGGCAAAAATGGTCAAAAAATGGACCTGGTGAAAACAGGAAAAGGAAAGAACTGTCATGAAGTTCTCTAATGGACGGTGGTGTCCATCCGATTTACTATGGGTAAAATCGCTTGAGGTACAACCCGTTGCGTGGGTTGCGGAGGGGGTTGCCTTCTGAATTGGTCAGAATGTATGCCCCCTGTCCGAGGCAAGTGTGTATAATATATGGACCTTGCCACATGGACACAAACTTTCCTTTCCCAGTTTTGTCATGAGCCTGATCGTAGGCGAGGACAAGGTCCCCTTCAGAAAAAGTTCTTGGGTGGACATGTTTATCATAATTTAATTTGGATCGGTTCTTAGCTGCTTCCATGGTTTGGAGGGTTGTGCGCCGATCTTCATCAGCCTGCTCCAGGAGTAGTAAGCGTTGCTCAATTGGGGCAGTGTCCGGTAGGAGTTCAACGACCATATGTAGGGTTGGAATCTGGCACTCAATGGGGAGGAAGGATTCGACACCGTGAACTAAGTGGAAAGGGGTAAAACCCATGGCGGTTTTAGTGGATGTGCGGTATGCCCATAGTGTCGGGAAGAGCATGTGGTGCCAATTTGACTTGTGTTTGTCTACAGTGCGCTGGAGGATGTTTTTAAAATTTTGTTGATTGCTTCGACTTGGCCGTTTCCTTGGGGGTAGTAAGCAGAGGAGAAATGGTGTTCAAATTTCAGTAAGGTTGATAGTTCTCTCCAGACGGCGTCTTTGAAGTGAGAGCCGTGGTCTGAGACGAGTTGCTTTGGCACTCCAAAACGAGCGATAACATGGTTGAGAAAAAATCATGCTGCGGTGTCGGCTTTGCAATTGTAAGTTGGCATGGCCTCTGCCCACTTGGTGAAATAATATACGGTGACAATAATGTGTTTGTGACCACCGGCTGACGTGGGATTGCAATCGAGGAAGTCGATGGCCCATTTGTAGAATGGTCTGGCAGTGACAACTGGATGAAGGGGGGCGGGTGGGGTTCTTGCTTTGGGGGCAAAAAGTTGGCAGTTTTGACAGTGGTTGACTGCGGTGATGCAATCAGTAAATAATGATGGCCAAAAGTAACATGCGCGAATGATCTTTTGGGCGGTGGCCATGGCGGAGAAATGGCCTCCGCAGGCACCGCTGTGGCAATCATTAAGGACCTGTTCTGCCTCACTATGGGATAAGCAACGTCGTAAGATGGTATCAATGCCGCGTCGATAAAGTACATCCCCTAACAAGAGGTATCGGGGAGCATGGTGTCGTATACGACGGCGTCCGTCACGATCGATGTGGGGTCAAAATTTTTGCGTGCGGAGGTAAATTAAGATGTCACCGTACCATGGGTCGTCAGACGAAATGATGAAGATGTGATCGTCAATCAGATCCGCTTGGATAGCGGGTGATGACAAAGAGGATGGGAGGTCAGTGATGAGATGGGCAAGTGCGAGGGCTTTGGTGCTCTTGGGAGTTTTGAAAGTGAGGTCATATTCCTGGAGGATAATGACCCATTTAACAACACGACCTTGTAGGAGTCGGCGGTTTAGGAGATAGACCATAGGGTTGGAGTCGGCGACAACTTTCGTATGACTGAGCAGAATGTAGTGTCACAATTTTTGGACGGAAAAGACTACAGCTAGGGCTAATCTTTCCTCGTATGGGTAACGTAGGGGTGGGCCAGACAAGGTCTGGCTGACGTAATAAATGACATGCTCTTGGTGAGAGGCATCGTCTTGGACCAAGACTCCGGACACGGCATGTTCGGATGCGGAGACGTAAAGGATGAAGTCCTGGGAGAAATCCGGAGGGGAGATCAAGGAGGCTTGTGTGAGAGCTTTCTTGAGGGCGTCGAATGCCATGTCTGCTTGCTCATCCCAAACAAAGGGTATGTGGGTACGAAGTAGGCGTAAGAATCCATGAACTTTGTTGGCGTAATCAGGAACGAAGCGACGAAGGAAGTTGGACCGCCCCTGCAGACTCTGGAGTTGCCGAAGCGTGCGCGGAGAGGGAAGGTCTAAGATGGCTTTGACTTTCAGGGGATCAACAGTAATTCCATTCTGGGAAACAATGAAACCCAACAACTGGCCTGTCGGAACGCAAAAGACACACTTGTGTGGGTTCAAGCGGATTTTATATTTGCGACAACGCAGGAAAACTTGCCGGAGGTCATTAAGGTGGTCTGATCGTTTCCGGGAACGAGCTGTAAGGTCATCAAGATAGACCAGCAGGATGTGGACCAAGTCGTGAAAACAATAGGTCATGGCCCGCTAGAAGGTGGCACCAGCATTTTTGAGGCCGAAAGGCATGACATGATAGGCAAAGGTGCCCCATGGGGTGGTAAAGGCAGTCTTGTACTGATCCTCCTTACGGATCTGAATCTGGTTGTATCCGAAAAAACCGTCCATGAAAGATAGGACTTCATGTCCCGCACACGCATCAATGAGTTGGTCAATGAATGGCGTGGGGAAATTGTCTTTGGGACAAGCGCGGTTTAAATCACGGAAGTCAGTGCATACTCTAAGGGTGCCTTGTTTTTTGTTGACAGGAACGGGGTTTGAAACCCAGGTGGTATAAGCGATAGGATAAATGAATCCTGCTTTGCAAAGTTTCTCAACCTCGGTTTTAACAGCGGGGAGCTTGGAAGGATGAATGGGTCATTGTTTCTGATGAACGGGGGGGACATTAGGCCATGTGTCAATGTGGTGCTCTATAATGGCGGGGTCAAGACCAGGCATTTCGGTATAGGACCAGGCAAAGACATCATGGAATTCTTGGAAAAGTTTTTTGTATGCTTGAGTTTCTGCTTGAGTGCAAGATGCACCCAGCGAGATGAGCTCAGGTTTCCCAAGTGTGGTGGAAATGTCAATTTGTATGATGGGGGAAATGTTTGACATGTTCCCTTCTTTGAAGGCATCTGGTGCTGGGATGGGGTCCTTGAACCAATCGACCTTAGTGGGTATGAAATCTTTCGATTCGACCGATAGCTGATTAGATGCGGTGGATGTAGACGCCTCTCGGAGGAAGTATGAGCGATGATGCATATCGTCCCAAGGGTAGTCGGGTGCAGTGAGTGTTTCCAAAATTTGCTCATCAGTTTGGAAGTATTCAGACCATAAATCAAGGGGTTCTGGTTTGAAAGTGGTTGAAATCATATAGATAGTATTGATTTCTTCCGAAGCGGATGATTTCGGAGGGTAGATCTCCTCAATTGTGGGGGGCGTCGTCTCAAGGTCCAAATTATTCATCTCATAGAGAGCTGCTCTGTAATCTGGGATATCAGGACAGTGATGTGAGTAATGGCCGTAAATACCGCATATCGCACAAGGGTGGTTGGTACGTAGTGATTTATCACGAGGCTTGGGGTTTGAGTCGATTTTGACAACCGGGATGTTGGGGTTATCGCCAAGCCTTTGCATGTGTTCCTGTAATGCAGGTAACTGTGGACATTGATGAGTTGGGTGGCCTAACTCATCACAAAACGAGCATTTAGGAGGAGCACGGAACACGCGGGGAGGTTTAACTGCCTTGGGTGGGGGTACCGCAGTATATGGTTGTGGGCCTCTGCCCCTAGTGAGCCTGATGAGAGGAGGGGGATTCGTAGATGACGAAGGGGTGGTGATACTGGGAGGTGGTTGAGTAGAAGTGACAATGGGTTGCACCGGTTATAGGATGACATTTGGTGTCGGCGGGGGAACGGGAGGCGAAATATACCACACGGGTAATCCCAATGTTAACCCGGGGAGACTAAGGGTAGCCATAACCGGAGTGCTTACTCCGCCTGAGGGAGGAAATAGAAAGGGGATTGTGTGGATGGGTGTAACACCAATGTGACTAGGGACCAATGGTGGTTTAGGTAACAAGGATGGTTGATTGTTGGGTGTTTGTGTATTGTGTGAAAGAGTACAAAGGTCAGTGACGTGGGTCTCCGGTGATGATGGTGGAATGGATTGGAATGTAGAATTCATCGGCGTGTCGGAGTAAAGTCTGGGTCCCACTTGGAATGCTAAAGTGGAAGGCAAGCGTGGTTCGGACTGGTCTGAATCGAATGCCATCAGTTGTGAATCATTGGGGTCAATAGCGCCAATGGTAGAGAGCAAAGTCTTGCGCTGTGAAGGACAGTTTTTTAAGACTTCTGGTTGGTACGCAGTGATTTATCACGAGGCTTGGGGTTTGAATCGATTTTGACAACCGGGATGTTGGGGTTGTCGCCAAGCCTTTGCATGTGTTCCTGTAATGCAGGTAACTGTGGACATTGATGAGTTGGGTGGCCTAACTCATCACAAAACGAGCATTTAGGAGGAGCACGGAACACGGGGTTAACTGCCTTGGGTGGGGGTACCGCAGTATATGGTTGTGGGCCTCTGCCCCTAGTGGGCCTGATGAGAGGAGGGGGATTCGTAGATGACGAAGGGGTGGTGATACCGGGAGGTGGTTGAGTAGAAGTGACAATGGGTTGCACCGGTTATAGGATGACATTTGGTGTCGGCGGGGGAACGGGAGGCGAAATATACCACACGGGTAATCCCAATGTTAACCCGGGGAGACTAAGGGTAGCCATAACCGGAGTGCTTACTACGCCCGAGGGAGGAAATAGAAAGGGGATTGTGTGGATGGGTGTAACACCAATGTGACTAGGGACCAATGGTGGTTTAGGTAACAAGGATGGTTGATTGTTGGGTGTTTGTGTATTGTGTGAAAGAGTACAGAGGTCAGTGACGTGGGTCTCCGGTGATGATGGTGGAATGGATTGGAATGTAGAATTCATCGACGCGTCGGAGTAAAGTCTGGGTCCCACTTGGAATGCTAAAGTGGAAGGCAAGCGTGGTTCGGACTGGTCTGAATCGAATGCCATCAGTTGTGAATCATTGGGGTCAATAGCGCCAATGGCAGAGAGCAAAGTCTTGCGCTGTGGAGGACAGTTTTTTAAGACTTCTAAAGCAGACAAGGCTGCGGGAGACTGGGCTAAGTCATCTACAATGCTGTAATTCGATGCAACACGAGCATTGGGATTATTGTTGATGCGACGAAGTGGGAAGCGAGGTGCTTCAGAAGCGCCATCGAGTGGAGCCGGAGGTATACGTAATGTCTGATCCGTGGGATGAACGTTAGTGTTCTTGTCGGCGGGAGGGGCTTCAGGGGTGGAGACATATTGGTTCCGGTGGGTTTGGAGGTTGGCATCTGCGGATGACATCATTAACAAGTGGTGGGTATCTGAATCGAACATGGGTTGATCAGGAGCGGCATAAGTGATTTGTTGTGGTGGTGCGTTGCCCTGAGGGGGAGCTAACGGCTGAGTGTTCACTACGCCTTGGGTTGGAAAGGGGTTTTGCAGCACCAAAGGTTGATGTTGAGGTGGTGGAGGGTTGGGTGGCGCCTGAGGAGCCGCTTGTCCTTGATGATGGGCATCATCAATCCAGATTTGCCGAGCTCGCTCCAAATGTGGGAAAGCATGTGTGTAATGGCCATAGACCCCGCAAATAGAACAAAGATGGTTTGTTCTAAGGTTATTGTTTTTGGGTTGCCTAGGATGACGATCTGAATTTTGGTTGGGAGGAGCAGCATTGTTATTATGCGGAGGATTGGGAGGTGGAGGACCTTGATGTTGTTGTTGGTTGTTGCCGCGGTTACGTCCTCTTCCATGGTTTTGTTGTCCACCCTGGTTGCGTTGGTTTTTTTGATGTTGGGGCTGATTGTGTTGTGTGTATAGTTGCCCTTGAGCAGCGGGAGGATTTTGGTTTGCCGCAGGTGCGGGAGCAGGTTGTGGTGGATAATAAGCTGGTGGGGCTGGAGGTGGTCCAGTTACCTGCTGGGGTTGTTGGTAACCCTGAGCTATTGGAGGTGTTGGGTTAGCTGTTGCAGCTTGTTGTGGGTAATACATTAGTTGAGGTGCGGCTGGGGGGGCGTACGCGGGTGGTGCATGACCAAAGCACTGAGGTGGACACGAGGGTCCGTGGGTATGGTGGTGATGTGCCATGGGAGCATATGAATTGGTTGCTCCAGATTGAGATGTATCCCACCAAAGGTCGGGGCCATGGCTAGGACGTGCAATGGAAAAGGGTTGAGGATGCGAGGCAATACCACCAATGATGTCATCTGCGGCATGGGATGCCCCCGGCGCATCGTGTTGGGATGAATCACCCCGAGGGGCGTCTGGTATAATGGTATACAGATAACCCGACTGGGCGTAAATGAGGTCAAATTGTTGGGCTTTGAGGATGGCCTCTTCTTCAGACTGGGGTCGTTTGGATGCCACATCCTTGGAAATGAGAGGGAGGAGGGTTTTTAGAAACCAATCTAAGAAGATACGGTCGTCTAACTTGATTTTGCAGAGGCTTCGGCGTCGACGCCACTCATGAATGTGGTCAGTGATGTGGGTGGCCGTGTTCTGTCTGCAAGACAGTAGGATCTTGACTCCCGCATCATAGCGAACAGGTAACTGAAAGAACTGCAGGAAGGTCGAGGCAAGGGAGGTAAAGGTGGCATGGGTCCCATGGGGTTGCTCGATATACCACTTAGCTGCAGAGCAAGTGAAGGTGCGCTGTAACAGACGGAGGTGGACAGAGTCTTCCACTATGGAGTTGGAGGAACACCATAGATGGAAGGACATAATATGGTTCTGGGGGTCCTCACCTGCCTTGCCCTCAAACTTAGGGATGTCGAAGGGGAGTTTGGTGGGCATGTGAGGCCACACAGGGTCGTGTCTGATAGGATCGTTGGTTAGCCTGGCTAAGTCTGGTAAGTTCAGACTCGCCATGTAAGGTAAACTAGCAGATGGATGTGGCGTAATGACTGGGACATGACTATTCATGGTGGCATGATGTAGTGGTCCAGTAGCCCCTAAGGGTATGCTAGGTATTGAAGGTATGTGTCCTCCAACTGCTGTGGTTTGGTATGGGCCAGCGTTTCCAAGTGCAACATGGGTTACATCGGGGTTAGGAATAGTAGTAGGGATTCCTGGGATCTGGGTTGTGGTAATGAGAGGGGGTGTGACCCCTATGTTTGACATACCCATAATAGGAGGTGGTCCTGTGTTGGACATTCCTAAAGGTGGAGTGTCCCCCATATTATGCATACCTAGGGGGTTGGTTGTTGCCATGGATGGCACCGCAGTAGAAGGGTTTGTGGATGTATCTCCTATGGTATTGGTAAAAAGTGGGTCGAATTGTGTTCCAACCATAAGGTTGGTTGGGAATAACACAGTAGGGTTTTCATATTCTACCTCAAAATTAGATGTGAAGTGAGGCGTGTCAGAATCGGATGACTGTATGTTTGGCCGTTGACGTATCGATTCAAGGGATAAGGCTCGACTTTGGTGACGTGGAGAGCCAAGTAGACTGAACTCTGGGGGTTCGCCCTGAAGACGACGAGATCGTCTAAAATTCTCAATGGTGAGAAAAATGTTTTTTGTGTAAAAATCTTCAGTGTAAGATGGTAATGTATAAAAAACTTGAAACCCTAATGCCACCAAGGGTGCAAAAAGGGGAGTGAAAATAAAGGCTCTCAGGCCAAAAAAATCAACCTCAAAAAGGCACTTATTATAACAGCTGTGCTATAATAAGTGGAGGGATGCAACAAAAATGTTCAGAGTACCAACAGTCAAACAACTTCTAGAAAAAGGAGGTGCTACTAGACCAAAGGTGGATTGTATCATGCAAACACCTAACTAGAAGTATTGTGAGTCAACAAACGATATTCTCTGCAAGGTGATGAAATCCAAGTCAGACAATATTGAGTGTTGAATCAACGGCTAGATATCCCCCTACCGGGAGGGACACCGGGTAATCAATCCTAAAGAATGGCAACTAGGATACTCCGTTTATGACACGTTCAGAAAAGGTAAATCTGTCGTTTGGTCCTTTTACCGCAATACCCCCATACAGGGATATCCCAAGAACTGCGAATGGTAGCCTTCGGTTACTGAATGGATTTCGGTATTCTACTCAGGCTTCCGGAACCATCCTCGCGACTTCAACCCTCCTAGGGGAGAGGCCCTCTGATAAACTGGTTGTGATCGTGCCAAAAAATACTAGGAGATTTTGGTTCCCTAATGGACAACAACTATGTCTCAAATGTAATAACTGAGGGGTGTTATTGGAACACCTATCCCCCCAATTCTACCTAGCTACAAAGTTCTTTTAAGTGCTCCCCAAGTGGGGTTAAAAGTTGGTTGAAGTTAGGGTAAATTTTAAGGCTCAGTTTAAATTATGTGTTTCAGTGGGTGCACATGTGGTATTTTAAACTGAAATTAAATGCTTTGCAAAAACTATTCAAAAAACAAAGGATCTTTGAAATAGGAAAGCAAATAATATGAATTCTTCAAGAAATAAATGGATTTCTTTTAAAATTTTCTATGGGAAAAATATCAAGGAAGTAAATAGTAAAACTTTTATCTAGATAAAATGCAAATAAATCCTTCTTTCAATTTCTGAAAATTTTTAAACAGATTTTTTTTTTTAAAGGAGCATTCTAAATAGTAAAATATTTCTATGGCTATAAAAATTGCAGGAATTTTAATACTGTAAAATGTGCTAAATTGGCAGAAAATACAGCAAAAAATTAATATTTTAACGGATTGGCCGAATTGAAAAAATTTGCATCGCGGGTTTTGGCAGAACAGCTGCGATGGACCGCGCGGGTTTCTGACACACAGTCGCGATGGCAGCGCGGGTTTCAGCTGCGAAGCCGCGATGTGCAGCGCGGGATTCCGTCACACAGTCACGGTGTGCAGCGCGGCAAATGGCCACGAAGCCGCGATGTGCAGCGCGCAAATTGGTCGCGAAGCCGCGGGGAGCCGCGCGGAAAAGGGCCGCGAAGTCGCGATGAGCCGCGCGACTGTTGGGCAAAAAGCCGCGAGGCGAAAGCCGTACACGGACGCCGAAAAATGAACCCGAAAATTGAAAATGTCGGGTTGTTAATGGCAATAGAATGGGCCAAGATCTAGAACAACAATGGATCTGTTGTATAGGGTGGCAGATCTATGAATTAAACTGACTAATACTAACAAAAACTAAGATCTAAAGCTAAAATTTGAGATCTAAGAATTCTTCCCCAGCGGAGTCGCCAAAAACTGTTGGCTTGGTTTTGAAACCAAGCTTAGTGCAATGGGCACCTGCTAACTAGTAGCAGCAGTTTCAATAGAAATAAATAACAAACTAATCTAAACTATATTAAACATGGATCTATGTGAGGTAAATAAACAAACAATGGAAATATTATAGAAAACAAGAACAAGAAATAGAATGAAGAATAACTTTGTATTAAGAATAAGGGCAAGCAAGTGCTTGCAATGATAATACCTCCAAGTGGTGAATATTGTTGAGTAGCTCCAAGGGTGATCAGCTCCAAACTCCAAAGGTCCCTTCTCCAAGGTAGCTACAATGGCCAAAAGCTCATGGGAGATTTTGGCAGCATGAAGATAGGATGATGGATGGATGGAAAGTGAGGAGCCCCTACCACCTTTTTATAGTTTTTGGTGGTGGGGAATACCATTATGGTTTTGAGGAAACCAATGGTATTGACCAACATGGTTTAAGTACCTTTTCCCTCATTTTTCCTTTTTTGAATATTTTTAATATTTTTATTCCCTTTTTAATATTTTTGGGAATTTTGGACCCTTTTTGAGGAAAAATATTCATTTTGAGTGGAAAAAGGGGTGTATTAAGGTCTTTTGGTGGCTTTAGAGGCTCAAATGGTGGAAAAGTGGACAAATGGGTCATGTGAATAAGGAAATGAGCTAGCGAGCACTTTTTGGGTGTTAACAAACATCTACATGGATGCACCTATGATATGCATTTGAGTCACTTGAAGACTCATGGTTTTTCTTGCTCAACACTTGGTTCATTTGATGTTAGAGGAAATTCATCCAACACTTGGGTGAATAGATTTATAATGGGAGAACATTTTTGTTGGAATCCAAATACTTTGTTACATCTTTATGATTCTCACATTCATGGATGTATGGATGAGACTTATTTGAGTCCTTTGAAGTCTCCTTGTTTTTTATGCTCATTATTTGCTTCAGATTTTAGTGGAGACTCTTCATTCACTTCTTGGATGAAGGAATACATGGCTGAATATTTTGATGCATATCACATCCATTTGGAGCATAATTATAGGACATGGGATCCTCACCTATGTCATTAGAGCATATTTGATGGGTCACTTGAAGATTGTATGCACTTGGAAAATGGTGGTCTACATGCTTGGAGGTATAAGCACTTTCATGACTCTTTGATGAAGCATCTCCTTGATGTACATTTTCATTATGTTGTTATGTACTTTGATGACATATATTTTGTACTCATGATGTTTGGAATAATGCATACAAGAAAATGGGATCCAGGAATCCTCTTATCTGATGGTATGGGTTGGAGATCACTCTTAATTGTTGTGGTGCAATACAAGCAATGGGACCCTGGGATCATTTTTGTCTCATTGGTTTCAATTTTTTTGGGAAACAAACAGTATGGGAGATGGATTCCCCACTTAATAAAGTGATTTTTATCAGAGTAGTGCAGCAACAAGCATGGTGGTTCCTCTCTAAAATCTTCATGGAAACTCAAAGACTCAAGGTTGGGCAATTCAATGGCAACTTCGGAGAATCATACAGAAAGCGGGTTCTTCAACACCCATGTTTGAAATTGCTTGAGGACAAGCAATATTGGAAAGGGAGGATTTGTCATGTCCCAAATTTGGCATTGGGTCACAATGGCCTAAGAAAATTGGCCCTATTCATTAGAGTTTGTCAAATTGATGCTAAAGGTCAAATAATTGCCAAGGAGGAAAATTACTAGTTTCCTAGGTTTGGGGTGGAAGCTTTGGGATTTGGAATAATGGGGATAATAAATGATGTTGGAACATTAGGATGGAATAAATATTTAATAAAGGAGATAAATAAATATATACAAGTAAAAATCAAAGTGGCATTTGATCATGAAGACACATGGAGGAAGTGGGACCCACACAAGCTAGAATTTATGTGCCACATGGAATCCTCTTCTTGCAATGTCGAATCCATGGGAAGCCTAATGTTATTGGGATGAGTTATAAGGTCAATAATACTTGGCATGAGTCAATGAGGTCGAAATATAGAGGAAGAGTAACTCCCATGGAAGAGGAAGAGGCAATTTGGAGCTAGTGAGACACTTGGGCTAGATTCCCTAGCTCTATGACAACAATGATGAAGATGCTATGACACCTATGACACAAATCAGACATGAAGGCTGACATATGACATATATTACATGTCAGGGATAAAAATAGACTCCAAGAGGGCGCTCAAGGGTGTTAGGGCAGCTAAGATGCTTCCACATGTGATTTGGTGGAAGTGGGAGACTATGAATTGTTGTACAAGTGACGTTCTTTGGAATCTCTTCCCAACTTGAGTTGGCATGAGTATCTTGGAAGGAATTAGACCAATGGAGAAAATTAGAACTTTATAAATGGCAATAAAAAAGAATGAAACCATCTTTTGATCATTTGTAGAATTTGCAATTGCATTTGTGAAGAGGGAGAGTTAGTGGATGACTAGTTTCTTGCCTTAGCCAATTTCGAGGGTGAAAGATTCACATCCAAGTTGGTAATTGGAAAGGCCATTCGGACCTTTCATTTGGAGATTTAATTGAGTCTTTATTTGTAGGTGTAAGCTACAGGGCAGCTCATGGTTTCTTCTATTGCAGCTCACTCCTTCAACCATTTCCAGTTTTGATGGCATATTCTTGATCCTTGAGGGAGGGCATTTTTGGTGATCTATTGTACTCTTTGGGGGAGATTCTAATGCCCCGTTTATTTTTTAATATGAATTAAATACTCTGTTATTCATCTCCAAAAAGTTTCAGGTCAAAATTCCAAGTAGAAATGTGTAAATCTCATTTTTAATGAAAGAACAATGCCATTTCTCCACTACCTTGTTGTGAACTAATGTACCGCTGATGATTATGAATGAATGGATGAGTCTATGATACATTTGTGATTAATATAATTCCATGGATGTATTTTACAAGTTTCATGTACTGTACTTGAGCATTTGAAGTATTTTTACTCAGTTTAATTGCATTGGGAGAAGAAATAGTGTCATTTCCCCAAGGGTCGAATGGGTGATTTTTGCAGCTGAATGGGAGGGGTTGGAAAATATATAATAATCAATTAATGGTGCACATGAGACCTTAATAAAATACTTAATACATTCCCTACCTCTTTTCATAAATTTGAGTGGGTTTGGAGGCATATGGGAAGCCATTTTTAGTACTTATCCCAGGGGAATTTGAACCCCAAATTACTAGTAAAATTGCATACTTGGTCCAGAATCTTAAGAGAGTTTGCAGAGGTCTTTTGGTGGCCATATATCATCCCTGAAAATCATATTCAAGTCCTAATATTATTCATACACCTTCTTTGAAGATTTGAAGGCATTTGGAGTCAATTTGAGACCTAGAGACCAATAGTAGTCAAAGGGAATTACTAGTAAAATTCCCTACATTGGCCAGAATTGAAAGAGGATTTGCAGAAGTATTTTAAAGGTCCAAAAGCATACCTGAAACACATATTTATGTTCTAACATCATCCATATACCTTCTCAGAATATTTTGGAGCAATTGGAGCAATTTGAGGATCTAGTGCTCAAAACTAGTCAAAGGTCTAACTACGGAAAAAAGTGAAAATTTGTCATTTTAATAAAATTCCTAACAAGGGATATTACACAAAAACGGCCTCTATAAATCCCCAAATCGTGATTCTCTTCCTCCCAGCCATTGTGCAACACAAAAACGAGTTCCCAGCTATGGAAAATGAAGGAAAATTATGGAAAACGTGAAGGAAAACGCCCCTGCTAGCTCAAACTGCGTGAGGGAGCAGAGACCATGGGTCAAGAATGGCTTTGGGAACAATTTCATGGGTGTTTTCTTGCCCAAGAAGAAAAAATATGTTTTCCAGATTAATGGCTTGCCCATACACAAAATTGGCTGCCATACCTCCCCATTGAATATTTTCTATCTCTATTCCTTGTGAAATCATGCCCCCATCTCTTGTTGCATTGCATAGCTAGTTGTGGGTATTTCATTAAAATTTGTATTTACATGATGTCTTAATTTCTATTGTGTGTGGCTAGAACAAGAACCATATGCATCGATTTTTAATTGCCGATACATAAACCGCTAAATCGATGGCGAGGCCTTGGCCTTGAGATCCTCACCATGATT
The DNA here is from genome assembly GCA_027924585.1 of Larix kaempferi. Taxonomy (NCBI): domain Eukaryota; kingdom Viridiplantae; phylum Streptophyta; class Pinopsida; order Pinales; family Pinaceae; genus Larix; species Larix kaempferi. Next base: position 5,615,814 of record BSBM01000339.1, read on the forward strand.
TAATAATGATATTTGCATCATTTACAATTTTAATGCAATAAGGTCAAAATCGGGATATTACAGTAAAATATTCTCAAAGTTGGTTTTTGGCTTGATTTTTGAGTTCTGTATGTTTGTCCTTCACTGCTGCAGAACTTCCTAGGTATAGCATACTTCATCCTTGGCTTATCTTCTGAAGTTTGAATATTGATTCGAGTCCTAGCTAGCCTAAGCGGATGTATCCCTCATTGTGGGAAATTTCAATCCCCAATGAGAACACTCAGTCTTGTGACTCCTTATCAAGCCATCTGATTTGTTCGATCTGACTTCTAGGTCCTCCAATATTTTATTGTTGTGATTTTGCTTAATTTTGTGTGTTTTTTAGATTTTGGGTGATTATTTTTCTTTGAGAGTTTCCAATCAATCAAAGTTTGCAGTAGCATATTCTCTGGTTCTCTGAAAATAGGTTTGGAAAGTGGTATAATTCTCAGATTTATTGAGTACATCGATTAGAAAATCAAAGTTGTTCATTATCTTCATTTCAATCTTGTTACTTGGAATTGTTGTAGAGATTTTTTTGTGCTTTGGAGTGAGTATAAAAAGATCTTTGACAATTTTAAAAGATTATTATTGGCTTGCATTTTCTTGGTTCTGAAAAGCTAATTCATCATTTCCTTGAGAATTCTAAGCGCATTGAACTTTTGCAAAGCATTCCAAAGATAGTGAAAATGCTTGCATTTTTTATTTTACTCCCACTTCTTTTATCATTGTTTTGGAAAATAGGAGTTATTGCATTCAAAAAGGAAATTCTTCTTTTCCTTTTTTCATAGATTCTCTTAACTTGAAAAGAGAAAAATGAAAAAACATTTGGATTTGGTGTATTATTCATTTTTGTTGGATTGTTGAAAGAGTGATTTTGATTCTTTTTGGTTGATTTTGAAAGTATAGAGGTACTTGTTCATTTCATTATCGAAAACACAAAATATTTCTCCTTACTCTAGCTAGTTTTCATCGAAGAGAAAAATAAAATATTTGCATTTTCATGTAGTTAAGATTTGCATATTTTTAAATTCCAAGTCTACACCTCATACATTCACTTAATCGTCAAGATAAAATTTAACGGTAGCTTAGGTTAAAATTGTTTAGAAACTTGTTTGTTAATTTAGAGACGTGTTCCGACATATTTAAGTGTGGTAGCTGTCATTATTTGCCTCCAATGCATACCGAGGGCTTCTAGTTCTTCCACATACCAATCGGTATATCGAACGACCTTTCACATACCTTCGAGTATATAAAAAGGTACTTCATGTATTCGATAGTATATCAAAAGGCTCATGTCGTGCGGTTGTGCATTAGACAACACCACTATCGATTTGAGCTCCCACATACCTTGTGTATATCGGTAGACCCCACTAGGATTCCCGAAACCTTATGAGTTAACCATTGGTCGTATTGGCATGACAATACACCGAGAACAACACTCAGGGAGCTACTACGCATGTACTATCAGGTAGTCGGGTTATACGGTCCCAATACTCCTTGGTTAGTGCTCTGAAAAATTGGGTCAAGTATAAGTGTTGGACCCTATGGTATATCGTGAGTTGCTACACCTTGATAATCCCGTGAGGTTCTAGACCATTGAATCCCACCTACCACATAAGTTTGCTTGCAGCTTTAACTTGAGTAAATCTTGGAGTGTATTTTTTCTTTTTGTATAAACTCTTAGGAGAAATTTTGGTTCAGTCATTCTGGTTGATCAACCTTTAAGAAGATCTCGTAGGATTTTAAACTTGCCACCTAAATATCCCCTTAATCAAGAGGAGAACTCGGGAGAAACTGTGGATCAACCTACTACATCTGTGTCACAAGTAGAAGATACTTTTACCATGGATTCGAGAATGAAATATTCACCTCCCGCAAATCCTCCTATCATTGATCCTATGGGACCTTTAATTGTCGAACAACCTACTTCACACGACACAAATTTTCATCATTCGATGGAAGGACATCCTGCAGCCACAGACTGGATTTACAGTCGACCACAGGATGACCCGATATCAACAGCTTTTGGTCCAACTACGTCATTTTGGAACACTTATTTAGGGAAACATGTTTCTAGTTTTGATTCACTTCCAACAGTGGAAACTCCACTTCATTGGCTTCCTCTGTGGATTCCCAATGACATCTATTTCGCACCTGTTTACGAGACTATTGAACGATTACGAACGTTCAGTAACCAAATTACATGACAGAGTTTCCCACCTAGGTCTAATCCGGAAGTACCAACTATTGAACAACATTCCCCTATCCATTCTTTATATTTTTCTTCACCGGGAATATTTACACCTGCCTTGACCACTTACTAACCAATTCAACCATCATTCCCGACAAGTACACCTCAGAGTCAGGCGACCGGTTCAACATCTCACCCGACCCCAACCACTGGAGGGAAACCTTCAACCACTATTAACTATGTTACTGGAATGTTACCTCTACCACCCCCACCTCAAATGTCGAGGGGATGTTATCATCTACCTGTTAGTCAACAGTTGAGTGGAGTTCATCCCTTATTTAGTAGTCAACAATTAACTATGGTTCAACCTACTATTAGCGTTCAACATACGATTACTAGGCACACTTCCATAAGTGGAAAATTTTTGACTGGGGGGCAACCCCTAGCCAGTAGATCTAATCTAACTAGGGGACCTCACCCATTTAGTGGACATAACGTGAGCAGAGGACATTTGAACTATAGTATGGTTGGAAGTTCTCTCGCAACCATGGGACAATCTATGTGGACACATCAAATGGGGGGACCATCTACTTCGACCCAACCCCCATGGGGGTTTTATCTATCCGGGAAATCATAATGTCGTTATAGGACAACATTATCCAAGAAACCTTTTTCCTGGATTACCCTATCCCGTAAACACGAACACCCCATGGGGGCACCATAATGCTCCACCGCTTGGACCTCCATCTGGCGGACCACCCCACCACCTCCCCCACCATCTAGTCCACCTCCACCTGGAGGAGGAGGACTCCCACATTGTGGCGGAGGACCACTTTATTCTGGAGGAGGAGGACCCCCACCTTCTCGTGGAGGACCACCTTATTATGGAGGAGGACCCCCTTCAGGTCTACCTCCCAACCCAGGAGGCCCACCTCCATATGGCCAATTCCCTGCGGGAGGACCTTACGATCAATCCATCCATGGTCCTACTGGTACACAGATGCCTTATCAGTATTACTAGTATCCACAACCGAACCAACAATTACCATTTTTGGGTACACTTGATCTTCCAAAATTGTCTCGGTTGACTAATGATCCCATTCAACATGGCATAAATTGGCCTATGATTCCTATGAAGTTACCATCAAATATTCCGAAGTTTGACAGCAAGCCCGGTGAGGACCCTAAGAACCACGTTATGACTTATCATTTGTGGTGTTCTTCCAATTCCTTAATGGATGATTCCATCCATCTGAGGTTATTTCAACGAACCCTTACTGGTACTGCCGCAAAGTGGTACATTGAGTTTCCACCACATTCCTTTGCTGATTTTCGATCTTTAGCTATCTCATTTTTTACTCACTTCCATCTACCAATTCGCTACGAAACCGGTACGGATATTTTGACTTCTCTCTGTCAAACCACATCCACTCACATTTTCGATCATATTCATGATTGGAGGAGGAAATGACATCTTATTAAATCCCCCGTTTTGTATCAACTTCTTGCGGATTGGTTCATGAATTCGTTACTTCCCGTAATAGCTAAAGACGTGGCTATGGGTGGGGCTATTACGAAAGAACAAGCCATATCTCGTGCTCGGTATCTAGAATTGGTCTATGCCCAATCTGCCACCTTATATGATATCGTTCCTAATGCCCCCCACCATACATATTTTCACATCCCCGATCCCCTCAGTGCCCTTTAGAGTGATGGGGGAACAACCTTGAATAACCTGCTATATTTGTTTTTCTTCCAAAACTGATCCACAACTCTAATCTATTTACACATCCGCAATGTCTTGGTCCTAAATCCGCAATCGAAAGTCAAAACCGCAGATTACAGCTTGGACGAGGGTCACACCTCTGACCTCCTTAATCTACAATGCGAAAATCAGAACACCAATATTCCACAATGTCGAAGAACGCCTTCCTAACCTCTGTAATCCGCATTGCGGGATTCAAAAAGTCAAAACGCCAAAACACGTTGTCGAATAACACCTTCCCTACTTCCGTAATTTGCAATCTGCAATGCGGGATTCGGAAATCAAAACGCATTCCTGGCTTCCGCCATCCGCAATTTGCAATGCGGGATTCGGTAATCGGAACACCAAATATCCAATCCGGGAAATTACCTCTCCGACTTTCGCAATCCGCAATGTCCCTTGCGGAAGTCGGAAGTCGGAACCACCATTTCACAACTTCGAAAAATTTACTCTTCCGACTTCCAAAATCCATAATCCGCATTGCGGGAGTCAGAAGTTAGAATCACCACGCATAACTCCAAAGAATCACCCTTGCTACTTCCTCAATCTTCAATTCGCATTGCAGGTTCGGAAAGTCGGAAGCCCAACTACACAACTTCTCTGGTTCATAACTTATTCATCCTTAGACCAATTTGAGAAAACTCGTTACCGTTGGAAATCCCTTGGAGAGCTCTATGCAACTGCATGATCCTTTTCCGCATCCAATGAATCTGATCCTATCCTTCATCCAACCTAAAATGTGGCCCCCAACTTCATCCATGCCTCTTTTCCACTCTGTAAGGGGATCTCCTACTACTTAGTCATGGATTTTCTCTTCATCTGATCCATAGGGGAAGCATGAACACCACAGAGGGGTGCCTATTTTCTCCCCAAATACCTAACTGGACCTTCTGAGCATCCTGGCCTTTACATCACCTAGTCCTATTCATCAAGGCACAAATTCATATAAGTACAAATATAAGAAGGTAGATGTGCAGGAGCATGGTGAGTAAATCATGTATGCATATTTATACACTGATAAACACGGGGGGGGATAAAACATCATATAGGGGATTTATCCCCTTATTATGCAATGTATGGACTTTATCATCTATCATACATCATTTAGCTTCCACAATACAGTCAATAATCAAACATTACAGAACATAGAATAAGCATGATTCAAAGCACAGAGAACACTTATCTTTGAGATGAAATCACCAAGCAAACTGGCTATGGACTGCAACGTTCCAACCCAACCATATGTATCTTCCCAACCTGTATTATTTCAGCACTCAAATACCACCCCCGATTTGGAGCTATGTATCCACTAAGAAGGGACTACCCAAGGTTACTCACAGCCTTGGATTCTCAGTCATTCAGGTCATCCAACACACAATTGGCTTGTCAAGCAAGTGAGAGACAGGTAAGGGGTTTTCTATGTCAATGAGCTCATCCATAGAGCTGTATTCATAAACAAATGGCCTTAGACAATCCAGGAACCCCCATCACCTCCACTCTCAACCTAAGTAAGGTCCCCTTCACTACTGCACAATCCCTCGGGCACCCCTTCCCTCAGCGTTGACCTGAGCAGGTATGGTTGGTCCCGACTACTAAACCAAGGTAAATGAGCCCACACTGGATCTACCCCAAAGCCTAAACCCTCTTGGTCTCTTCCCACTGTGATCCGCACTCGGATCTTCCTGAACGTTGCGACCGAATGGATTTGTCCCGGAACAGGATTTCAGGGATCTGGGTTTCTCACCGGTTTATGGGCATCTTACACTCTGTGACTTGGCCCTAGGGTTCATATCTGTAGATCCCCATCAAATTCCACTTCCCACACCAATTTTTTGTGCGTCTTTGGTTCTACAAATCGCGGCCTCCCTCAGGATTGCGATTTATTCTTCTCTTCACCGCTCGGCTCTCTCTGTTCTCCCCCAACTCTGGTTGCTAGTCCCTAATGAAATGGGGATCCGAGAATACGAACCGCCATGGGTGGAGTGACGTGTAGATAAAGTAAATAGAGCTCCATACCTTGCCATCTGAATTTCGGGGTTTCCCCCACTCCATCGACCTCATGAACCATTTCTTCACCCACTTCCTGCAGCAGAATTAAATGACAGCTAGGACAGTTAAAGGTGGGTTTCCAAGGTGACATATGGAAGCATGTGGTTCAATCCCACAACCCTCTCACCTATCCCTAGTGGATACATAGTTCCCCCTCATTTAGTTGCATCCATATCCAACCCCTTAGTATTTTTATTACATTATATTTACATCATTTTATAATTTCCCCATGGCTTACTAGCACATGGATAGCACAACATAAAATACCAGCCCTTCAAGGCTGAGCATTCACTAGCGGGGCTTTGACCTTGAGCTCCACGTAAGGAATCATACATCACATATGCACAATTTTAACATCAAAAACCAATATATCCTAAGAGTCAAAATGGGGACATTACACATTAGATCCAACCAAACCACCTACGGGACCTCATGCCGATGGCATCATTGGTTCCGTTCATACCCATCCTGCTACACAGTCTGGCGGATCACAGAATCATCATAGCTCGACTCCACCTTCGACACAGGTTGGAAACAACATGAAACAATCACCAAGCCCTACTTCCATTGAAGAAGTGAATTCAATTCAATTTGCTTCACCTTAAAAATCCAGTGGCAAAAAGAAGAACAAAGGTAAATCTAAAAAGTCTTCTAACCAGCAGGAGCCAAAAAACAATCCCGAAGACAATAAACAAAAGCGGAAGGTTAAATATCCTTGTTTACTGTGTGGTGATGATCACTTCACCAAAGAATTCCCACATCAAGAGGAAGTACAAAATTTCCTTAAAGGGAACCCCACGTCTGCAGTCTTAACTAATCCCTTCCCCACACAACAAAAACAAATGATTACACAACAACCATCTCCTACTCAAGGAGAACCATCCACAATCGCTCATGTTCTCATAATGCGAAGCGAAACAATCAACTTAACTACTCGATCACGTATATATGACTCTACTTCTAACAAGGAATCTAACGGAGGTAATCCTGAAAAATCCCCCATGTCTACATCTAGCATTCCTTCACCTCAAGGTCCTCTCGTCATAGAGAAACCTTTACCAGATTCAGTATTGCGTCCACCCAAGAGCACGATTTGAAAAGCCATTTTCAATCCAAATGCTCGGTGTTTGTGTCAGAAATTGTTACTAAGGCTAGGGTAACAAGCCAACACAATCTCAAAACTAAAATCAATTCAAACTAGGTTTTTAGGGTTTTGTTTTGTATGTTTTTGGTTAGAAACTTCAAAAGCATAAGGGAATACATTCAGCAGATAAGTAAAAACTAATTCATACACATATATCCATGAAGATGCATATATATCTCAGGAATCTAACAAAAGATTGTAATGAAGTTCATACAATAAAAGACAAGCATCACTGGAAATTACACATAAAACCAGAAATGAATTTGTCATTCAAGAAACTATATAAGTTCAAAATGAATCCAATACATATCAGAAGTGGGGTCAAGAGTCATATATTCATAGTTTCATCAAAAATGCATATGAGAGTTTACAATACCTAGCACTGAACAAGTCTGGAAGAATGAGCAGCTTACAGACCTCCTAATGCTCTCCAAAAATTCGAACCCTCTCAATGACTATTTGTCCCTCTTTTATAATTACAAAGAAGTGGTTCTATTTCCCCTTCATTAGGTCGAAATTGAAACCACTGAGCAGTTACATTAATTAACTAACTCAACTAATTAACTAAAAATAGTAAATCAGATTCCTGGCAAATATGGCGAATTTCTGGAAAATAGGTGTCAAAGAAGCTTCCATATCTCTCAATTGGTGACACCTGTGTAAAAAATGAGAGATTTTTTTGTAAATGGGTCCGTGGTGGACAAAAACCTCTCTTGGTTTTTAAAAATTCATCTCCAATCAATCAAAATCTGCCCCGCAAGATGAACACAAAAACAGGAAAATATTAAATATTTAACATCCCTGAAAAATAGGCTGCAAAGATTAAACTGAATCTTTCAATCCTTGATAGCTGTTGCAAAACTGAGAGAGGTTTTTGTAGATGGGTATCTTAGGAACAAAAACCTCCTTCGGTTTTCAAAAATTCCTCTCCATCAGCTCGCGGTCTGCATTTGACTTCAATCACTCAACAAAGGACTGCAATGTCCAGACTATTCAATGTAATGGAAAACTGTCAGTGAATATGGTTGTTTTATATCAGTCTTTCACTTTAATCTCTGGAGTAGACTGCTCTTCTTCAAACATATGTCCTTCATCATCCGAAAGGATTGTGATGGGGCTTCTTGGCTGAATATGGATTTCCTCTTTAGCTACAGGAACTATTTTGATATCAACTTTCCTTTCATCCTGAGGATCTGCTACAGGTTCGAATAGTGTAAACTGATTTTTAGTGTACTCTGAAATTACTTGGAGCTGACTGTCATCCTGTCTCTATTCTGCTACCTGTTTTGTCACCTTCTTAGCTTTAATGTCATGTTTGCTTGCAGGTTTGACTGAATGGCCTAACTTTTGTATCATTACCTTCCCCTTGTCAGTCTGTCTTTTGGGTTGTTGGTCTCCTCCTTTAGGATGAACCCCTGACCAAAACAAAAAGAAGTCCCAAGTCTTTCCCTCATACTGCAACACTGTAGTGATGATTAGCTTAATGAGGCCATGATGAAAAAGTGATTGAGAAGTGTGATCATCATGCTGTTTTATTTTGCTTGATATTTTCTGCAGGCTTTTAAAGAAAAAGAATGGCAAATTCATTTTAGAAATCCCTGCCATGTGTTGTAGGAACCTGAGATGATATTTGAACACTAATGAATATCTTCCTTCACAAGTCACATAACTCTGAAGAATCCTTATAGGTTCAATCCACTCCTTCCTGAAATTATGTATGAGAATACCCTTGTTCCAATCAGGAGTAACATTAGGCAATAAGTATCTTTGGGGATCAAACTCAAAAGGTGACTTCTTAAACCAGTGCTCACCCTCATTACTGATCTCAGTAGCCTCTGCTATTAATTCCACAGTCAGTTTGAATCTCAAGGGATCCATTATAATCATCTCATTTTTAAGTCCCTTAGCAAAATTGCAGGACACCTGAGCATTAAAACCATCTATCCTTTTGAAAAATTTCAACCAGCCTGCCTGCTGGAACAGCTCTGCACAGTCTGGAAGCTTCTGAATCCATGTCAAATCTGTGGGCTCAGCCCTGTTAACCTTACCACTTTTGCTACTTTTTCCCATATCCTTCTTTCAGGGAACGGGAACAGTCTAGTTTCAGGCTTCAAAATATATTTTATAAGTTGTTTTCTAAGCAAGTAATTTAACAGGTTATAACAATTCTCAGCGATGTTCAAACCACTTGTACAAATTAACAAACCCCTTCTGTGTAACACCTGCACCAACTAGCAAAATCTCTTCTGTGTGAAAACTGAGCACTACATATAGCTCAGTGAGTCCTTTCGATGCTATATTCTGTATATTAGGTCATGAGAGAAACATTTCATGCACACTTCTCCTACCGGGTTTCAGATAGCCATTTATGTGGTGAATTCCTTATTTTACGATCTAATATATCTTCTTCAGCAACCAATTTCTCCAGAAACCCGTGCAGCGACAAAAACCCAAATTTTCCAGCTATAAGGGTTATAACGGAATACCTGTCAATTGCTCGTCTGTTGTGGCTTAATATCTTCAATTTGGGGTGTCAATGATGTCCTCTTACGAGCATAGGTGTCCTCATTTCGTTTCTTTAGCCACTGGTGAATGAATCAAAAAGCCCTAATTTTCGCTGGCGATGGAACACACCTGTCTCCTTTCCACAGCAACGCAATCCACCGTTCAACAGTGAACTCTCCTTCATAAACACTACTTCTCCTGCAATGATGCGTGTAACAAGAGAAATTTGACAGCTAAACCGGGATTTGCTGGTTTCTGTGCAACTGATCCCGCATACCATGCAATGATGAGCTTGTTTCACTTCGTGACTAGCAACCAACTAAAATCATGCTTAAACTGCAGCAAACACGTGTTAAAACACTCACACAAGGCGATTAGTCACTCACATACTACATCCTGATTGAAATCCGTTTGAAATTTGAAAAAACAAAGAGCTGCGATATTCCTGTAGCGCGCCCTTTGTTAAAATTTTGTCTAGAGCTACAGGAATAGCTGTCATGCCATAATTTCGCAGTTTTTCAACTTTCTGCTAATTTGTCGGAGGTTCTGGCAGTTATTTGGTTTAAGAAATAAGTTTAACCATTCTCTAAAGACATTAATGATTCTACCTTTGAGCATATGACTCTCATTGACCCCCTTTACAATATAAAAAATCACCAAAATCAAACAAAATGTGAAAAGACTAGGCTCAAAACTTATTCAATCAACCATATAGTTTCTAAGGAGATTAAAAATTAAAACTCAAAACCAAAAATTTAACTGAGGTAGATTCAAAAACAAACCAAAATTGGAGAAAATAACTCAAAAATGGAGGAAAATTTACTGACTTAACATCTGGCTCCAGCTGCGGGATGAAGTCCTCCCTGTGAGGCTTCAAGAACCTGTAGACTAGTGCCTTCAGTCTTCCATTGGGCTATGGAGTCTTTATTCAATCTCACTCACACCGGTATATACAATGAAAGTCAAATCTCTTTCTCTGAGGAACCTTCCAACTACTGAATCAAATAGAAATCCCATTTCCAATGTAACCAAGAAAAAATTTGATCAACCCACCAAAACTTGTTTCCAACTCCAAATATATATATAATCAGAAATATTGGAAAACATGAAGAGCAGAGATTTAACAACTTATACCCACCTTCATCAAATAGTTTCTCTGAAATAACAGATTTATAACCTGGTATTGACTCTAAATAATCTGCTACTGGATCATAAAAACTTCCACAAGTTACCTCTTCCTGCTCTATGAAAAAGACAAGCTGTCCATGAGAATATTTTGTTCCATGAATATCAATCAGGCATTGGCGATAAAAGACATCAGGGTCAGCCTGAATTTGCTCCGGAAATTTTTGAATAGTATCACCAATAATGTCAACACTTTGAACCTCCTTTTCCACACTGTCTTCCAATAAATGACTATCATGCATGGGCTTTTGCTGTTCGAGAATAATAGATTGAATGCATACTTGAATCTGCTGATCAGATTGTAACATATTACACTCCTCACAGATTTCTGGGTCTTTCTTTTCAATTTCATCATCATATTTATTAAAAATTAGACCATCTTCATAATGATTTTGAACAACAGATTTATCATGACCATGAATGTAAGCAACTTCTGAAAATTTTTGAACAGCCCGGCCTTCATCAAATTTAATATCAAAACCAAAAGGGATAGAGTCTAATTCATCACAGAATTCTTGTCTTGGAACCCTAATCTCTTCATCATAGCAAGGAGTATTCTGAGAAATGTTGAATGATAATGCTAAAGGTTCATCTTTTCCTTCAATACAAAACTGATCTTTAACACAACACTGATTTTCAAAAGTTTGTTGAACTAGAGATTGATCTTCAAAAGGATTTGCATTCAAACTGTTATGAAGGCTGTTGAAATCATTATGAGACTGTTCCAAACTATCTCTACTGATCTCATCACTTGAATAATCCTCAAACTGACCTAAAACAACAACTTGATTGTCATAATGATCATGGCATTCTTCCTTGACAACACTATCTGAAACTGTTACCTTCTCATCTTCAATAAATTCTGAAACTTCAACTTCTTCATGACATGTTTTGAACCCTTGATTGTACTCATCATCATGATTTTTTAAATTAGAAATTGTATTATAAATATCAGCCTGCTCACAACAATCTTTTAAAAAGAGTTCAGCTGGGAATAGATACTTACAATGTTTCTGAAAACATGTGTGAAATTCTTTCAGTGAGGAGATGCTAGCAGCGGGAAGAGAAAAATACCAATCTCGTGCATCTTTTTCAAGTGAATACATGAACATCTTCATGAGCACATCTTCATGCTGGATATTTAACTGGACCATACATTGATGAAATTTGATGAGGTGATCTGAAGGATTATCCTCTTTGCTTTCTCTAAACCGTGGCAGACAATCTCCCCAAACATCCATAGTAGGTACTGGATTTGGAAAACCTGGAATATCAGAAAAATTTAAAGGGGCAAACCTTCGAGCCATAATAGCTTCCATGGACATTGGTCTCTGCATCTTGAAATAGTGGAGTCGCCAATCAATTTGTCAAGATAGATTTTGTTTCTTCTTCTCAGAAAGAGAAAGGGGTGACAGTGGCTCAAATTAATCAAGGCTGTATAAAGCTAGGCATGACTGAAACCTTCTAATTCTTCTAGCAGCCACTCTGTCAAACCTGGTGAAAATATAGCCTTCAAAGTGCTGGTTTAAGTCCACCTCTTAAACCAGGAAAACTGATAAGTATCCCAGGGAAGATATGCTTCAACTTCGTCCCCGGCAACGGCGCCAAAGATGTTTGTGTCAGAAATTGTTACTAAGGCTAGGGTAACAAGCCAACACAATCTCAAAGCTAAAATCAATTCAAACTAGGTTTTTAGGGTTTTGTTTTGTATGTTTTTGGTTAGAAACTTCAAAAGCATAAGGAAATACATTCAGCAGATAAGTAAAAACTAATTCATACACATATATCCATGAAGATGCATATATATCTCAGGAATCTAACAAAAGATTGTAATGAAGTTCATACAATAAAAGACAAGCATCACTGGAAATTACACATAAAACCATAAATGAATTTGTCATTCAAGAAACTATATAAGTTCAAAATGAAGCCAATACATATCAGAAGTGGGGTCAAGAGTCATATATTCATAGTTTCATCAAAAATGCATATGAGAGTTTACAATACCTAGCACTGAACAAGTCTGGAAGAATGAGCAGCTTACAGACCTCCTAATGCTCTCCAAAAATTCGAACCCTCTCAATGACTATTTGTCCCTCTTTTATAATTACAAAGAAGTGGTTCTATTTCCCCTTCATTAGGTCGAAATTGAAACCAGTGAGCAGTTACATTAATTAACTAACTCAACTAATTAACTAAAAATAGTAAATCAGATTCCTGGCAAATATGGCGAATTTCTGGAAAATAGGTGTCAAAGAATCTTCCATATCTCTCAATTGGTGACACCTGTGTAAAAACTGAGAGAGGTTTTTGTAAATGGGTCCGTGGAGGACAAAAACCTCTCTTCGTTTTTAAAAATTCATCTCCAGTCAATCAAAATCTGCCCCGCAAGATGAACACAAAAACAGGAAAATATTTAATATTTAACATCCCTGAAAAATAGGCTGCAAAGATTAAACTGAATCTTTCAATCCTTGACAGCTGTTGCAAAACTGAGAGAGGTTTTTGTAGATGGGTATCTTAGGAACAAAAACCTCCTTCGGTTTTCAAAAATTCCTCTCCATCAGCTCGCGGTCTGCATTTGACTTCAATCACTCAACACAGGACTGCAATGTCCAGACTATTCAATGTAATGGAAAACTGTCAGTGAATATGGCTGTTTTATATCAGTCTTTCACTTTAATCTCTGGAGTAGACTGATCTTCTTCAAACATATATCCTTCATCATCTGAAAGGATTGTGATGGGGCTTCTTGGCTGAATATGGATTTCCTCTTTAGCTACAGGAATTATTTTGATATCAACTTTCCTTTCATCCTGAGGATCTGCTACAGGTTCGAATAGTGTAAACTGCTTTTTAGTGTACTCTGAAATTACTTGGAGCTGACTGTCATCCTGTCTCTATTCTGCTACCTGTTTTGTCACCTTCTTATCTTTAATTTCATGTTTGCTTGCAGGTTTGACTGAATGGCCTAACTTTTGTATCATTACCTTCCCCTTGTCAGTCTGTCTTTTGGGTTGTTGGTCTCCTCCTTTAGGATGAACCCCTAACCAAAACAAAAATAAGTCCCAAGTCTTTCCCTCATACTGCAACACTGTAGTGATGATTAGCTTAATGAGGCCATGATGAAAAAGTGATTGAGAAGTGTGATCATCATGCTGTTTTATTTTGCTTGATATTTTCTGCAGGCTTTTAAAGAAAAAGAATGGCAAATTCATTTTAGAAATCCCTGCCATGTGTTGTAGGAACCTGAGATGATATTTGAACACTAATGAATATCTTCCTTCACAAGTCACATAAATCTGAAGAATCCTTATAGGTTCAATCCACTCCTTCCTGAAATTATGTATGAGAATACCCTTGTTCCAATCATGAGTAACATTAGGCAATAAGTATCTTTGGGGATCAAACTCAAAAGGTGACTTCTTAAACCAGTGCTCACCCTCATTACTGATCTCAGTAGCCTCTGCTATTAATTCCACAGTCAGTTTGAATCTTAAGGGATCCATTATAATCATCTCATTTTTAATTCCCTTAGCAAAATTGCAGGACACCTGAGCATTAAAACCATCTATCCTTTTGAAAAATTTCAACCAGCCTGCCTGCTGGAACAGCTCTGCACAGTCTGGAAGCTTCTGAATCCATGTCAAATTTGTGGGCTCAGCCCTGTTAACCTTACCACTTTTGCTAATTTTTCCCATATCCTTCTTTCAGGGAACGGGAACAGTCTAGTTTCAGGCTTCAAAATATATTTTATAAGTTGTTTTCTAAGCAAGTAATTTAACAGGTTATAACAATTCTCAGCGATGTTCAAACCACTTGTACAAATTAACAAACCCCTTCTGTGTAACACCTGCACCAACTAGCAAAATCTCTTCTGTGTGAAAACTGAGCACTACAGATAGCTCAGTGAGTCCTTTCGATGCTATATTCTGTATATTAGGTCATGAGAGAAACATTTCATGCACACTTCTCCTACCGGGTTTCAGATAGCCATTTCTGTGGTGAATTCCTTATTTTACGATCTAATATATCTTCTTCAGCAACCAATTTCTCCAGAAACCCGTGCAGCGACAAAAACCCAAATTTTCCAGCTATAAGGGTTATAACGGAATACCTGTCAATTGCTCGTCTGTTGTGGCTTAATATCTTCAATTTGGGGTTTCAATGATGTCCTCTTACGAGCATAGGTGTCCTCATTTCGTTTCTTTAGCCACTGGTGAATGAATCAAAAAGCCCTAATTTTCGCTGGCGATGGAACACACCTGTCTCCTTTCCACAGCAACGCAATCCACCGTTCAACAGTGAACTCTCCTTCATAAACACTACTTCTCCTGCAATGATGCGTGTAACAAGAGAAATTTGACAGCTAAACCGGGATTTGCTGGTTTCTGTGCAACTGATCCCGCATACCATGCAATGATGAGCTTGTTTCACTTCGTGACTAGCAACCAACTAAAATCATGCTTAAACTGCAGCAAACACGTGTTAAAACACTCACACAAGGCGATTAGTCACTCACATACTGCATCCTGATTGAAATCCGTTTGAAATTTGAAAAAACAAAGAGCTGCGATATTCCTGTAGCGCGCCCTTTGTTAAAATTTTGTCTAGCGCTACAGGAATAGCTGTCATGCCAGAATTTCGCAGTTTTTCAACTTTCTGCTAATTTGTCGGAGGTTCTGGCAGTTATTTGGTTTAAGAAATAAGTTTAACCATTCTCTAAAGACATTAATGATTCTACCTTTGAGCATATGATTCTCATTGACCCCCTTTACAATATAAAAAATCACCAAAATCAAACGAAATGTGAAAAGACTAGGCTCAAAACTTATTCAATCAACCATATAGTTTCTAAGGAGATTAAAACTTAAAACTCAAAACCAAAAATTTAACTGAGGTAGATTCAAAAACAAACCAAAATTGGAGAAAATAACTCAAAAATGGAGGAAAATTTACTGACTTAACACTCGGGATGCTCAAAACTATAATATAGTAGAGGATTTAGCGAAAGATCCTTGTGCTATGTCGACACTAGAAGTCTTACAAAATTGTCCCATTCAGCGTAAGACCCTGTTATCCGTGATAGGAGCTGTAGATCCAGATTCCTCCAACACCATAATGTTCAAGCTAGAGTATTTCCAGCCGAGGCTTTCCCACCAACTTGCGTTTCAAATTTCTACTAATGTTTCTGGGAAAAGCATCCATCGTATTGTCCTAGATGAAGGAGCCTCTACCTCCATTTTGTCGTTATCCTATTGGCGATCCATAGGCTCTCCCAAGTTGAACCGTTCCCCCATCACATTGAAAGCCTTTGATGGACGTGTTTTTCAACCTCACGGGATGTTACAATATTTGGCTGTCAAGTTGGGCGGAAAGACCGTTTCCATTAACATGGAAGTCGTCGTTGCCCCGTTGGATTAAAACCTATTACTCGGTCGAAACTGGTTTTATGCCCTGACCACGGTTGCATCATTTGTCTTCCGCATCATGCAATTTCCCCACCAAGGGAATATTTTCACTATCGACCAATTAGATTTGTGTACACCTGACACCACTACTCATCCTGCGGACAATGTCCCTCTTTTAGGACACTCTATGTAGATATATGAGAGTGTGGGGGTAGGACTCCTTAAATATTCACCCCTCATGGGAGTCTTTCCAACACCAGATCCCCCTGGCCATGTTTGAACGGTGAACATGATTTCATCATCTCATTACTTGACAAACCAATGGATTGTGCCCGATCCTGATCATTTGGATTCGATTGGATATGTGATGCCTCCCAGCCCCGTAGAATCTACCCCAGGTTATCTGCCTTTACAATGGACCTCATCCCTACCTGATACTCTACTTCATACTTTTCATTCTGACGAGTCCATTATGAAGATCATGAGTGTGGATGAACCCCCATGGGAAGACCTTCACCATAGATTTTCCTTCCTTTGCCATTAGATTCGGTAGAGAACTCCATTGAAACAATTGTTTCACCGGATGTCTTTCCTTACCCTCATCTCTTATCCCGACTTTCGATATGGTAACAAAGGGAAACCTGGTAAACATCATGCTTACCTTTCCGATCAACATCTCGGTAAAACCTGGAGTCATGGAACAAATTCACCTAGGCCAAACTTGTTCTTTGGAAGACGTCACCACTTTCACGGCCTTATTTAAAAAATTCCATGACATCTTTCAATGGAGCTACGAGGAAATGCTTGGGATTGATCATGCTATTGGCATGCATGAGATTCAAACATATCCCGATGCAAAACCTGTCCAACAAAAACTTTGCCTCGTGAACCCTGGGAAAACTGCGGCTATTAAGGCAAAAATAGAAAATCTATTGAAGGTTGTGTTCATTTATCATGTTCCCTTAACAGATTGGGTCTCTAATGACGTCCCCGTTACGAAAAAACAGGGAGCCATTAGGGTTTGTGTCGATTACAGGGATTTGAATGAGGCTTGTCCCAAGGACAATTACCCTACCTCGTTTATTGACCAACTCATCGGTAACTGTGGCGGAAGCGTCATCTTTTCATTCATGGATGGATTTTTCGGCTATAATCAGATTGAGATCCATCCTGCAGACTAACATAAGCCGGATTTCATTTTTCCATGGGGTACGTTTGCATATCGCAAAATCCCTTTTGGCCCTAAAAATGTTGCTACTACATTCCAGCGGGCTATGTCGTACGCTTTCCACGATGTGAAGGATCTTGTGGAACCCTACTTAGACTATCTCCTTGCTCATTTGAATCATCTCAACTTCCACATCGATCATCTGATGGCAATATTCCTCAGGTTTCGACGGTATAATGTCTGTTTAAATCCTCATAAGTGCATTTTTTGTGTTGAGTACGGACGCCTTTTAGGATTCATCCTTTCAAAGGATGGGATCAGCATCGATCCCCTTAATGTGGAAGGCATCGTTTCTCTACCGCCGCCCACTAATATTATGTAACTTCAAAGTTTGCAAGGGAAGGAAAACTACTTGCGACGTTTCCTATGTAATTTCGCCGAGAAAACAAAGGGATACATGCGGTTGCTAAAGAAGGATGTTCCTTTCATTTGGGATGACTATGCTCAGCAATATTTTGACAACCTTAAACATGCCATCAGTCATGCACCCATGTTACAACCATCAAATTACACCAAGGATTATCTCATTTATCTTGTTGCTTCCACTTCCACTATGGCTATGGTTTTGGTACAGGAAGATAATCACGCCCAGGAGCATGTGATATACTACCTTGGTAAGGGTCTCATTGACTCTAAAACTCGGTATTCGCATGTAGAGAAGCTAGCTCTCGCAGCAGTCATTGTTGTATAGAAGTTCCGCCATTATATCCTCCTTCACACTACCACCATCATCATCAACTCTAACCCCATGTACCACGTTCTCACACGCCAGGTAGGAGGGGGGAAATATTCGCATTGGATTGTGATTCTTCAGGAATTCGACCTCCAGTTTGAGAAGGCCAAATCAAATAAGTCTTTGATTTTTGCGGAACTTATTTGCGATCTTCCTCGTACTGATCAGGAAACTGAGCCCATGGAATCCCTCCCCGATGAGTCTTTGTTTCTCATCAGTACTTTTGACCTGTGGTATGGAGATATCACATTGTATATCCAAAACAAAGACTTATGCCCTCAATTATATCATGATGAACGTCATCGTATCCACCACCACGCAAAATTTTACCTTGTGATTGGTGATACATTATATCGTCGCGGTATTGATTCCATTCTTCGACGTTGCTTAACTCATGAGGAGGCCAAGCATGTTCTGAATGATTGTCACTCGAGGGCCTGTGGAGGTCATCTTTTTGGGATGGCTACAACCCAGAAAATCCTACACGCTAGATACTATTGGCATTCCATCTTTAAAGATTGTATTGAATTCATCAAGAAGTGTCCTCCTTGCCAGCTTTTTCATTATAAAAAGCGCTCACATCTCGCCCCACTACATCCAGTTATCGTCGTCGGTCCCTTTGAAAAATAGGGCATGATTTCATGCACTGTAATCCTACCTCGACCGGGGGGCATGGTTATGTTATTATCGCAGTAGACTACTTCACTAAGTGGGCCGAGGCTATGCCTACGTACAAAGAAGACAACGAAACTGCCACACTCTTTATGTTTAAGCATATCATTGTGCGGTTCAAATTCCCTCATTCCATCGTCACCGACCATGGATCACATTTTCAAAACAAGATGGTGGATGAACTAAGCGCCAGACTGGGTTTTCGACAAGAGAACTCAACTCCCTACTATCCTCAGTCAAATGGACAAGTAGAGGCCATTAACAAGGTCTTTCAAACGATGATTCAACGTATGGTGGGAACACATAAGTCTAATTGGCATACCATGCTTTTCTCATCCCTTTGGGCGTATAAGAATTCCATTAAAACTGCCACTGGTTTTACACCCCGACAATTGGTTTACAGACTAGAGGTAGTATTACCTATCGAGTGCGATATTTTGTCACTAAACTCACTATCGAACTTTTACTAAACACCACTGCCGAGGAAGAACGATTTCTATACTTGGAAAAACTCGATGAAACTTGCCGCAATGCAGCTCTGACTAATGAAGGACACAAGAAACACATCAAGGTCCAGTACGACAAATAAGTGAAACCTAGTATCTTCAACGAGGGAGACTTGGTCCTTACTTATGACCAAAAACATGATAAGTTGGGGGCATGAAAACTTTAGTCTATGTGGCACGATCCATATGTGGAAAAACGTGTTTTGGAAAAGGGAGCATATGAACTAGAGGATTATGACAGGATATCTTTGGGGGAGCTTCGCAATGGGATCTACCTAAAGCGGTAGTATGCCTAAATCATTTACGCATCAGTACTTTGTATATATTGTGCATGAATTGTGTTTTGTTTGGTCTGACACTTTACTTTTAGCATGCTAGGATCTTATCATTACGCTTCTACCATGTTCCGCCTGGATGTGCAAATGGAAACGAGTTTTGGATTTGTAGATGGCACTAGCCCACACCCGTAACCTCGCTTCAACAGCTTGGGTACTCTATTCCCCTACTGGTGATCTGATTAGTTCAGGAGGAACTTGCTTAGGGTTTGGAACCAACAATGTCGTCGAGTATCATGCAGTAATTGGAATATTGACCGACACTTGTTCCTTGGGTGTGGACCATCTTGTTATCTATCTCGATTCACAATTAGTGGTCTCCCATATCAACCGTGTCTACGCTATCCGCGACCCCATATTAATCTTTCTATTCCGGTGAGTACGTCTCTTGGAGAGGTCCTTTGAGTCAATTCAATACCTACACATTCCAAGAAACATGAACATCGTTGTTGATTCCCTAGCTAATTTCATATTAGATTGGTACATTGAACGTTCATAAACATTTGCATCAAAGATTTATAAAATGACATAACATGTAAACTACTCATAGTGTGTAAGCCAACATTTATAATATCCCCAATCATCATAGGACACATATTATATAAAAACGAAAAATAGTTTTTTGTATATATATATATATCAATCATCATGTACAAAAAAGTGGTACTGATACAAAATCTGAAGCCCATAAATCTTTCAGTAGGTCTTGGCTACAAAAATTTGAAGCCTATGGATTTCAGTATCTATATCATACAACGAGCTATCCCTGTGGATGCTCGTGATAATAGATAATATCCCTAGCTACTCGACGGAGCAGCCGACCAAAGCGCCCTGAGACTTCAGCTATATGGCGCTGGTAATGACAAGGTAAGTCATCGATGGATATGTCAGGAATATCCAACGTCAATCTCTGTAGGTTCTTCTCGAGCTCGTTCAGCTCCTCTTTTGCATCTTGTTGAGCATCCGCCATCTCTCATCCCACCCCTCTTCTCTCAATCGGAGAAGAACCTATCGGTCAAGACAGGCCAAAATCTGCATGAAACATGTGTGAACCATCAGTACTACCCAAAAACATTATAAAATTATAAAATGCATAAATACAACAAGAGTTTCGTGCTTGCCCAGGTCTCCCCACTGCTCCCCCTCAGGCAGAGCTATGTTTGGGTCTCCCCTAAAGTCAGTACCTGCATACGCATAGTCCTCAATCATGAGGAGTTGACCATGGAACCACTTGAAGAAGGTGGGGCCATAACTGATGATATGATCTCTACCTCCATGGCGGGCCATGAACTCCGACCATCTAACCATATGAGGATCTCGTGGATCGAGATCATCAAACTGTACCTGTGGTCTCAGCAATGGAACTCGCTCCAGGAAGAACGAGACCACAATGGATCCGTATCCGAACTGCTTCAACTCACCTCTGCAGCACTTGGTGAACTGTTCCTTGAGATTGGTGAGGAGTCCCTCACACCAGTTGACAACCGTCGGTGCCATACACTCGATGGATTAAAGCATGTGGGCCTTGGTGGCCTGATGAGAAGCCCTGCTGCCCGCCACCTGCTCTATGGTAAAGAGCATAGTCTGCAGGGGTTGATCTCATCGATGGATATGTCAGGAATATCCAACGTCAATCTCTGTAGGTTATCCTCGAGCTCGTTCAGATCATCTTTTGCATCTTGTTGAGCATCCGCCATCTCTCTTCCCACCCCTCTTCTCTCAATCGGAGAAGAACCTACCACTCAAGACAGGCCAAAATCTGCATGAAACATGTGTGAATCATCAGTACTACCCAAAAACATTATAAAATTATAAAATGCATAAACACAACAAGAGTTTCGTGCTTGCCTAGGCCTCCCCACTGCTCCTCCTCAGGAAGAGCTAAGTCTGGGTCTCCCCTAAAGTCAATACCTGCATACACATAGTCCTCAATCATGAGGAGCTGACCATGGAGCCACCTGAAGAAGGTGGGGCCATAACTGATGATAGGACCTCTACCTCCATGGCGAGCCATGAAATCCGACCATCTGACCATATGAGGATCTCGCGGATCAAGATCATCCAACTCTACCTGTGGTCTCAACAATGGAACTCTCTCCAGGAAGAACGAGACTATGATGGATCTGTATCCGAACTGCTTCAGCTCACCTCTGCAACACTTGGTGAACTGTTCCTTGAGATTGGTGAGGAGTCCCTCACACCAGTTGACAACCATCAGTGCCATACACTCGATGGATTAAAGCATGTGGGCCTTGGTGGCTTGATGAGAAGCCCTGCTACCCACCACCTGCTCTATGGTAAATAGCAAAGTCTGCAGGGGTTGATCTCGAACGTTCTTGATGGGAATCTTCCCAGCAAGAATCTGTGTTCATGGTGTACAAAATTGTGCCACCGAGCTCTCTGTCGACTAGTCACTACCCCGTGGACCGGATAGTGTCGAAACTGGGGCTCCCCGCCTGGACAACCCCACCAGAAAGTATATATATGTTGGTTGCGGAGCCTGATCTTCTAGATTCAGAGATGTTATTCAGTCGCGTTTGTACCCTAGTCTTACTGTACACTCGTTCCCCAATAGTTTACAGGCCCATGGTATTTTCCCATTGTATTTCCCCTATAAAAGAAAGACATTATAACACGGCTAGGGTTGATGTATTAGGTATTATGTATTGTAAAGATATCTGAGATCGAGAAGAGAGACTGTGAGAGAGTGTGAAGAGGAATTGCAGCGGCTGTGTTGGAGGTTGTATCCCTTCACTTTGTTGGACGGTATTATAATAAGGACTGGCAATTTCAGTGTAGACGTAGCCCATCTTGGGTGAACCACGATATATTGGTGTCTCTTTTGTAATGTGTATGTGTGATTATATTTGCATTTATGTTTATTGTTATTGTTCTGCGATCCTGTTTTTCTAACAATTGGTATCAGATCCAAAGGTCTATTTTGCAGATAAACCCGCAGGAAGCTAGGGTTTCTGGTTCCAGTGGGAGCAATGGCGAAAGAAGGAAAGTTTAAGGTCGAGAATTTTAATGGCCAAAACTACCAGTTATGGAAGATGCAAATGGAGGACTATTTGTACCAAAAGGATCTATTTCTACCATTGGGAGGAAGAGCAAAGCAGCCGACGACTATGAAGGATGAAGAATGGGAGGTTCTTGACAGAAAGGCACTGGGAACAATATGGTTGTCCCTGGCTTCGTCGGTGGCTTTCAATATCTCAAAAGAATATACAACGGAGGGTTTGATGAGCGCATTGGGTAAGCTGTATGAAAAACCCTCGACCTCCAACAAGGTATTTCTAATCAAGGGTTTATTTAATATGAAGATGTCTGAAGGTGGATCTGTTACTGATCATTTAAATGAATTTAATACGGTTATAAATCAACTAAGTTATGTAAGTGTGAACTTCGATGATGAGGTTAGGGCTCTTCTAATCTTGTGTTCATTGCCAGAAAGCTTGAATAGCTTGGTCATGGTTGTAAGTAACTTTGTCTCTGGTTCAAACACCTTGAAATTTGATGATGTTATTGGTGTTATTCTTAGCGAGGAAATGCGAAGAAAAAGCACAGGTGAGACATCAAGTAATGTGTTGACCATGGAGAGCAGGGGAAGACAAAAGGAGAGAGGAAAGATCCAAGGAAATCGTGGCAAGTCTAAAACGGGCAGATCCAAGTCCAGACTGAGAAATATAGAGTGCTGGAACTGTGGACAAAAAGGACATCTGAGAAAGACTACAAATCTCTAAAGAAGAAAGGAGATAGACAACAGGAAACTACCCAGGAAGCAAATGTAGCAGGTGATGTGTTACAAAATGCTTTGATTCTTGCATTAGATAATACTAGTGATTATTGGGTAGTAGATTCAGGGGCTTCATGTCATACTACACCCCATAGGAAATCTTTTCATGATTATGTTCCAGGTGATTTTGGACATGTTTTATTGGGTGATGATGAGCCATGTAAAATTGTTGAAATGGGTAAGGTATGGATAAAATTTAAGAATGGAACTAAATGGCTGCTGAAAGATGTTAGGCACATTCCTTCTATGAAAATAAATCGGATCTCAATAGGGCAGTTGGGAGATGGTGCCTGTCTATCTACGTTTGGAGAAACGTGGTAGAAGATCACTAAAGGATCAATGGTGATAGCAAAAGGAGACAGGGTAGGTACGTTGTATTTATGTCCTCATAATACTGACCATTCCATCTCTTTAGCTTCCATAGGAACATATACAGCATTGTGGCATCATAGGCTTGGCCACATGAGTGAGAAGGGGATGCAGATTCTTCACTCAAGGAAGTTGCTGCCATATTTGAAGCACGTAAGTTTGGAATTCTGTGAGAACTGTGTTTATGGAAAATAGAAGAGTGTTTGATTTTTCAGGGTTGGGAAACAGAAGAAGAATGAAAAGTTAGAGCTTGTGCATACAGATGTATGGGGGCCGGCTCAGGTACAATCTCTTAGTGGCTCTCATTATTATGTTACATTGATTGATGATGCAACTAGAAAAACTTGGGTTTATTGCATTAGACATAAATCTGATGTGTTTGCTACTTTTAAAAAGTGGAAAGCTTTGGTTGAGAATGAGACAGGAAAAAGGTTGAAGTGTCTCAAATCTAATAATGGAGATGAGTACCGCGGCAAGGAGTTTGATAGTTATTGTTCATACCATGGGATTCGTAGAGAGAAGACATTCCCAGGAACACCACATGAAAATGGTGTGTCTGAAAGGATGAACATAACGATCATGGAGCATGCAAGGTGTATGAGATTGCATGCAGAGGTTCCCTTACAATTTTGGGCAGATGTTGTAAATACTGTTGTTTATTTAATAAACAGAGGGCCTTCAAGTGTTTTGGATGGTGGTAAAAAGGTAAACTACTCATTTATGAGAATGTTTGGTTGTGAAGCATTTGTCCATATTGATAAAGAAAATAGAACAAAGCTTGAAGCTAAATCCAAGAAATGTACATTTATTGGATATGAGGTTGATGATTTTGGTTATCGGTTATGGAGTTATGAAAATAACAAAATCATTAGGAGTAGAGATGTGATATTCAATGAAAAGGTCATGTATAAAGATCAGTTGGAAAGAAACAGGAAAAGGAAAACACAAAGTACACAGTACTTGATGAAATTGAAGAAAATGAAGTTCCAAAGGTGCCAAAAAATAAAGAACATCAACAAGTACCTGAAACTCCTGCAAGTGTAAGAAGATCTACCAGGTTAAGTAGACTCCCTGAACGATACTCTCCTTCAATGTATTATTTATTGATGACTGATGTTGGTGAACCAGAATGTTATGAAGAAGCAATGCAGGTGGAAACTAGATAGAAGTGGGAGCAAGGCATGAATGATGAGATGGACTCATTGGTAGGAAACTAGACTTGGGATTTGGTTCAGTTGCATGCTAGTAAAAGAGCATTGCAGAACAAATGGATTTACAGGTTGAAGGAGGAAGAAGGAGGTAAGAAGCGGTACAAGGCCAGACTTGTTGTAAAGGGGTTTGCATAGAAAAGGTATAGCTTTTGATGAAATATTTTCTCCTGTTGTTAAGATGACTTCAATTAGGCCTATTTTAAGTCTAGTGGCAGTAGGAGATTTTCATCTTGAACAGTTAGATGTAAAAACAACCTTTCTCCATGGAGATTTGGAGGAAGATATATATATGCAGCAGCCACAAGGGTATGAGTTCAAAGGAAAGGAGAATTTGGTGTGCAGGTTGAAAAAGAGCTTGTATGGCTTGAAGCAAGCTCCAAGGTAGTGGTATCTAAAATTTGACAGGTTTATGACAGAACAAGGTTATAGTAGATGTCATTCTGACCATTGTGTTTATTTCAAGAGACTAGATAATGGAAGTTTTATTATCTTGTTATTGTATGTGGATGACATGCTTGTTGCAGGGTCTAACATGCAAGATATCAATGTGCTCAAAAGGAAGTTAGAAAATTCATTTGCGATGAAGGATTTGGGTGCTGCAAAGCAAATCCTTGGTATGAGAATAACAAGAGACAAGAAAAATCACAAATTGACATTGTCTCATGGTGAGTACATACAAAAGGTGTTGGAGAGGTTCAGAATGCAGAATGCAAAACCAGTAAGTACACCTTTGGCCAACCATTTCAATATAAGTAAGGAAATGTGTCCCAAGTCATAGGAAGAGATAGATTGCATGTCCAAGATTCCCTATCAATCAGCAGTTGGCAGCTTGATGTATGCCATGGTGTGCACAAGACCAGATATTCCACAAGTAGTGGGAGTTGTGAGCAGATATATGAACAATCCAGGTAAAGAACATTAAAAGGAAGTACAGTGGATTCTAAGGTATTTGAGAGGTACTACCACTCAGGAATTATGTTTTGGAGGTTCATACATTGTTCTACAGGGATATGTTGATGCAGATATGGCAAGTGATAAGGATAGCGGGAGGAGCACCACATGGTATGTGTTTACTGTAAATGGAACGACAGTAAGTTGGATTTCGAAACTGCAAAATTTTGTTGCACTTTCAACAACGGAAGCAAAGTATGTTGTTGTTACAGAGGCTAGTAAAGAGATGATTTGGTTGCAGAGGTTTATGGAGGAATTGGGTAAGAAGCAGAAGGATAGTAGGTTGTACAGTGACAGCCGGAGTGCCATTCATCTTGCAAAGAACTCAACATTCCATTCCAGGACTAAACATATACAACTCAAGTACCATTTCATACGCTCTATTCGGGAAGATGAACTGTTGAAGCTGGAAAAGATACATACTAGCCAGAGTACTGCAGACATGTTCACAAAGGTTGTGACCAGAGAGAAACTGAGTTCTTGCTTGGTTTCAGTTGGCCTTCTAGCATGAAGGTGAAGATGAGAAATTTGCCAAGTCCAAGTCCAGCACGTATAGAAGCAGTGGAGTTGCTGTGATCAGTCTCCAAGTGGGATATTTTTGGTTGTGGAGCCCAATCTTCCAGATTCAAAGATGTTATTCAGTCGTGTTTGTACCCCAAGATTACTGTACACTCGTTCCCCAACAGTTTTCACCAATAGTTTACGGGCCCATGGTTTTGTGTAACCCATGGTATTTTCCCATTGTATTTTTCCTATAAAAGGAAGACATTGTAACACGGCTAGGGTTGATGTATTAGGTATTATGCATTGTAAAGATCTCTGAGATCGAGAAGAGAGACTGTGAAGAGGAAGTGCAGCGGCTGTGCTACAGGTTGTATCCCTTCACTTTGTTGGACGGTATAATAATAAGGACTGGCAATTTCAGTGTGGACGTAGCCCATCTTGGGTGAACCATGATATATTGGTGTCTCTCTTGTAATGTGTATGTGTGATTATATTTGCATTTCTATTTATTGTTATTGCTCTGCGATCCTGTTTTTCTAACAATATCTTCCACATCCAAGGTAAGGATGTGGGCACCAACTCGGAAATGTTGTTGATCTGGATCCCATCGTCTGATTAGGTAATCTAGCAACTGTACTTGGGCCCCCATGCCCTGTACATGAAATAATTTCAACAATATGCATATTTGTAGAGCATTCATGGAATGTGGATCATTTGTCGCATGGGCATCTTCCATTTCGTGCTCATGTTCTTTCCATTGGACCATTGTGTAAGCCAAGACCTATGTAAACATCAAATTGGTGAGTATTAGAACCTTTCCATGGCTTTGGTTTGGGATTTTTGGCTGTATTTTTTTATTTTTCATTGTGGATCTACGCCGATGCACCCCGCTTTTATGGAAAATGCATCGGCGATGCACTTTCTCCATGGGAGAAGCGTGTCAGAGATCCATCAACGCACTTCCCACAAGGGGAAAGCGCGTCTCCCAGGGCGCCCGCAATCCCCTTCTTAATGAGCCAAAAAACCTCAAAAATGATAATTAAATTAAAAATCAATCCACTAGAAAGGTAAAGAGCAAGGTTAAAGCCTACATGTGACTGACGAGGCGTGAAACAGCTAACCATATCTTCCACAATCAACATTTGAAAATCGGGCTCCAAAGAGGTGTTTTTACTCTTCCAGCATGGTAAAAAAACAATTGGTAAATATTTCTTACTATTTGACTTTTTATATAAAAGAAATGGAATATTCATTTTTAAATATTTATATAGCTGGTGATCTTTTTACGTCTTAACACCTTATTGTCGATTATGACTTAGTTTTTGGCGTTCGTGGATGAAGTAAAGTGGTGTTCTTACTTTATTGGTGACCATCGTTGACGTTTCATACTTTTTATCAAGTGTCAACGAATCGTCGAGCATTTTTTATGCTATCATGGCGCTCGTAAAAATAAAGTATTAACGACATCGAGCATACTTTTGTTATTTCTCATGCTCCTAAAACTATGAGAATAAGTCATCGAGTTATATCTTATCACTTTTTTTGGCTCGTAAAACTCCCACGAAAAAGGAACCCCTCGGAGTTCCTCTTTAAGCTCTTTTCAAACTCCTTAAATATGAAACGATCACCAAGCAGACTTGATTCTTTCATGCTTGTAAAAGTATTTGACAGGTCATCTTTCTGGTGATAATTTACCCATTTTTCGGACTAGGAGGACTATTTATGGAAAACACTAGTACAAAATGAGAAATTAGTGACTAAAAAATGACTAAAATTCACATATAAACGACTATTTTTTAGTTGGCGACTAATAGTAGCTAATTTTCAGTATCTTATAGCTCAACTAACTTAGTCGTATTTATTTTAGTCATTAATAGTTGCATTATTTATTAATATATTTAGTCATTAATTGCCACAGTTAATGACTATATCAATGACCAAATATACTACTAAATAAGGCAACTATTAATGACAAAAATAAATACGACTAAGTTAGTCGAGCTATAAGATACTGGAAATTAGCTACTATTAGTCGTTTATATGCAAATTTTAGTCATTTTTTTAGTCACAAATTTATCATTTGTATTATTCATTTATTGTTGTTAATTGGTCATATATTTAGTAATTGATTGTGGTTAACTAGTCATTTAGTTAGTCATTAATTATAGTTAACTGGTCATTTGTGTAGTCATTGATCGTTGTTAACTCGCTATTTATTTAGTCATTGATTGTTGTTAACTGGTCATTTAATTAGTCATTGATTTTTGCATATAGGGCACGGAGGAATCGAACCACCAACCTCTTGCCTTTAAGGCAAGTGATCTTCCATTGAGTTAGCACGCTTAAATAGAAGAATCAAAGTTAATGAAGTAGGAAGCAAAATCATGCGAGTTATTCAAACCTTACATAGTAAACCCGATAGATAGAAAAGTAATTACAGACTACTGGAAACCATTCCCTCCAAGTTCCCACTCATGGAAATCCATAAAAGTTAGGATCCCCCCTTAATTAAAAATTCCCTGTTCTGGATTCCAAAAGGAAAAACCTCGGAGAATATATGGGTAGATCGACTTCACCCTACTGGAGTGGTAAATAAAAGAGTCAGCAAAATCAAAGGCCGACTAACTATAAAGAATATCACAACCATTGTATATCCCTCTGCCTGGCCTTCTCCCTCTTCAATTATAGAATGAGCCAAGACTTCATAGAAGCCTAATAGTATGTGCCCCAATTCAAAAAATAAAATATAAGAGACTCCAGAACATGGAGACCTGAGGGAGAGTATAAAGTTGGAGAAGCATACAGGTAGTTGTGGAAGCAAACAGACAACACTAGGCTTCACGCACACAATTGGAAAGACTTGGCGCCGAATATTCAATCCCAAAAATGAATACTTTATTTTGGCTCTTGGCTCACAACAAGCTGGCTAGTATGCCTATTGTCAGTGAAAGCAAGTTTGAACCATCAAATAAAATTTTTGAAAGGATAGACTTTTGTTCCTCTACTCCTTTTTGGTAATCATCCTATCTGAACCTATATGTATATTGCTCAAACCTCATAGTTGTTTCATTTAAAATAATAATAAACATTTCCTACTTCCCAACATATCAAAACTTTATATATGTATGTTTATTGCAGTTAAATAATACGCAGTAAAATGAGATTCCATTTGACAATGTTCACAAATTATAAAGGCAGAGTTAGACTGAGTTAGGATACATGGCAGATTATATCATTGTAACCAAAAAGAAAAACATATCTACCGAAGTGATAAACACTACTGACAAGATAAACTAAGTCCATTTCTGAATCAACTTAACGCCTTCACCCACTATAATGTGTTGTCTAATTAATCATAATCATAGGGTATAATACTATAATCTAAAGTAAAATCCATTCCTACCAGGATACAATTGTGTTAAAGCTCTCTACCTTGTTCCTGAAGCACATGCCTTAGCTTGGACATTTTCATTTGCAAATGGAGGTATGGCGGAGTTGTCAACCTTTTTTGCAATTTTATAGGTACCAATCTCCATTGCATTTGAGCCCTTACCAACACCAATATATGAATAAAAGAAGTCCATAAAATTATTAAAATGTGTTTTTTAAACAATATACAGTATATGCATCGATGCCATGTTCTTTCCCACTTGTTTTGCAAGTCACGCTCACTTAAATTTTTACCTTGTATACATACTACATATGCCATTTCTAGTTATGCATTTTCTGTGATATACTTGTAGTCTTTGCAATAAAAAGTATTTTTTCATGTCATTGCCCTAGAACCTTGGGCAAGAAGAAAACAGATAGCATGTTTTAAATTATTGCATTTTAAATAAATAACATAGGCACACCATAAGAAGATATAATTTCTAAAATCTGGACAAATAAATCTAAATCAACATCCTGTGATTAGTTTATTATAATGGGAATGAGGGGTGAACTGAAACTAGATGAGGGGTGAACTAAAACTAGCTGGCCATTTGCCATAGCTCTTCAAGAAAACAAAATTCTATTACCTGAAAAGATGCAGAAAAATAAAGAGGAATAATTTCATCGAAGACCAAAATACAGAGATTTAATGCTTAGTTTAGAGTTGTACCTATATGTTCCATCAGGTTGCTTACAAGCTGCATTCAGGAAAAAGGAAGCAGCAAGGAATCTATGGATTTGAATCCAATCTTCTCCACATAAGACTATGGGAAACCCCATTGTTTGCACATACCCATGTTTTTTCCTGAAAAGCATGAATATTAAAGAGAAAATTGAAACACAAAAATTTATCATTATAATTTATAACTAAATGTAAAAAATAGTAAACCAATACATACATACATATAACATTACTTGTGAATATTGACAGCATGCCTAAAAGAACGGCTATTTACAAAATTTGACTTGCACCATTTTTGGATCCTTTTGTCAAGCGTACTTAATTTGGAATCATTGGTAATTGTAGACTTGTTTTTCTGCAACTCCTCTAAAGAAGCTTTATATGCATTCACCAATGTGATATGATCTCCATCTGGACTGCAAAAGCGTTGCCTAGATGTTCTTGCCTTTAGATAAAATCAAGTTATTCCCTTGTAAAACAATCATGTAATTCTAATTCTAGTTGTACCTAACATACTTTCAATCCTTATTAGATCAAAAAAACAACTGGGTACAAAAGTCACTTATAAGGTTTACCTCTTTCATCTTTTCACGAGGAGTATAAAATATAGGCTCAACCGAAAGCATAGCAACTGCTATAACATTTCTTCTGAACAGTTGAATGAACAAGACACAAGAATAGCTTTCGCATAAAAAGGATCTAAATGCAATCGAGCCATTTGCAAACCAATAGGGTCTGATAGTTTTCCTTCATCTGTCAAAGCTCCAAGCACATACAACTGCTCCAATGACTTCATGATCACAACCCTGTTATCACAAGGATACCCATGCATTTTAGAAGCTTCTTTAAAAAAGACTGCCCGTAGATGTGAAAGAACACAAATTAGCTACATTAAAATTTATTAATGGGACAACACTAGCATCAGGCATGAGATAGAAATTGCTCTAGATGCCATACTATAAAACAAACTGCTCCAAAAAATTTTATCGTGTTTCGTGTCGATGATGGGAGAAACATCATGGCCCTCCTTCGACCAGTTTATCCTTGTCTACTTCAACACATCATCCAAGGATTAAACCTAGAAACCAATCAAGTACCTTGGGCCTGCATGCCTCAATGGTAGGTTACCTCGCTTTCAACAGCAAGTTCACATCATTGACTTCTGATTGAAATATTCCACTGAGTGTTCAACCTCATATCATTGATTCACATTCAGTTGTATGTATTCTGATACCTTGGGGATCATTGACACCAATGGTGTTTTCCCTCGCACTTGTTAACGATATACATCAATGACTAGTAATCAAGTGGTTTCTACCATGTTCGACTTCAATACATTGTAATCACATGGTTTGATTCGTATCATTTTGGGTTTGGCTTGAATACCCTGGGTTAAGTCATGTATCACACCCAGGTTGCGATGGATATTTTTTTAGTCATATTACATGGATCCACTTTTGTATTGGTCGTGGTTGTGTTATCATCTCATCATGGATCTACGATTGTGTCTAGTAGCCATGATTGTGTTCAGTGAGTCTTTACTATCATGGATCTGCAATGTATTGGTCGAAAGCCATGTTATGAGTCTGTTGAGACATGTGTCTCAGATTCAGTTGTACTATGAGAAGTTCTTTCTTCGTCACTCCAACCGATAATCCTTACTTCGATTCATTCCTATTACAAACCATTTCACCTACCTTATTTTTCCAGCTTCATGCTTTGGGGGCATTCTCTTACACCAAAATCTCATCATCATGAGTTATGTGTCCTCTGTATGCCCCGATCCCTAAAGTCCCTGAGCTAAAACATTGGAAGAGAAGTTGTTGTCATTCCTTTTAACATTATGTTGTCACCCCGACGCGCCCTACTCTCCAGCAAGGTATGTCAGGTTCAAAGTGATGTGTCATGTACCTTAGCAAAGTGCGTTGGTGGCGCAGTGTGCCCTTGTACAAGGTGTGTTGATCTCCCTTTGACGCATGTTTCCCTTGTACAATTTGCGTCGCAGTGGGTTAAAATGGATAAAGAGAATCTTTGAGGGACTTCTCGAAGCTTGGATGGCATTGAGACTTATCCCTATGTATCTGGAAAGGTGGCATTTGATCCCCTTGTCTAGTTGAATGATCCCTTAAAACTCTCCCCTAAACCCCCAACCTCTACTATCCCTTTATCCCTATATATATGATCCCCCTCTCCATTATTAAAGGATGAAGGATATAGTACCTATATGCTGGTGGAATTTCTCTAGGTGATCCTCTTCATCCATTAAGAGGATGAGCATTTGATCTTGGAGGCTAGGATTGTTGGAAGGAGGTTATGACATCAAAGCATCGGTCGTAACATCTCTCCCTTTGTACTTATTATTATTACATCTAATGCAAATCCTTTCCATAAACTTGTTGTGTTAATAATGTTTAGGATTAACTTCTTTGAATGTTGATCTAGATCAATTCACATCCATGTGCTTTTATTACTTGTTTGTTTCCACATATTTTGTCTAGTTTTTCAGCTAAATATCTGAAGATCGGGACTTGGATCAACAAGGAGAAAGGAACTACACACTTAAGGTAAGCCACCTCTTTCACTTATCTTGCATTTCAATTGATCTAGGAAAGGTATTTTTTTAATGTATTCTTTTGTTCTAGATCTAAACCATTCAGAATAGGGAGATCAGTTTGAGTCTGCCCTTACATATTGTCCGTAAACACATGCCATTCTCATGTGTGGATTGATGCCTCTAATATATATTGATCATGCTCTTTCTCTGCCACAAACACTTTAAGTGTACTCATGTAATGTACTCAACCCCAAAAACAAGTTCACGAGCACATGTAAACCCAAAGGAATGATGAATAAAGGTATATCATAGTGGAATAAGGTCAAACATCCTTTAAAATAATTGCAATACTTTAAAAACAATTATAAAACTCTCCAAGAGCTCATGCAGATGCAACACCGTGCAAGCATGATAATGCAACCAGATTTGCAAACTTTAATAAACTTGGAACTTAACATTATTAAAACATTAAAGGTGACCATAATCAACCCAATAATGCTAACTAGTCATATTTACGGAATTCTTTGCAAACAATTAAACTAGATCTTTCTGCCATAAAACTATGCAATTTATGGCACTCCCGTCAATCAAATTTATGACACTTTTATTAACAGTTTTGCATTACATATCAGGTCAGATATGAAACTAACACCTACAACCATTCAATAATGTAAAATGGCAAATACAGAGCTATCATATACAACCATTAATTCATACAAATATCATATCTACTATTGCTATAAAAATTCATTACCGGATCATCTAGTAAGCATCCAAATCCCTGCAAAACCAACTGTGAGACAAATAAAAATAATACCATCTGTATGGGGCACTCTACAGACACCAATGGAATGCTATATAATTCACATACATATATAAATCATCAGATATTCAATTCTCCAGAGAAACTATCAATTCAATCTAGTTTTCCAAGCAGAAAACCCATTAACTAGTGATCAAAAGTCAGTAATTTCAACTGTAGAATCATAGAACATATATGATCAGCCATAGAGGGCACACTTTCAGAGTTTGAAACCGAAAATAAGACATGTACAGGCATATTTAAATCTTCCATTAAGATCAGATCTCAAAACAAGGAGAAAACTCCAATTTCCAAGCAAGATTCCTCAATTAGAGTTCCCAAAACCAAACAACTTCAATTGTAAATTTGTCTACTAATATAATTATCCATGGAGGGTGCTCTTGTAGAGGAAGCTATAGAAATTAAAAACATAAATGACATATTTCAAGCTTCCAATAAGATCAGATCCCAAAACAAGGCGAAAACTCCAATTTCCAAGTAAGATTCCTCAAATAGAGTTCCAAAAACCAAACAACTTCAATTATGGATTCATCTACAAATATGATTAGCCATGGATGGAATATTTGCATAGTGAGCTACATAAATTTATATATGAAAAAATATATTCTAAGCTTCCATCAAGATCATATCTCAAACAGAAGGGAAAAACACCAATTTCCAAGCATTTAAACCATCAAATCTACATCCAACCATTGATACAACTATCAGGCTCATCAACAGTAAACAATTCAACTATGGAAACAATGGAAACATCATATAAACATATGAATTTACATAAAATAACCTAGTTATATTAATAATGTGCAACATGCATCATTTGTACCACGTTCCACCCAGCCATAGGCACTACTAAGCCAAATCTGCCTTTGACGGGCCACCCCTAAGCTGAGGCCACATATCCACAACATAGGTGCACTCAAGGATATCTAAAGTATGAGTTTGAGACACCACAACTCAATTCCTCACCACCTTCTTTCTCCTCCACCCCAATACCAAGTGCAATGGTAATCCCTTCACTGCCTAGGTTCCTCAGGACACCGCCATTCACCATCAGGATTTATGTGCAGGTCCAGGATAGAGACAAGCAGTGGAAACAGAGGAAATATACCAGAGTTTTACAGGATTTCCATAAACACCATACAATATCACAGTGCTTCAAGCACAAGTTTCATTCCCATAGCATAGCATACATGACTTCCCAATCTCACAAGCTTACCAAGCTCTCAACATTAATGGTATGAACAACCAAGATCAACCACAATTAACAACCATCAACGACAATCAACAACCCCAAACCAAGGAGATCAACCATGGATTTATAGACCAAAGAAGGTAATCCTATCCCAAGAGGGTAAAATCAAACCAAGGTTAGCCAACTTGAGTCAAACCAAGGGGGGGTCACTCAATCACAAGAGGCTAACTCAACTCTAATCCAACCCAAGCAATTCAAATTTCAAGGAGAATGGCTCCAAGTCACTCTACCCAACTCAAATTCATGTGTTGACACATCATCCATGGAGAGGAATCAAAATTAGTGAGGTGAGGTGTTACACAACCAAGGCATCTTCCCAAAATAGAAAAGGAGGGGTTACACAAGGATTTGCTTAAATTTAGAGGTGCCATGGCTAAAAATAGCCAGTGAGGGCGCCCTTATGCAAATGGGGGTTACAAAACTAAGTGTAACCTCCAGAAAGGAGTTACAAACCCACCAAAGGGGCCCAATCAACAAGTGGAATCCACCCAAGCACCCACTAAATCATGAATCAGGCTCAATAGTACCATCATAGGCTAAAATAATCAAAAGTTAGGTTCATTATACAATGTTTGGGTGACCATCAACTAATAAAGTAACCAAAGCGTAAATACGGACCAAGCTCAACCAAACAAGTTATAAAGTGCTAGGAATGTCCCCATTCCCCCTATCCTTTTGGATCTATGCCTCCCATACTATTTTGTGGTCTTTGGTGTGCCAGTTTTTTTCATTAATTAATTATTTATAAATAATAATGTCTCTATGTCCTTTAAGACCCTTGTTCTGGCACCTAGTGCAACAATAATATACAATTACAAATTACATACGTGTGGGGCTTAGCACACGGGGTATTACAGCGCCTCACCTTCTTGACAGTGATCATGATTTCAATGGATAAACAAGAAGTACTAGTAAAGAGTCTCACTTCCCTATCCAAGGAAAATGTGCCCAAACTCCTATGAGATCAATCTCTATCCTGAAAATCGAATATTCTTGGTTGTCTTTGAAGCACAGTGATAAGTCTGGATGACCTATCCTCTGTATTGACTAGGACGGACAGATTTCACCACCGAAACCAATATTGTCTAAGGCACTCGCCTTCAACCCTAAACAACTCTCAGAGATCTCAAACCAATTCCCAATGAATAACAATAACAATGGATACCTAGAAAAGTCGATTTGCCTTCTTTTATTCTCTTTTGATTGCATAAAACTCACTTTTTGCACGCCCTTCTTTTATTCTTGCATGCAACTCAATTTTTGCAAGTCACATGCAACCTAACTTATGCATGTAGTCAATTTTGATGATGCATGCCGCATGCATTTTGACTTACGCACTGCATGTTGTGCATGTCCCTTGATACTGCTTAATTGATCAAAACGGAACATTACAGTGTTTTTCTAGTTATGATATTTTTGTGCATTTCTAGGATATGATAGGTGTTCCATTGCATCTGTAGTGTCGTTTCCATTTGCAAACACTTTTCATTTCACTGAAAAAAGGTTTTTGTTTTCCCAAGATACGACCATTTTACCATATCCGCAGGTATATTGTTTACAGCTACGCATTAAAAAAAAACTCATATTCCTTCATATTTATTCATATTTATTCATATTTTTTGTTTATATTTCTAATCTACAAACTTTTCAATTTGTGCATGCTCTTTTATATGCACCCTATGCGATCTCGATAAATCTAAAACAGAGTGGAACGTATTTTCTTTACTGCACATGCTCTTTGTCGAGCTTTATGAGAACTCGGCAAATCAGAAATAGTGAGAAAAATTGCATTTCCGAGAAGGCTAATGAAGGACCAACCTAGAATCTGAACATTTTAGTTTTAGAACTTTGTTTTGTTTTTGAGTGGTTTTTTAAAGTTTCTTGCAGGGAAAAAGGCACGTGGCCCCTTGGCTCCATTTTATGTTATTTTTTAAAAAGGGCATAACTTCCTCATCCAAAGTCCGTTTTCAGTGCTGTTTTTTTTAAACCACCTATTTTATCGAGATATTTCTAGATAGACCTTTATTTTATATTTTTTCATCCTGTATATTCCATTATGGCCTCCCCATGTGATATTTTGCTTACCAGTTCCAACTTCTACTCATGGAAATCTCGTATGGAGGATGCCCTACGAAGTAGGGGACTTTACCGAATTACCTAGGGGAAAGAAAAAGAATCCACTAATGATGATAAGAAAATCAAATGGGATAATAAATGTGATGAAGCTCGTGGATTGATTAGGATTTCAATTTCTATTGATTTACGATTCCACCTATCTGGAATTGATGAACCAAATAGAGCTTCGGAAAAGTTGCGTGTTGTGTTTGGTAAACAAAATGAGATTCGAGGTCACCTAATGGAAAATGAGTTGATTGCCTTAAATCCAAGTGATTTTTTTTGCATTCAATACTATCTATCTAAGTACAAAACTCTTAGGCTCTTAGTTGAAGAATGCAAATTTAAAAGGGAAGACAAACAATGTATTTTTCATTTTTTTTTCGAAAATTGGACCTGCATATTCTATTTTTGTATCTACATTTTACTCCATGAAAAAATATTTGTGTTCTACTAACTATAAAGAACCCACTCATGAATCCTTTTATGATTCCTTGATTAGAGACCAAGATAAGCTCGTACATCTTGGAATAATTAGCAATGCAGATACATCAAGCAAATACTTAGTGGCACAACATAAAGAGAATTCCAAGCATCCTAAGAAGCAACATCCTTGCAATAATAAGCAAAACAACGGTCCCAAACCCTCCCAACCAACTCATCCTTCCAAAAGTGACAAAGAAACCAAATCAAAAGGTAAGAAGATTGAGCATCATCGCAACTTTTGTGGAAAAGATAATCATGATGAATCCAAATGTTTCAAGAAGATGGCAGCCTTGGAAGCCGCAATGAAGAAGCACAACATCAGCCTTGATTCATCTTCAGAATCTATATCTCACGAACATGCACTTTGTGCTTCTGGTTTTTCCTTTAATGCATCTTCTTCTTCTTCTTCTTCTTCTTTAAATGAGTGTCTCATTGATTATGGAGCATATTATCACATAGATAAGGATAAAGCCATATTTTCTACTATGAATGAATGTAACACCAAACAAATATTTGTTGGTGATGATAGCTCTCTTAGTCTTGTCGGATCTGGAACAGTTCAAGTAGAATATGGTCAGTTTAATGGTGCACTATGTGTTCCAAAAATTTCTTGCAATTTGTTGTTAGTCTATCAAATTACTCATTCTGGTGAAGGTAAGACTGTAACGTTTACACCTCACCAAGTTGTAATCAAAGATTTCAAAGATCCTAAGAATATCCTTGCCACTGGAATTGGTGATGATATTACTAGGTTGTACAATGTTAACAACTTTGGTTCATAACCTTTTCCCTCAGTTTTTGTTGCTCATAGAGATGACTTGAGCAAACTTTGGCATGAGCGATTTGGTCACTTAAATTATCGCTCATTGCAAAAACTATGTAAAGAAAAAATGGTGACAGGTCTTTCGATGGTATCTTTTAGGGATAGTATTTGTTTCGGTTGTGTACTCAGAAAACATCATCAGGACAATTTTGTCAAATGTGCCTCTTGGCATGCCTCAACTCCCCTGGAGCTTGTGCATAGTGACTTGTGTGGTCTTCTTCCTTTTGCTTCCTTTTCTGGTTTCAAATATTTCTTAAATTTAATTGACGATTACTCTAGATGCATTTGGGTTTATTTCTTAAAACTTAAGACTGAAGGCCCTTGTTGAGAAACAATCTGGTCATCAACTTCTTAAGTTAAGATCTGATAATGGGGGATAATATGTTAACAAAAAGTTCACTACTTTTTGCACTGAATAGGGAATCCAACAACAACATATTGTTCCATATACACCACATCATAATGGTGTAGTTGAGCGGAAGAACTACACCTTAAAAGAAATGGCTAATTTAATGCTCCAAGCTAAGGGACTAAGTCTTCAATTTTGGGCTAAAGCCATAAATTATGCAAATTACATAGTTAATTGCACCCCACTAAATCTTTACAAGGCATCACACTGAAAGAAGCATGGAATAAAATTAAACCAAATGTAAGTCACTTCCGTGTGTTTGGCAGTGAAGCATGGACTCATATTCCTGATGAAAAACGAAAAGCATGGCAACCTAAAAGTGAAAAGTGTATATTTATTGGATATTTTGAAGAGGTCAAAGGTTATAGAATTCTTCAACCACATTCCAAAGATATAATTATTAGAAGAGAAGTTAAATTTAATGAAAATCTATTGGCATGTGAGCCTAGTTGAGCGTTTGTGCCATCTGTTTCCTACAAGCCTAATGGTGCTTGTGCGATCTTCTACTTCCAAATTTAGTGAAAGTATTCCTACTCTAGCTTTTGATCATTATAGTGAGGATTGAAATCTACTTTCACCTGCTCATTTTCCTTCAGTTTCACCAGTACAACCACTTTCTCGATGGGTTGTTCAACATGTGAAGCAGCTGGTGATCTTGCCTATGATCCTGGAGATCAGTGTTGAACACGTTCTCAGTTCCAATTATCCACTTCTCTTTTGGCTCAAGTTTCAAAAAATCATGATTAAGAGACATTTGCAAAAGCTTCAGGAAATCCAGATTGGGATGCATCCATGGATGAAGAATATCGTTCTTTAATGGCGTACAATACTTGGGATCTTGTACCTCTTCCAAAAGGAACAAAACTTGTCAGATGTAAATGGGTCTACAGAACTAAGTATGCATCAAATGGAAATGTTGAAAGATTGAAGGAAAGGTTAGTTGCCAAATGATTTTTCCAAGTTGAAGGAATTGAGTACAATGAAACATTTCCCCTTATCGCCAAAATGAACTCCATCTGTCTTATCCTTTCCTTTGCAGCCTTACATAAATGGGAGGTCCATCAAATGGATGTCAAGTCCGCCTTATTGCATGTGGATTTACAAGAATAAATTTACAGGGAACAACCTCCTGGCTATGTTCAGAATCACTCTAGCCTTGTTTGTCACCTTAAGAAATCCTTATATGGCCTTAAGCAAGCTCCTCGAGTCTGGTATGCCAAAATGGATAGCTTTCTCCTTGACACCGGTTTTTCTAGATGTCATTTTGATCCCAATGTCTCTACCAAGACAGTAGGAAATATCTCATCATCCTTGTTCTTTATGTTGATGACCTTATTATTACTGGTAGTGACCATAAAATTTTAACCCATGTGAAATGATGTCTTAAGAATATATTTGAAATGACCAAATTAGGACATTTGCATTATTTTGTTGGCCTCCAATTCTTGCAAACCAAAGAATGAATCTTTCTTTCTCAGTATAAGTATGCTTGTGATATTCTTTGTCGCTTTCACATGGAATATTGTAAACCAACCCCTTCTCCCTTCCATTCTATAGTCAAACTTTCTTCCACTTGCACTTCACCCGAAGTATATGCCACCTTGAATCGTCAGCTTGTTGGTAGTCTCTTATACTTAACTCATACCCGTCCTAATCTTTTCTTTGTTGTTGGTTTTGTTTCCCACTATATGCAGACACCCCGTGAAAGCCATTGGAAAGCAGCAAAAAGGATACTTCGATATATTCAGGGTATAGTTCAGTTTGGGATTCCGAGACAAACAAAGTTTGTTACTAGGAAAACTTCCAATGCAATTAAGAAAAATAATCCATGAGAAAATAAATGCATATAATAAATAAGAGTTATGAGATTATTACAACTTAAAATGAGGTCTCATGTATATACCCACGCAGGGGTGCCCTTTTGTAAAGAGACGCGACCTTTCATCAAGTAGGTGTCTCTTCATTACAAATTAGTTTATTGAATATATATAGTTTATTACATTGCCTCCCGCTTAGAAATGCTTTGTCCTGAAACCATTAATATGGGAGACTTTATCCTTTGTTCTTGCTCGTGATACCTTCTCGTGATCTTTTATGTTCGGAGTTGCGATACTTGACGAAACAAGATGATATGAGTTACAAATTTCCAAATAAAAATGTTGCCTCATTTGTGAAGTGGTCCATCCCAAGTTAACCTTCATTGGGACCTGTTGCTTATCGATTTGTTGCATGGAACTTCTCGTTTTTTGCTTCCACCCAGTTTGTTGATTTTGTCTCCATTCCTTTTTGAAATCATAACTCATATGTTTATGTTCCTTTTGACCATGTCATTGGTCATATCGATTCTTGTGATTTGGATGACAATAAGGCATCCTAATATTTTGTGATTGTTCTTCGGAACCATCTTCTTTTGATGTTTGTAGTGATTTGTCAATATAAGAATTCTTCTGAATTTTAGCGTCGATTGACTCTATATTGGTTCCCTTTTTTGGTGTTTGAATTTGAGCATATGATGACTTCTTTGTTGGATCATTCATCATTTCTTTGTCGACTAATGATCCCTTGCAGTCTAACTCTTCTTGTAAAGATTTGTTACTATGCTTTATCTTTCTAATTTGTGTAAGTAAGTCATGATTATGTCAGTTTAAATGTAAGAGTTCTTCCTTATAATCTGACTCGTCAACTTAATTTTGAGTATCTTGATTCTCTTGCTCTCATTCTCTTATATTTTTTATTTGTTCTAGCAATTTCTCATTAACCTTCTTTAAGGAGGAATTTTCTTTGTCTTTTCCTGATAATTTTTTCTAGAGATCTTGATTCTTCTATTCTAACTTTTGATTGCATTGTGTTTTATCCTTTGTACTCTTGATATGAAGAAGTAATTTTTAATTATGATCTCTTAGACGAGAGATCTCTTATTCTTTATCCATAAAAACTTTGTCGAATTCTTTCTGCATCCTCTGTATTGACTTTTGATTTTCCTGTGAAATCACCTTTGATGTATCTTTATAAATCTGACGTCCTGTAATGTGATTTTCTTCTTCTTGCAGGAAAATGTCAAAAATGTATTTTCAAAGTTTAAGATAAAAGTCCCCAATGTTTATATCCAAGGTAATCCCAAAATTAGGTCACCGTCATTGCTCCACAAGGATCTAACAACAAATTGTGATATGAAGTCATAATCTCCAATATTTACTTGTAAATTGCTTACTTCATATTGTTTCATATCCCAAAAGTCTAATGCTTCGCCTATATTTGACTCGGGAATCACTAACTTGTTAACAAATTCAACATTAATATAATTATTGCTTTATGCAGAAGTAATAAAAATAGTAATAATCTTTCCCTTCAATTGTTCCTTTTATTCTAAATAATACTGAAACATAAATTCTTGAAGTGCTAAAAAATCTTCCTTATTTTTCACCATAAAACTCCATTTTATTGTCGTATACAACCACTAATATTCATTCAATATTCTTTTTTCACTTCCTTACTCTTCTTTTATTTTATTTTTCCTTTTTTTTATAAAAATATAAATTAACTTATACTCATTTTATTACTTTTAATATAATAACTTTTTCCAATTGCTTTTCCCTTTTATAAGTCTTAATATAAGACCCTTTTCCTATTTAAACAACTTTATTTAAAAGCCTTTTTTTATTAATACCTTTTTTACTTTATAATATCTCATTTTCTTTAATTTCCTTTAAAGTTACTTTACGAATATTTTGAAAATGTTATATATACATTACACCATCTTTTGTCCAACCTTAATATATTTTTTATTAATAATATTTTTCCCTCTTATATGTTCTTTTTTTTTAAAACCAGGATAGTATCACAACCTTAATATAACGTTAACATTTGAACTCTATATGATTTTTAACATAACCTTGTATGAATTGTTTTGTTTATATTTTGTAATTTCTTCTTTAAAAAATACCTTAGCTTATCCTCCAATAGTAGTGATACCAAACAAAATGGCAACGTTTGATTTCTTTGGGGTTTAACCAAGAATAGTCGCAACAATATTTTATCTCAATGCACAACACTCGGGCCAGTGAATAGATATTACTATATCTATATGACAAGAAAGTAATCTCTTTAATTTTCTTTTTTAAATTCAGAACATGCTTGAATAGATATTACTATAAT
This sequence comes from Larix kaempferi, assembly GCA_027924585.1. Lineage (NCBI taxonomy): Eukaryota > Viridiplantae > Streptophyta > Pinopsida > Pinales > Pinaceae > Larix > Larix kaempferi. Next base: position 5,659,121 of record BSBM01000339.1, read on the forward strand.
TTGCAATGGAATAATTTCATCACTTCTGAACTTTAAATGGCTCTCCTTTATCCTAGACTTCAAAGAACTCCTTTATCCTCCACAATTAAAAGTATCTTCTTCTTCAACATAATTCTAAACCAGAACTCTAAAATTTTAGTGGCCAGTCAAGAATCTAAACTTTTAGAGAAACTTTGGAATTTTGGATATAGCTAAAAGCCAGGTCAAACAAAGTTTGATAAGTGTGTGTGGTCAAGGGCCAAGACCAGCAAAACCTAGCTCTCATATCAAATGAGACAAACAAACTTGGTTACTAGGAAAATTTCCAATGTAAATAAGACAAATAATCCATGAACAAATAAATGTATATAATAAATAAAAGTTATGAGATTATTACAACTTAAAATGAGGGCTAGTGTATATATACCCACATAGGGGTTCCCTTTTGTAAACAAATGTGACCTTTCATCAAGTAGGTGTCTTTTCATTACAAATTACTTTATTGAATATATATATATATATATAATTTATTACAAGTTCATTATAGTTCAGAGGGGACTGGGAGGACTCCTTTGTTGGTTGGTTTCACTGATCCAGATTGGGTCGGGGATCCTAATGATCGGAATTCTACTGTAGGTTATGTTTTCGGTCTTGGTTTCGGACCTATCACTTGGGCTTGTAAGAAACAACAAGCTCTTGCTCTTTCTTCAACAGAAGCAGAGTATTGAGTCGTAGTTATTGCCATCCAATAAGCTTCAAAAGATCCTTTCAAAGTTTGGATTCGAGCAACAACATCCGACTACCCTTTGGTGCAACAATCAAAGTGCCATCAAGCTCACCTAAGATCCAGTTCAACATCAGGGCAACAAACACATTGAGCTACATAAGCACTTCATCATAAAGCTTGTTCATGATCGCATTCTCGAAGTGCTCTTTTTCCCTACACATGATCAAGTTACAAACATCTTCACAAAGTCTCTTATAGAAGTGAAGTTTTCTAAACTTTGATCTATGTTAGGAGTTCAGGAAGTTGTCCCTAAGGGGGGGTAGGCTCTAATTCCTCCTTTGTCAAGTCCCCATTTTTGGTAGCACCATGGTTAGAACACTAACCACTCCATCCCATGGGATTCTAGTATTAAATTAATAGTAAGAGAATAATTTGGGCCCATATTACCTTAGTAATTAATTAATTTAGCTAGATAATAAATTATGGCTAAAGTATTTGTATTAAATTAATTTAGAAGGGATGTAATATTATTTTGAGTATTTAATTTTTATTTAAATGTAATAATGAGTTGGAAAAGGAGATAAGGTGGGACAAAGAAGTTTCCTTGCAAAAGAATGAAACTTTAAAAAAAAGTAGCACAAAGCAAGAATCGGTGAAAAGCGGGAAAGTGGAAAAAGGAGGAAAAGCAGAAAGAGGTAGAAAAGTAGGAAAGTTCTCAAAAGCAAAAAAGAAAAAAGTTTCTTGATTTGTGCAACTAGAGAAGGATTAGAAACATCCAGAAAAGCTACAAGGTCCAAGTTTAGCAAGTGAGGGTGCATCCATGAGGCTAAGTGGGTCCAAACCCAATCCAACAAATCAAGGAAACATCCATGCCTCTTCCAAATCGAATTTCTAAGAGGATAAGCTCAACAATGAGGAGAAAAGTCTATAAAAGAAGGAGGAGAACTCCATTTCACATATTTTGGCTAATTTACTTTCAAAGTTTTGTATTGAAGAGCTCCGAGCTCCTCAATTGACTTGGGAGATGCGCCCCTTGTCTCAGTAGGAGATGTGCCCCTCTATTCATCAAAATCGAGGAATAAGACACTCAGTCTTATTCATAGATTTTTATTGCAATTATCTATAGCCATTAAATTTGTTCATTAGATGCCAGTGGATATCTACAATAGTTATCAGAGAAGGAATCTTCCATTCTCCTTCATAGTGGTTTCTTGAGTGTGGGTGTTGCAAACTAGTTGAAGAAGGGGGAATTTAATGAGTAGATCAGATGCCTTTTGAAGAGAATGGCACTCAACCATCATTCCTGAGATCATTGTAGGTTCTCTTATGTAATTTCAGTTCCAAACATCCTCTAGAGAACGCCATCTTACTCCTTCAATGAGTTAATGTAAGGGTTTAATTCAAATATCTTGTTATGCTTTGTAATTGGTTAGAGAAGGGCACATTTAATGAATAATTGATGATATATTTGAAGACAAGTCTAGCCAATGTACTCTTATGCAAATTATTGATATGAGGCTACTCTGATTCTGCACTGAAAGTATTATTTTTAATGCATTTTCTCGGCCTATGCTCATTGTAATATCACAACTAGCTAGTCTTCACTTTTTATGCAATAAATTATCTTCCGGTGGTCCAATTCCTATTCTGTCAATCATTCCAGGTCCTTAAGACCTTACTTAATCTAACACAATTCTTAAATTGATATTTTGTGACCCTCTGAGTCATTTGGGAAAAGCCTGAATGTTAACTAATTGAGCATTCCAACTAGCTAGTTTCCCTCACTAAGCTATTAACTTGACTTCTGAGTATCAAAATCTCTTTCTATAAATTCTTGTAGCTGAAAAAGACCCTTCTTAACCCATTCCAAGCTTCAGATCATATTTTTGGGAAGGTCGTACAGTGCTTGATTCAGATTGAACCTTAGCTAGTTGAGTTGCCACTATAGCAACAACTTCTCCCAAATCACCCAAACTCAGTCTAGATGCCCCAAAACCTATGTATTTTTTGTATATCAGTATATTAGAGGGAAGACAGAGTTCATCCACCTTCAATTTGTTCTTGAATCTTGTAGAAATGATCTAGTTTGCATATGTTGGTGTACCCAGGAAGCCTTGGAGTAGACCTCAACAGCAGTTGATTTTGAAACATAAAAGGTCCCAGTACGTTGTGCAAAGGATTCTTGATGCTAGCTTAGGACATGTTATTTATGCTACTACACACATATCCTCAATCACATAAGAGTCTCAAGTCCATCTATTCAAGTCTTGGGAGGGATTAATAGTGACAGTTACTAGCTGTGTCAAATCTAGTTTCAAAACTAGTTACTAGTTTCACAATTTTATTGATCTAATCTTTTTGTTTGAGCTAATATCTCCAAGTAATCTGATTGGGGATATTACATCCTTCCTTATCCTATCATGACACTCTTGTAAATCCTTCAATCCTATCCCAAGTTGTTCTTAAGGGGGGGATGTTAGGATATTTATACACTTATGAGTAAGTTAAGATCAACTTGTCATAATATATTTATTAGGTAAAGTGTGTTTCTTTAGTATGCATTAGTATGCATTTGTAAATATCTAATCCAACAGTCATGATATGATCTTGACATAGAGTGATATGATGGTTCAACTTCTCATCGATCTTAATGACCATTGATCTATGGCTTAACACCCGATTGGTCCATGATCTCTATTTAAAGAGCATGGAGGGTCATTTGCTAGTTGATCGATTATGAGAAGCTCATTTGTAATATTCTTTTCTTTGCATAATAAATTGCCCCAAGTAGCTATTTGGTTGGGGCCAAGGAGTGTTTCCCTTTCGAGGGTTTAAACCACATGAAAACATCGGTGTGTTGATCTATGATTTGTTTGTGTGAGCGGTTGCTCAAGTTGTTCATTCTTTTGGAAGTTTCCTGTGCTAGTCGAACATAAATGACTAGGCAACAAAATATATGGTTTCCTAAGGTTTAAGTGGAAAGGAATGGTTATTTTGGACAACTGAGTTTAATTAGATGCTTAGGAATTAAAGTGAATGAATCACTTAGGATCTTAAATGTTGATTTCTTATGATTTCCAACACTTTTTATGTTTAGATTTTTAATATTAATTAGTTTTGGGTGTGGTGAAATCTATGTATGGAAAAAAAGTGTTGAAACAAAATACTAGTGGCTCAACATGCATTTAGCTTGCTGGTTTATAATAGATCAGATTTAAAACGTGTATTACAACAAGCATTTGATTGCACCAAACACAAATAAACACTTACCAAATTGAAATGCTATGCAATATCAAATATCTAATGCCCTTTCCCTAGGGTTTCAAGATGAAATGTGTTTCAAATTTTAATGTGATTCCCAGGGTGCATACTACATTCAATCAACAAGTATTAATTTGTTTCTAGTGCTTAACTCCCCGCTACCTTGTAGTTGGGCAGGGGAGTCAATTCACCCCTCCTAACATGTGAAGAATATTTGGCAGCTTGAGCTTAGTAAGGCTATTGAGCATTCACCCATGTTGATTCAAGTGAGGTTCTCCATTTGATTCTGAAATGTTTTCCAACCTGCATGCAATGTAAGAGTGTAAGTGAATGGAGATCGATAAATAAATTCCAAACCCCATCACAAAATCAAGCAAACAAATTAGATCTTAATGCATAAATGGAAAGAAACAAAACTAAGAAAGAAAGGCAAAGATTGCAATGAAATTGCTAGCCAAACTTCTCACCAAACCCCCAAGGGCGATTTGAGCAATTTGAATATCATGGATTTATACATCAAAATTTTGAATTATATTACCTCAGCTTGAGTCTGCTACCATTTAGCATTTACAAGAGGAAAGCAAGAATCAAAATCCATATACCACAACATAAAGATCACCATGACTAAGTTACAGAAAAATCAAAATATGTGTATTGCTATAGTAAACTCCTATACAAAATGAGGCTCAATCTATTTTTAAACATGAAGAGAGAGAAAAATACCAAATTCTAAAGAGATGGAGGGTTGAGATATTCGTTTGGGTCCCACCCTTTACATCAATGGTTGAGATTAAAACATGCATTTCACTTTATTTGTTGGAAAAATTGCCCTCCTGGAGAGGATCGCATTTCCTTTCTTGAGCATAAGTAGCAAAAATAAATGCCAAACTATTACATGGATTTTTGAGATGGATGCTTTAGTAGGCCCCCTTGGTGATCTCTTGGTTGAATATGATGTCTTGGATGTGAAGGATTTGGCTGAAAATGACCAAGTGTGCCCCTTAGGATAGAAGTGCACCCCCTTGGTGGTGGCATGCTAGATGGGGCAAAATACATGAGATATTTCATGGGAGATGATTGATTTGACATTAGAAACACTTTTTAAGAAGACCAAATTCATCCTTTGCTTAATTTATTTTCCCATTGCCACTTATTTTTTACTTAGGCGTTTTTAAAATCAAACCTTAGGGAGTTTGATGTTAAACACCTATTAGTTGGATCTTGATGATCTCTTGATGGAATTACTTGGGAATTTCCTTGGATGAGTTCCATGATGCTTTACTATCCCATATCAATCCATACACTACTAAAAATTGATATTAATTATTCATTTTCTTGTTGTTCCAAATTATTAAACTAGGACTTTAAATTTTTTAATTGAAAACTCAGGAAATCCATTAATTAAATCCTATTAGTCCATATGAGTTGAAAATCACATTTGGAAGGATCAAATTGGCTTCCAAAGGCTGAAGTATGATGATGATGATGAGATATGAGCACATACTAGGAGGATTTTAGGTTGAGCCACTATATTTACCTACTAAATAATGCCAGAGTGTATTATTAGAAAGCAATGAATTGCCCTATTCTTTTTTGACATGAGTACCTTCCTACATCTAGGACACCTCTTCCCCCCTCAATTTCTAAAGAGACACCTTTGCAATCAAGGTTCTTTAAGCCATACCTAGAAGAAGGAGTGGCCTAAGGAGACGTATCAAGACGCCATAATTCTAGAATCCAAACGTCCCACCAATCTTTCATAACAAGGAAGGTACTAGAAAGTTTATGTTGCACCAACGAATAAAAGCACAAAAATGCTATTGGGGGCAATAAGTTTAAAATTACTGGATAATTCATAACCCCATTGGAAATATAAGTCTCATATATGATTCATTCATGTTGACCAAGTCAAACCCCCCTTTGACCAAGTCAAAAGTTGAAAAGTCAACTTTGGTCAAAGTTGGACAAACTTGTCCAATGAGTGAATGGACCTCTCCAATGCCTTTGGGAGGAAAAAATAACATCTCAAATTATTTATATTGATAACATACTACAAATAAAATACTTACATTACAACCATTTGAATCATTGCATAGCTTCAAGTATAGAAAATATAACATAGATTAGTACAAAGCATGAGATTAATGTTTTATAAACATGCCACCATCTAAACAATACCAAGAACATTGCGAAGACCATTTCTCCTCTACGTGAAGTGGGTGGAAAAATCCAACAAGGCTAGTCAAGTGGAGGATTAGTCAAATATGACTAACTGACTCAAGACAAGGGGACAAGGAAAACGTTGTGGCATTCACCAATTAGGCAAACACCAAGGAGTGTATCTCACAAATGGATGATATGTAAGGAGGTATGACTCCTTTTCACCTTAGAAAGCCCCCTTTTATTTTCTTTTGCTTTTTATTTTACTTTCTTTCTTCTTCACCTTTTGCTTTTGGATCTTTATCTTTTGCACTTTCTTTCTTTTACTCCTTTATTTATCTCTTCTCCTTTAGTTGGCTAATGGATGAAAGGTACCAGCCTTGGATTCCTTCTAGGCACTAGTGATGACACGAACTTAGCTCCACTGAGTAAGTAACATGAGTAACATCTAGTACAATCATCAATAAATACCATATATCCATTATAAGATGTCCTCAAGGCATGTGACTGGTATTGAAACGGAATGGCATGGTATCATCACAAGTCAACATATGGAAACCATAATATAGCATCTCAACAATCATGACAATCTCTACTTTGTAAAACTGAATCGCAACCATGATCTATGGAGAAAAAATGAGAGTCAACATCCCCATATATAATCTAGTATAAAAATTTCCTAGTTTATACACATTGGTAATCACACCATTTTGGCATTCAATGTTACCACAACCAACAACAGTAAGTGCATAATCATCTACTGCAAAAAAATATTTTCTGCAAATTCGCTTAAGAAAGAAAAGAGAGAAGCGTATTTATCCATATAGTGAGTACAACCATAATCAACCATGGACTCACTCTGAGAAGTGTGGGCATGTATGTACTAAGAAGCACTAACATAAATATATAATTATTTGCCATACCTTCCGAAAGTTGGTGTTGAGTATTGGTCAGTCGACTATTTAGCATGTCTACTTCAAGTTGCTTAGCATTTTCTTTCATATATTTGGTATTATTATAACAACCCTTCTCTGTATGTCCTAAATTCCCACAATAATGATAGGTCTTATTCTTCTCATTCCAGTCAATGCACTTTAGACTTTTCTACTAGTTTCCCTATCAATCTCTCTCTTTTTCGTTCTATCAACCTTTTCCCTTCAACAAATGGGCCTAGTACTTGTCATTTAAATTAGCTTCATTAATAAATTTATATTGTGTCATAATCAACAATCCACAAAAAGAGTCAAATGTGCATATAGTCCTTACCGTATTATTTTATGGATTCTCAACTAGCATGGAACGTCAAACATAATACATCATAGGGTTTTTATAGTTTCATGAGGATTAGTTCAATAAGTTGACCATCTTTCTTCATAAATTCCTTGCCACATTCACCCAAATTCAATTGTAACACCTTGACACGAGCCAAATAGTCCTCAATCCTTTCAAAGGAGAGATTTCAGAGAACACCACTCTTTCTCAATTTTCACAACCTAAGTTTTGTCAAATTTATCAAACAAATTCTTTAGTTTCTTCCAAACCTTATGAGGGCAGTTGATATTTCTTGTATTAAACTGAATATCCCTTGGAACATAGGTGTTAATCACTCCTACAACCTCATCCTTCTTCCCATCAAGGATGGACTTTTGCTAATCATCCTTCGAATCTAGGATCGCAATCTTAGTAAACTGCCAAAGGGGCCTTATTTTTCAACAAGGCTTCCATATCTTGTGCACATATTCCATAGTTGTGACTATTAGGATATTTTAATACTCCATCCTTGTCCTACTTGCATTATTTACCATTTGCTAGTACTTAGTGATGTTATTTTACCCCTAGTGGTGTGCAGATGTCATCCAAGACTCATTAGCCACCTAATGCGCCCTGCATGCATGATTTTAGGATCACTAGAGGTAGTTCCCTACTTTTTAGGAGCCAACTTGGTGTTCTAGTTCAGTCCACCTAATTTAGCTGAATCTTGTGGGGGGTTTATGCTCTGAATGCCACTGATTGTGGCCTCATGATCCCTTTTCTGAGCGATTTGCATGTCAAACTCATGGATGCACCCTCCTTGATCAGTGAACTGACAGTAGCTTCAGTTAACTGAGATTTGGTTGAGTTTAACTGAGTTTGGGAGCTCCTGAGCACTGATAGAGGTGACAATTACTATGCTAGATCAACTAAAACTCAAATTATCTTAGGTGATTTGAATTCTCTCCATTGTAACATAATTGTTCATTATACTAATTATTGGATCATGTGACATTATTCTGTTCCTATCTGAGTTCCCATGCATGATTAATTGTCTGCTCATTTTTACTGCAGTTTTCACTCCAATTCATCTTTTATGCTCATTCTTTCTCTGTGAGGTATACTTAGCTCTTAGATCTATTGTGATTTAGAATTTCACAGTGACCATTCAATATTGTTAGAAAAATATGATTGCAAAACAATAGCATAAAACAAGATGCAGAAATAAAACACATAAACACAATACAAGAGAGACACCAATATACGTGGTTCACCCAAACTGGGCTACACCCACAGAGAAATTGTTGGTATTAATCTATCCAGCAAATGAAGGGATACAACCCACAACACATCCGATGCAACTTCATCTTCACTCTCTCATGGTCTCCCTCACACAATCACAGATATCTTTTCAATACTACAATACACAGCCGTATTACAATGCATTCGTTTTAGAGAGGGATTACCATGGGAAAATACCAAAGGATACCCAATACCATGGGCACATAAATTACCCACTATTGAACAAGTCATGACTATGAAAATACAACATTTTACAAGCCATTTTTTTCGAAATTTTTGCTATGGGGGCGCTACCCCTGAAACCCCGCCAGGGGGGGCTCCCAAACTAGTCATCGCCCCACCTGGACCCCCCATGGCGACTTTAGTGGGGAGGGGAAATCCCCCTCATACCCCCTGTCATGGGATGGGATCCAGACATGTCTAAAGCACGACCTCTGAATCAGGAAGATCAGGCTCCACAACCAACAAAGATCACTAATTCTTACTTGGAATCCATAATGTTGATCTATCAATATGAACCCTGATATAGTCTACAAGTTGAAAACTAGTGTCAATCACAAATAGATCCAACTCAACAGACCATGTCCAATTGACACCTCAAAATACTTGTAAATAACAAGATATGGTTCAAACCAACAACATAGATACCATGTCAGATAAACTAGGAAATTAGAAACATCAAAGAGCTAATTATTCCAAGAAGAGGTGGTGTCTATGGGCATTATTTAAGCACTTAATCATATCACAATTGACAATACATCGAAATGCATTGTTTACACTTACGTCACATCGTATATTCGATCCATAGGGTCATCATTTTATAGATTTGAGATGTAACCCATACCCTTGAAGTGAGCAAGAATGAGTCCACATACTTGGGTCATAGTAGATAACAATCTCCTTGAATTCAACCATGTTTCTGCCATAGTCGATAGTTTTGTTCCAACCTATCAACTAGTCAATTGATTAGTCGACTCATCCATCGGTTGGTTGGTCCAACTCGTCAAGAACCTAGTCGGCTAACAATGATCCATTGTCTGTCTCTAGAAGTTTTAGAGGTGTGATGAACTAGCAAGGCCCATTGTTCCAACATGAGCCTTTTTTTATTCCATGTGGTTCATATCTGGTGGTTAACAATTCCTTATTGGTTATATCATCAAAAATATCTTCATAATTGAAATCTTCCATTTATTTCTCATTGTGTGATTCTAATTATTTTTTTGTAGAAAGTTATATATGCTCACCAATTATTTGGTCAATGTTGTCTCGATTTGATTTCCTTCTTATCATTTCTTTCTCATGTAGTTCACGCACCATCATATCATCTTGGCGATTTTCCTTAATCACTTTTGTTGATGCTCAAATTGATTCAGGAAAAACAGTGAAGGAACGCCCTTAGAGGGATGGTCAAGGGGAAAAGGGGGATGGAAACCTGGGTATTGTTTAGAGCCCTCGGTGTTTACTAACTTTCAATGTTAGTTGAAAGTATAAATACAATAATCAACTAAATGGAACTATGAAATAAATGAAACAAAAATAAATTAAAAAAGTGTGTAAAGAGCTAAAGAAAAGATCATGAAATTGAACTGAATAAAACTATGTTAACACAAAATAAACAATTAAATGACTAACTAATGAATAAAAGAAACAGAAAGCATTGATGTAAGTTATGAACATTAAAATTTTAAAGAGGGACTTCAATTTCAATAACTATAAACATGCAAATAGGTAGGAAGGTGTTACATCAACTAGAGGGGTTCCAAGAGGATGACATCTATCATCTAATGGGGACTTTCGGCAAGTAATTTTGTGGTTTTTTTGAAAGTCTATTTTCATATGGCCTAGGGCTTTTTTCAGTATTTTCTCTTGTCATGAAGTACAAATTAGAGGAATTAGTGAATTATTTCGAAGACCCCTATGAGGGTCATTCGATTTTATGGTTTCTAGTTGGCAGAAGAGGAGGGCATATATAGCAAGGTTTAGAATTTGGGGCAATAGGAGGGGTTCCAGGAGATGACATCTATCATCTAATGGGGACTTTCAACAGGTAATTTTGTTGTTTTTTGGAAAGTCCTTTTTCATATGGCCTAGGTATTTTTTCAGTATTTTTCTCTTGTCATGAAGTACAACTTAGAGGAATTAGTGAATTATTTCGAAGAACCTTATGAGGGTCATTCTTTCTGGTCGCTAGTTGGAAAAAGAGGAGGGCATATATCACAAGGTTTAGGATTTCATGTCAGAAGGGATTGGTGTGGGGCAATTGGGAGAAGGAGATGGATGGAGATAGGGCAAGAACTGTTTGCAGTCGATTCGATGCCAATAGGCACAATTGTCGGCAGATCTGGCGTCGAGGCGCTGCGAGATCAGTTCCTGGAGAGCCAAGTGTTCCATTCGGGTGTTGGGAGTTTTTCCTCTCCCCAAGTTTGGTCTCCAATTTCTATGGAGCAGGGTCATGGAAATATTATATGGCCTTTTGGGTCTAACTCCCTAGATCTGGCCTAGGGTCAAGTTTTGCCATTTCTTTCCTTAGAACCGGTGGGGGGCTCCTCACAAGCCCTTAATGTTTCTTCTCCCTATATGGATGAGTCCTTTCCCTTTTTTCTAGCAAGCGATTTTGGTTCGATGCCTTTAAATGTCTTAGGGCCTATATTTCTAGATCGCTTGGGGGGGAAGGAGATTCAAGACTTTATTGGTGTGTGCGGGGATATGGAGGAATAGGGTTTTATTAATTCTTTTTTGGCTTAGGAGGAGTTTAGTGGTGGTGGTGGATCAGGGGGATCTGTTCAATCTATATCTAGTAATTCCCCTCCCAATAGTGTCATAGACCTTAAGAAGGGAGGGTTTAAACCATTGTCGTGACACAGGAAAAAATGTGTTAAGGCAAGCGAAGATGTAAACCTTGTTCTTGGGGAAGATGTTCAGTTCAACAAAGTGGTTGAAATGGTGGACTTGGAAGTTGTTGGAAGAGCATGAGGTCGCCATTTTTGGGACAAAACCCTTAAGGTTTGGGTGGCGAAAAATTGGTCACATAAATTTTGATATGCTCCCTCGGTGTTCCTCATGGAAAAAGGGTGGTTTGTTTTTTTGTTCAGAAAAAAGTGAGGATGTGAGCTGGGTTATCTCTCAGAATTGAAGCATGGAATCTTCTCCTATTTTTCTGAAACCCTGGATAATACTATTCAACGCTACTTGGGAGCAATTCGACTCTGCCCCAGAGTCTGGGTTAGGCTCCCAGTTTCCTTTGGGACTTTTGGTTTCTTGGTATCTTCGAAAACATCGATAATGCTCTGGGGTTTTATCTTGAAGCGGATATGTCCTTTCAAGAGACGGGGAATATTCCTATGGCTTGCATCTTGGTAAATATGGATCTTCGAGAGGGATTGGCTGAAAATATTGCCATCTCTACTAGGGGTAGATTCCACTCTAAAAAATGGACTATGAGGGGGTGCATTCTCGTTGTCGGCGTTGTCACCAATATGGCCATATCGCATAAAAATGCAGTATGCCTTTTGTGTCTCGAATAGGGTAGTCCATAATTTATGGATTCAAGAAGAGGATGGCTCATGGGACGGATGATGGTGGTGAAGCGTCGGCTTCGAAAATGGGTAGACTATCAATAGATTAGTAGGAGTGCAATAGCAGTGAAGAGGATATTGCAAAGGTCTCTACATCTGGTACATATGGTTCAAGTTCACCTTAGAGGTCTAATGAGTCAGCTCCAAATTCCTTTGATTCTTTGAAGCAGTCCCTGGAAGGAGGGCCACTGGTTCTAGTTCAACCTTGGTTGCCTTATTTTTCTCTGAGTAAGTCTTTACCCTCACTCTTGCATTTGATTTTTCAATTCCCCTCCTTCAATTTTTTGGGTGGTGATTGGTCTAGGTCACTTAAGGGTCTCTTTTTCTCGACAGATTTGGATTTTTCTCAGTCGGGGATGGGATTGCACTCTAAATATTTTCCTCCTATCCATCCTGGGCCTATTATGGTTATGGTATCCATATCCACTAACTCAGAATCCTCCTAGGATTTAGAGGCCAAGTCTTTCCCTTACAATTTGAGATCGAGGAAGGGCCCTCATCTTCTTGAGCCTGACAAAGGAGTAAAGGGACTGGGGCTAGTTTTTGGACAGTTGGGTTCCAAAAAGGGAAGGGGCGAAAAATATTTCATCTCAAAAGCATAGGTGCAAGCTAAATAAGATGTGGTCATTGGTCAACAATTCTCAATAGATCAGGTGCCTAGAGCAGCTTCAGCCCAGGAAAGTGTTCCCAAATGAAAATTATTTCCTTCAACTATCAGTGGTTGGTGAATCTGTTAAAATAATCGTCCTTAGGTTGGTCAGGTCTTCTAAACCAACCTTTTTCCTTCTTCAAAAAATGTTAGGAGAAGGGGAGGCAATCTCATATATGTTAGAGTCTCTCCTTAGAGGATGGTATTTTATGGAAATTGATGCACGAGGTAGGTTTGGGGGTTTGGCAGTATGTTGAGACCCTATATTGATCAATGTTATAAACTATTGGGGAGTGGAATGTGGGATGCGTCTGAAAGTTCTGTCGGAAGAGCTTTGATGCATGCTGATTGTCCTAAATATATATGGCCCCTACTTGGATAGGGTGGCCTTCTGGGACAAGCTCTCAAGGAACTCCTTCATGAGATCTATAAACCTTATTATAGGGGGGGATCTGAATCTCACCCTAAGTGCAGTGAATTTTGGGGGCCTAAAGCGTCAGTGGATACTCTGATGGATTTATTTCAGGCAAAATTTGACGATATTCATTTGGTTGATGTAGAATTGATCAAGTTGAAGGCGACCTGGAGGAACAACAAAGTGGGGGAGAATCAAATTGCGAAGCAATTGGATCACTTTTTGGTGGTGGAGGCTATAGTAGAAGGCCCGCTATTGTTGAGGTAGTGGGTTAGATCCGAGGGTGATTCAGATCATTTTCCATTTTTTTTAGAAATTCAGGACAAAGGTAATAAGCTAGAAATCCATTTTAAGTTCAACTCATCATGGTTCTCTAATGAAGAATTTATTTCTTTAGTTCGAGAGGCTTGGGTGCCTCTAAATTGGTAACTACAGAACAATTTACGAACAATATCAAGGAGGTTTAAAAAAATATGACCAGGTGGGCTCATTAGAAAAAGGTCCAGGAGGAAGCTAATCTCAAAGCGGTTGAGTAGGCCCTAAATCATATCTATGAATCCAAGGGAGCTAGGTATTTTTCTCAAAACTCAAAAGAGGTCCTCCGTCAGTTGGAAGGAAGGAAGAAAAATATTCTACCAGATAAAGAGGAAACCTGGAGGTTGAAAAGTCAAGTTATTTGGCTTGCGAGTAGAGATGATAATAATAAGTTTTTCCAGGCATATGCCAAAGGAAGACACATTTCTAAAACTATTTAGAGTCTAAAGGACAATGATGGAAGAGAGGTCCACTCCTTCAAACACTTGGCTTAGATGGGAAATGATAATTTTAAAAACCTTTTCGAGTGTTGTCGATACTTCCTTATCAGAGATGTTGCACTACCCATTTTTTTCCAGGGTTTGTCTCTGAAGAAGATAATTGAGATCTTGTGGCTGAAGTTACAGAGGACAAGCTCAAGGATGTTTTGTCTAGTTTTCAGAAAGACAAGAGTCCAGGACCAGACAGGCTACCGGTCGAATTTTTTTGCAGCTCTTTGATATTTTGGGATATGATCTGATTTTTGTGGTAGAGGAATCCCATCATCTTGGGAACATGTATGCTCCCTTCAACTCAACCTTTATAGCGTTAATTCCAAAAAATGATAATCCTCAGTCTTTTGATGAGTTTCACCCCATCTCCATGTGTAATGTCATATACAAGGTGGTGGCAAAAGTCATTGCGCAGTGCATCAACATAATACTCTCAAAGTCTATTTCCAGTGAACAGTTTAGTTTTCTTGAAGACTTCCAAATCCATGAAGCCATAGGAGTCATGCAAGAAGGACTCCATGGTCTTAAAATGAGACATCTAAAAAGGGTTGTGTTAAAGACAGATCTGTCCAAAGCATATGACCGGGTGAGTTGGATTTTTATTCGAATGCTAATGACACATTTGGGATTCAAGGTGTCATTCATCAATTGGTTTATGCTATGTATCATGTCTATCTCCTTTGTAGTTCTTATCAATGGGTCGAACTCTCCTTTTTTCATGTTGAATGCGGTCTTCATCAAGGTTGCTCGTTATCTCCTCTCCTATTCCTATTGGTGGCTGAGGGGATAAGTAGGGCGTTATGAGCAAGCTAAAGGGAGGGATCCTATAGTGGTATCTTGATCTTAGATATGCTGAGTATCGCCCATCTGATCTTCGTGAATATCTTGATCTTATACAATGGAAAGAAGTGAATCTTTGTTAATTTAAAGAGCATATTGAATCTTATCAGCAGAGCGTACGTAATGTAAATACACTTTGGGAAATCTACAATATCCTTCTTCAATAAGGAGGAGGAAGACCAGAGATATGGTGCACATAGCTTCACCTTTGCTATGAAGAAGATGGATGAAGGATTAAAATATCTTAGCTTTATGCTCAAGCCAAATAAATATGGTAAAGCGGATTGGAAATGGTTAGTGGCAAAGCTATAGAAGCATATTGAAGTATGGATCCGTATATGACTTTCACATGCAGGTAGATTTGTCTTAGTAGAATCTGTATTGGAAGCAATCCTAGTATATTGGATGTCATTGGATTATATTCTGAGAGGTATTCTAGAGAAACTAAGAAAAATATCCTTTAGTTTTCTCTTGAGGGAGGTGAGTGAGTGGTTTGTCCTACCATGGGTAAGAGGGGATCGTATTGCATGTCCAAAGCTTCTCGGTGGATGGGGATTAAAAACATCTTTTTGTTTTCAAAAGATTTAGCAGCAAAGGCGGTATGGAGATTGGTCTCAACTCAAAATATTTCAACAAAGGTTGTTATACAGAAATACATCAAGATGGAATCATTAGAGGTTTGGATTTGGAATCCGGTGAAGAGGAAGAAGAACTCTTCCATTATTTGGGAAGC
Source organism: Larix kaempferi (assembly GCA_027924585.1). Lineage (NCBI taxonomy): Eukaryota > Viridiplantae > Streptophyta > Pinopsida > Pinales > Pinaceae > Larix > Larix kaempferi. Next base: position 5,674,819 of record BSBM01000339.1, read on the forward strand.
GATGATCCATGCCTTCTCTCTCATTAGGAACAGCCTGATGTGGAGAATTGGGAATGGTCAAAAGGTACGTATTGGTTTGGACCCATGGCCTAGATGTGGGGTTCGACATATATTACCAACAGGGATCCTAACTCACTTGCAAGAAAGAGATTGCACTATTCTCTACTGGATATGAAATCCTTTCTCAACCTCCATTTGGTCCTAGGGTTGGAGGAGTGCTGAGGATATGGGTTTCGTCGAAGTAGATGCAGCTGCTTGGGAAGCTTACATTAAAGCTTTAAAGGACTCTCATGTTCGTTTTACCAATCAAGATGATGAACTTGTGTGGTGTTTAGGGCCAACAGGGAACTATATGCCAAAGATTGGATATACTCGGCTCAATATGGAGGTCATTCAGAGGGAGCCGAAGTGGTGGAGGAAACCACTCTGGAAGCTGAAATGTCTAACAAAAACTCTACTTTTTATGTGGTTATTAATCATATACACACATACACCCTTACAAGTCCACCTTACCATGGTGGTTATTAATCATATGGAAAATATAATATTTAACCACCAAATTCGGGATATGCCATGTGTTTAGGGGTAAAACCATATTTTGACTTATAATTTTAAGCCCAAAAGGGGGCACGCCACCATGGACTCCACCCCATGAATTACCATATTACATGAGGGTTATAAGAAATTACACGTTGGAATATGCTTTGGTTATGACATAACAAACTTTGGTTAAAAGTTTGTTCCCCCAACAAATGCCATGAGGTACATTATTATGCCAACATTACAACAGCGCACCATAACCAAAGTTTGTTAAAAGCATGAGTGTCATGAGGTTTAAAACTTTGGGAAGTGGTTAGTTATTTATTGGTGGAAGTTTTGGCATGATTTATAACCATGGTGCTTTGCCTAGTTCGAATGGAGGATGGTTTCTAATGGCAACAAAACTTGTTTAATGCCTTTATGATACTTGGAAAGTGCTTGTAACTTATGCCAACTTATGGGCTAAAAACCAACACATGAGAAACATGCCCAAGAGGGTTATGTCAAACTATATGAAGCCCGAGGCATTCGAATTGAAGGGGGCATCTATTTTGTGGGAGTTATACATGCTTTGAAGGAGTTCCAGGAAGCCAGTTTGGAGATCTTTTGTTGAGAGATCATTGTTGGAGGTTCCAAGTGACCTCATATCTATCTATTTTCAAAGATAGATATGAGGTCAAGATATCACCAAGTCAGAATCAAAGATGAAGACATCATCAAGACAGCGTTTAGGACCATGTATGGTCATTATGAGTTTACAATGGTACCATTTGGATTGATAAATGCACCGGCAACATTCATGTGCTTGATGAATGTAGTTTTCAGAAAGTATTTGTATAAGTTTGTAATTGTATTCTTGGATGACATCTTTATCTATCCCAAGTCAGAAGAAGAACATAAAGAACATCTAAGGTTGGTGATGCAAGTACTTGGAGAGCATCGGTTGTATGCCAGGCTAAGTAAGTGTTCATTCTATCAGAGTATAATCCACTGCTTAGGCCACATCATATCAGGAGAAGGAATCTTAGTAGATCCAGAGAAGATAAGAGCTATTATGGAATGGCCGACACCAAGGAATGTATCAAAAGTAAGATCTTTTATGGGATTGGAAGGACACTACCGAAGGTTCATTAAAGGTTTCTCAAAGTTAGCTCATCCCATCACATCCTTGCAAAAGAAGGGTGTGAAGTTCGAATGAAATTATAAGTGTGAAGATAGTTTTCAAAGACTCGAGGAAATGCTTACTAGTGCACCAGTTCTAAATATTGCAGATCCTGATGAGAGCTTTGTAGTATGCAATGATACATGTAAGCAAGGCATTGGTGGAGTATTGACTTGGGATGGCTATGTAATCAGTTATGAATCCAAAAAGTTGAAAGAGCATGAACATAATTATGCCACTCATGATCTGGAGCTAGCAGCTATCATTCATGCCTTGAAGATGCAGAGGCACTATTTGATGGGTAAGACATTTTAATTAAGAATTGATAGTGATGGTTTGAAGTACTTATTTGAGTAGCCTACTCTGAATGCAAGACAGAGAAGGTGGATGGAATTGCTATGTGAATATGACTTTGATATCAAGCACATCAAAGGAAAGGAAAGGAAAATAAGGTAGCTGATGCACTCAGTAGGAAGATACATGTAATAGCTATTAGTACTGGTAAATCAGATCTAAAAGATAAGATCATTGAAGACAATGCTATAAAGGAACATTAACGACAGGTGAATATGGATTGCAACAATAAAAAGTACCACCAAATTTTGATAAGTATAGGTTGGAAGAGAATGGGATCCTCATGCATAAGGACAAAGTTTATGTGCCAAACTATGGAGACTTAAGGAAGATGGTTCTAAAGCAGATGCATAATGTTCCCTATGTTAGACATTCAGAATATCGAAAGACCGTAGCAGTTGTGAGGAAGCAGTACTATTGGCCATGGATGAAGAATGATGTTGTGGAGTACATGGCTAGATGTATGGAATGCCAAAAGGTTAAAGTGGAACATCTGCACCAACTGGTTTGTTACAACCATTACCAATATACAAATGGAAGTGGGATGTAGTGACAATAGATTTCATCGCAAAGTTACCAAAGACAAGACTACAAAATGATGCCATCATGGTAGTGGTAGATAAGTTGACTAAAGCCGCACACTTTATTCTAGTAAAGACAACTCATAAGGTAGCTAACATTGCAGACATCCTTATGAAAGAAGTTTCTAGACTGCATGGAATTCCAAAAGCTATAGTGTCAGATAGGGATGCAAATTTTACTTCTAACTTTTGGAAAGGATTGTTCAAAGGATTTGGTACAAGTCTGAACATGAGTACAACATACCATCCTCAGACATGTGGCCAAAAAAAAAGAGTCAATCACGTGATAGAAGATATGTTGAAAGCATATGCGATGGATCAACCATCCAAGTGGGAGGATTATTTACACTTGGTATAGTTTTCTTATAATAATGGATACCATGCCTCTCTGAAGATGAGTCCTTTTGAGGCATTATATGGGAGGAAGTGCAATACTCCTATCAATTGGGATAATCCAAGAGACAAAATTATCATTGGACCTGAAATTTTGAAGGACATGGAAGATCAAATGGTTAGAATCAAGCAAAATTTGAAAGCAACTCAAGACAGACATAAACATTATGCAGATCAGAGCAGAACTGATAAAGAGTTAAAGTTGTATATCATGTCTTTTTGAATTTCAGACCTAAGAAGAGTTCCTTGAACTTGGGGAACTGTTCCAAGCTAGCTACTAGATATTGTGGACCCTTTGAGATCCTAGCTAGGATAGGGCATGTTTCATATGAGATTGCATTACCTGCTTGCATAAAAGTACCAAATGTATTTCACGTCTCTTTGTTGAAAAAGTATATACCTGAAGCTAATCATGTGATTGATTGGAATGTGATTTAGGTGGAACTGGAAGGGTATTTTCTGGTACAACCAGTTTCCATATTGGGTAGAAAGGTCAAGGTGATCCAGAATCGAGAGATTGGGAAAGTAAAGGTCCAATGGACCCACTATAGTCCTGAAGATGCTACTTGGGAGTTAGAGGATGCTATGAGGGAGGTGTACCCTCAACTTTTTTTAAATTTTGTAAAGGCATGTATGTAATAAGTATGCATCAAGGGCTATGCATTGTTTTAAGGGGGAGGGGAATGTCATTCCCCAATGTTTTAAGTACTGGACATATGTAAATATTATTTTTGTTTTGTTATTGTGGCACAAGATGCTGGGACTATGTACTTGGATATTATTGTTATTATTATTGTTTAATGAAATTAACTGGCTCAACATGGACTACAAACGAGAATGGGGGGACATGGTTTCCACTTGTGAGGGGGTTGGGGACTAGGAGTTGTTACTCTCCCTAACATTACTTGTTGGACCATATTATTGATTATTTTGGCCTATTGTTGACACAACGACTGTCGACAGGGGTTCACTTCGCACTATCGTCAACAAAGCATCAACCGAACTCCCTTACGCACTGGCCCAGAAAGGTTTTACCCTTTCCAGCAGCACTTGCACAGCGAGTGAGGTCTCACCCGAGATGCACAAGGGGGATGCAGGAACCAAGTTTCCGCAGTGGAGTTGAGGACATGCATTAACCAAACATTGCACTCGCAGAAACAGAGATTATGTCTTCCGCACTATACTAACACTTCATCATTCGCATAATCATCAATTACGGAATCAACTCATAATAACCATTCGCCTCAACATGATCTAACTATTCATGAACAATTACCGAACCCACACAACATTAAACATTAAACATTAAACAACCATTCACATTCATCATCTCACATAAACAAAGATAGAGATAGAACCATAATCGAACATCTTCATGCATTCATTAAAACCTGCGGAATGACCTTCGTAGAAACAGTCAATACATCATATCGCAGATGCAAAACAGATCAACAACTGGATCAAAACTCGACAGATCGATTACCCTATTCCTCACCGATCTGGATGCCCTTAGGCTTACAATCATACTCCTATTTATACAAAACTAAGTGGTTATAAAATGGTCCACGTGACCCTTATCTAACTAACTATCTACTTCCGCGCTTCTGCGTTCTCCACGAATGACCCTTTATTCCGTGGATTATCCCTTTCACAGCTGTCGGCTTCTTCACTTTCTGCGGATTAATCCCGTGCCAACAGGCCCCCAACATAAACTTGTGGCTTGCCCTCGAGACACCTCAACTAGACACCTCTGGTACTGGTCTCGTTTGTCACTGTGGTAAACTTTTGAAGCTATTCTGGACGTTTGGAGTTCGTTGTCATGTACTTCTCGAACTCATCCTCCAGTCTCTTGAAACCTTGATCATCTACCTCGTCTGCGCTTGTGTGGGTGCTTCAGGCTTGTTGCGACTTGGGGACAAGTGCATCGTCGTCGCCAAATTGTGAAATAGGCCAGCTTCTCTGGCACATCTGTTTCGCACTTTTGGCAGTCCACTACTCGAGCCAGTAGGCCTCTACCCCTAGTGTTCTAGTGGTCGGGGAAACCCCGGCCCTTCTAACTACTACCACACTCTTATACATCTCGGGTGAGACCTCGTCTCTATTCCTCCCAAGTGACTGCACTGCTTCCTTCGTTGGTTTTTCATGCACGGTCGTGCTTCTTGCTCTAAGCACACCTGGAGTGCTCCCACTCGAAATGAAGTGCACCATTACAACTATCTCACTTCCCTTTTCCACAACTTCCTTGGGATTGTTCACCCAACCACCTAACTCTTTGCATCTATCTTATTGACTCACATCATGCAACCCACTAATCCTCCTCTTCGGACTCTCTCTACTTCGACTTGTGTTCTGCCATCCTTACCCTGGTATTTATGCTTGCTTTGTGACTCTTTCTCATCATTATGTAAAATCTTATCCAAACCAGATGAATTTGTCATCATACTCCTCCGTCGTCTTTTGGTGATGCCGATCCGCAGTGATCATACTTGGATGTGACTCCCACGTGCTAACCCGTGTGAAGCATCAACAAGCAACCTGGTTGTCCATACTTCCCACTTTTTGTCATCATTGTTTTTTTGTGTTTCTCAACCACTATGTGCCTAATCATGGTGATAGGGTTTCAACCAATTCCCGTTTACTAGATTAGGCAACAACATGCCATCTAAACTTTTCAACTGCACCGCACCTCCCTCAGCAACAAAATCTATGGTGTAGGGACCTAACCAATGCATTTGTAACTTACCTGGGTGCTTAGAAAACTTACTTTCATATGGCAGAACTGTATCCCCACGTTAAAAGTGCTTTCGCTAAACATTGCGATCGTGCCAAGCCTTCTGCCGGTTCTTTTCTACCTTTTGATGAAAGCCTGCGATGAACCGGACCTCATCGAGTTGTACCAATTGTGCCAAATGTTCTTATAATGCTCCATCACCGCTCATGCCAGTGACAACGACAATCCACAGACTGGGGAGGATATACTCCATCGGCATTATGGCTTCCTGCCCGTAGATGAGCTTCAACGGTGTATGGCCAGTCAAACGTTTGCAAGTTGTGCGATACGCCCAAAGTATCGCAGGGATCTTCAAATCCCAATCGTCTCGATTTGTGTTACATACCTTCATGAGTGCATGCTTCAGGATTTTGTTAAATGCCTCCACTATTTTGTTTACTTACAGGTGGTAAGGGGTGCTTTTCCTGTGTTGTATTTGAAATTCCTCCGTCATTGCTGCAATTGTCTGATTAACAAAATGAGTCCCTTGGTCACTCATCAGTATTTTTTGGCACCCGAATCGGGTGACCACATTGTCGAAGAGGAATCTTGATGTTGTCGCAGATGAGCAATCCTTTACTGGCATTGCTTCTGCCCATCGCGTCAAGTGGTCCATCACTGTAATTATGTAGCACGACCCTGTTCTTTTTCCTGGTGGGTTGATGGGTCCCACGAAGTCAACTGCCCACTTGTCGAAATCCTACAGCGTTAACTGAGGTACTAGTGGAATTTCATCCCTTCTTGATGGCTTCCCTATCCGTTGACATACATCGCAGCTTTTAGCGTAGTCCGCAGCATCTCCATGCATCGTTGGCCACCATAGTCCTGCTCGCAAAATATTCCTCGCAGTGGCACATCCTCCATAGTGTCCCCTGGCGATCCCGTCATGAGATTCCACAAGAATCCTCTCCTGTTCATGTGGAAGGACGTATCATTGAAGTATCTCATCTGGCCCCATTTTATACAGTTGTCCTGCAATCAATTGAAATTCTGTAGCTCTAACGACTAACTACTTCTTTTGGTTGGTAATGAAACCTGTCGGCGCCTCCCCTATTGCCAAAAACTAAATTACTTGTTCGTAATGGTCATCGACCATTCCAACCCTGAACAACTGCATCAAGCAATCCTTTGTTAATGCTCCTTGGTTCTTCCCCCGACTCTATTCGTGACAAGTGGTCTGGTCTTGCATTCAGTCATCCTGGCTTTACGATGATTTCAAAATCAAATTCTTGGAATAGTAACAACCATCGACAGATCTTCCCCCCCAACACAGGCTTGTTCACCAGGTATTTCAATGCTGAGTGATCGGTGAACATTTTAAAGTGGCCCCTTAATAGATAGTGTCAGAATTTCTGTAAGGCGTAGACCATCGCCAACCCTTCTCGCTCTGTGTTGGTATAATTCTTCTCAGCAATAGACAACTTCCTACTTGCGAAGGCTATCGGGTGGTCGATGTCGCCTTCTCCTGGTTGGGCCAAGATGATTCCTAATGCGACTGATGATGCATCGACGTGAACGTGAAACTCCTTCGTCCAATCTGGAAATGCCATTATGGGTGCAGCAACCATCTTTGCTTTTAATATGTCCAGACGCTTCTGGCACTCTTCATTCCACTCAAACTTGGCATCTTTTTTCAATAACTTCTCCATTGGTGTTGTGATGGATGCATATCCTTTGATAAACTTCCTATAGTAGCCTGTGTGTCCCAACGTCGCTCTCAATTGTTTGACTGTCATCGACAGTAGGAGGTAGACAATAATGGAAATCTTTGCCAGGTCTACCAACATTCCTTCTCTGCAGACAATGTACCCCAGTAAAATCTCGAACAGAGCACAAAAGATGCACTTTTTCAGGTTCAATGAAATCTGGTACTGTTGACATCGTTTCAACATTAGCCTCATGTTTGCGACGTGATATTTGCCCAACCCATACACTGTCCAATCGTCCATATAGACGACACGAAATTTATGAATGTAATCATTGAATGCCGAAACTACTAATCTTGAAAAAATTGCTGGAGCATTCTTCAATCCAAATGGCATCACTGTATACTGAAAGCAGCCCCATTCTATGACAAATGTAGTCTTATGTCGATCTTCCTTCGCAATTTTGATCTGATAATAGCCTGAAAACCCATCTGTAAATGAGTAGATCTCCTGACCTCTGACTCCTTCAAGCACCTCATCCGTGAATGGTGTTGGGAATGGGTCGTGCAAACATGCATCATTTAATTTCCATTAGTCGACACAGATTCATACTTCACCAGTTTTCTTGTCCTGGACCACCATCGGGATGATCCACTCGGACTCTTCTACCGGTTCTATGATGCTTGCTTCCAGCATCCTTTCAATTTCAGCCTGCACTCTCTCCTTGTGCCTTGGATTCAACCGGTAGGGCCGCTGCTTTACTGGCTTCGCATTGGGTTTCAGGGGTATCTTCATTTCACCTAGGTCCCCGAAAATTCCTTTCATCTCTAAGAATTTCATTGGGAACAGATCCTGAAACTCATGCAACAGATCATTCATCTTCGCAATGGTGGAATCGTCCCAATAATCCCCAATGCTTGCAAACTTTGGGTTCTCCTCCGATCGAATGTTTACTTTCTTGATCTTCAGTAGTTGTTGGAATTTATCGGAAGGTATTTCTGGTGCCTCGAAACTACGACTTCCCTCCGACTCTGGTACATGCATAGCCCTCGGATCATCCTCGTCATCCATCTCTACTATGATGTTATAGCACTCCATCATCATTTCTCGTGTCGCTATCCACCGAAGTTCTAATGGTTGCTCTGTCGGTACTACTTCAAATATCTTCTCATGGATCACTCGTAGTGCACTATGGATGAAGGGGTTCTCATCTAAGAAACAAAACGTTTGGCTGAAGCCAAGTGTTAGTTGCTCCCAAGAAGTCGTTTCGCGTCATAGTTCTACTGCAACATACCAACTCTGCGGTACTTCATCCAGTGTGTGAACAAACGCATGGACCCATTCTTCTTTTGCTCGTAATCCCCATTTGCTTTTGCACTCATCCAAATGCGCCTTTGGGTCACTTCTGCCATCGAACTTCCTTCCGCTATATCCTTTTGCATCATCGAACCCAACTATCATTAGGTGGCGACATAGTGGCCAGTTTATGATATTAGACTTGTGCGTCTCCCACCAGCGTGCAGGAGTAGCCTTCAAGGCTTCCTCCAAGGCCAATAGACGCTACGGTTCCACCACTTTCTCCTCAAAATCCACGAGAAAGGTGCTCAAATTGGGAAATCCCTCATATGTTGGTAGCATGCACTCCTCCGTGGCTACCCATCGCAGTGACTGTGTGATTCAGTCACACCTTCTATATGACACTTCATGCATCCGGTTCTGCCAATTCTCGAGCGCCTCATCTGAATCAGACGACGCTGAACTGACACTGCGCCAACCCACTTCTCCGTCTGTGGTAGGATTAATGCAATCCTCAGATATGTTGTATATACTATCCCATCCCTCTGTAAATTCATCTCTCGACGATTGAACGTATCGCTGCCCTTCCGCAGGATCCATAGGTGCAATGACCCTCATCTCGCGATTCTCGAACGACATAGTCCGCTTCTTGAAGTTAATAACTGCCAGATTATCAATTTCCCAGTTGATCCCTAGTAGCGCTGGGTAGGGACTGGTATTGTCCATGATTTCAATTACATCAAAATATACATAAGTCTTCAGACCCTCAATCTCAACTGGAAGCTGGTACACTCGACCAAGTGGAGTAACCTTACTCTGATTTGCTAATCGTAGTTGTACTAGTGACCAAGCTAACTGCGGTTTCCCCATTGTTTCCCATGTCTGCTTGGTCAGAATGTTGACGTCCGACCCTAGGTCCAAGATAATTGAGTCGACATCAAATGCTCCAATTTGTGCTGACATTCGCATCTCTCTCCCGGTCTTCCTCTTTTGTATGATGCGATTGACCTTTTATTCCTGGCGTACACCCTCCCGTCAAGTCAATAGATTGGATATCTCCTCCAGCGCATCCTGATCCTTTGCCAACTCCAGGCAACTTTTCAAGAAGGCTTTTAAGGTGTTAGCCTTTCCCCGCGACTTCATTGTGTCGAACATTGGTGGCATGTCGTAGGTAATTTCTTCCTGAAGAGGTAACTGCCTCCTCTGTCTCATCACCTACTGCGCTTCCAAGAAAATATCCCTTTCAACTTCCGTGTCAAAGGTGACATGTTTCTGTATTGTTGGTCGGACAATAGCCCATGACCCACCGGCTCCTGTCACGGCTCCTCCTTGTGTCACCACTCCAACAGTTGCATGGTGTCTTCGAGCCTCCATTGATATCATCTGTACATCCAATGGATTCTGATTCTGGTTCTGTGGAGGTGGTGGTGGATTCTTGGTCTACCATTTTACGATGAGCTGCAGACAGTCTTCAATTCCATGATCCATAGCGCTGCAGTAAGTGCACTGTAGCGCTGGATTCAAAAAATTCCTCAGATAGTGCCCCTGATGCCCACAATTGTAGCATATAATCGGCCCTCGTCCTCTCCCAACAACTCCTCCTCGTCTTGCGCTAGCACCTCGACCTCCGCGGAATCCTTTCTAGACCATCCATGCAGTGGGCCATATGGTGGGTACTGCAGCTGTTGCGGTGGTCTATTTGGTGGGTACTGCGGTGCTCGATACTGTGGTTGACCATACTGCGGTTGCCCATACTGTCCCTGATCATACTACCGCGGTTGGTGATTATACTAGGTCAGTGGTTGGTTATACTGTTGTTGTTGCTGACCCGGTGCCTGTTCTTCTCCTGCCATGAAATATGCGGCTGCAATTCTCTCCTAGAGTAGGCCATAAGCTGTGCAGTTGTTTTCATCGTGGCCAACTGATTTGCAAAACTTGTAATACAAGTTCTCTGGTTTCGACACCATTTTCTACAGATAAACACACTCTTCTGGTCGATGGCCTCTCGTTTGGTAGATACGACACCAAGGTAGCCCTCCTTGACTGAGGGGATTTGGTGCACTGAATTGCAAATACTCTCGGAAGTCTTGGCACTGATCCTTGTGGTGTCCTTCTGTCCTACACCTGGTACACCAGACCTCTTCGCGGGCCTCTTCCCTTTCTTCATGTCTTGCAGTTGGATCGTCAAGTTTTCCAGCTACGCTTGTATTTGATCCATACCCAACCCCGTTTCGTTGATTGGTGAAGCCAGTCCTGCGATGAATCAATCCTTGTGTTGCATATCATTTATCCCAAAACTTACCTTCACTGTCAGTGTTTTGTATCGCTGATCAAATTCCCATACTGGCTCATTTGGGTATTGCTTGATTTCTTTGAGCTCAGTGACATACTGTGATTCCGACTTTGGCTTCCTGAATTCATCGATCATTCCTGCTTTGATCTGCGCCAATGACTTGGCTAGTGTTCCCGCTGAAACCCTTGTAAACTTCATGAACCAATCTAGCGCACGACCCCTAAGGGTCATCGCTGGTTGTCCCTTTTTAATATCCTCATCCTGGACCTGCTTCACGGTCCATACTGCTTCGCACATAAACCAAAACTGCTCGATATCCTCGGTCTCATTCCCTTGGAAAGTGGAAATTTTTGTGTCATCTTCCATTCTAACGTTCCTACTGTTATTGTTTACTCATACACTACTCTTACCGATGCATGTAGGGCAACTTTGCGAATAGCTTGTGTTTCTTCCTGTAAAATTATGGGTAGTGCGCGGGGTTGCAGGTATGTTGTAACTTATGATTCGTCCCTCTTCTGCTTCTGGGGTAGCCTGGTCACTGTCTTCGTCGCAATAGGGTCGCTTCCTCCCTTGTGGTCCTATTTCACAGTCTTCTCTTCCAGTCCTCTCAGGAGACTCTCTCTCAATCCTCCTCTTCTTCTCAGGACACTAGAATATCACCCCACTCCTCAAGGTACCACACTCTTCCTCAGCTTCCCTTAGAAACTTGTCGTCGCTCATGTCCATCTACCCCACATCTTTCTATCGGATCCACATTCACACGACACCTACAACCTCCGCACACTAATATTTCTACTCGTCAGAAGTCATCCTCAATATGCCCTTTTCGCAAACGAGCATCTTAATCCACAGTTTTAGCAACAGCAAGAACCTTCCCCTTGGTCCCTTGAAGAAATTCCTCTTTGCCTCGCTATATGCTTTGATTATGTCTACTGCGAACTTAGTAATATATCCCTCTAGGATTCTATCCACCCAGAAATCGACAGCCCTTGATACTGTGTTGTCGACACGTTTCAGCTGTCGAATCAGTTCTGGTGTCCAATGGTCAGGCTCAGTCTTTTGGAAATGGTGCTTTTGGAATGTTAGCTGCGCAACCACTCGTGCAACAGTACTGGGAATTCACAGAAAAAATATTTCGTGGAAATCTGAAAAAATGTACCTTTGTAACCAACTGCTTACTGTCTGTCTGGGGTTTTGCTTTTCTGCTTCTGCGAATTCTTTTGTCTTTCTGTCAAACCACTCTTGAATCTCTGGTTTTGTCGGGTGCCACAGCATATCCTCTTTTTCTCCTCTTCAAGGTCCCGACAACGAAACCATTTGTTGACACAGGGACTGTCAATAGGGGTTCACTTCGCACTGTCGTCAACAAAGCATCAACCGAACTCCCTTACGCACCGACCCAGAAAGTCTTTACCCTTTCCAGCAACACTCGCAGAGCGAGTGAGGTCTCACCCGAGATGCACAAGGGGGCTGCAGGAACCAAGTTTCCATAGTGGAGTTGAGGACATGCATTAACCACACATTGAACTTGCAGAAACCAGAGATTATGTCTTCCTCATTATACTAACACTTCATCATTCGCATATTCATCAATTACGGAATCAACTCATAATAACCATTCGAATCAACATGATCTAACTATTCACGAACAATTACTGAACCCACACAGCATTAAACATTAAACAACCATTCACATTCATCATCTCACTTAAACAAAGACATAGATAGAACCATAATCGAACATCTTCGTGCATTCATTAAAACCTGCGGAATGACCTTCGCAAAAATAGTCAATACATCATATCGCGGATACAAAACAGATCAACAACTGGATCAAAACTCGACAGATCGATTACCCCATTCCTCACCGATCTGGATGCCCTTAGGCTTACAATCATACTCCTATTTATACAAAACTAAGTGGTTACAAAATGGTCCACATGACCCTTATATAACTAACTATCTACTTCCGCGCTTCTGTGTTCTCCGCGAATGACCCTTTCTTCCGCGGATTATCCCTTTTGCAGCTGTCGGATTCCTCACTTTCTGCGGACTAATCTCGTGCCAACACCTATGGAGTTATTATTGCACCTTATTCATGGTTTAATGGACCCATCTTGCACTAGTGCACCCTCATAAAGATTCAGTAGGCCCCATTTGGTGAATGTGCCCTCCTTGGATGAGAGATACTCTTTTGTGGGCCCCACTTGCACTAAGGCGTCCTCTTCCTAGATTCTAGGAGTTGTAAGCTAGATTTTAGATTCCACCTCCTTGATTTTTGCCTCCACCTCCACAAGTGCGCCCTTGCTCCCCAAATCTAACTAGAGTTCTTTATTTTTGTGCTTACATATTATTGATGATCCTATTGGACTCACTCTTTCACCCCTCATGAATAATGCGCCTTCCTTGTGCTCCATTCCTTAGCTTTTGGTAACTCCTCCTCATGGTGCTAATCTAGGAAGGGAATCGCCTAAGCTAAGTCTCCATGATGAATCCTAACCACACATTAACCGATTTGAGTTGGTCTCCTTGGGGTCACTATGACTCGTGTTATGTGTGAGAGAGTGATGTTACCAGAGAGTTTTTGGTTGTTTACCTTTGTTCTCTCAAGGGCCATTACTTCTCCCTAGTCTAGCATGTAAATCCATTAATGGGTGAGGGTGGTGATATCCGAAGGGTCGTGGTGAGCGCGGGTAGTCACAACTAACCATGTAGTGTTGACAGAAGGGAAAGTAAGTGGTGAGGGAGTGAACTGCAACTACTTTGGTTGAAAGTACCTCTACTTGTGGAACCATGTTTTAAGCTCGGGGGTGACTGTCATGTTGAGAGATGCATGAACATGGCATGTCTATGGCTATGAGGAACATGATCCTATTGAAGCTAGTTGCATTCTTTGAGATAAGAATTTGCTTATGTGTTATTTATTTTATTTTATTTTATTATGCATATGTGTTGTGGAGGCTAACTTGATCTATATTTATGTTTATGGATGTTATGTTAGCAATTGAATGTAGGATGGATGATCATCATGCTTATCTATGTTACATGTATTATTATGATAATAGTTGACTGTAGGTGGATGGCCTTCGTGCGATATAAAACTTGGATTGTGAAGAACCTTCTCTATCTTCTTTAACTTCTTTATTATCTCATGGCTATATGGATGTGTATGGCAGCCATCATTTTTTATTTCTCTCATGCTTAGATGGCTATAAATGGCAGCCACAAGATTCAATTTTTAATGTTCTCAGATGGTTGTAAATGGAAGCCACAAGATTCGATTTTTAATGTGTCTAAATGGCTGTAAATGGAAGCCACAAGATCTTATTTGTTTTAGTGTTAGATGGCTAAAGATGACATCCATAAAATCTGATTGTATTAGTGATTGATGGATGAAGGGAGGGAAACCATGAAATCTGATTTTACTAGTGAATGATGGTTGTAGGGGACAGCTACGGGATCTGATTTTGAAGGCTGTGGATGGAAGCTTATGTCTCTGTGTCTCTTATGGTTCATATGGTTGTTAATTCTCACTATCAGATCGTATATTTAACATACACGTAACAGAATAATAATATAACCTCATGTGAAAGACAATCAGAAGACATTGGGATGATAACAATTGAATACTTACAATCATGCTTGCACACAGGCTAAGCATGTGTCCTTAACCGTTGTAGGAACATTGGATATGTCTACCATTGTCTTTTACTCATACACATTCAATGTAGTGAGCACAACATATTTACCTTACATAGATGGTGCTTTAGAAAAGGGAATGTTCTCATATGCTTGCATTACATTTAATAAGGTTGAATGTTTTAATCTATTGGCTTTTAGCATGCTGGCCTAGCCACAGATACCTTATTCCGCTATGCATTACCCTTAATCAGCCTCCCCTTGTGTTTTCTGGTGTCTCTGGCCTTGGATTCAGGGTCGGGCACACCACAGAGGCAAAATTTTCGAATTATTCCCTTTAATTCTATTTCATTGGATAAGGGAATCAAGTACTTGGGTTTTCATTTAAATCCAAATGACTACAAATTTTATGATTGCCTTTGGCTGTACAACAAAACTAAGGACAAATTGAAAAACCAATGTTTTAGATAATTGTTCTAGGGAGGCAGGTTGAAACTGGTTAAATTAGTCCTAGAAGGTATCTCAATCTACCAGTTTCCTTGGGCACACATTCCAAAAAGTATGTTGGACAAAATTAGAAGAAAGGGTTTATTTTTCCTATGAAATAGGAAGTGAGAAAAGGAGGGGATATCGTTGTTGAAATGGAGCAAAATTGCAAGATAGAAAGATACAAGTGGATGGAGACTAACAATATATATTTATTTGGTCAAGCATTGGCAATGAAGAGCTTATGGATATTTACCCATAACGAGGATCTGTGAGGGGAGAGTGATGATGGAAAATTATATAAGAGAATGTTTAGTAGAAGAGTGGATAAGGTGTGAGAGGAATCCATTAAAACGAGCCTCAATAATGTGGAAAGCTTTAGTGGCATTCCCTTTGGTAGACAAATGTTCAGTTTGGAAAGTAGGTAAACGAAATATGATCAATATTGGTGAAGATCCTTGCATTGGATGCTCTTAGAACAACAAAATTTTAGGTCCTCTGATAGATTCTCTTCATAATCACTCTGATAGATTCTCTTCATAATCAAGGAATTTCCAGTTTAGCAAATGTAAACTCCCAAACTATGATCATTTAGTGGAGATAAGAATGGAAGAGTGCATATAAACTAAACTTTCTTGAGTATGTTGAAGGATGGAAACATTATATAATTGAATAAACATAGTGCTCTATAACTCAATGATCAAGAAGATGAATCAAAATAGTTGAAGAACAAAGGTTCAAGGGTTTACATCATTAAACTTGGATATGCAACTAGAATGGAGGAAGCAAAAGATGGGGAGAAAAAATGGTGATTGGATTTTTTTTGGAAACTAAACAATCCTCTCAAAACTAGGATGTTTATATGGCTAGCAATGCCTAAGAAAATTTTAACTCAGGACATTGGTTAGAAGAGAAATTGGCACGGCCTTGGAAGATGTATTATGTGTAAAAACAATGACGAAACAATAGATCACTTATTTGTCCATTGTCCATGTGTTAGGGAGGTTTGGAATTAAGAAAATGGGTGGGGAGAAAAAACCTTGTTAACCTATTTTGAGAATTGGTACAAGGATGGTTGACCTTAGCGGAATTGCGAATGAAGAGAGTTTAGGCGAGGAGTTGCGTGTTCGGCCCTGTTTCTTCGAGCTTGGCCCTTTGGGTATGCTGCCTCTCCTGCTCGGCCTGCCTCCTGCGGCTGACCCCTGACCCTCCATTCCTCCTTACTCTCCCTTGCTTACCCTCCTTCCTGTCTGACCTTTCATCCCCCCACTCCCAATCCTAGCACCCCTCCTCTCCTTCTCTGTCGTCTTCTAGGGCTTGGCCTCCAATGGCCTCGGAAGCGGAAAGCCCCCCTCCTGAACTTGCTAATTTTCTCAAGCTGTTAGCGGCCCAAGGCAAGAGACCTCTCTCTTCTTCTCAGCAACAATTTGTGAAAAAACTCAATGAAATCTCGAGTGTAGCACTTCCGGTGGATTTACCCTACAGGATTGCCCTCAACCTGTCGGAACGAGCTCTAATCGGACAGTTCACAAGCTTATGGCCTTCTCCTAAGTCCACTGAGAACTAGTACAGAAAAATTGGAGGCCCTTGATCACGGAAGACGTCAAATCATTCTTTCTTGGGAAAGGATACTTCGCTTTCGTTTTCGAATGCAAACAGGATTGCGAGCTCATCTTCAGGAACGTACCCTACTTTATGGGTCCACAGGGGCTTTATATGAACAGGTGGACTCCGAATTTCGATCCTTCCCTTGACATTCCCTCAGCAGTCCCTGTCTGGGTGAGGCTTCCCCACTTACCCCTACACTGCTGGAATACTGAATCCCTTGAAGCCATCGGAAATGCCCTGGGCAAATACATCGACAAAGCTGATCGGAAAGATCAATACTCATGTGCGCGAATATGTGTTGAAGTAGACCTAGAACACGTCCTGCTGGAAGCCATAAATCTTACGGTAGCGGATTGGTCCCACATTCAAGAGCTCGACTATGAACAGATCCCCTTCAAATGCAAATTCTACCACGAATATGGACATTTCGCTCGTTCATGCAAAAAGAAGCCAGCGGATTCATAATCGGATGGGAAAAAAGATCAATGGACAACTATCCAAAAGAATACCAAAGCAGCTACGAGATCCCACCCTAAAATTCTAAACAAACAGAAAACAGATCAGCAACAACAAGATCTGTTGGACTCAAACAATAGGAACAACTTCAAAGTCTTGGAAACATGTGAGATCAATGAAAACCCTAAGGTTGAAGAAGAAGGAGAAATACGTGAGCTTCAAGTCACTCAAGCATCTCTGCTTGCTCCTAAAAGCCCTATTATTCCCCCATCTCAGAACATCCCTATCCCCCCTAGATCCTCCTTGAACAAAGATACCCCCTCCTACGCTGAAATCACCAAAGCGAGACCCCCAGGCTCCCCCTCCCATTCAGAAGAAACGATAGATAACTCTTCCAAAAAACCAGGTCATAAATCCACTAAAGCTTTGAGGGAAGAAGAAGCTGAGTGTGAGAAAGTCCAAGGATCACAAGCAACGATAGATATGGTCTTCAGCAGAAACACTAGAGCCAGGATAGCAGGGAAAAAAAATGGAGACATAGCTGGAGGAACACCCTCCTCCATTTATACCCCTAAATGATGAAGCTGGTCTCCTAGAATTGCAGAGGGCTTGGCAATCCCTGCAAGATCGAAGCTGTAAAAGATTTACAGAGAAGCGAAATGTTGGATCTTCTTTTACTCTAGGAGACCAAACTCGATGATAATTCAGTCTTAGCCACTGGAAAGGAACATTGGAAGAAAAATACAGGTTATGCAGTCAGTGCCAGAGGAGCTTCAGGCGGACTGGCAACACTTTGGTCCTTAGAAAAGTTCCAGCTTCACAACCACTTCGCTACACAGCATTGGATCTTCACTGAACTCACCCACCTGAAGAGCAATAAGCAAATCGGCCTTTTCAACATGTATGTCCCAAATCTTCATGCTGAAAAAAAAGACTGCTGTAGTCTCCTCGAGGTTTTCCTGGATGCCTACAACCCTGAAAACATCATTATTGCAGGTGACATGAATATCACTCTATCCAATACTGAAAAGAAAGGTGGCCTCAATGGTAATGATTTCTTCAAAACGCAAGTTGAAGCCCTTATCCAGAAATGGGATCTCATAGACATTAAGACCAAAAACGGGAAATACACTTGGTCAAATAAGCGTCTTGGCAAGGGAAACATCATGGCCAGACTGGACAGATTTCTAGTGCACAGCAGCCTTATATTCGATACCCAAATCATCTCCTCTAGTATCTTAGTCAATCTCGCCTCAGATCATAAACCTATCCAGCTCTCTTTTAATGACATAGAGGATCTCGGCCCTATCCCCTTCAGGTTCAGTCCCCAGTGGCTTGAACATGCAAGTTTCTGGATGACTCTGGAAAAAGCTTGGAAAATACCCATCACGGGCTCTCCTTGTCACGTTTGGGAACAAAAGCTCAAAAGTGCCAAAGTTGCTCTAAAAATCTGGGCCAAATCCATTTCCCCAGCCCCGACTTACAACCGAAAGAAGGTCGTGGGTAAACTTGAAGACATTCAATCCGCCATGGAAGTTCAGAATGTGGAAACTCTCACGCTGCACCAAGAAGCTACACAACAATCCAAAGTTTATCAAGCTTTTCGTTGTGAAGAAGATTACTGGAGGTTGAAGTCTAGGAGCACTTGGCTCAAATCGGGTGATCAGAATACCAAGTACTTCCATCAGCAATTCAATTTGAGACAATCCTTCAACCACATCGCTGGAATTAGAGATGAAGACAGAAGTTTTTACATAGGAAATGCCAATATCAAAATCGCAGCTCACGCCCATTTTGCCAAGCTGTTCCCTGAAGAAGATATTAATGATGAAGCCAACGATCTCACTCTTCTAGATCATATTCCGTTCAGCATATCGCCTGAAGAAAATCGAAATATTACAACCCCTTTCACTGAGCAGGAAGTAATCAACACTATCAATGCTTTCGAAGCCGACAGTGCGCCGGGCCCTGATGGGTTCTCGATGCATTTTTATAAAGCATGTTGGAACCTCATAAAAAAAGATATATGAGAATGGTAAAAAATTTCTACTCTAGGTCAAAAATCGGTGGAGCCACTAACAACACATTTCTCTCTCTCATCCCGAAAGACACCAATCCCAGCTCAGTCAACAGATACAGGTTGATTTCGCTGTGCAACTCTTCATACAAAATCTTAGCCAAGATGCTGGCGACCTGCATGAAGCCTTTACTCAACAAAATTATTTCTAACAATCAAGGAGGCTTTCTGGAAGGGAGACAAATTCTTGATAACGTCATTCTCATACAAGAAGCTATACATTCCAGCAAATCCAGAAAGGAAAAAGGTATGTTAATCAAGCTTCACATGGCCAATGCATTTGACCGTGTCAAGCACTCTTTCCTCTTTAAAATTTTGGCTCGCTTTGGGTTTGATAAAACCTTCATCAGCTGGATCACCGCATGCATCAACAACCCGTGGATTTCTCCTTTAATCAATGGCCGCCCTGCTGACTTCTTCCAAGCTACCCAAGGCATTAGGCAAGGGTGCCCACTTTCCCCCTTCCTGTATATCATCTTAGCTGATTCACTTAGCCGCAAATTAAACCAGGATTTGCTCAATGGCACCCTACTCGGCCTCCATTTGACCCCCGACTCCCACCCTCTCAACCATACACTCTTTGCCAATGACTCCCTTTTTTTGGGTGGAGCCTCATCCATCATAGCTAGGAAGTTTAAGAGCATTCTGAATTTGTACTGCAATGCCTCCGGAGGCAAGCTTAATCTGCATAAAAGTGCAGTATACAGTTGGAACCTTAATAACAGAACTGCAGCCAATATCAAAAGAATCCTTTGCATCAATGTTCACACCCATTGGGACAAATTCATCTATCTTGGGCTCCCCATCACTTATGGAAATTCAAATGCTGGAAAATGGGATGACACGCTCAACAAAATCAAAAGAAGAATTAGAAGATGGGGAGGCCATTGGCTTAGCAAGGCGGGAAAGCTGATCCTAGTAAATTCTGTTCTAGCCGCCTCTCCTATCTATCACCTTTCTACCCTCCTAGTGCCAAAAGGATTTGCAGACGAAATTAGTAAATTAATGAGAGACATTCTCTAGTCCGGTGGGAAAAACAATGACAACAGAATGCACTTAGTGAATTGGGAGACAATCAAGCAGTCGAAAGCCTCGGGAGGCCTCCAAATTCGCGACCCACGCCTTGCAAACCTGGCATTGGGTGGAAAGCTTCTTTGGCAAATTCTTCATAACAAACGTCACCGTGTTAGTCAGCTCTTCAGGAAGAAATATCTAAACGGGACAAATTTAATATGCCTCAATAAAAAACCAACGTCCAAAGGTACCAACACTTGGACATTATGCAAAGCAGCTTGGGAGTTTTTCAAAAAAGATCTATATTGGGTACCAGGTAACAGAAAGAACATAGATATTTTTTACGACAAAATAATGGACAATGACCCTCTCAAGAATATTCATGAGCTTCAAAATATAGCAGCCTAGCTCTCTCTGCAGGGAATCAATACTCTTAAAGATTTTAGCACCTGGGACACGCATGGAAACTGGCAGAGCTGGAAGAATGTAGCCATTCCTCCACATCTTGAGACAGCCAATGCCAGGTTTATCGAAAGTCTGAAAGGATGTGCCCCCTTACATCTTATGGCCAGAGATGAGCGGAGTTGGGGCCCTACAAGATCTTACACGGCAGTTCTCGGTTACAAAGCGTTGCACTCTCAACATGATGCTAGAAAAGCTCTATGGAAGCGGGTATGGGACCCATTTGGTCCACCTAAAATCAATTTTTTCACATGGACTTTAATCCACTGCAAAATCCTCACTGGAGACAATCTCAGTAAGAGGGGAATCCATGGGCCTTTTAGGTGCCCCCTCTGTCAAAATAATCTCGAAATTATAAACCATCTTTTTCTGGAGTGTCATATTGCCAAGACTGTCTAGAATCTCCTGCTGCATGATCTCAATCTCACCTTGCCTCACTTTACCTCAATCTCCCAGCTTTTTACAGATTGGAACTCCTTCTATCCAGCCCCTCTCTCCAATAAAATTCTTTGGAACCATCTCTGGAACTCCATGCCTCAATTCGCCTGCTGGAAAATATGGTTAGCAAGAAATAATGCCATCTTCCACGATAACTTCTGCACCCCCTTACATATCGCAAGCCAAGCAAAAGGTTTTCTCATTGAGTGTCTCAAAATCTCAAAACATAGATCTGATGAAAATCTCAGCAATGAAGAAATGCGTTGGATAGGAGTCACCCTCCCTCACCCTAGCATTGAGCCCCTCCGGGCACACCAACCTGTTTGGCAAATCAGACTCACTAATCTTGACTTTCAGAATTGGAGAAATAATCAGGACACTGATAGTCTGCATTTCGACGGTGCCTCCAAAAATAACCCAGGTGCAGCCGGCGCTGGGGGAGTCTTATGGACCAAAGAAGGATCGATTAGAATGAAGTATAGTTGGGCCTTGGCACTTGCTCAAACAACACAGCAGAAGCTCTGGCCTTGCTGAAAGGATGCCAGCTTGCTAAAGAAAACAATATCAACAACCTTCAAGTATTTGGAGACTCATTGATCATCATAAGAGCTCTCAACATTAACACCATCCCCATCAACATTGCTCTCAAACGAATTATCCAGAGAATTCGCCAAATCTCGAGCACCTTCACCAGCTTCAAAGCTTACCACATATTAAGAAGCCTAAATAATGAAGCTGACATGGAAGCTAATGCAGCAACCAGACTTAACCATGGCAATCTGAAAATAGATGATTTAAAATGATACTCATCATATTCCTTAGCAGAGAGTTTTCCCAATTCATTGTGTGACTGAGAAGACAATTCAAGTCTGTAATTTGAAGTTCGAGGACAGGAAGATGAACCAATTTCAATTCTCTCTTGGACGTTTCAGTTTTGATTCACAGTATAAATAGAGTCTTCAGCGCATCAGGTCAAATTCGACATACTCTTATGAGGCTGAGCCATTTCAACTGACTCTCTAGCATCTCAGAAAGCATCCAGGCACAGTTTTCATATACACGGTGGAAGTCTGGCACTCTCTCTCATCTCAGAAAGCTTTCAGGATAAATTCTTATACACTTCAGCATCTCCTGGCAGAGTAGTTTTTTCAGTATCATTAGCTCTTACATCTTTCTTCATTTTGGCATTAAGCACTCTAAGCAAGCATCCCTTTAGCTAAAGACAGGCCCTCACAATCTCTAATGTAATTTCATAACAAGATCAGAGTATTCTGCGATTCAGGATAAAGGAGACTTCTCATTCGATATCTTTTTATGAGGCTGAGCCATTGGACTTCTATCTCCCTCGGAACCATTACTATTGAATCTCTCTCAACTCATAAAGCATTCAGGAATGCTACACAAGCAATCATTCAACCATTACTATTGACAGGAGAAGATGAGGCAAATCGTAGTATGCAGAAAGATTTCTATTCGAATATGGAACCTTTAAGCACAGTTTTCATAAATATGGAGGAAGTATGGCACTTCTCGTCAGGCATAGAACTGTCATTTCATTATAAGACTCTTCTGGCAGATTTGTTTATGCAGTAATCATTAGCTCACATAGCATTATTTATTCATTTTGCCTCAGTGCAATAAGCATATCAAGCAAGCAGTCCTTCAACTGAAGATAGGCATTCATCCTCTCTAATGAATTTTCATTCAATAAAGGATCACTCGATCACTCGGGTCAATGTGGCTTCAAATGTAACCTGCCGATTTGGTGCACAACCACGGCTTTTTTTTTATATACTTACAATACTCGTTTCTGTTAAAAAAAAAAGAATTGGTACAAGGATAAGTTAATGGCTGTTCATAGGAATCTACCATGTTTTTTTTAATTGTGGGGGCTTTGGCTTGTAAGAAATAACGTGATATTCCAAGATAAATATAATCTTACTATATAGGTTGGCCATCAATTAGATATGCCTATAGTGGGTCATATAAACAAAGTTCTATCCCTTATGGTTACTTTTGAAATGTGTAGTCGAAAAAGGTATTAATAGGTTCCAAGTAATGGGAGATTCGAAAATTGATTATAGATTCAACAAATGGTAGAAGCCACATAGAAAATCTAATGGTTACAAGGGTGTTTGAGGTAAGAATGAAGTTTTCTGAAATTTATCTCACATCTATATAGAAGTTAATGAGCAGGCATACCTATTATCTAAAGAAGCATTAATAGTGTAGGAAGGGAATTTGTGTTTACAAGAAGTTAAGGATAAAGCTTTCCTTTTAGAACCGGTCCAATCTCTATATAGATTTCAAAAAAGATTGTAGTTTTTGTTCCTATAAGTTTTTAATCTTTAATGGCCTAGTTTTAAGAAATAATTGAATGTAATTTTGCTGATTCTTAATGCATGTAGAAGTTGATAATGCCTAAGGATCATTTAAATAATTAGTTTAGAATAATGCTTCTCGGTATTTTTAACTAAAGGAAACATAGATCTAAGGCTTTAAAAGTGTTAATAAGACACAAAAATGTATAAAAATATTAAGTATAATGTTTTTTTCAGGAAAAAATAAATTGCTTGGCTCTCCACCTTATTTTAATATCGAGCTTGCCAATACAAACATTCTCCAAGTCTCCAATGAATCTCCAAGCAAGAATAATACAGTCGGTTGAAAAACACTTTGTTGTTTGCCCTTCAATTGGAAACCCAAATGGTCGAAGATGAACTGAGAAAAGGAGAGTGAAATGAACCTTATTTTGGGGTTATATGCTTTAGGGTTTCATTGGATGTGTTCCCACTCTTTTTCCTTCCCCCAAATTTTGTGTTTCGGCCTTTTCTCCAAGTTATCCCGTATGACCTGCACATTCCTTGCTAAGGTATCAACGTGTGAGTTCTTAGTGAGTTTTGACATGGTTTGTGAATTTAAGAGGTGAGTTTCAGGGTGAGGTTTCCATGAGTACTAGTTTGAGGTTGACTTGACAAGACTCACAAGTTGTTAGGATCCTACCCTAACCCCTTTACTTTATCAATGTATAAGGTCATACGAACAATTAGATAGTTAGTGGATAGTGACTTAATGAAAAAGGGCCCTCTTTATTGAAATATAAAGGCCATTAGGTGGTTGACCCTCATTAATAATGAGACCACGAGTAGTTAGGGCTTTGTATATTGAAGCTATATTATATTAAAGCTATGTAATGTTTTTTCAATTATTGTTATTGTACACCCGCGGGGGTGTAGCTCGACTAGCAATTTACTTGAAAATGAGATGTTATGTTGTGATAGAGGTCATGAGTTCAAAACACCCCGACTTATCTGTGCCCCATGCTTGCGGGTTGTGTGGGTGAACCTAGAGGTATAATGGTAGTGGATGGGATTGGACCTCTGGACCCCATGTCATGCAAGTACCAACCCCATCCCAATTGTCAATTCCCCTAGTACAACAAAAATACTAATAGTTATTGTACTTGGAACTTCGCTTTTGGAAGTTGTCGCCTTGTAGAGGCAAGTGAACACAATTCTCTATTTTTCAATATCTTTCATACAATAGATATTTTTCTGGCTCTATATATTCTCTCATGTGTGTTTCTATGTTTTCTCTGAATTTATGGGTTTAAGTATATTACAAGTGGTATCATAACTCTTTCTTGGGCCAAAAGGTAAGAATTTTTAAAACTAAGGTTTGGCTCTTTCAAATGAGTTATCTTGGAATTTTCACTCCAAATTTTTTCTACAATGTTTATGAGTTTGAAATTTGTAGGGTACAAAAAGGACATATGGAATTAACTTGTGTCAAAATTTTAGAATATGGGTCACTATAATTTTGGAGATATACACTTTTTAAGTTTGGGTTTGTCACTAATCCAAAAGGTTTGGCTCCTTTAAACGAGTCATCTTGGAATTGTTATTCCAAATTTTTTTTCCATGAAGTTTCAAGGTATGGTATTTTTAGGTTACATCAAGTACATAAGAAAGTCGCATAGGTAAAAAATCTAGGCTCTAGGTCTCTATACATTCAAAGATAAACCCTGTGTAAGTTAGGGTTTGTGACTAGCTAAAAAACTAGCCCTAAACAGGTCTTTTGAGTAAAATTGTTATATATAAAGTTGTAAATATCAAAATTAAGTTCCACCAATTGCATTGGAAATAAGATGGACAATAGTGCTACTGATATAAATTTCATATTCATATATGAAATAGTTGACGTGTGGTAGGTCGTACAAATTTGCTCTTCTTAGAAGTCTAAAATCAACAAGTTTTGGGGAAATTACCCTAAATTTTTATTGGCACATCATAATTTTGTAAAACCTAAGGAATGACAGAGCAAACATATAAATATGCTACATAACAAAATTTCAAACTCAAAGGTGCATAAATTTCAGAGTTATAAAAGCTTCAAGATCATCTCCAAATCAGGTTTTTACAAGGAGTTGTGCTTATTTCAAAATCTTGGCTTCAAAAACATACATTGACAAGTAAGTTATTTTCTAGTGGTTGTAGAGCTCTTTATGGGATTGGTGAGCTCAATTTGTAATTTTGTTTAGATATGTGTTCCAACGTCTTTAAATAACACAGAAATTTGTTGTTTTAGTGGGTAAGCCCGCAGTTGGGGAAGCATATACCAAAAAAATACAGGCGGTACTAAGTCACATTGTTGGACACCCTTATAACCTTTGTTGGTACCCCTTCAAGTAGTAACGCATCAGACAACACTTATATACGGAATTTCACTTCCACATACCCTTGGGTATATTGAAATTCCACTTCCACATACCCTTGTGTATATCGAAAGTTTCCTAAGTATACCTGGAACTAGCTTTAGATAAATTGATCGACTGTCTTGTTGCTATAGTACACAAAAAACAAGACTTAGGGATATCACTCTCGAGTACCTGGGTACTTGAATAATACGACTAGGGCACATGCAAGCCTCTTTAGTTAATGCCTTGAGATATTAGGACAAGTACAATTGTTGGACTCTGCATGTATATTAAAGAGTTATAACACCTGACACTCCCTCATATTCAAGACCATGTAAACCTTACTCTCACCTAACCATCCCATGGTGGATAGTCCTTCCCCCTATAGACCACCTTTTAATACCCTAGACAACATGACCATGTGCTCTAGTGTTACAAGGTTTAAAGCCCTAAAAGAACAATACAAGAATTTTAAGTAAACAATCCAATGCAACGAGGACCATATGCATCAACTTCACAAGGAAATATGTAGCCTAGATAAGAAGTTGGATAAAAAGTTGGATAAGAAGTTACATCATAAGTTGGTAAGTATAAATGATTTCTTAGATCCGTTGATAGCTCATGGCATCTCAGAAGAAGTCCCTTGGAATTATAAAACTTGAGCATATATAGATCTAGGAACAAATACTAGAGAGATATAATGCGTAAAGAGATCAATAACCAACAATTCATGTAACAAATGTATTAGCATTAATCATCACACAAAAAGGCTAGAATAGATAATAAGAAGGAATGATGCATTTCATTAATCTTCGGTGAATGAAGTAGACATTATAAATAGGCACCCTAGACCTGAATTCAAATTAGGTATGTAGGAACCCTAATTAGGCTTAACTAGAGTGAATATATCCCCATGATAGTGCACATTCCCTAGGGCGAGTTAACTACCCCATCACTACCCTAAGTGAACTAGGAGACACTCTACTTGTAGTTCCAATTGCATGCAAGCTCAAGTAACTGAGTATAGGTGCATGCATGTGATCCAAACACTTCAAAGACTCACCTAGTGCGCATGAGGCTAACTAGAGCCTTGGAAGTGAACTAGTTGATGCATTAACTCACACTGACCTAACCTTACCTGACTTGAACTGAACTGGACGAAGCTGAGATGAACTAAAGGAGGGCGCCATTTAGGCCATGTATGTCAGTGAGGGCACCATTTAGGCCATGCATGTCAGTATTAGGTCCCTGGGAGCTAAGGGTTCAACTCTATGATGCTTAGGATGGCCCAAAGGGGCTAGGTATAGGGTTATTTGCTATAACATCCCTGATAAGCCTATTTAGGTGAAAAGAAATGAAAAATGGGTCCCAATAATTTCCAGGCTTATTAGGTACCGTGCACACAAAAAATATCTGTAAACCGAGCAAGAGGGAAAAAACACATGGGAACCCCCCCATAAAAGAAAATGTAAAAAATTTAATCTACTTGGAAAGTTTTGTGCAGAAATTGGTGAGTAGTAGGAGAAAAAGTTGTAGCTCTGAAGTCTGAAGAGACATACTGGAGGTCTTCTTCAATGAGAACTTGATTTGGGACAAGTTCTCTAATGGCTTCTTCAATTAGAACTTGATTTGGTACAAGTTTTTTGAAGTCTTCTAAATCAAGGATGCATGGAGTAGAAACCATTGAAAGTGCATACATGCATCTAGCTTTCTTCATTGTGACAACTTTATTTTTGTGCTCCTTCTCTTCCTTTTCTTCAAAAATCTTTTTGTGCCCGCAATCTTCTTCTTTATGTGGTCCTTTATTGTATTAAGGACACCACCACTGCTCCTCTTCGATCTTGTCATCATTGGAGTTGAAATCTTCATGATAAATCCTTGGTTTTTGTTCCCTTTTTCCCTTGTGTGGGGGATTTTGCTTGCTTGCTCCCTTCTTCCCTTCATCGGATGCAAGTACATGCACCTTTTAGGTCTTTTGGAGGCCCATTTGTGAGATCTTATCTATCTCTTGAAGGAGGGAGGAAACAAAAACATCCAAAATAGGAATTTTATAGGAGGCTCCAAGAGCCAATTTAATAGAATGGAAAGCAAAAACAAAGATACTATAGTCAGGACCCAATTTGGAGAGAATAAAGAGTACCATTTGTGATCCATCCTTCTCGATCTTACACATCTTGAACTACAAGAGAACTGATTCGAACTTGGTGAAAAGCTTTTGAATAAAGTCAAAATCACTTCTCAAGTTCATGAATTCCACCTCCAATTGATGGCCTCTCATTTCATCTTATGTTCCAAAGAGCAAGGACAACGTTGTCCAAAATTCATTTGGAGTCTTATTGGCTTCAATGTGGTAGAGTAGATATGGATAAATAGAATAACAAAGCAACCTGGATGCTTCATCCATTCTATTCAAGTATTTAGACTTTTTCAGTTGTTGAATTTCGTTCCACCTCTGTATCCATTGTGATCTAGTAGAGCCCCTTCATCCTCAATAACATCTCTACTCTTGATTTCCATTTGTAATAGTTGAAGGGGGGTAGAATTTGTTGGGGAGATAGGAACTCTGTGGTTGCAAAAGCCTTTCTTCAACATGCAATAGCTTGATCCCTAACAAAAAATCACTAGAACACTGACTAGTTTAGCACCTCTGCAACTTTAATGCCATGTAAAACTTAACCATATATAGATCTAGGCACAGATATTAGAGAGATATAATATAGAAAGAGATGCAATAACCAACAACCCATGTAACAAGTGTATTAGCATTAATCATCACACAAAAAGGCTAGAATAATTGATAATAAGGAGGAATTATGTATTTTATTAATCTTCAATGAATGAAGTAGATAGTATAAATAAACACCCTAGACATAAATTCAAATTAGGTCTTTAGGAACCCTAATTAGGCTTAAATGGAGCGAATATATCCCCATGATAGAATGCAGACTCCCTAGGGCGAGTTAACTACCCAATAACTACACTAAGTGAACCCTAAGTGAATTAGGAGGCACTCTAATTGCAGTTCCAACTACATGCAAGCTCAAGTGATTAAGTACAGGAACATGCATGCGATCTAGACACTCCAAAGATTCCTCTAGTGTGCATGAGGCTAACTAGAGCCTTGGAAGTGAACTGGTTGATGCATTAACTCACACTAAACTGATATGAACTGAACTGAACTAAGTTGAGATGAACTGGATGAGGGCGCCATTTAGGCCATGTATGCTAGCGAGGGCATTGTTTAGGCCATGCATGTTAGTATCAGGTCCCTGCAAGCTAAGGGTTCGAAGCTTTGGTGCTTGGGATGGCCCAAAGGGGCTTGGAAAAGGGTTATTTTCTCTAACAGGAATACTCAACACATTGAGCCACACAAGGAAGGAACACCTGACTCAGAAAACCCTATGGTGAGAGTGGCATAGAAAAGCCTATGGGCGCTACAACCCTTGAATTTTATTTGTTAAATCTCTCCATGACCATTATCGATGAGATACTCACTATTTGCGGTAGCTTACCAAGTTACACCAAACATGCTTAGTTGTAGATTTTATCTAGGTCTTGGAGCAATTATCCATTTGTACAAAGAGTTTAACATATTCTTTATATAAAGATTATTTCATTAGTGGTCTCGAGGAGGCAATTCAAGCATACGTGAGAATGCAACGCCCTACTATTTGGTTGGAGGCATCTTAGAGGGCTTTAGAATCGTAGACATTGATAAATGCACAAACCAACAAACCCTCTTTCATTATCCCTGCTCGGGCCCTGCATAAATAAATTCCTTGAGCACAATTCGTTCTCCTCCCTTAAAAGTACAAAGGTTGTCTCCAACATAAATGGTAGGCTAACAAAGACAGGGACTTTGATACAATTGTGATGAAAACTATGCTTTGGGTCATCAATGTAAAGAACATAAGTTATTTAAAATTGATGTCATTGTTCCTACCTATTCCAAAAATGTCATTATGGAAGATGCCCCTAAGTTTGACGCTACTGACCATACTCCTCCCATGCAAGAAGAATTGGATCTCAAAGTTGATCAAGAAGAACCACTCATTTTTCTTCATGCTTCATTTGTTATTTCAACCCCACAAATCTTGAAACTTTCAAGTTACATCAAGCATCACAAAGTGGTAGTTTTGGCTGATAGTGGCAACACCCACAACTTTATTCACCAACGAGTGGATGAAGAACTCCATTGTTATGTCCACTTGGTGACCAACTTTCAAATTATGATAGCTAATGGCAGGCTGATGAGATGTGGGGGGTGCTATGAAAATGTGAGACTCCAGTTGGGTGACTATTATCTCAAAACTCATATGTTGGAAATAGATATGAGTAATCATGATACAGTTATAGGGACCAAGTGGTTATGCACATTGGGGCTAGTCATCATGGACTCTAAGGAATTATACTTTAGTTTTACACATGAATTTATGTTGACACAAACCCAGTCGACAGGGGTTCCCAACACTGTCGACGCCTGAGCCACCGCGATCTCCCTGAGCACCGGCCCAAACAAGTTTTACCCCATCTAGCAACACCTGCAGAGCAAATGAGGTCTCACCCGAGATGTTCAAGGGAGAGTTGACAGAACCATGTTGTCGCCGAATAAAGGAGGATGTTGTGCATCAATTGACTAACTTATTGCAACATGTCAGAAATAGATCTAAGCATTCAACTCAAGCATTAATCATAATTGCGACATCATTCAACAGGAACAAACCCATTATTGCAATAGATAAAACAGTAACGCATTAATTGCAACAAGGAAACATCGCATTCTTCATATATTCATATCACAAAATGCATTGCCACAGATAAACAAGAAAGACACAGGGATTCTGCTCAAAAGCTTTGTCACATCATATTATCTTTGCAAAAACCCAGATACAACAAGATATTCAACCTTCCACTTCGGATCAAGATCAAGATTTCACATTCATATTCTTCACCAAGATGATCTCTCCAAAGATATATGATCTCAATACTTACAAACCTACATCTATTTATAGGCTTACGCCTTTACATTTGTGGTCCACTTAAGCAACTACCTAACTACTTCTTAACAAACTTCTACAACAACTAACCAAAAATCCCACAAAATGCGGTCAAATGACTCGAAACCCCCCATAGTGTGGTCTAAATGACCCAAAATATACATGACGTGGTCCAAATGACCCAAAAATCCAAAAATACTTGTCGCCTTGCTCGTTACTTTCCTCCTTTCGTGGTACCTTTGGCCTTGTGCAGCATCTGCGATGCTGACTCACCAAACCGCCTGCCAACAATTTCATATTAACACCCTCAAAGGCCTCCAAGCAGGCTCTGATGAGATCACAAGTTCTCGTCAGATGGAACAACTATTGAAGAAAGGTCACTCAGGAGTTATAACTCACTTCCATGCCATATAGGCTCTGAACAACATCGCACTAGAAATCCATCAAGACTTTCCAAAGGTTTTGGACAAACATCAACATGTCTTCGAAACACTAAAGGGTTTACCCCCATCTCAAGACGAGCATGATCATGGTATTCCCTTGATTTTGGGTAGTGAACCACTAAATGTATGATTCCATAGACACCCATTTGCACACAAGAATGAAATTGAAAATATCATTCAGGTGCTATTGGAGGCAATAGTCATTCGTCCCAACACTAGCTTGTATTCGTCCCCAATGGTCACGATTTAAAAAAAAGAAGGCACTTGGCGTATGTGTCTTGATTTTCGTTCCCTTAGTAAGTTGACCACCAAAGATAAATTTCTTATCCCAATCATTGATGATCTCTTGGATGAACTCCATGGTGCCAAAATTTTCACCAAACTCGACCTTTTTTCAGGATACTACCAAATCAAGACGAAAGAGGCCAATATTCTGAAGACAAATTTCCGCACACATGAAGGACATTGTGAGTTTTTGGTAATTTCCTTTGGACTTTGTAATGCCCCTTCTACCTTTTGAGAGCCTCGTGAATAAAATTTTGAGGCCATATCTTCATGATTTTGTGATGGTTTTCTTTGATGACATTTTGATTTGCAGTAAAACTTGGGATGCCTATGTACAACATGTCGATAAAGCCTTGCAACCCCTTTAGGACCATTCTCTATTCATTAAACACTCCAAATGTGCTTTTGGCATCTTAGAGGTTGAATACATGGCACGCATACCTCCATTGTGTCAAATCGTGATCCCACATCCACCAACAAATTTTGGCAAGAACTATTTAAACTGCAGGGCACCCAATTGCAAATGAGCACATCTTATCATCCCCAAATAGATGGTCAGATAAAAGCAATCAACAAGTGTCATGAAACATATTTGTGATGCTTTGCATCTAAACAACAACACCAGTGGGCACAAAGGTTACCTTTGGCACGGTGATGGTATAATACTACTCATCACGAGGCTACAAAAATGACACTGTATGAAGTAATCTATGGCCAACAACCACTCTCCATGGTTTCTTATCTGCCAGGGACTTCTAAAGTACATGCGATCAATAGTCTGCTTCATAAATGTGATGTCACTCTTTACACACTTAAGGAAAATTTGGTAATGGCTAAAAATTGCATGAAACAACAAGTAGACCAACATTGCTCAGAGCATTCATTTGTAAAAGGCGACCATGTGTTCCTTCACCTCCAACCTTATTAGTAGGCCTATCTCAAAGTTAAAGGCCATAAGAAGCTCCCACCAAAGTTTTATGGTCTATATAAGATTGTTCGACACATTGGTCAAGTGGCCTACAAATTAGCCCACCTAGCACACTCTAAGATACACTTAGTATTTCATGTCCCTTATTTGAAGAAGGTCACAGTTCAAAAATTTTGAGTCCAAATGACATTACCAGAATTGGATGAAGAAGGCTCCATTTAGCTCCAACCAGAAGTAGTGAGCGTTAACTACGTCACCACACTATCAGTGAAGTTTTGATTCAATGGAAGGATACCTCACTAGAAGATGCTACTTGGGAACCATCAACAATTTCGCAGCAGTTTCCTCGTCTCCAACATTGAGGAAAATGTTCCTTGGAAGGGGGAGGGCATGTCAGGTTCCTACCCTAACCCCCTTATTTTATCAATATATAAGGCCATAAGGCCAATTAGATAGTTAGTGGGTAGTGACTTAATGAAAAATGCCCTCTTTATTGAATCCTTAGGTTGTTGACCCTCATTAATAGCGTAACCACAAGTGGTTAGGGCTTTGTCTATTGAAGCTATATATAAAGTAGTAAGCTATCTAATGTTTTGTCAAGAATTGTTATTGTACTTGGAGCTTTGCTCTTGGATATTGTCCCCTTAAAGAAGCAAGTGAACATAACTATATATTTTGAATATCTTTTATACAAACAATATTTTTTCTGAGTTCTATCTATTCTCTCCTTTGTTTTTTATGTTTTCTCCAAATTTTTAGTATAAATGTAAGAGTCTTAATCAATTTTTTTTTTCCCGCGAAAAAAAGCATACTATTGTTATTCAAAAAACTTAATCAAATAGTACATGATGTCAAGATACAAACTGTTATCTTCTCAAAAATGATGATCACAGCTATCCGCTTCTATCATCTGCAACAGTCAAACAAGATTAAATACAAATCCCCATAATCAAAAGAGATCCAAAATAGTCTCTTAGTAGAGAAAGTACATAGTGCTAGAGTCAATGAGCAGATCTTCACAATATTCATCCCAGTGTAAGAAGCCCTCCTCACCCTCCAATGTCTGCTTAGATAGCTGATCAACTTGAGAATTATATTCTCGATATATATGCTCTAGAGATATAGCACTGAAAGATCTCAATTCAGATTTCATTCTATTACACCAATTGACCAGGTTCAGCACCTTCAAGTCACATTCTCCTCTAGCCCATTTGATAGTAACTTGGGAGTCACCAAAGATATTAACCTTTACCAAACCAAAGAGATTAGCGACACGAGTAACACACCACAAGGCTAATAATTCAGCTTTCATATTTGTCCCTTTGCCACACTTTAGACGGAGATTGAAGTAGTGGTTTGAGTTGAGGAAGATAACACCCCCAACTCCACAGTTTCCCATGTTTGTTGCCCCATCAAATAAGAGTGCTGGTTCATTAAAAGAAAGCTGAAAATGTCCAATATCTCGCTTGATAGGAATGGCCCCATCATTCAGATACTTTAAAAAGAGAGATAAAGCAGAATTATAAGTGTTATCTATATTCAGAACATGGTTCTCAAAAATAGCTTTGTTTCTTTCCCCCAAAATGGCCCAGCAAATAAATATAGGGATGGTAGAGAATGTATTACATCTCATAATCCATGTATGTAAACTAGATTCAACACTACTGCCTCCCCACCGCTCAGTAATACCCAAAAATTGATAAAACTTCTTCCACAGAGAAATAGTGAAAGAGCATTCCAAAAACAAGTGAGATGATGATTCTGCATTGTTCTTACATATAATGCATTGGTTTGGCCCACTCCATCCCATCAAAGTAAGATTGTCCCACGTTTTAAGTTTATCCAGAAGCACAAACCAAATGAAGTATTTGAGCTTAAGCGGTATGTGCCAATACCAAATAACCTTGTACCATCAATGATTGGGGAAAATACACCTCCTTTTGATCATATAGCTATATGTAGAACTAGCAGTAATCCTACCAGTAGTCACATTGCCAACCCAAACCACTGAGTCTACTTCAGAACAAATACGAACCCCAACATCATTTAATGACAACACGTATCTTTCCCATTCACTTCTAAAATTTTGAGCAAGATGTAAATCCGAAGCATCAGCCCAATAACTTTGCATACTATCTTTTACGATATAATTCAGAGTAAAAACTCTAGCATTCCTCAATGACACTAACAGCTCGGGCGAAAGTTTATAATTACCCATCATACCAACAATAGGGTCAACGCCAACATCCACCTCCTGCCCGTCCCCGATTTTCTAGCAAAGCTCCACTGCAAGCCAACAATACACTTTCATGAAACCGTTCCACACAGGAGAAACCCCTCAAACAATTTTTCTGGGTGTCTTGAACCAATGAGAAATCTTGGTCTTAACATATTTTTGGTGAATAACCTTCGACCACAGAGAGTTACCAAATAAAGCCCTCCATAGGCTCTTCAGTCGCAGAGCAGCACTAAAAACCGACAGATCCTTTATGCCCCATCCACCTGAGGTAAAAGGAAGAGAGCTCCTCTCCCACCCAATCATTGATAAGTATGATTTTTTCAAAGCCCCTGTCCATAAAAAGTTAAAGATAATTTTTATCAATGAGTTGAGCATAGAACAGGGAACATGTAGTAGAGAAAACCAGTAGATAGGTGTCCCGATAAGAACTGACTTGAGCAAAGTGAGCTTACCTCCTATTGATAAGAGGCGATATGTTCAATGGGAGATACGAGCTTCAAATTTTTTTATCAACCAATGCCAATCTTTGATGAGGTAGCCATTCGGTTTAAGAGAAAAACCAAGATATGTAAATCCATCAACAATCTTGCAACATTTGTAAGGCAGTAATGTTTGTATAATTCTCACCTTATCAAGCCCAATAAGGTTCTCATATAAACAAGACTTGTGCAGACTAACCCTCATACCAGATGCTCTGCAAAAGAGATCTATAATGCCCTGATATACCCTCCATTCTTCCACCGAGTTAGAACCTGCAATTAATACATCATCCACGAACAAGGCATGTGTAATGAATAAATCTTTAGAAATTTTCAGACCTTTGATTTTTCCTTCCAGTTGAGCCTTCTTGGTGAGTCTACTCAATCCATCAATAACCAGCAGAAACAATAATGGGGACATCGAACAACCTTGACGAATGCCTCTAGAACAGCTGAAGAAAGAGGTGGGGGCACCATTGACCAGAACAACAATGTTCATAGAATTCACACATGCCATAATCCATCTGATAGCAAGCGCAGGTACCCCAATTTGTATCAAAATAATCCTGAGAAAATCCTAGCTGACTCTGTCATAAGCCTTCTCTAAATCCATTTTAAGAATGATAGCCTTCTACTTCTTACTCTTAACAGTGTGGAGTAACTTCTGTGTAATGCCAACAGCATCATGTATTTGACGATCCTGTAAAAAGCCAAACTGCTCAGGAGAGATAAATCTCGACAGGACAGGCTTCAGACGACCAACAATAATCTTTGATACAACTTTATATGCAAGGTTGCATAATGCAATAGGCCTGAAGTCTCCAAATGACTTCGGGTCATTAACTTTAGGAATAAGGGTAAGAAATGTAGAGTTCAAGGCACTCGAGATGTAACCCTGAGACCTGGTGTATTCCACCATATTCAAAATATCTTCGCTCATGATGTCAATGAAATGCAGGAATAGCTCAACGAACCAACCATCAGGTCCAAGGCTTTTCTCTTTAGCAAATAATTTAAGAGTGCTTTCAACCTCCTCCATAGTGATTTCCCTGCATAGATTTGTCGCCTCCTCATCATCAAAGACTCTAGGATAAAGTCTAGCCACCTGTAGTTGAGAGAGTAAGTCACAACTATTATCGTCCGAATAGAAATGTGTTTTAGCCAAACTTTTAAGATCCTTTTCTCCAGCAACTTCAATGCCATCCCCATCATAAATCTTCCATATGGTGTTGTTATTCCTCCTAACCGATGCATAAGAGTGAAAGAATCTAGTATTTTTATCACCAGATTGCACCCAAAGTGTGCGATTTTTTAATCGCCACTCTTTTTCTTCCTTCAAGGAAATACTCTCTTTTTCAGCTTCCAAATGCTTCAGAAGTTCAAAATTGTAACTATCAAGTGGAGCCTCCAGATTATAGGAATAAAGAATCTGCAGATGCGTTTCCACATCCAATAGATGCTGCCTATCCATATGTTTCCTCAGATGTATCCAATTAGTTACTTTTCCCTGTAGTACCTTCAACTTTGAGTAGAAACGGTCCATAGGATTTAAATCCTCATTGATATTCGAATTGAGCCATACACCCTTAACAAAAAGCACAAAAGCCTCATTGGAAAGCCAAGAACTATCAAATTTAAAAGGATAATTTTGATGAACAACACCCTCAACCAACTGCAAATAGATCAGCTAGTGGTTGGAAATCTTGATTTTGCCAACCCAAGAACGGTACCGACAATAAGACTCCAACAGTGAAGCTTTAACCAAAAACTTATCGAGCCTTTTATGGATACTTTCCAGTCCTCTTCTGCCATTGGACCAAGTGGGAGAGAGAACACTTGTACAGACATCAATCAAATCATTATGCACTGAAAACTCAGAGAAATAATTTGCTAAAGTATCCATCTGAGCATTAGACCCCCAAACTTCCTGTGCTAGTCTTGTAAAATTTAGATCGCCAGCCACAATAATATTAGCCTTATCCAACAGTCCAGAATTTTGTAAACCATTCCATAAAAGTTCACAGTGCTTATAGGGGGCATATCAATTTAAAATAGAGAGAGGAAGATCATCAGCTTTGCCGAAACCCTCCAATAGTATGCCCCAAGCAGTTTTGTAAACCAGAAAAGAGAAAAATCTCGGATCCTAGGCCACCAACAGCCCTCCCGACATCCCATTAGAACTAACCGCAGATACTTCCCAACCACCAGCAATACCAGCAACTTTGGCAATGGAAACCACATCCTCACACATGGTTTCTTGCAGTAAAATAATACTGGGGCGAGTAGTAGTAATAATGTTTGCAAGGGCCCTAACTCGTGCAACCCTTCCCAAACCACGAATATTCATAGAGAAAATGGACATTAGGGAACCCTATTTGAGGGGGAAACATCTCTAAGCCCCCCAGCATGAACAGAACTTCCCATCCCCCCTCCACCAAATCAATTCTCTCATAAATAGGAGTATGTCCTTGAATATCAACCCCACCCGATACATCCAACAACCTTCCATTCTTACGAGCTTTCCTCAAAGTAACGTTGCGAAATCTTGCTGAATTCACCGATTGTACTAAAGGATTAGAAGAGGGTTTTTTGGAGAAAATAGGTAAAGGGGTGAAAGACCCCTCCCCCTCCGGAGCCCCATAACCCGCTTCCCCTAAGAGCATCAAGTCTTCAGTATTAGAAGTACCCTGTGTCAAGATCTTCAAATCGGGCAAAACCCTTCCCTCAGATGACTCCCCAAGACAATCCATAGAACTCCCCAAGACAGTATTGGCATTTGGGGGCAAATCGTCCAACACCAACACAGAACCCTCCCCAAAGAGGTCTCGACAAGCTCTGGCCTTATTAGGATAGGAACCCTCTCTTAGTAGAGGAGGAACCACCGGCGGGTCTAAATTCAAAACAATATCACTCGAAGCCAACTTCCTATCAAGAATAGCTTCCGCATCCAAAATCACATTCATCTCGTCATTAGATATGTCAGGAAAATTGGGGATAGCGGGAATTTTAGACTTGCCTGTCACCGTAAAATAGTAGGAGTTGAAAGTACTGGACAGTGAGCTTTCGTATGGCCTGTCTGCTAACACAGGAAGCACCGAAAAGGCACCTTGAAATAATCAAGATGCTGATGCCAGACTTTAGAACCCCATTCCAACTCCACCTCCGCAAGAAGTCCTTTTGCCATTTCAAATGCTACCATCACTTTTGCAGACCGACGATCAAAACCATAGAGAGAGCAATTGTCCAACCTTACAAATTTCCCCACGGAATTAGCAATGCCAATCAAAATGTTCTCAGTCCACAGTTCGATTGGCAAACCTGGGATAAGTAACCAAAGATGACGAATACTCTGTACTTCCCATAATGGGTCGAATGCCACATGCCATCTTTTCAGACAGAGTGATCCATCTTTAAAACACCAGAAGCGTTTCAAAATGCAACCAACATGCTTAGGTTTGGAGAAAATAAGCATTACCCATCCATTGATAAGTTGGAGAACCCTCGGCAAGTCCCCAACAATGGGCATCCAATGCTTTCGCACCCACTCAACTAAATCCTTCTGGTCACTAGACGTGTATTCCAGCCTCCCGACAATGGCTCTGGACGCCAGCATTTCGATGCGCTCCATATTAGTTTCTAAGGGAATGGTGAAACGGTCCAAGCCCTCACATACTTTCAGGGCTTTAACCCGTCTCCGCTTCCTAGCTTTAGCCCCTTTGAACCGATTAGGCCATTCATCAGCAGTGATAGGGTTTAACTATGAAGCATGAACATCCGCCGTATCACCAGGTTGAAACCCTCCCTGAGTCGAGGCAGAACGAGGGGAATGAACGCTCGCACCGGCATATGGAGAAACAAAACCCAAAGTGTCGGGATGGAGACCCATGGCACTCGATGTGACCGGCAGCAGTCAGTTTACCAAGTACAATGACTGTAGAGGCCAACTGTCATCTCCAGACAAGAAATAGGGACACGTAAAAATAAAATAATGGGTAGGCCCTGCAAAATGATCGTAAGTGCCAACCTGGAGCCCACCTATACCAAAACAACAGGAATCACCCCAAAGTAACAAGGAAAGAGCCAAAAATAGAGGGAACCTGCACAAAGAAACGAAAATAAACCCAAAAAAACGGAATTGGGCCAAATAAGTGGGCACCCACATAAATGTGCTGAAAAAAACAATGAGCAAATATAGGCTTTTCGAGAGCAACCTCCGGACATAAGTAAGTCCCACTTTTTTTATACTTCGCTGGTACTAGGATAGTTCGAGAGAACCATCTTGACTCCAAGTCGAGGTTGCTCAGAAAAACGCCTCATTTACCCAAATCTTCAGTCCATTTCTGCAGAGTGTCCTGAAAAAACTCCTCCCAAAACCCTGCCAAACCCTAAACAGAGCCCCTATCTTCCTCATTATAGGGGAGCTCGTTGTTGTTACTGAGTCTTAATCAAATTTTACAACAATAATTTTACACTTGTGGATGATTAAAGTTAATAAATTAATTAAAAAAAATCTGTTTAAAAGAAAACCATAACAGTTTAAAATCTAACATTACTCCCATTGATATTCCACACATAAACCCACACACCATTGTGATTTTTTTTTTCTTTTAATATGAGATCAACCTAGGCTAGCATGGATTTGTATTGTAATTAACAATAAAAAAGCAAGGCATTACATGAATAGTGGAGGGCGCAACAAATGGTTTGCTTTTTTCACCTATATATTCTCTATTTGCTATGTGGTTATTCCTCTCTTCATCTCTTTGGATTTCTAGGGTTTAGGATTCCTGGTTTCTGAGCCTTCGAATTGTGGGAGCCTGATCTATCACTCACCCTGTAAGTACCCTTGTGTCAGTTGTTTTCAGTTAGGGCCTCTTGTTAACTCTGCGTTGCCTACTTTTTCATTGAACGACTTACTGATTGAATGCAAATCTTTGTTTCACAGCTGTATTTTTTCACGAGCAAAGACCATGGCGGTTATCTTCCCCAATCTGAGCACAGAGGCTGGTCTCAAGCATCTTGATGAATATCTTCTATCAAGAACGTTTATTACTGGGTATATCATCCATCTCCACGATTTATTCTGAAAATAATATTGACCTTGCTATTGTATTATTTTGATCTGCTTTGGGACTGAGCTCTTTTGTTTTAAATTATAATGGCAGGCATCAGGCCACAAGAGATGATATTACAGTCTATGGCGCCATTAGCAAAGTCCCTGGACCTAACTTTCCTAATGTATCTCGCTGGTACAGCCATATCAGTGCCCTCCTGTCTTCAAGGTACCGTTTTCTTACTATATACATATGGCAAAAATTGAAATTTAGATCTGCTTGTTGCGGTTTAGCATTATTTTTTGAATACACACGATATGTGCATGATTGGTGAAGTGGTTTGATTCTGTGGCCAGTGGGATGCGTTTAATGAAGTGGGTTAGGGCTAAATATCATTTAAGTGATTTTGTAGAAGTGGCACTGGTCAAAGGGTAATGTGCTGCAAGGCTTGAAGTAGGTTTAGGCCAATGGCTTGTCGGTTGAACTGGCGAAGAGGGTATCAGTAGCAGTTGGAGAAGCTGGTTTTCCCGGATTGTCCTTTATTTTGATTTCCCCCCAGCAAATTACAGGGCTCAAATGGCGCTCTCTGCCTTTTAGGCATTGAAAACCCACGTTTATATTGTGGCCTGGCACGTTTGCATCGGCCGGTTCGGAATTTCTGGTCATCACAGTCTCCATCTAGGATTTGCTTTTGATCATTGCCATCATGTTCGCCAGGGGCACTTTGCAAATCACCCGCGCCAAAAAGATCCAAGAAAACCCCACAAAATGGATGGGCTGGACGTTAAAAGCTCATCAGTATGCCTTGACATATACTGTAGAGAAGGTAGAAAATACATGTAAAGATGGTTGGGGCTTTGCTTTTTTCTATAGTGATTTTTGAGTGTTGATTGGTGCCCTGCAGTGAATGAATTGCGTATTGGGAGTCAGGATAGATGGTTTTAGAGCGCTGATTACCGATTTCCACGGGTTTTAGTGGGTGGTAGTATAAGTGGGGTTTTATCTGGTTTAGTGGGCTGCATTTGTTGGAGTGGTTTGGTCTAATGGTTAGTGGCTCTTTATATGGGGTAATTGTATGCATGCATAGTATTATGTCGTTAACTTACTATTGCTCCTCATATTCAAAATTGCGAATTAGTGATGCAAATTAAAGTGGCCTCATGTGCAAATAGGCAAATAGGTGATCCTAATTAAGGTCTTTCTATATTGCATTTAATGATCTACTCTTCTCAAGAAAGTCTGTTCCAAAATTACAATAAATTGAGATCCCATAACCAATGACTAGTCTTCATATATTATTATATTGTGTGCAGATGTCTTGCCTCTCGATGCAATACATCTTTACTAATGGCTATTCACTTCCAGAGAATACATTAATCTATCAAATCCATTTTGTTTGTACTATTTAGTGTATAATAATATAATTAATTGTTCTTGTGACAGTTTTCCTGGGGAGGCTATTGGTGTAAAAATAGAAGGAGCAGCTCCAGCTGCTGCACTTGTTACTGAGACCACAAATGAGGTTTGTATCTTGAGCTGTGTACTCAAATTTTCGTCAGTGAGATTTATTCTGTTCTATTAAATCAAAACACGTCTTTTGGTTTTGGAAAAATTGAAAATTTTGTATCTGTTACATGCAAGAGAAGGCTTGTAGGCGTGTCGTTTTTAATTTTCTAATCATTATGTTCTTTTAATCAAGGGTAACTGCCACTATTTTTACTGGTTATAAGTTTTTTATTTTTGTTCTGGCTTATAAGTCTTTTATTTTTGTTCTGGGAATTTCAGCACTCATTAGATTTTCTTTGAGATTTCTTGTAGCCTTTTTTCTTGTTGCTCTGAGAGGGTTCTATTTAAGAATCGC
Source organism: Larix kaempferi (assembly GCA_027924585.1). Lineage (NCBI taxonomy): Eukaryota > Viridiplantae > Streptophyta > Pinopsida > Pinales > Pinaceae > Larix > Larix kaempferi. The sequence continues at coordinate 5,717,016 of BSBM01000339.1, forward strand.
CGCTTATACCAGATTACAATTGACTTTGTGTTCATAGCCATATCCTTTTTCTTCCTTGTCCGTAAGAGAAGAGTTGAGAAAGTGCTTTTTCCCCTATTTGGGGTATATTCTTAACCTTAATGGATATTGTTCATATACTATTGGAGTAAGAAAAATCCATTCCTATGCATAAATCACGAACCTTCACTCAAGACAATGAATCTGGCTTGTGTAGATAGGAAAACTTAGCAATGTTGATATAGATATTCCTTCTGGGTAGAGAGCCTGAAATCTCAGTTATGTAAAGCTGCTTAAAGCAGGGATGGGTTAATTTCCTTCTGGTTAGATCATCGTCAGGAAAATTTCCTCGAAAGTACTGAACCAGTGATTTGAAATGTAAAGAGAAGCTATCTGTTATGCGTCAATTGCAGATTGGAGCATAGTCCTTAAAGAAATTATATTTTTGTGGAAGTTCTCTGAGCCCCACATTAAGGCTGTTTTTCACATTAAAACTGGGATGGTCTTCTAACAGCGATGGATGTGGAAACCCTCTCGATGAATGTCTCTTCCTGAAAAGTTGAGATTGATGGCAGCTCTGTCCATAGAAGTTAGTTGGAAATTCAAATCTCTTTGAGCTACTCATTTGAGTATGTGTTCTGTAACCTGATTTTTCTCTGTCCATTATGCATCAGCATTGTTTACTTGTATGAAACTGCAAGCAGTTCCGGCTGGTACTGCTCTGCCAAAAAATACTCCTATAGGATACTGGGATGGTCTTCTGACAGCGATGGATGTGGAAACCTTCTCGATGAATGTCCCTTCCTGAAAAGTTGAAAGTTGAGATTGATGGCAGCTCTGTCCATAGAAGTTAGTTGGAAATTCAAATATTTTTGACCTACACATTTGAGTATGTAACCTGATTTTTCTCTGACCATTATGCATCAGCTTTGTTTACTTGTATGAAACTGCAAGCAGTTCCGGGTGGTACTGCTCTGCCAAAAAATACTCCTATAGGATAAGCTTCCTACGGGGATTTCTGCTCTTAGTGCCATATTATCTCTCAGTAAGAGGCACAGCCAGCTCTCGATGAATGTCTCTTCCTGAAAAGTTGAAAGTTGAGATTGATGGCAGCTCTCTCCATAGAAGTTAGTTGGAAATTCAATTCTCTTTGAGCTACACATTTGAGTATGTGTTCTGTAACCTGATTTTTCTCTGTTCATTATGCATCAGCATTGTTTACTTGTATGAAACTGCAAGCAGTTCCGGCTGGTACCGCTCTGCCAAAAAATACTCCTATAGGATAAGCTTCCTACGGGGATTTCTGCTCTTACTGCCATATTATCTCTCTCAGTAAGAGGCACAGCCAGGCTCTTGTAGACCTGAACCTATAGAGTTAAATGATGGAAATCCTTTGCCAATCCATAAATGAATACCTGTTATTACCAATAAATAATTTCTGTTATTTTTTAATGCTCACAAAGAACGGAAATTTGGCTTTCTGTGACACCTACTTGTTTCTAACCTCTATTTTACATCTGTTTAGATTACAACTTATAACCGACCATATGAGTTATTCAGGATTGCAGTGGCATATTTGAGTTTGTGAACTAGGCGATTTACATCCTGTTTCAGGGTCATGCATTTACTTAAAATTTTATGTCTTGTTTTCAGTCTCCTCCTAAAGATGAAGAAGATGATGATGACTTGGACCTTTTTGGTGAGGAGACCGAGGAAGAAAAGAAGGCATCAGCAGAACGGGAGGCATCTAAAAAAGCATCAGGCAAAAAGAAAGAAAGTGAGCATCTATTTGTTTGCCTCGATCTCGTTTCTTGAACCATCTTTATAATTTCCAGTTGCATTTGGCTTATTTGACTGAAAATTATGTGCCTTCAGGTCCCATCTATTGACGTGGTTGTATCTGTTTAAAACATTAACAGGTGGAAAGTCTTCTGTTCTGTTGGATGTGAAACCTTGGGATGATGAGACAGATATGAAAAAGCTGGAGGAGGTTGTGAGGAGTGTGCAAATGCCAGGCTTGTTTTGGGGAGCTTGTATGCCTTGTCACTCTAGATTTATTTTGATCTTTTATCTATTTTTATTGACCTTTCTTTGGTCATGAGTGGACTTTAATATAATTTCTATGCAACTGTTGGTTCTATATTGCTTGTCTACTGATTCTGTTGAAACTTACATACATGCTTATGAATTGCAGCAAAGCTTATTGCTGTAGGATATGGTATTAAGAAGCTCCAGATTATGATGACCATTGTAGATGATCTTGTGTCTGTTGATGATCTTATCGAGGACCGCCTAACTTCTGAACCAGCAAATGAATACATTCAGAGTTGCGACATTGCTGCATTTAACAAAATCTGTGAGTTTAGATCCCTTGCTACATTACTTGATCTGTGAGAGTGGGCTTGGCAGTATACAACTTTCAAAATGACAGTAGAAGCATGTCTTCTGTATCCTATTCTCTTTTTTTGGCCTTTTTCACTGTTATTATGATTCTTCTGAATTTATAATCTCCTTGTTTTGCAGAATGATGCAGGAAACTCGGTTTCAAAAGACTGCACAATGACCAACCGTGGAGGTTAATATGTATCGTATTGTTTCGATGCCTAAAAAAACCATCTTGCTGAGATGGATTCGTGTATGAGGAATGGAGTTTTTGGCTTTTAATGAGTCTTTTTAAGGGCATGCATGCCCTAATAACGGGAACTTGGTTGAAATTTATTTTTAATTGAAGCGTTATATTCATGATCGTATTTTATATGAGAAACGTATATTCTGGCATTCAATGTGGTTTTTAGCACATGCTGTGAGTAGAAACTTGGTTGAAATTTGATTGTATTTAAGATAATATATATCTAGAGGTATTTTTTGAGGACATATTTGTGAACGCTTCACAAATAACGAATTATGTAGCTTCGCCAACTTAGTAAAATGTTTTCGAGGCCATGTATTCACTCTGCATATGTTTATGAATCATCATATTTCTCAGTTCTTTGGTACATGCCTAATTTTGATTCTCTGGAAATGATCTCATCTGGAAATGATATTGATCTTTAAGGGATACAAGAACTTCACTGGTTTACTTGTGCATCTTGAAGTCAACTCAATGCTACATTTTTGACACATTTATTGCCATGTTTTTGTGTGCGTGTTCTATGTTATTGTACCTGACTGGAAGAAAGCTTTAAACCAGTCTAGTCTGCATGCCACGTTTGAAAAAGCAACTTAGATTAGTACTTATGTGGGGTTACTTGAACTAGTTTAAAACTTCTCAGGGTTCGTTGAGTTAGTTGAATACGCTGATTTACTAGCTCCAGTTGACTTAATTGTTGGTCCTTGTCTTTGTGTTTATGTTGAAAGCGGGTCTTGTTTTTCTTAATTTGCCTTCCACCCTGAAGATGAGTGACGAGTTCACTGGAAACGTTTCGTATATTTTGATGATGATGCTAATGGTTAAATATTTCATGTCAGGTTAAAAGTTAATGTCAAGTTAATGATAGTTAATATGTCAGGTTAAGTAAAAGTTAATGTCTAAGTTAAAAGTTAATGTCAAGTTAATGTTAATGTCGTGTGAAAAATACCAATTTTGGTCTAGTTAAACTTAAGAAATTAATTGATTTTGTTCTATTTAACCTAAAAAAATTAATTGATTGTCTGTAACAGTTTATTCCTATGCTCAAAAAATAAATTAATTGATTGTCTGTCACAGTTTATTCCTATGCTAAAAAAAACTTAAAAAAACTAGAAAATTCTTAACAAACAATCCTAAAAAAAAACTTAAAAAAAACTGGAAAATTCATAACAAAATAAAAAATGAGTAACAAGTTCACTTTAAACGTGTCTAATAACTAGAGAATGCATTAATAACTAGAGAATTTATCGTGTTTTACGGGACTTTTCTTTTTCCTTTTATTATTGCAGTCACTTACATGACCTTTTCTTTACGCGTCTTCCAACATTGTTTTTACTTTTATAAAGAAAATGGCATTAGCTAAAAGAGCACTAAAGCTGGTCTCTTTACATTCCATCAGTCATAGGTGCACTGGCGCATCATTTAACCCAGAAAAGTCCAATCCTTAACAAAACTACAGGCTATATAATTTCTTTTTCAAAAGATTTTTTTTTGTTTCAAATGACAAAAACCTGTTAGTATTACTATTCATTTTGAATCAAAGATGTTAAAGATAAGAACATCTGATAACAATCGTTTCTTGTCAAAAATAACAAAAGACTATCCACCCCCTGTCCCAACAAAGTTCTAACATATAAATCCTTTATCCAGCAGGAAAAATCTAAATTAAAGTCCTAAAAAAACGCTACTGTCATCCACCAAAACCATCTAATACAAATAAAATCTGCTGAAAAGTGCTAGTTATCACTAGACAAAAGTAGACCTAACTGTATACAGTACCATACCATTCTTCAACTAAGTAAACCTTGCCTTTTCTTGGATTGAGATTCATTCTGCAGACTTGTTACTTTTTTTTTCTTTATGTTATTTTTTTATATTTTATTTGAACTTCAGTCCATCTCTCGCCATCTTAACTCAGGTTGACCCTGAATGGAATCAATTTTACTGTTTGAAATTTCGGAAGGGCTTGATTCTTTTCCACTCTGATCCAAATGCTTGTGTATGATTCCTTTCTCTTTCACTCTGATCCAAAGGCTTTCTGTATTTTTCGGGAAATGCTAGTACATTATTCTTTGGAGTTGATGGAATGATTCATCGTCTATCTGAAGCGTTGCTTCTTGGCATCTATTCTAATCTTTTTTTTTGATTTGTGCCTTCTTGACATAGTATTTTGGGTGTCTAATTGCTTCAATTAGTTGCTGCTTAGGAGTTGAAGATTCATCGTCTCTCTGAAGCGTTGCTTCGTGGCATCCAGTCATAACCTTTTAAAATATCCATATGGAAATAGCGGATTCCTTGTTTTAAAAACGTCTTTTAATTTTTTGGAGTTTGACTAAGGGAGTGTTAAGGATGCTTTCACATGAGACGATCGCTTTTATTTTTGGATGATTCTGTTTTCATGTTTACCTGTACGTTCAGCAATTATTGTGTTTATGGTGATACACATTTTGTGGGCCAGTTTTATAACATTCCAGTATACTAGTATACAATACTAAGAAATTGGAATTTACTAGTAACAAGAGCTGCTCCAATAGGCATTGCACCGGTCTTGTCTTTTTGTCCAAAAAGGGTTTTAACTTCAGATTTTGTTTATGAAAATGATAGGCAGTCAATTCTCATAGTGTGGACAACCTAGAATACGAGGAAAGAGGAAGGATTGTATAGTTGGGCGTCTCCACAGGAATAATCTTGAATCTCATACCAACGGAAACTGATTGTGTACAAACATACACACGAACATACATGCACACAAATGTGTTTGTCCAGAAAGGGTCGAGTCACTTTAGTTTAGTTTGTGGTATTCCTATACGAGGAAAGCATTCCATGTTCATAGCCTAGCCTAGGGAAAACATGGAACATGTCTCCATGGACACAAACATCTGCAATGGGCATTGTACATATTATGGCATATGCATCCAATTGAAAGATAATTCACCGTAATTAATGTAGAAAGTAAGCTAACTGTCATCCAAATCACGCATGGAATAAGCGATGAACCAATCCATAAACAATGTCACTCAGGGAATCAGTGCAAATATAATGCAATGTCACTCGGGGAATCGGTGAAAATATAATGCAATCACATGAAATCAGTGGTTAAACCATCAGGGAATCAGTTATAACATAATGCAATCACATGAAATCAGTGGTTACAATTCTATAATTATGAAAATCTTCATACTAGGAAATCCCTACGGTGTGGTTCATTCTCCTACTCTGGTTCATTATCTCCTACTCTGGTTTATATAAAGTATTTGTCGTTTTGACCAACAAACTTTATATTGCATCACATCTGAGATAACATCTTAGACGATGGAGAAACATCTTATAAACTGGTTAAGCAATTGTCAGCTTTAAAGCCTTAAACTTTGGATAGTTAAATTCAACAAGCTTTTGATTGGGATGATGGAGAAATATCTTAGACAAATTGAATTAACCAGCTTGTTTGGGAGGATGGAGAAATATCTTAGACCAATTGAATTAACCAGCTTGTTTGGGATGATGGAGAAGTATCTTAGACAAATTGAATTACCGGTTAAGCAATTGCTTTAAACTTTGGATGGTTAAATTTAAGAAATATCTTAGACAAATTGAATTACTGGTTAAGCAATTGCCAGATTTAATCAAGTTTAAACTTTGGATGGTTAAATTCAATGGATTATGGTTTGAATCTTCGACTTTTAAGAAAAGTTAATTAATTAATGAGATGTATAATTATCCCATACAATGCAATTGGCAGATTTAATCAAAATTTAAACTTTGGATGGTTAAATTCAATGGATTATGTTTTGAATCTTTAGACTTTTAAGAAAAGTTAATTAATTAATGAGATGTATAATTATCCCATACAATGCAATGGAACATTTTAGATTCACCAGAACATTTTAGTGTTAACCACAAATAATACCCATTTTCATTTAGACATTCTATAATTAAATTTCCTTAAAATGTTCAAACTTTTTATTTCCTACAAAATGTTTTCATGGTAGGGAGTTGGAAGTGATTGAACATGAAATGGAAATATTACAGGGGGATTAGTGTCCACTACAAAATGTTTTCATTGTAGGGAGTGGGAAGTGATTGAACATGAAATGGAAATATTAGAGGGGGATTAGTGTCCATGTTAGGTGTGAGATCGGATGTGATTATGGTGTGTTGGATTGTTTTAGTGTAAATACTTTTTGAAGAACTTCAAATGGATTACTTTATTGACTAGGGAGTATATATTTTTTTATCCATTTAAATGTAGTTAATATCTTTAATGGTGTAAAGGTATATTAATAGAATCTAGTGTAGATTAAACATTATAACATTCAATTATTCCTACTCAAGTTCTCACTAGAATTTATTTCTAAGCGAAATACAAAATTGAAAAAGTCGACAAAAATCTTATCTTAACCTTAGATTGGTGCTTAAAAGATTATGGTCCAAACCATCTTTGATATAAAGACTTGAGACTTACACCTTAAGGGATTTGATCCTTTTAAACACTTAAAAACTAAGATTAAGATAAATATAAGCTAATTTCTTATTATATTTTAAATTTTAACTTTACTTTTATTAGTAGTTTATTATTTCATGATGCATTGAAACATTTTATATTGATCACAAATAATACCTATTTTCAATGAGACATTTCATATTTATATTTCCAAAAATGTTCAAACTCTTTATTTCCTATAATTTTTTTTTCATTGTAGGGAGTGGAAAGTGATTGAACATGAATGCCTTGGAGTGTGCTCGATTGCCTTGCCATAAATGCTTTTTGAAGAACTTTAAATGGATTACTTCATTGTTAGGGAGTGTACATGTTCTTTTGCATTCAAAAGTATGTAATGTCTTTAATGGTGTAGCTAATGTCTTTAATGGTGTAAAGGTACATTAATAGAATCTAGTGTAGATTAGACATTGTAACCTTAGATTAATAGAAGCTTGTTTCTTATGCATCTTTAATCGTCATTTCTGAGTTTTAGTTAGCAATAGTGGGCGTGTTTCTAAGAGAAGGCAGGGCCCCTTCCTCTAAAAAACAACACCATTGTGTGTTTAATTTGTTTACAAAGTAGTGTGTATGTGTCTTCATTTATTTCTTATGTGTGAATACGTTCGGGTTTTCTAAAAACGATATACTTTGTTTTTATGAATGTTTTCCTGTAGCTTATAATTTTCTCAGCATGTTTCTTGTAACGTAGTGGTCTGGTGACTTGATACAAGTTTCATTTTTGATAATGATAGAATTGATATTTGAATTGGTGTGGTGTTTTAAATAGATTTTACTTCATGCTTTTCTGAATCAGTATCAACTAAAGAAGAGACTTGCAGAGTATTGTTAGCTATCTTAACATGGATTTAAATAATAAAATAATATTTATGAATTTTGGAGGAAAAAAAGAAAAAAAAAACCTTTTTTCTTCGTATTTTCAACATATCTCCTTGTCGTTTTACTCAAATTTCGAGTGGGAGCACTAATTTCTCTTTTTTTGTGGGGTGGAGTACCTCAAAAGTATGCAACGTGGGTATTCGTTGGATGTGGAATTTAATTCCGCATCCAATGAGTGCTCCCGCTTGAAATTTGAGTAAAATGATAGGGAGATATGTTGAAAATATGAATTAAAAAAGTAGTTTTTTTAATGTCAAATATGCAATGTCAACCATTCTTGTTGACTCATTTCTTGAATTTAATGGCTCTTTTTCTTATGAGGTGGATTGTTTTCTTACGAGGTGGCTTGTATCCTTACAAGGCCCATTTTAGACCCCAAATTTGCTCTAATGATTCTTTATGTCAAACCATAATCACAAGAACACTTGATTAGAGGAGGGAAATATATCAAATCTTGATTATAGCAATGAAACAAGTACAATATATACCTTCTCAATGCTCAACACCTTATTGAGCTTGAAGATTTCGGTCTCTCTACTCATGCATTCTTACGATTTCACTCTAGTCCATTGGATGTATATGAAGGGTGAAGTTACTTGAGGGCGACAACTTCAATATTCAAGGATACACGGGTCAACAACATGGATTGCTAATGGATAGGGATGAAGGGTGTGTGAGTGATTACTCCAGCATAACTTTGGATGTGTAGGTGTTCCCTTGAGTCCATTTCATTTCCTTCTTATGTTTGGAGAAAATAGTTCTAAATGGTTACTAGGTGGTTTAGGGAGTCACAAACATGAAAAATTGATTTTGTAAACTTTCCAACTTCCATAATTTTGAATTTTTATATTTGTTTCATGGCATTATTGGGAATTTGCGTTGTATTCAAAGGAAACCTATGAATGATTCACATCCTATCCAAAGGAATGGCATGGATTTTTTGTTTTTGAGTTTACAACTCTTATAATTGAATGAAGTGATGTTGGGATCTCATTTTCAATGACCAGGGCCATCAATAGGGGTCAAATCATAGGTTCTTCCATCCATAAGTATCCTTTTTGTGAGCGAATAGTGACACTTTTGAGTGTCATCATTTGAATTGTCGTCATAGACAAAGAAGTGCCGATTTGGTCTATAACAGATGCCCCTAATGTGTGAGGTTATAAGGGAACATGATGTCCAAAATACATTATAATAAGTAGTGGAATTGGATGCATAGCAGACAAGGATGGTATTCCAAGACTCTTAGTTCTGACAAAGTACTTACAACAAAGATATAGGTGTTAGACATTCTTTTCCCTGAGATGGAGATATCCATGCTTGAAATGATAGAACATGGACGCCACATAGCATACACCGCGGATCCATCACATATGTAAATGATGTAGTGATCATGGCCACAAAATAATACATAGTGGATCCATGTGAAATATGGAGGTGGATCATGACCACAAAGATGATACACAGTGGATCCATGTCAATTAAGAGATCATAGCCACAAATAGATACATAATGGATCTATGTCAATCTAGAGATCATAGCCACAAATAGGTACACAATGGATCTATGTCTCAAAATGCATTAGGAGAACAATATGTAACTGAGTTGAGTAATGGTTCTCCCAATGGTACCAGTGTCATACGAGGTGTGGTACAGTCTTACGCAACTCAAGTAATAGAAAAATGTGAGGATGCTATTATTGGCTCGAGGTCTTCCATCCAAACCGCCGAGAGTTATGAATCCTACCCATGTGAATATAGGATTTGAAGTTGAACATAGAGGACATTATTTGATTATTGGCCATTGATGGATACCATTAACAAGCACGAGGAAACCATCGATGATGATGCTGGGAACCAAGGTACTTTGTACATTCTAGCAAGTGTGAATATAGATTTCTTGGAGTCGAACACTTGTAGAATCTATCGAGTAGGAGACATTGATGTATTCTCAGTACCAAATAGCGAAGGAACCTGCTACTGATGACTACAAGCACCAAGGTACTATTGAGACTCTAGATCTTGTTCCTAGAGCATGACGAGTTGAATTCGATGGGAAGAGACCCATTTGAAGGGAGGCATTAAGGAATGCCCATATCCAACACGAAGAAATATCAGGAACTGATTTGATTGGGGAATGGACTGGGACAAAGTTTTGCAGAATGTACCACCAAGTATGTCTCTTGCATGCACCATATGTAAATAGCGCACATAAGAGACCCCCTGAGAAATGATTGATAATCAAAGCTATTGATAGGGGCGATGACTTCCACCAATGATGAAAATGGAATCCAAGGTACAACTTGAATCCCAAACTGTGAATAGATTTTTTGATGTCGAACATCATGGGAAACCACTCAAACATTGACCAATGATGTATTGTTAGCTATTGAGTGCAAGGTTACCTGTCAATGATGTAAATAGGGCCAGTGTGATACAACTCTAGTTTAATGCCTTAGAGCAAATGAGTCGTCATCAATGAGACAAATCCCGCCCGTGAGAAGTCAATGGGGACCTTCCACACAAGCACGAGTGCAAAAACTGATTTCAATGATACATGATTAGAACAGATTGACACCAGGGAATGATCAACACATGAGTTCAAGGAAATTGCATAATGGCCGAAACAACCTATATCCTTGAACAATGAGCATGACACAGTAGTGACTTGGACAATTTTTGACACAAAGGGCCTAACGATACAAATCCACAATATAGGAGACATTGACATATTCTCCATATGATTGGAAGAGTAACCAACCATAGGAGTAATAACTCTAAGATCAAGGATTAAATCCTATGGCCAAAAACTAGAACCCAACTTGTTGAGAGACCCAAGACTGATGCTATGTTAAAAAAAGACTTGACTTGCTGCTACGAAATAACAGACATTTGAGTTCTCCGCCCCTTTTTTTTATAATATTCTCCCGGGGATCGAAATCAGTAGAAATAGGGAACAAAGTAACTAGAAAGATTTGTGATTATTTGAAACTTTTCAAATTTATCTTTCTATAGGGACCAGCTAGAAAGTGAGCAAGTATTCTACGATTCGGGGCCTTCACTAAAAAAAAGAGAGAAGGGGATAAAAGAGAAGAAACCAACGTAGATGCTATGGGTACGATAATAAATTAGGGTTTTATTAAAAAGAGAAAAAAAAGAGGAGAGATTTTTAATTCATTTTTCATATTATAAAGTTTGAAAAAGAATAACATAATGCTATAGTACATTGGAGAAGATGTGTGTCGCATGGCGTGCAACTACATTCCAAGTGCACGGAACATACCTATGCAAAAAATGCAAAAAATGGATGTGCAGGATGTGGATGCTTTTGAAGCATGTCATTTTGGTCAGGGTAGTAAGATGTGATTGCGAAAAGTAGCAAAGGCAAGCGGTCTTAGGAGAATGCATTGGTGGTAAGCGACAATGACATCTGTATATGCAAATGCAATAACACATAATGCAAAAAGTTGGAGAGTCCCTTAGGTGATGGTTAGAATAAGAGTTAAAGAGGGTCATGAGGTTTCATCTTGATGACATGGTGGGGCTAATTAGGGAGTCTCGAGACTAACACAAACTTCGACATGGGTACCATAAGAAAATGTGGTTCTAACTAGGGTACCCATGAGTTGGTAAGCTCTAACATGAAAATTACAAATTTTTTGAGGACAAAGGGCTATTATCGCAATTCCACATGTTGTGATCCTAAGGCATGAAAATAATGGAAGGGTTGATGCAAATCATGTATTATGGATATGACCTTCCCTATTCTAGTTTAGGACACCTACCTTTTAATCAAATCACCAATTGGGAAAAATGACTCTCCGTTCTCGTTCTCCTGTCCAAATTAGTCAAACCAGGAAAACATGACATTAGTATTAGTTGGCAGTTGTTAAAATAGGGTCAAAACTATACAAAAGTGCCTAAAAATTTGATATAAACAAAATAATATAGTAAAAATAAATTACAATTCATTTTTACCATAGTTTTTACCCTTTTGGAGCTTTTATGCCCTAGTTTTTCAACTGTTGATTACATAGTCATCGGGCCACCAATCGAGCTTTTGTCAGTTCCATGTATTTTTCTCATCTCCTACCCTTCATTTTCATCCATATTTTATAGATTTTAGTCCATTATTTTGGTTTTTATCCTCATTTTAATTCTTAAATTGTGCATTCGTGCCTAATGATCTTGCAGGGCACGAATGACTCATGTAATATTCAATATTTTTGCAGTCAAAATTCTAATGATGAGTGACCTATTCATTGTCTACTATTCTACCCCACTACAATGTCAAATTGAGAGAAGGATTATAAACAAGCACAACTTAGAAATGAAGTATATTAAGCATGGTTGAATCAATGACCTATTTAATTCCCACTATGTCTCGAGTCATCAATTTAGAATGTCTAGAGTAATACTAGTTTTCACATGTTGGGGATAAAGGAAGGAAATATGAGTTGGCATGGATGATTTTTTACAGGATACTAGTGTTATAGAGGGAATTTTGTTACATGCATTCCAACAAGATGAGCTAGGGGATGATGATCATATCATCGATTCCTTCTTTAAACTCCTAAAATCTATTTACATGATCCCTCTTTTTGGACATGGGTCACAGTCTACCCAACTAGGGACAATAATGTTGGTCTACAACTTGAATGCAATGTATGGTATGCCAGATGCTTGTTTTTGGTCACTTTTGAGGTAACTCACCATTAAGTACCCTATATTTTGAGGACTCTTTTCACATAATCAACATTGAAAAGGGTTAATTTTATACATGCTTGATGACAATGCACATTTCTATTTCCCACACATTGTAAGATACTCAAAGATAAGGTACTTCTGAGTGATAATGTTTTTTCCAGTAGCTACAAAGTGGCAGAGCAAATGTTAAAAAGTTTGGCTGTTGTGTACAAATCATATCATGCATGTTCAAATGATTGTATTCTATATAGAGCTGAATACACATACAAAGATATATGTCCATAATGTGGGCATGATAGGTACCCTAAAAAAAAACAAGGGTAAGGCACATGGTCCTCCTTATAAGATATTGAGGTACATGCTTATATAATTCCAAGGATTCCAAGGTTCTTTTGTTGCAAAAATTAGCCACATTATATGGGTGGCATGCTTTGCATATAGGTAAACCAAAAGTTATGTGAATCCCAACATATTCAATAGTCCTGAATCATATATGTTGATTTCTAACATCGACATGATTGTGAAGTGTTGCAACATGATGTACAAAGTCTGCTGTCCCCAGTAGTCAGTTCGTTGATGTCTTTATCTCATGTATTCGTGTCTAAGTTCACTTTCACGATCCATGCCCCTTACGCCACTCTTGGACCACTTAACTAGTCACGCCAATCCTGTATAATTGTCAAAATCCATCATACTTGGAGATCAAGTTAGCTCAAATTTTCTTTTCATATGTCAACACAGTAGCCTTAGGATAGCTCCATTATACTAATCATCAACGTCTTCAATTGTGTTTACAAAAGTTTTGTCAAAGCCTCATGATTATAGTGTGAAGATTTCTTTAGACATTGGTTGGTTATGCTCCACTTTCCTCAAAATATCGATTGAGGATAAAAGGACCGCAAATTCGCAATGCCAAACGAAGATAAGGTTAAACAGATGCTGACTGCTCCCATGGAGCGTACGTACATGGCATGGGAAAGAAGAGGCTGTCATTTATAATTACATTTATGTTTAAGCACAATGTGATTTTCATGTTCACTATACAAGATCCACATGTAATAATGAGTTATATCTGTGTTAATTTACAACCATCCGAAATGAAATGGTGGAAGGATATTCTCGAGTGCTCATTCATATAAGGTTTCCTTCGCTATCAACACCTTCAATTCATTGAGCAAGCACGCTGTGACCCATACTCAGTTGGATATTCCTTTTCCTCCTCACATCGTGCAAGGAATTGATCTCCCATCGAGGATTCAACTGGAAGCTTCCATCCTTCGTTTACGAGGTGTTGTGTGCGGCTACTAGGTAGAGAGGAGCCATGGGGGCAGAGGAGGTTACATTTTCAATTTAAATTCATCACATACCAACGTTTATATACAATAAAGCAATCACAAGATATACAGGCGGCTACTGAGTGACAATATACAGATAACTGCGCACTTCTATATGACTTCAACTGTACATATGACTAAGCGATGTCTTGATCAGAGAGTTTTGTTGACAATGTGAGTGACCCAAAGGAAGGGTGTTATGATCCCAAAATGTTAGGAACAATCCTAGTGGAGAAATGGAGAAAAGGTTCTTAGTGGGATACTTTAATAAGGAAGCATGCAAAAGTTATAGTGGAAGCATGCAAAAGTTATAGTGGTAGATGGGCATCCTTATCTCCATTGCTGATTTCCTTCATCCAATGTGCATGGGCAAAGTCAAAGGTTGACTTTGCTCCATGATCGTTGGATGGAGGGAATCAGCAATCGAGATAAGCTCAGGCATAGTGGATGATACAATTTTTTGACGTTTTCAACTTCAATGTAAGAGGAAATCACTCCTAGAATTTTGGAGACACCTCAAAAAATCATAACTGTATTGTGGAAGAACATTCTGTGTGGACATTGCTAGCAATAAAAAGTTTTGGAGGAGAAATAAACTGTCGAGTAGTAACTTACATAGATTGGAGGTCTGAGATTGGAAGAAACGATGACAGGAACAAAGCAAATATGTTCAACAACAACATAAATTTGTAAAGCAGGGGAGATCCACATCAAAGAGATTGAGAGATCCTTGCATTGAGACGATCGACTCAAGGAAGTCTAATGTTTATGGGAACACAACATGCAATCCGAAGATGGTAATAAAGTCGTATTGCCACTCAAGTGGAAGGAAATGAGCCAACAAATAAACAAAACACAGGGAAACAATGTTTGACAGTGATGGTGGAAGAGTTTGATACAACATAAAATGATGCAGCACAGGGGCTGCACTTAGAGCCCCACAATGGAAGTCTCTCAGCGCAATAAAAAAAGAGTTGTAGCATTCAACGAAGTTGCAGCTCACAAAGGAGTTGCAGCCTCAATAGAGTTGCAACCCATAAAGGAGTTGTAGCTCATGAAGGAGTTGCAGCATTCACGATTGTACCACACACACAACTCCAATCACAACATTTGTCAATAAACAACAAATAAATAAATCACCGAAGATAACTCAACTCCGAAATTAATAACACAAATTCAAATAAGTTTTATTGTTTTTCATGACAAATGTTTACAACTTATGCTCCCTACATAGAGCCACACTTAGGCTTCTGTTCGCTCCCTATACCATGTCAAAACGTGAGAGCTCACACTGCTCACTAACCACACAAAATGCTGGTTTGAGCCCGGGACTCCATACCCACTATGGCCAAATGCCCCTCTTCCACTACAAAGTTGGAACCATCTCAGAAAATTAATGCAAAGGAAGAACGCCCTCTTCCAAGCCAACGAGAGGAAAAGCCCTCTCTCCTTCACAGATAAGGAATTTAATATCTTTAGATGGGAATCTGAAGGGATGAATGGTTCAACTACCAGGAAATGAATCACTCCATCTCTGTCTGCTGTTACAATTATGCTTGTAACTGCCTTCCAACACCATGTGTCAATCTCCTCCAACACAACTTGAGTCCATATCCTGTAACTGCTGTGACTTTAATTTCTTTTATGTCGAATGGTCCACATATTGGGATCCTATTCATTCACTTCATGATTTGTAGTATCGTTTTATTTCAACCAACCACTAGTATCAACAACCACTAGTTGCAGTGACGGATCTGTAGCAATACTAATAAGTAGCATCACTGTATTACTTTCTGTAGCAGCCTGTAGTAACAAAAACTGTAATATCCTGAAGCAGATCCTGTAGCAGCTTCCTAATGCCTACCTACTCCAAGTAAACTAGGTGTGCATGATATCCCACTACACCAGAGATGCTCCTGCATTAGACTCCGACTCCCCTGGTTGAAAATTTGTGAGCATCTTGCTCACGTGATTATTGATAAATCAACAAACATTGAGAGAAAAATAAAATTTATTTCCCTTCTTCTTCCTCCTATGGCACACTTGAAACCTTTCAACTTTACCTCTTCTCCACTTTCCAACGCCTTTATTCCTTTGTGCAATCTGCACCACTATCATTTCACACTGCAAATAACTCTTCACACTTGTTCTGAGACCTTCCACCTTCTTCATCTGCACATCCTTCACCTCGTATATCTTCCATCACTTGCTGTAATTTTCTTGCTTCTATATCAACCTCTTCTTTCTACCCCACTGTTACAAGACCACTCTTCTCTTCCACTCCACTTACTACTGCAACATTTCCCATTGCTGCAACACCACATGATGCTGCAACACCACACACTACTGCAACAACATACTCTGCTATCTCTTGAGTTTGTTTCCCAAACTCTTTCATTGCAATCTCTTCACTGCAATCCTCTGCTACGAATCTTTCATCTGCACTCTCTCAGCATGTTATGCATTTCATGCAAACCTTCTTCATTGTTTTCCTCAACGACACACACCTCACTGGTACAGTCAATACTCGTTGCAACCACGTTTAAGAGAATCACATTCTCTTTCTCCTTTCACCGTCTTCTCTCATGATTTCTCTTCAATTGCCCTTCCTTAATTCACAAGGCTAGATGATAAGCCTCTTCCAACGACCACATTTTATCCACACATATCTTCTTCTTTATGGACGATTTCAGTCCATCCACAAACAACATAATCTTTTCCTCACTATCTTGTACAAAACCAGCTCTCATGGCCATTCTTCAAAACTCTTCAAAATAATTCTCTACACATATATCATTATGCTTTAACTTCTCTAACCTTCTACACATCTTCAAAACGTACTTAGCATTTACATACTTACCTCTTAGCTTGATGACCATCTTTTCCTAAGTCAGGATTTTGTCTTTGCCTCTCCACTTTATGTCCATCTTCAATTTCTACCACCATTCATATGCATGGCTCCTCAATCTACTACTGGAAATCTTCACTCGCTGGGTTCCTTCAACTTCATGGAGGTCAAAGTAATGCTGCACACCTTCAATCCACTCCATCAATCTTTCCAAATCTTTACTTCAATAAAACTCTAGCATCTCTGTCTTCATTTGGTGTTGTTGTACATCTTCCTCTTTATTCTTTTGGATCACTTTTGCTATTATTCTCCCCTCCGTTGAGCCAATTTGATGGCATCCATTCTCCTAATCATTTGTTGCATGAGCTTCACAAAATCTTTAACTACCACTGGACCAACAATTAAATTTCTGGTTCTTCCTCTCACCACATGAATCTCTTTACTTGTCATGTTGTAACTTTCCACACAACATGCACTTTCTCACTCTACAAGCTTCCACAAATATCTTTGTATGATCTTTCATTACAAGTCCATTGTAGCATCTCTGCAACACCCACTGGAAGATTCATCCACAAGGCACTCCCACAACCTCTACCCAACACTATTTGAGATTGTAGTTGTATCTCCTCTTACAACATCTACCCAATCCGACTACAGGAGGTGTGGTTTAACCACTTGCTCAGATAAATCTACCAGGATACCACCATTGCTGAAGCCATCTGTGTTTTCCCTTTCTCTATCTCACCACATTCTACCTCTCCTCATGGAAATGATTCTACTCAGCTCCACTCTTATGCTGGAACCGATCCAATCCTCAGGATTTTGATTGCTCTTCATCCACAGGTTCTTCCTACTCTGATACCACTTGATGCAGCATAGGGTCTGCACTCAAAGTCCCACAACAGAAGTCTCTCAGCACAATCACAAAATAGTTGTAGCTCACAAAGGAGTTGCAGCCCACAAAAGGAGTTGCAGCCTCAACGAAGTTGCAACTCATGAAGGAGTTGCAACATTCGCGAATGTACCACACACACAACTCCAACCACAACATTTGTCAATAAAAAACAAATAAATAAATCACCCAAGATAACTCAACTCCAAAATTAATAACACAAAATCAAATAAGTTTTATTGTTTTTCATGGCAAATATTTACAACTTATGTTCCCTACACAGAGCCACACCTCAGCTTCTGTTCGCCCCCTATACCATGTCAAAACATGAGAGCTCACACTGCTCACTAACCGCACAAAATGCAGGCATGAGCCTGTACCTCCATACCCACTATGGCCAAATGCCTCTCTTCCACTACAAAGCTGGAACCATCTCAGAAAGAGGAAAAAATCCTCTCCTTCACGGGTAGGGAATTTAATATCTCTAGATGGGAATGTGAAGGGATGAACGCTTCAACTACCAGGAAATGAATCGCTCCATCTCTACTTGTTGTTACAATTATGCTTGTAACTACCTTCCACCACTTGTCAATATCCTCCAATGCAACTTGAGTCCATATCCTGTAACTGCTGTGACTTTAATTTATTTTATGTTGAATGGTCCACGTATTGCGATCCTGTTAATTTACTTCATGATTTGCAGTATCGTTTTACTTTGTCCAACCACTAGTATCAACAACCACTAGTAGAAGTGACAAATCTATAGCAATACTAATAAGTAGCAACACTGTATTACTTTCTATAGCAGCTTATAGTAACAGTTCCTGTAATAGCCTCTAGCTGCTCTTGTAGAAGCTTCCTAACACCTACCTACTCCAAGTAAATTGGGTTTGCAGGATAGACCGCTACACCAAGGATAACTCACTATAACCGACTACACCAGGGATGCTCCTGCATCATAAAAATAGAAGATTGATACTAATAATTAGATACCATGGCAAGGGCATAATACTCTAAAGAATGAGAGAAGAGTGCGGCCCTACAGACACTTTAGTAATATTAATCTAAAAACTGTTTTGAATCGATATTTTATCAAATTTCAAGGGCAAGTTTGACAAAATATAAGGAAATGTCGGTTTACCCATGCCGCTTTAAAAATAAAATAAAAAAATCAAGAAAACCCATTAACACACCATTGACTGGCTTGACTGATAGAGTTATCATTTTTTACAGATTGAAGTGAGTGATTGTAGGCATTCTTTATCTACTTTAAACAAAGAGGATGCTTTGAATAGAATCAATCAATTCTACGAACTAACACAATTACTTAACTTGTGGTCGGTGTCTATTACTTGTTCTCCATACTTAGTTGTAATCACCTGTTGTCTATCTCCCAGATACATGTTACCTTCTTTAGTTAAGTGGGTTGCGTGTCGCTACATGCACTAGCTAGAGTTATCTATGCATCAACTACCAATTATTTATTTATTTATAATTGTTTATTTCAAATTTTGAACGACGCCTATAAAATCAATTTAGACAGTACACTTGTCCCATCCTCCTTCAATATAGGAAAAGCATAGATGGTATTCCACCCCAAATTCCACCCTTGCGGGTGCTCTTATGTCTAAACGCAAAAATGAATGATTATATTATCAATACACCTTTGTTGGAGATTCACAACGACATGCGGGCAACTCAGGCTACAAGATTTAGGAAAAATGGACAAAGGATAGCGCACACAGTAATTGCCAGGCATGCAAGACGGCAGGCTTCGACAATCATTTAACAGAGAAGGCCACGGTAAAAGAGACCCCAAAGAGAAATGATAAGTACAAAGAGATGACAAAGATTCCTTGATAGTTTCGAAACGCATGCAAAAATCCAACAATAGGCCACGGTTGGTAGGGCGGCCGACAGGCAGGTTAATAATAAAATGAACGTTGATAGGTAGGCTGACGATGATAGCATGCAGACACACAAATAGGCGAACAACGAAGTGCTTGTCTCATCAGTTCTTGATATAACTGAGAAATTTTATGTCCACATAATAGTAGCAGGTCTATGGAATCCACGTGACACCATGATGCACACAATTTGTAGAACACATTAAGCCATTAAACCAAAATATGTTTTTTTTGGCTTAATACACTCGTTATGTCTATACATTAGTACAATTACTTAAGTTGTGCTCAGTGAATACTGACATTATCATTTGCTTTTTTCTAGTAGCTAAACAATTATCCATACATCAACTACCAATTATTTTTGATATATATTTTTATACATAAAATGAATATGGATAGTACACTTGTCTTATCCTCATTTAATCTAGGATCCATAGAGATCAATCTCCATCCCGAATCAAAAATGGAGAAAATTACACTAATAAATGTTATTCTAACACCTATCAGTATAAATATGGTAGTGAAAGGAGGCCTTAAAAGATAGAAGCACCACTTTCTAGGTCACAGCCGAAATCCATGGGAGACTTGCAGGATATGGCGTGTAAAAGATGGCTACTATCAACTTAGAATATTCAATAAGCAATCTATAGGAACCGATAATGGAGGAGAGGGTATTGTGAAGGTCATAGTCACTACACCCAACAACTCAGAAACATTTAGGATCATACAAAACGTGGCCAATCCGAATATTGTGCATATCAAAGACTTCAATGGAATGCACATGTAGGCTCAATCTAAAGATTAGTTGGCAATCGATTTCGAAGGGGAGCCTGGTTGGGATGACAATAATGCTGCAACTTTTGAGATGACCATCGTAAGGCAGTTGCATATTTCTTTGACGAAATTCTTATGAAGCAGATGATTAATTTTTTTAAGTAAGCAAATTCATTGTCGAAACTAATCTAGCTTACGACAATAACATAACATGGATTAGCAAGCTAAGACACTTCATATTGTTAACGTGCCTACAACTAATGAATAATGTTATATTAACAATATTTTTATGTTATGTTACAGTCTACAATTTAATAACTTGTTCAATAAACTAACGCTCGTTTTTCACACACAAAGATTCTAACGAGTTTTACAATTAATTTGCTTCGTATGATAATTTATGCTTTTAGTTTTTATTTATTAGTTATTCATTTTTTTTTATTAACATAGTTTCACTCAGTAGTTTTATTCAGTGGATTTTTGTATGTGTTTTGCGCCATAACCAATGCTTTAGCTCCTTTTTCTAGTTTTTTTTCTCCTTGAAAAAAAAACGTAATTTTATTTCATCTTGCGAGTACAAAATTACATTGGATTTACATCACTCTTGAAGAGTGTATATGATGCAGAGCAGCACCAACAAAAACAGAAAAACTGCTACGAGCTTTCCAGCTTCATTACAAATAAAAACCACAGGTACTAAGATACCACAATAGAGAAACTACAGCAATAAACCTAAAACCCGTCAACCATGAATGGCACAAAACAGCAAGAAAATGCCGTAGATGAAAGAAAAAACCAAGGTAAAAAACCGTCCCAGAATCCTTGAAATGAAAGCATTGCCACTAGCAGCTGTAAAGAAACACCCCCGGTCGCCGAAAAAAAGCAACCATGACAGCCCAAGGTATGCAGCTCCCCATGGCAGCCGCCACCAAAAAGAGACTGCCGAGCAATCAGATGTCCGCCTTCCTTTGACGAGCCAGGGATTAGGATACCTCGTCGCGCAACGTCCTCAACATATTCACCAACAACAAGGAGGGGACTGGATCCCTTGCTCTACAGCCCTCGCAGCCGCCAACAACTCCCTGCCGAACACGCCCCGCCCCGGAACAACATCCTTCTAAACAAACGCTACCGTCGCCGCCACTGGGAAGCCGAAAGAAGCCAGCCCCCAATGGGTCGCCGCGCCAAGTCGTTACCAGTCGCTCCAAGGTGGAAAAAACCCATCCATCGGCCTATGACAGGAAGCCAGCGCAGGGGAGGAGAAGAACGGCCATGGAAGGATCCATGGCCTCCAGAAACTTCTACGAGGGTCGACTTTCAACACCCTAGTTGCAGAGCTAGGTCATTTCGGCCAGCTTCCTTTTTCCAGTTATTTACATATTTGGTTAAATTAGTTTTATTCCATTTATTTCATAAGGTTATCTAATTGATTAATGTACATATTGTTTTTGACTAACAATTGCAGGTTTATCAACATAGAAGGCTCTAAACAATATCTGAGTTTCCATCCCCTTTTTCCCTTTGACCAACCCTCCAAGGTGTTTCTTCACTATTCTTGCTTAAGTCATTTTTAGCTTCAACAATATAAATTATGCATGACCCAATACTTTCAAGTATAAAGTACAAAGCCTTCAATTGTGCATAGCCATGGATAAATTCAACTCGTATTCCCTCCAAAACACCAATTACTCTGTTTGTCTAGTAGTAGTAATCAATAACAATACCCCCCATGGTTGTTTGTGAAGAATGAACATCTTATGTTGACTCTTATAGTCCTTGGTAGAAGACAAGAGAAGAACATGGATGTCTACTTTCAACCATTGATTGATGAATTTAAGTAGTTATGGGAAGGGATATATATACACGATGTATCAAGACCCAACCTAGTTGAGAAGTATTTTACATTGTATGGAATACGTGCATACAACACACATGATTATCTAGGATTAGGATTTTTCTTTGCTAAGCATGTTGATTGATTTGTTTTATATGTAACATTATTTGGAATATTTAATTTGGTGCAACTATATTCTTTGATGCTACGTGCTCTATATACAATAACATCAAAAATCTTGTAACTAGAGGGTATCTTGAATGTAAAATTCAGGTGTACTTTCTATAAATTCTAAGTGGTCCAACCACCTACGAAATTTAATGTATGTTTGCTTGAGTGAATTCCTCTAATAAGACCACCCTTGTAGAAGAGCCACAATTGCTATTAATGGTAAACCGAAGAGAACTCATACCTGAAATAATGACATGAATGATTGGATTAGGGAATATGGAACAAAGAAGGAGAAGGACATTACAAAATTGTTTGGTTCAAATGGGGGACCTATGTTCGATGATTCTGAATATTTTGACACTTGTGTTGAGAAAATTTGCATTGGGAAGAAAATAAAATTTATTTTTTTATGAGATTCCATATTGAGAGCATCTTAAGATTACCTACTTAGTAGATCTAATAAATATATTTAAAAATGTTTCATATTCTTTATGTAGGCACATGTCATCGAAAAAAGTGACATATTTGAACATTAAAAATAAACATTGGCCAACAAAAGAAAGTAGAGGAGAGGCTAGTCCCTCTTGGCCTTTTAGCGAAGGTGATGTGCCATGGATTTTGAAGAAAAACATGATCTTTCTTTGGTTAAGGATGTTATATTGGGTGTTTAAAGGAACATTCTTTATATGGGTCGGTTCTACGAGGTTGCTTCACTATGGAAGAAAAATTGTTGGAGTTGAAATCACATGATCACCTAAACCTTCTAAGGGTATGCATGTCGAACACATGCTTCTTTTTTGAAGTGTAGGTTGTAATAGATTATGCACTCACAATTTTAAGGCAATTAATTACATTATATGCGTTTATTTTGCAGTGGCACTATCCTCTATGCTTATGCATGAACCATGGATCCCCCTAGGACCACATCACACCTTATCTAAATTATATGTATTTGTACATTGGATCACACCAAAGGAGATTTATATGGATAGCATTCCACGATGGTGTCGAGAGATATATGAGATTGTTTGTATGTTTGAGAAGGGACTTCCCATGAGTTTAATGGAATTGTAGGTCCATATTCTAATGCACCTATTTGATAAGGTTGAATTAGTCAGGGTGGTCACATGTCATTGGATGTTCTTCTTAGAGAGGTACATGAAAAAGTTGAAAGGGTTTGTTCGACAAAGGGGAAAACCCCATGAGTGTATGGCTGAGGGGTACATAGTATACAAGTTGTTCTATTATGATAGTGAATACATCAAGCAAATCAATGACACACTAGGCATAGTTGTTTGGGATAAGCAACAAGACAAGAACAAAAGGGAAGGGGATATACTCCAAATGAATGAAAAAGGGAGCATGATAAGTCACTTATCTTTTGTCAACTTTCTATAGAGTAATTGTTTAGCTTGAAATTGACAATATATATTTGATTTCATATCATTCATTTTGATTTCATGTATACATCAACGGATTCATAAGTTGATGTCATTAATAAATTTATTTTTAACAATGTGGAGGCAACATAGCCATGGATCACGTTGTATAAGGAGACAAGAAGGAAATGATATAGTGCTAGGAAAGAGTTCAAATGGTTGAATGGTAGAAGCATACCTCATCTTGATCATTTAAAAGAAAATATGCCAAAGATCTATCCTAATAGTTTGGTAGCTAACCAAATCAGAGAGAAATATGGCACATCCGATTGTTACCCATGTGAGGAGATGATGAATTAAACATAGGGATTGGATGCAACAACTCTCTAATAATCTCTTTGAATACATTGTTCAATTTAAAATGCATGTTTGAATTATAACATGTATCATGTTTTTTATTAATACTTGGGTTATTAGACATATGCCACCATATTTTATTTGTATTTTTACAGGTGCATTTGTTCCCATCTATGTGGGCATATGGATGCCATTTTTTCACTGATGATGTTGATGATGGACATGTCACACTGGTTGTGAAGTGGAGGCTAAGTTAGACCAAATTAGTTGTGCTGACCATTGTGATTGGAAGCTAATAAAGGGGAAATTAGGTTACATCAGAAAGATACAAAAGATCATGTAAGTGGACATCTCATATTTCCAATAATGTGTTATTTTTAAATGCAAGAGGTGGTATACATTCCACTAGAGTAATGTAAAGGAAGATTGTGATAGTGGGTTAATATGTATTAACTCTAAAAAGATGTGGGTTGAAACTAAGGAGCCTTATGTTTTCACAAAACATTGTTGCTAAGTGTTTTTGTTTTTTTACTTGTATGTGTTGGTTGGTGATTGGTGGTTCCTACTAAGGAACAATTTGAGAACAACATTGTTATAATGCCAAGTGAGGAAGTACTCATGGTGATGGCAACGAATAGTGATATGCACATGTTTTATTTTAACATTTATCTTTTGGATGTGTCATTTTATTATGATTATCTATAATTGTCCAATTACGTTTTTTTCCTCATTTTATGATGTTGGATATGAAAAGTTAACAACTATTTACAGTCATCATGTCAAAAATAAATTAAATAGTACAAGCATAAAATGTGGTTTTGATATATATTTATTGCCATATAGTAAACTAATAAAAAGGTTTTTATGTGTACAAGTAAGATCAAAATATGTCTAACCATCACTTAAGGTGTCTGTAAGTGTTATTTTATTGCATATACATATATTTAGATTTATACATTAATTTATTATAACAAATTGATGTTGTATTATATTACTATATGTTTATGTTAACTTTTGAATTATTAAACATTTGAGCTATCACAAAGTTGATGATGTATTCAATTAATACATTAATAAAAATTTATATTTAAAATCCATTAAAATATAATGATATTAAAAAAATCAAACCTTAATACATCAATAATGTCATGTCATGAAAATTATAAATTACATTAATACTAAATTATCTGTACATTAAATTACATTTACATGTCACAAAGTCCCCCTTGAAGATGCTTAAATTACATTTACATGTTACAAGGTCCCCCTTAAAGATACTTCTCATTCATTCACTCTTTTACTTGATCTAGGTGTGGCATTACTAATTTTGGATATTTTTCATACTTCTTTGGGTATTTGATACATAACCATCTAAGCGTTTAATTGAATATCCTCAACATGTGGCGGTTAGTATTCAACGTGATTATCTAACAATGGCACATCCCACTCAATACAGGCCCACAAAGCTTCACATAATGTGTCAACACCATTTAATGCATGAGGCAATGAGAAGTTTGTGACGTTGACATCAATAAAACTAGGTCTAATGCCATTGTCATGCAACTTTTTATTATTTTATTTTAAAGGTAGACTCGAAGATGTTATTGGTAATGTGCAATGTAAAAGAGTTAGCTTGAGTTCTTTAAGTACAATTATAACACACTTGGGTTTTGAATTAAAACATTTGTTTGCATTTTATTTTTTATCGATATACTTTTTTAAAATTTATTATGATATATAAGATAAATTTTAATTTTAAAATAATAACTTTCATTTAGAATTAAAACATTTACTTGCATTTTATTTTCCATTAATATACTTTCTTTTAATTTATTATGATATATAAAATTTTAAATTTAGAAAAATATTCAATTTTAATGGTGGGGAGAGGCTCTCAAGCAAGGGGATCTATAGATCCATTAAAAAAGGCGTGAGAG
The DNA here is from genome assembly GCA_027924585.1 of Larix kaempferi. Taxonomy (NCBI): domain Eukaryota; kingdom Viridiplantae; phylum Streptophyta; class Pinopsida; order Pinales; family Pinaceae; genus Larix; species Larix kaempferi. Next base: position 5,743,158 of record BSBM01000339.1, read on the forward strand.
CTGTAATGTAGAGGTCATGTAAGAAAAAGGAAAGAATAATTGCTTCCCACATAAAAGAATTTGGACCAGTGTTGCAAAGAAACCGAAGAGAAAATCGTGCATTTTCCAGCGAGAGGAGGAAGACATTTTAGAAATTGTGAAAAGAAGTTGAAGCCGAAGACGTTAGAGCCGAGGAGGAAGCTTCTCTTCGAAGTCCATGTTCATGTGAAGAAAATTCCGGAGAGATTAAACACAGACGGTTGAAGCTGCTTGTCGTACTTCAACAGATTTTCCTTTAATGCCCGGGCGAGTATGAAGAAATTGACTGTAACGTTGTAATTGCCCTAATCTCCTGCAAATATATTACATGTATTTTCTCTCGAATCATAGTTATTTTGTTCGCGGCTATTTGTACAATTGAAGAACATTACTTGAAATCTTTGCAAGTTATTTTTGTGTCAAAGCCTTCCATATATGAATTTCTGTGTAGTATTTTGGTATCATCCAAACTATTCTTACGCCGGGGCATTGAAATTCAGTCATGCTGAGATAATCCATTAAAGAAGATAGGAATTTGATAAGCACTGCATATTGGACGAGTACTGTGTTTGAACCGCGAAAACAACAAAGATTCGATTTGCTGTCTATTGTTCGCTTCTGATTGACTCTAGTTCTAATCTCCAAGGATTCAAACAGTGCGAGAACAGTGCGGCGAGCGTTCTGAAATGTATTGAAAACCTGAGCTTCTGGAATTGCATGCAAGGGAACCCCGTCAATATGTTCTTTGTTTGGAGTCGTGTTTTGGTGGCAGCGGTGGAGATTACGTGGTGGAAGTGAAGGACCGTGTGAAGAATTGCCAGACGAAAGATCATCAGTTACCAATTCTTCTGAAGAGAATTTTTTATATATATATTATATTATTGTGAATTTCTTTGTTATATTTTTATAGATGTTTATATCTTAGAATTTGGGGGGACTAGCATCTATGTTTTTTCTGTTTTATAGATGTTTATATCTTAGAATTTGGGGTGGACTAGCATCTATGTTTTTTCTGTTTTTTCTAGTTTGACTAATATGAAACAAGTAGCATTAATGACATTTAACTTGTGGCATATCTGTGTTCACCAACCACAAGTTAAGTGACTATGTTAGCTAACTTAAAAACCTCAACACATATTTTAACTTAATTTTCATATATCCTTTATTTCACCCATCTAATGAGTTTTTTTTTGATGATTTTCGAATAGATACTTGGTGATGAAAGTCTTGTAGCAGAAGTCTCGCAGAGATATGTGACGTATACCTGTCCTTAAGTAATTTATGTATTATGCTTGAGTGTACTTCATAGAGGAAGTCATATATTGTCGGCCGAATTAGAATAAGAATATATATCTATCTTCAATGAATTTACATATTGTTTACTTGTGGTACTAGAGGAAGTCATATATTGTCGATTGAATTAGAATTAGAGTATATCTATCTTCAATGAATTTAGATATTGTTTACTTGTGGTACTAGAGGATGGAAGGTTAATTAAAATAAGAGCACGTTACCAATTGATTATTAAAATAAAATAGAGAAGAATGTTCAACCTTTAATGAAATTATTGTATGAGTATTTAAAAAAAAAAATTAGATTATTGAAGTCTTACATTTGACTTGTTTTTATTTTTATTTTTTTTGATAAATTAATATGTGGTTAATAAGTGGACATATTTAAAGAAGTCAAGAAGGAGAATGCTAAAGGTTTAAAGTGCAACGATTTGGAGTTCATCAAGCCTATTGAAAAGGAGGTCCTAGAGGACTCCGTGTTTGACCAATGTATATAAAAATGGAATAGTCTATTTATTTTAAGTTTTGGATTTTATGGTGGGTTTTGATCGAAATCCGGTTATTGTTTTTGATAAAATCCAAATTTTTTGAATCTACGAATAGATTCACCACTCCCAAATACCCTCATGGCATCCAAATTGTGCAATTTCCATAGCTAATATATGTGATTTTAAGTTTTTTTAAAGATTTCCAATCAAAATAAGAACAAAATTATTGAAAACATAGAATATTTAAACTATACCATAAAAAATTTGCTCGATTTCGTGGAGGTCCGGGTGAACAAAATAAACTACTATTCCACACGTTTTATATGCTTGAAATGTGTGACCTTGTGAGATCTTTTTAGTGGAGAAAAGTTATTTAAAAGCATTTAAAATCAATGGCTTATTTATTGGAGTTATTTATTGAATTGTCATTGAAAAAGGTTGACCTAATCATTATTGAAAACGGATTACACTAATATTGTATACAAAATTGAAAAGGGGTCATAAGAATTTCGAAGGAGTTATAAGGGTAATATGCATTTTTAGTTTGTGAAGTTATAAGAATTTGGAATTTAAGGTGTCGATGGTGTTAAAGGTGTTTCCTTTTTAGTCCCTGCCGTAGGCAGGAGACTATATGTTCCGGTTGTTTCTATTAATTGTAATCAATATCTTTTTTTTCTAAAGTTAGATTAATGTTAACATAAAATTTGTATTTATAATTAGTTAGAAAAAAGAAATTACTATTTTATAATTGGACAATAGCCTTGAACTGACTATTTTTTCTCATTGTCGGACATTAAAATAAATTAAAAAATAGATAAAAAATAAAACCTTACCTTAAAACTTCACCTGAAACTTCACGCTCTAACTTACTTGTCGTGCAAGCAATCACCTGCAATTTCTGAGGGCTAATGATTCCATGCATGGATTTATGTCTGCATGCAGTTGAATGCATGTCCTCCACCTGTAGGATAAACAAATTTCCATCACATGGCTCTGTTCTACAAAACTTGGATGGGTTGTGCAGTTCGATGACAACATCAATTTTCACAAGGTATTTTGGCAGGAAGCTTTTGAATTGTACTGGATATTGGAATTGAATCAACAGAACATAACGGAGGGATGAGTTCTTCACAGCAACGTGGACTGGATATTGGAATTGAATCAACAGAACGTAACAGAGGGATGACTTCTTCACAGCAGCAAGGGAAAGGACCGAAGCGAGAATTGCAGGGTCCACGCCCTACGCCGCTCAAGATATCCAGGGACTCTCACAACATCCGTAAGCCGCAGCTGCCGTTTCCAGCCATGCAAAATAGACAACCGATGATTATATACACATACTCTCCTGAGGTCATACACACCGAAGCCCGAGAATTCATGACGCTCGTACAACGCCTCACCGGTCGTGTTAACGCCGACGACAATTCAAGTATGCACTCCTCCTCCTCCTCCTTTTCGATTCAATCCCAAAATTGTAGTCATACACTTCCCCATTCTCAAACCTCGATACCTAGAAACCCTAATTCCTGCCTGCAGGTTGATGCAGTTTCATGTTCCTTCGACCTGGCTCCTAGCAACGCATACGGCCACTGCGAGAAGTTCCTAAAGTTCATGGTCATTGTCACGACACACTGCAAAAGAAGTCCGCGGAACAAACAGAACCAAGAAGTTGTTCCATTGTCGTCAAGTTCAGTCAGAATCAGAGAGATCCGGTGACTTGAACATCTAAGTCTAATTTCTTACTGTCAAAAAGGACATGACAGTATTATTCTTACAAATCTTAAAATGATATTTTCGGAGGTTGACAGACTATAATTACTAGTATTCATGGGCGGGATGTGTGTCTTCCTTTTAACTCTCTCTCTCTTTGTCAATAATTTGTGAAGCTCAGCAGTGAATCCTGTTGGCGGATTCTGTTAAGAAGACAACGACATTCTTCCGATTCTGATATCTTTTGTCAGGATTCACTTATTCTTCTTTACAGTACTCTTTCAAAGATTTGACAATTGCCTCACTACTTTAGTACCGGATGTCCTTCGATTTATAAGGACACATGAGGTTTTGCAATAATGGCGTCAAAGTAAATTGCTTCCTTCAGTCCTTGGCTGGAATGTGAGATGCAATTTCTCTCTGAGCCATTCCTGTATCCAATCCTCTAGAGTCTCGGTATTGGTATTACTGTGTAGTTTTTTTGCCTTAAATTGCACTCTTTTTACTGTATATCAGAGCATTTGAAGGAAGCGGCTACTATGTTTTAGTCCTGATTTCAATATTTACTATTAGTTTTAGTCGGTTTGTAACCCTTTAACTTTACTTTAATACAGTTTGATTATTGGGGTCTTTTAGTTATCGCTTTGTATTGAATTTGCTCATTGGGATCCTTTGTTTTTAGAAAACTTCTGTTCAATTCCCATCCTCCATATGTGCTATTGTACCATTTCAAAGATTGGGTTTTGCAGCGTTTTTTTTAAATTCCTTCATCTCAGAGGATAATTTGGCGCCGGTGTTTATCCACACCACTATTTATCTACAATTATATTTATTTTGACCCTTCATCTTTGCTTGTAGTGCATGCATTTGAAAATTTGGGTTTTCGCTTTTATCGTTTAGATCTTCTGTATGTGTTTGTTGAGGTTGCACCTACGTGCATCATTCTTGTCCATCTGTAGACTTGACCTTTGAAGTTGTTGTACCTCACTTGACCTAATAGTAATATGGCTAGTCAATCGGCTTACTCTTTTGGAAGGCATTCTTCCAGCAATACTGCAACAAACTAGACTTCCCAACAAAACAAACTATTTGAGAATGCCTTATCTATTTATGACAAGGACACTCCTGACCGTTGGCATAATGTGGCTTCTAAATTGGCTCTGGAATGACTCTAGCTATCTCTACCCCAACTTACAATCCCAAATTCAAAGCCCAATTCGCCAATTCGCCCTAATAGTTAACAAGCTTCCTTAACTCTTTTCAACTAACCAGACAAACTTTGGTCTCACTAGAAGACTCCCTCCTTCCATTCGTATTGCTGCCACCACTTTCGAATATTCTGCTAACAATCAGAAGCAGTGACAGGCGTGCTGGGATCTCTGCATCTGCTCAGTGAGTCATGACTCATGTAGGTATGTTTCATCTAATATTAAAGATTTCTATAGCTTTATGAAGGATCATCCTCATTCGGATGCATTGAATATTGTATCCATAGCACAACTCTCAAGCAAATGGCCTCTTGGTAGTTGCACATAAAGTTGAGAAGGTCCCAATTGTTTATATTGGCGTGGGGATTTTTAATTGGGGAGTAATCAATGTATTCCATGTTCTGGGAGAATTGAACCAGAAGATGGCAGATGGGACATTTCTTTAACCCCGTAACACTATTATGCTATCACTTGTTCTATCTGTTACAATTTCTTAGTTGTTACCATTCGTTCCCTACCTGTTCCCCTTCCATGCCAACACACAAGGCAAGTGCAGGGTAGCATTTAGTGTCAATTGGATAATATATATACATTCCCACTTAAATGTTTTAAATTGTTATATATAGATTATAACAATTATTAATTATTAATTATTGGTCAATTATTAATTGCTGAATTTGAAGAGAAATTTTGGTCGCTGCCAATGGTTGCAATGGGCTGTCGGAGCTTCCATTTAGTATAACTGATCTGGCATGCCAAGAATTTACATAATCACGTTGTGGTAACGTTAGTTCAGGAACTTTATGTCTCCGTTAATATTTCTTTTGTCGACAATACTAAACAAAACAAAACGAGAATAATGTCTTTTTCGTTAAATTGGAACGCAAATTGTCTTTAAATTTTGATTTATCTATAACGAATAGAGCAATCGTCTTTTCTTTACAGGTTTCAGCGTGAAATCCGTGTTCAGTTAGCTCGATGCTGTGAGGGTAGTTAAAGATGAAACAAACAATGCTTTTAAGTACTTATTTACATAAAACACATTTTCCTTTAAATATTTCTTTGAACGACATGCATTATCTTTGTTTTCAGTTAGCTCGGTGCAGTGGCAGCTGTATCTAAAACGGATATGCATGGAACAATTCTCCATTGAATTTTCTTGAAAGGTTAAAGTTCAACCAAGCTTTGACTAAACCTTATGTATTTTCATTTTAGTGCCCTCTGAAAGGAGCTAATGAGGTGCTTAAAGAACTTTTATTTCAACATACTTCAACTTATTCATCTCCACCTATTTTAATTCAAATTAATTTAAAGTAACTGCCTTTGCGAATGACCCCAAGCCATAGTCCATACGGCAGTGCCCTGGAAAGGTTGTAATTAACTTATCGTTGCACGTTTTTGCAGGTCAAATTGACCATTACTTGAAAGAGTAGAAAATTTTACATTTTATATACTTAAAAGCCCAATAAAAGATGATTTTCTGAACATGCCAGCAACATTAATCCATGTGAGAGATCTTGAATGGAATTCTGGCATCGCTGGTAAGGTAGACATAATTGAGAATACGAGCTTACATATATTAGTAACCCAGTGTTGCTTAGCATGTTGTGGTCTTGGAATTCATTCTTGCTTCCATGTTTTTGTTAGCAGCAGCTTGACGACGAGCTAACCAGCTAAATTGTTTATACAAGTAAATCTAGATGTTATTGGTTGGCCAGAGCGGGGTGCAAATTGCAATCCCGGTGATTGATTCATCGAAAGGGTTTTCTTAGTCCTAGAATTCTCAGGCTGATACTCCTAGAATTCTAAAATTCTAAGACAATAATGGATAGTTTTATAATCAATTTGTCTTTTGATTAACGATCATGGTCAAACTGTTTGATTGCAATCTGTCAGCAATAAGTGCACTGAAGATAACTCCTGCTAGCGTTTTAATTAGGAGGCAAAACAATGTTCATTCTTTGGAGAAATTTGAGTGTGGGGATTTCACACCTTCAAGTGCTACTGATATGATCTTTGTAGATAACGAAGCTGGATGAGTTCAAACTATTTGTATTGGTTGAATCTAGCAACGAAGTGTTTACATTTTCCTGCATTCCATCAGTTAACCAAACATGTATACATGTTTTCATATGATTTATTGAACATTTTTTTTCAAATTCCTAAATTAATAAAATTTGGTGTGCATATTTTAGTGCTAATGGATTGAATAACTTGTTTTTTAGTTGTTTATATTCTTTTAAACCTAAAAGGCAGGGACTAAGTTGCACGCAGCTCTTGTTTTAATTTATATGCAAAAGTTTGAAGATTAGTGGTTCTATTTTTATTTTTTCTTGTAAATATAGAACCTTAACATATTGGTTCCAAATATAATGGATAGTACAATTATTGATTCGTTTTATATTCATAATATCCCGTTATTAGCCATCTTTATTGGACATACATTAGAAGATTTGGCAGCAACGTAAGGAGTTTTTTATGCTTTATTTTAAGGAATTATAAGGCTTTTTACAAACATTGCAATTGGATAAAGTGTTTTTCTTGTCTTCAAGTTCTAGATTTGCCCGAAATTGAATAAGGGGGTCATGGATTTTTTGTGGCGTTGTGACCATTGATGTGGTGGTACATTTTTGCATTTTGCTCATTAAGGAACATAACCATTTGCATTTTTAAGACGAAGAATCAAACATTATACATCTCTTAAAATGGCAAGGATCAAATATATGTTTCATCTTCAGGACCCATAATTTTACTGAACAAAAGAAGACTTATGTTTGTACTTACATTTCTGCAAGTCATGCACAAAAAGGTGGACACGTTAAAAGTTCAAAACAACTTGTTAACAGATGGATTAAGTCTTGAAAAGTTTGACTTCATACTTCTTCTGAATAATCCATTGTTTGATAGTGAACCAGTGATCATCTCTTATGATAAATCAGACGAAAATGATGTCTCTAAGGAATCAAACAACAAACATGTACTTGTTGATTGTGAGCACCAGTTCGGTATAGTTTTGACTGATGGCATTGGAAACAAAGCACAGAAAGTGAATGAATTGAAGGATCAACACAAGAATTAACATAATTTTGTTCGACCTTGGGAAGAAATTGATTTAAAAAAAAACATATATGGTTTAGGATATGAAAAGGTTGATGATGAAATTTTTCATATTCCTAATTACAAAAAACCACTAAATTTTGTGAGTGGTGGATTTTTGTTTGATGGTGATAGGAAGGATAAAAGTGTAGGCAATGATCAGGAACATGTACAAGATGATATGGCACAAGAACATGTAGAGAATAATGATTAGGGTGCTAATTCAAATGTTGATATGGATGATGATACAACTATTGAGGATGATGATTTGTTGAATGACGAACCTGAACAGTGCCAACGCTATCACTGAGTTGGACATCAGGAATTCTAAAGTTTTGATCTTCACCCATGTAGTTTTTGTGGGAAGAAAAATCACGTTTGATAAGTGTTGGAAGCAACAAAAAATTAAGAGAAGAGGTTCATTTTGGTTGGTTATATACTTGGCACTAGTCACTGGAAGCCAAGTTGTTAGAGTGATCTTACAGTTGGATCCATACATAGGTACACACATTTTTTATTGGAGATATTACTACTACAGATGGACAATAGTGTTTTGATTTAGGATTTGATGATTTGAGGGCATGATCCAGACATAGTTGAGTTCATCTTTTGAGTTGAAGAATGAGTCTTTCGACTCCTCTCAAGGACATTTTGATTACCCATTTTCACTTTTAGAGGGGGTACATAAGATGATTTAGACTTCACTTCTTTCATTTGACAAGGGGGAGTATTGATGAGATTGTCGACTTCCACTTTTTGATGATGTTTTGAGGACTGATTACATGTTATTATTGAGGATGGATTATGGCTTCATGATGATGGATTTAGGATTGATGATTGATGATTTGGTTGGTCAGTTTGACCTTCAGTAGACTTTCACTGAGATATTTAAATACTTGGAAATTTTGACAAATTCACAATTTTGATGGATGGATGATTTGCCACATTTTGGCATTTGATGGATTGAGGATTGATTATATGTTATTATTGAGGATGGATTATGGCTTCAAGATGATGGATTGAGGATTGATGATTGATGATTTGGTTGGTTAGTTTGACCTTCAGTAGACTTTCACTGAGACATTTAAATACTTGGAAATTTTGACAGATTCACAATTTTGATGGATGGATGATTTGCCACATTTTGGCATTTGATGGATTTCAGTCACCTTGTGACTTTGATGGTGGTTCGACACTTTGACATTTTTTATGACATTTTTTTTGGATTTTCGAATTTGAGGTAGTACCAGTGATTCACCTGGTTTACTACCCACATACTTTTTATCAACATAGGATTTTATCAATACATGTTTCAGATGCCATTCGACACTTTTTTTTGTTAGTTTATTTTTAGCAGTGTTTTTATGTGTCATTTTTTTAGAGTAGTTTTGTGAACTTATATGTTCACTTTTAGGAATGATCTTCGGATCTTGCAGAAGGCAAATGAATATTCTGCATCTTCGCTTGAGACATTCATATTTTTCAGGCATTTTCAGGTTATGAGGTGTGTTGGACTTTGAATCCAACTCAGTTCTCAGCAGGGGTTTTACTCTCATCGGTTTTTGGGTTAACTCTAGTGAACACTTACAAGCTGTCTAGCTCATTTGTTATAGAATGTTTTTTCTAGACTTGGTTTCGACATCCATTTTTGGTGTTTTTTCAGGCGGATCTTCATCGACGCTCATGAGGTTTCAGGCCATGAGTTATAGGTTGAAGACTTATCAGCTTTTGCACTAGTCCTTGTTTATAAGTTGATACATTTGTACGGACTTATGATTAAGGGGGGGTTTGTTAGAAACCTAGCCCTAATCATAAAGTCCTATTTTACCTTAACAACCTTTTCGTTACTTTACGGTTGTAAGGTAGCTACATGTAAACCTTGTATATATGTTATGTTCATGAATAATAAATTTGCTCGGGCTTATGCCCTCTTTCTGCCATCTTCTTTCTTGGTCTTTTTTATTTAATATTTATGACATAATTATTATACTTGCTTATGGTAATGCATATTTTAATTGTTTTCATGATCAAATTACTTTGACATTAAAATAGTTTTTATTTGTGCGTGATATTTTGTAATGTTAGTGTATATATTATATATTAAATGAAATTTTTGAATATATATATATATTCTATTTTTGAATTAGTGCTTAGTTATCACTTATGTTCTTAACTTTGCATTTACTTTTCCTACTATTACCCAATAAATATTCCATTTGGTACAATTATTTGTATCAATGTTTTTTTAGTTATACGCATGTGTGTTATTGGTTTGTAAGTTTGCCTTGACACTATTTTTTTTCAAACTTTTCTTAGGAGGCATGTGCTAAGCAACTTTGTTGCTAATTCCACTTGTTTTTATTGTAATGAGTAATCACGTTTTTTCAGGAAGACAAAACTGTAACTTGTTATTTATAAGAAATCAAAGTTACATGTCTCAAAACTGATAAAGATCTTGTCATAATATCAGACAATAGACAATCCATCTCTAAATTTTGAGGGCTCGATCTGAAGATCCCACAATATACATAAACCATGTCATACATAATGGTATGTCCAAAAGACCACAAGTCAAAAAATCTCAAAAACATAACAAAATTATTACATGAACTCAAAAAACATAAACAAAGTCCGAATCTACCAACTTATCAGAGAGGAATTCCTCAAAGAATAGGAAACCATCCATAGGAACAATAGCTCTCTTTGAAAGAGAATCAACCTGCATGTTTAGCTCCCTATAGACATGTTCACATAAAACCATAGAAAATTCCTCCAATAAGTTCCGAATCCTCTTTAGCAAGTGGGACAACTTTAAAGTCTGCATATGTGAGCGCCCCTTGACCCAATCTATGAAAAATATTGAACCACCGAACACCCTGATTCTATATACGCCCCTTCTACGAGAGAACCACAGGAGTCCCCACAATGCCAAGAATTCAACCCAAGTATTACTGTCATTACCCACTACCAATATCAAGTGGATCCAGTGTGATATCTTGATGCATAGGACCATCCCAACACCACATACACCATCTTGAGATGCCCTGTCGAAGTATCCAAAAGACAAATCATCAGTCAAGTCCGGTGGCACAAGAGCTCTAGACTTTTGTTGCTATCTAAAGGAGTAATGATCCTGAAGCAAACAAATAACTCTTGCACAAGCTTGATAACAAGAGGGATTTACATCCTAAAAAATAGACCGGTTTCTAAATAACCACACCACCCAGCAGGTAAACATAGGAAGAGCTTTGAATCTAACTTTTTTATGCCACTAGTTAAAAATACATTCATTGAAATCCATGTTGACCCAATCGTCCTCATGCCTAGTAATAGTTTTCAGCTCGTTCCACACACTTCTAAAAAACATACACTTATAGAGTAGGTGAGAAACGCTCTCCACATCCTCTAAGTAAAGGACACAACAACCTGGTCCAATAAAACCACGCTTTTTGAGATTGTACCACATCAATAACTTATTATTAATATCCAACCAAGTAAAACACTTCAGTTTTAATGGTATTTTTAGCTTCCATAGCTTCGAAGCCCACCAACAGGAAGGAAAATTCCTAGAATGATCCACAATTGCATCATAGGATTTCTTGGCTGTAAGAAAACCATTTGCATCACCCCATTCCCATACTAAGGCGTACGGTTCTGAAGATAAAAACACCCCAACAATATCCAATGAGTTTACAAAACCATTCCATTCCCGTGCCAAGTTATCTAGCACAACCAAATCCCGATCCCGATACCAATATGAGCCCAGCCGATCCTCATAATCCTTCCTTCAAAATTGAGCCAGGACATAGAGATTCTTGCTATGTAAGTGGGAGATAATATTCCTGGACAGTCTATAGTTCTCCTCAATTCCAACTACCGGGTCAATGCCAAGAAAAACTTGAATTCCATTACCCACTTTCCAACTGAAACATTGATTGAGAATGTAAAAATTCTTCATAGGCCCATTTGAAATAATGGATGCATTTGAAGTACTTGGACAAGGATCCCGAATCCAAAGCAGTAATGGTCTCTGCTTCAGGTACTTAGCCTTCAACGTTCGACTCCATAACCCCGAATCAAAGAGGACCCTCCAAAGGCTCTTTGCTCTTACAACCAAACCAAACCATTCCATTCGTTTATTTCCCCACCTGCCCCACCTGCTTGGGTAAAGTTAGGCTATCCCGGGCATCTAGATGCATCTTCGAAATTCGATGGCCACCAGTCCACACAAAATGAAAAATATTTTTCCTAATGACATTGATCACAATTTTTGGTGCCGGAGGAAGGGAAAACCAGTACACAGGAAGACTCTGCAACACAGAGTTCGAACACCGACCTTCCCCCAATGGACAACCACCGGTAAGTCCAATTGATTATTCTTCTTTCGACCTTCTGAATCAACCAATTCCAATCTTCAACCCTATAAAAATTTGGCTTCAATAGATAACCAAGATACTTAAACCCCAATTCTAGCTTCTCAATTTTAAAAGGGAACAAATTACGAATATGTTCACAGATCCCTTCCTCTGGATATGAATGGAGAAACATAGAATTTTCCACACTAATAAGCATCCCTATGGATTACAGAAACAATCAATGGTCTCTTTGAAGTGCTTCTGCTCCTCAACATTACCCATCCCCATCAATAGCACATCATCAACAGAAAGTAAATGCGATATGGATAAGATATGTGAAATATTTATACCTTTGATTTTTTGCTCCTTAGATTTTATGACGAGTCAACTTAGTCCTTCAATGACCAGGATAAAAAGTAAAGGGGACAACGAGAATCATTTCCTCAATCCTATTCTACTACTGAAGAAATTCGATGGAGCACCATTGATCAATACAACAAAGGAAGCCGAACTAACGCAAGCCATAATCCAATTAGTGGTCTCAACCGACAAACCGATATGAATGAGCATGAATTGGATGGATGTCCAGTACACATCATCATAAGCTTTAACCAGGTCCATTCTCAAAATGAAATCCTTTAAATGGTTAGCTTTCATAGTGTGAAGGCATTCCAGGGCGATTCCCACTGCATCTAGTATTTTCCTATTTGACAAAAAGCCAAACTGCTCAACAGAAATGAATTTTTCTAAAACAAGCTTAATCCTGTTTGAGATGATCTTGGTGATCACCTTATAAGCCAAGTTGCACAGCGAGATAGGCCTAAAATCATCAAAGGACTCTGACTTGTCCTTTTTTGGGATCAGAGTAATATAAGTGGTATTAAGACTAGCGGGAACAAATTCTTTCTTCCTGGATTCCTAAATAGCCTAAAGAAGGTCATGCTCAACCAACTAAAACAAATGCAAGAAAAAATCAACAATCCAAACATTCGGCCGTGGACTTTTGTCCTTCATAAATTTCTTCAGTACCTCCTTCAACTCCTCAAGACTGATTTCACCTCTAATTTTTCTACCCTCCTCAGAGCTGGAAAAATGAGGATACAATTTTAGCACCTTCATATGCTCTTCTAGATTAATGGAAGTATTCTGGCCGTATGAGCTTTCAAAATGTGAAACAACCTCCCTCTTTAACTCCCTTTGATCAGTTAGTAAGATTCCATCCTTACTTCTCAACTCCCGAATGGAGTTGACATGCTTCCTATGTGATGCATAACACTGACAAAACTTTGACTTACTGTCGCTCTCTTTGATCCATAAAGCTCTACTTTTTAATCTCCACGTGGATTCAACCTGAGATAAAATCTTAGTCCTTTAAAGTTCCAGGTTCAATAAGGCTGCCTTCCTCTCCTTCGAGAAGAGGTCCCCATCAACTAATCCACCCAATTCATCAATTTCATTCTCAATACGCACCAGTTCCTCATTATTTGTTTTCTTCTTCTCTCTATCCTATCTTGCCACCTCAGCTCTCAAGACTTTCAACTTTTTGACCAAACGAAGTTAAGGTGAGGATGAGTCTTGATCAATGAAAGATAACCATCACCTCTTTACAAGAGCACATAACTCTTCCTTTTCCACCCACATTCTATTAAATTTGAAACGGTAACTATTAAAACAATGATCAAAATCGAGCTGCAGAGAAATCACCTTATGGCCAAATGCCCCTATTGGGATGGCCCAAGTGCGGTATCTACCCATAGTCGCTCCTAGAGATTCAACCATTAAAAACCTATCCAACCTATTGGCAATGCCTATACTTCCACAACGCCCATTTGACCAAGTTGGAACCATAACTGAGGGAATAACATCAAACAGATCGACCCTCTCGAAAGTTATCTATGAGAAAGTTAAATTTTGATGTAAACCTACAATTCTTAGCGTTTGTAACTATTTATAAGGTATATGTGATAATTACTCTTGAAAAAATGCCATTAAAATACCTCTCCAAGTAAATTGAGACAAAATATAACTAAATTTCAACTTGAAAAACTACTTTCATAGTTCACTTGTAATATTTGGGAAAATTTCCATCTGTTTGTTTAACTAATTTACTAATTTCTTTTTTAGACCATAGGGTAATATGCTTACAATATTGTAATTATTGTATTACAACATCTATATTGATATATATCATTGTAGTTAAAATAATACAAATTCAAAGGATTTCAATTAAAAGAATATTATCTTGTTGTTATATGCCAAATGTTAATGGAAGTGAGTTCACCTAGTTCTCTATCAAGATGTCAACATCATTATTTAAAATTTTAATCAAATTGTTAATTAATATTACACTTAGATACAAAAGAACTTGATCAAGCTTATTCAACCATTGATCAACAAGATATCTAACATAATGAGAAAGTTTAATTAACTCACCAAGAAGGTTTCAACCAATGATAAAATATTTGAAAGAACTCAACTTTAAGATGTGAAGTAACTGTGGTAAGAGTTTATTAAATTCTACATAAATGCTAAATCTGTTAAAAAAAAATGTCCATATCATGAACAAAATGCCTCACTACTCTATGTATCAAGGTATGGTCTACAACCCAGGGAGGTTCTATCGGGGTCACATGTTGTGCTTATTTCTGAGTGCTGCATATATGAAATGAATTATATTGCTTTGTTGGGGGGAAGATTAGGAAGATTGGCATCTATATTGCTTATGCATTGACAAACTTGTGCATGATCTAATTATCCATTTGTATGGCGTTCAAAGGAATTCAACTGAGCTAACAAGTTGATTCCATAAAGTCAAATATTACCCTCCTACCCCTTACTAGCTTGATTCTATTTATTACTTGGCAGGCTGTACTCATTCAAAGAAAATCCTAACAATAGGAAAAGAGGGTTGGATTTTATACTTGCTCAACAAGAAGTATTTCCATTTTGACCGAAGCCCAAATATCTCTCTATATTTATATATGACCCTAAGGGACTAAAAAAGGTGTGATACTTGCTTTTGTTTGTTTACTTATTGGGTGGTTGGGTATTTTTCAACCCATTTTCCTTTCCTCTTGATGAATTTGGTCGAGTGTCTATGTTTCTCTCCATTCCTATACCACAAGTAAATTAGGGATAACCTTTAGTGGTTGGTAAGAAGGCTAATTAATAAGGGTCACTTCCTCATAATCCCCATTGCGACCCATTTATAGCATCGACAAAAATGACTTCACCCACAAGATTATCATTTCCTTGAATATAAATCATAAGTGATCAATATTCAATACTTTTGGAAAATTATTAAAGGAACTAGCACATACTTGAAATTCTTTTTGTAATTATTTAAATAATGAGATTCATATTGTGGATTATCTCAGATAGATTATTTTTTGGAAAGTTCAAAATGTTTTGTTTGTCAATGTTTTAAATCCAAATCAAAGTTCATCATGAGGCCATTAAGTCAAATATGGGACCACATCATTATGCAATTATTACCAATCAATCAAAACTATATACACCATTAATTAAGGACTTATCTATGTCAAGCATTTTTTTTAATATTTTTTTTCATTGAACCCAATTCATTGAGCTTATTTGCATTATTGCTTTATATTACAATTTTCATTTAAGGTAAAGTGTTTCTATCACGATATAACTAATAATACTTACTTTGTTGGATTTAACCATTATAATTTTAATTTTATCAAAATTAATGAAAACTTTAACTTAAAGACATAGTAATCATTAAAAATACAAATAATCAACATACACATAACACATTGTATAAATCAAATAATATCAACACCAACATGATATGAAAACACATAAAATATGTACATGAATGATGATATCAAAATTATGCACGTATGTCAAATATATATACATCTCATGTCAAATATACATGTCAAATAGTCATTACAACAATCAATATACATGTCAATTGGTAGGTCTACCACCAAAACCAGAGGTATTAGTACCATCGCAAGGTAAGAATGTAAACAGTTATCGGTGCTTTTGTGAGGTAAGAATGTAAAATGTAACATCTCATATATATATCCCCTAACATCTCTATCACTCGGCGCTTGGTCGGGGATGGTGGTACGTCTGATGGAGGAAAAGGACATGATGGTTGGTCTGATAATGGATGAGGAGACAATGGTTAGTCTAGTGCTTAGTTGGGTGAATGACAAGGGGATGATGGTGCATCTAGTAGAGGATGAGGAGATGGTGGTTAGTCTAGCCGGTTGGGGGAAGGATGAGGGGATGTTGGTCAGTCTATTAGAGGATGAAGAGATGGTGGTCAGTCTAGTGCTCAGTTAGGTGGATGACAAGGAGATGATGGTTCATATAGTAGAGGATGAGGAGATGGTGGTTACTTTGGTAGAGGATGAGGGGATGATGGCGGTTAGTCTAGTCATTAGGGAATATATGTGATATGTTACCTTTGTATGGTATCTCTATTCTGGATTTCATGGCATGTTGGATATTTGCACTTGAGGCTATTGATCCTCCTCAGTATTTGCAATCTCCTCATCCTATGGAGAAAGAACCTCCCTAACATATGTGCGAATATATGCAAAATAATAGACAACAATAATTATACAACTTAAACAAAATGTTACATTAAATTACATGTGCATTAAATATGATAAAAAATAATGCAATTAGAATAATCAAAATATAATGATATTATTAACTCTATCATCTGCTGGCTTGACTTGAGTAAACATGAACTTTTCACATTCTCTCTAGTCTATCCCTACATATGGGTACTCTACAAGATTGAGGACGATACCATCCTCATTGGCCAACAAATCCAAAACCTATGAATCTACTAGTCTACACGATCACTTTGGTTGGCCCTAATCTTGGGAAACATCTGCCCCCATATGTGCATATACACATCAATCATCAACATAGGAGGGAAGCGACAGAATGTCAATGGAGTAACCAAAAACCTATAAAAAAATAAAGTAAATATCTCTTATGTAAATGGAAAGAATATCCTCCCATCAAACACAATGGGACAATGCTCCAGACAAAAACAAAACTATTTTAAAATAATAGATGAACACCTAATTAATCTTGGCCTATGAAATAAACTATCGACATAATTCATCAAAGGAAACTAATGCACCACCCATGATAGGTAGAGTGTGTCAGTATCATGATCTAAAGTGACATGCACCTAATCTCCTTTTCCTTGAATTCATGCAAACGAAGATGAACACCAACAACTTAGACATCATGTTCATTGCCGATGCACTTTATCTTTAAAACACATTCGGGTGTATGTACGATGAGCGCATTGTGAAGTGGTGTGTATTATATAATGGCGAACCAAGGCATCAATGTTTAGATGTTAAATGCATTGGTTAGTTTTTATTTTTATTTTTTGATATACAAAATATATTTTATAATGAAATGTTGTGTCCATTTTCGTTGTGTTGGATATTTAAAGCACACAAATGCGTATGTTGTACAAATGAACCAATATGTTTTTATAGATATAATGAGATAAAAAATGAAACCTTCACTAAAATATTTGGTCGCCTTGCCTCCACTAGAAACCACTTCTATAAATGAACAAGGGAGAGAGATTTTGGGGAGCTTCCCTAAAAGCCTCAACTAGAAGGTGTTTTCCTTTTAGTGGGATGGAAAGTATTATTGAGATTGACCCTACAAAGCCCTTGATCATTGTCCACCCATATCGCTCCAAATATTTTTAAAAGACTAAAATTGGAAGGCCTCTTTAAGAATTAATGGAAGAAAGAATCATGAAAACTAACTAGATCCTATACTCAACTCCAATGGTATTAACTTGAAACAAAGGCAAATGTTTTTAGGTCATTCACTATGATCATTGTAAATTAATTTGTAATGCATAGAGTTGATGATTTGATGGATGAGCTACATAGTTTCAATATTTTTGCCAAAATTAATCTCTGATTAGGTTAATACCAAATTCCAATCCAACTTGAAGAACATGAGAATATTACCTTCTACACTAGTCAAGGCCACTATTAATTTTGCATTGTTTCCTTCCATCTATTCAGGTAAATAACAACCTTCTAAGCATTATCGAATAATGTGTTTAATAGCTGCTTCAAAATTTTGTTCTTGTATCCTTTGATGATAGTTTCATCTACAATGAACTTTGAATGAACATATGCAATGTCTAGACATTGTCTTATTTACTTTGGAAACACACTATGCTTGAAAGAGTTAAAATATTGATTTGAGAAGATACAAATACTATATATATATTGTTTGCTTGTTTGCTAGAATCTCCTTGACTTGTGGGAGTGGCCTTTGGTCTAAGAAACCATGACCCAGGGGCATCTAATCTTTCAAAATCACCTGGGGATTGCACTCGGCCTGGGCCACACCAACTCTCAACTGGTTGAATTTTGGGTGTCTCCTCCCCACTAGCTCATCCCTAAGGGGAACTGGACTCGAGTTGACTTGTTGACAAGAGCCACACCTTAACCAAATGAGCTAGCGGGAATTGACATATTTGTTAGATATGTATACTAAATGTGTCGACATCAATTTGGAGAAGGTGAAAACCATTCTAGAATGGACAACCCTAGGGAAATACAAATAATTTGTGGATTTTTTAGACTAGGTAGGCTTTATAGGAGGTTGGTTAAATACATATTGTATAATGCCCATCCATGTACTAAGTTCACTATGAAGGATGCATTCAAATAATTTTAAAAATATCAACAATCTCTTGAGAATTTAAAGGAAGTTCTTGCATTCACAACTGTAATAATAACCTCTAATTTCTCCCAACCCTTTGTCATGGAATGTGATTCCTTGAGATATGGTCTTGGTGTTGTACTTTCTCAAGATGAGAGACCCATTACCCTTGAATGTATAAGTTCAATGAAAAAGAGAGGAGCTTATCTACACATCTTAAAGAAATGATCAACATTCTACACGTAGTAACCAAGTGGCACAAATCCTTATATAATAGTCAAGTCATCATTTAAATTGTTCACCTAAGCTTGAAACACTTCTTGGCCCAAGACAAATTGATAGAGGAACAACAAAAATGGATTGATAAGTTAAAGGCTTATGATTTCCAAAGAATTTTCAATAAGGGAAAAGAGAATGTGGTCATTGATGCATTATCCGAAATAAACAATCCTTTGTTTTTTCATGTTATCTTACTCAATGAATGGATTTGCATTAATTAGAGAACTTCTTTTCTACTCTAGTGATCTTGATGCTTTCCAACTTCAACATGACATTATTAATGGAAAGAAGAGGGTAATGTGGACAATATGACAAAGTGTTATCCTTTTTAAGAATCATAATTTATTAAAGGTGATAATAACCCTTCATCCAAAAATATTTTGAACACAAGCATAGATCACCATCCATAAGATGACTTTCAAAAACCTACAAAATTATCTCCCTCAATTTCTAGACGAATTCCACCATTGAATGAATTGTAGTAGAATATGACCCTTATTAGCATAATGACATCAAAAGTGTTATATATCCAAGTTTATTATAACCTAATCCCATGCAACTTGAAAATGATGGAAATAAGCCTTTTTGGATTTTATAATAGGTTTCCATCATCTGAAGGTAAGGACGCTATCTCTTTCATTGTTGATTGCCTTCCCAATTACGTGCAAGAGCTACAAGCGTCTTAGAATGGATCAAGTAAAATTCTTGGAAGTGACAATTAACACAGTGCGATTTATTTCCTTGCTTTCAAACCCACTTCTTCACCCCTTTAAGCATTACTTGATGCAATGAGTGTTAATTTGACTATTCAAGCTCATGAGAAATTGATCACTAGTAAATGCCGCTCATGAGATACTAATAATACATGAAGGACTTTGAATATGCAATTGTTCCGTTAAAATGATATCTCATAATGTTGGTAGGTGGAATCCCCCCACATCATTAAATAAAGAGGAGGGAGCTATGAATGAATAGTTCATTAAGCACAATGCTTGTTAAGGTTTTGCAAATGGGAAAGTAAGCTAAGTGGGATTGACTATGGGGAAACATTCCATGGTTAAGCACTTGACTTATAGGAGTTTTGGGATGGGTGACTTTCTCGGGAAGTCAACTTGGTTATTGGGTGAACATCTCTTAAGTGACAATTGACGCCATGCAATTCATTTCATTGCTTTCAATCCCACTTCTTCACCCCTGTGATCATCACCTAATGCAACAAGTGCTAAGTAGATTATTCAAGCTCATGAGAAATTGGTAATCCCAAAAAATGATGAACAACTTTTAATATGTGACTGGTCTTGAAAAATGATGAATGACTTTCAATTATGAAATCAATCCCAAAAAATGAGTATAAACTTTGAATATGCAATTAATATAAAAAAATTACATTTCATGATTTGCATTTTATTCATATTTCCTTCAAGCATACAACTTTTGAAATTGTCTGAACCTTTCTTCTCCTTCAATCATATCAAGTGGCATGGAATCCCTTATCACATCTTTTATGATAAAAACCTTAAATTTGTCATCCAATTTTGGTGAGAAATCTTTAAAGTAGTTGCGCTACATTTAATACGAGTACGATATATTACCCCTTGATTGATGGTTCGACAAAGGTTGTTAATAAGTGTTTGGAAGGATACCTCATAAATGCATACATGGCTAAGACAAATCAAGTGGGTGAAATGTTTACATCAAGCCAAGTTTTGGTACAACACTACTTGTCATCGACCAAGATGTTTCCCTTCATATATTTTTAAGGAAATGAACCTCCACCACGAAACTATTGGGTTATTCAAAATTTCAAGGTTCTTATAACTACAATTAACACTCGTATAAAATATAGAATGTTTTTAGCATCATTAAGTAAAACCCAACAATGAGACTAAATATGAATCAATATATTGACTAGCTTTATTGTGTGCCTATATACACTTATTTTCTATGAGTTTTTTTTTTACAAATTCATTAATTTAATGTTTGGATCATTAAATGATTAGGTTAGTTATAATGATTGAGACACACTAGATAACAAGTTAATTGAGAGTTGTTAATTACTTGTATTCATAATTCATCACTAAGTTAATTATATAACTTATATTAAAAGGGTCTATCTTTTTATTTGATATATTCAATTTATTATCAATCTATAAAATATTGTTACTCACTTTAGTATTATTCTCAAAATATCTTTCTCCATCTTTTAAAAGTGGATGGGGCATTCCAACTTGGGTGTGTAGTGCATCCATTTTTTTTTTCATGTTGTGCATATTTTTTTAAATGATACTTTTTTATTTTTGTTATTAACAATTAGGTGTGTAGTGGTATTAATAATTTTGATTTTAAGGAGATTATAGATGGTATATTATTGGTTTTTATGGTATAAGGGATACAATTTTCAACAATTTTTGGAAATTTGATTTAAAGATTTTTTAAAAATGATTATATATATAAAAATACTTAAAAATATATTTTGAAAAAAAAATCATTTAAATAAAAATTTCATTATTTTTTTTATAAATCTTTTATGTTAAAATAGAAATTATATTTGATTAATGCAATATTTATATTCACAAGACCCCACGCAATAAACAAAAACAAACTTATAAAAATAAAAGTGCTGGTTTTCCAATTATCTTCCTATATGTTGTAATCTAATCATGGATCATTCCGTAATTAGATTTCACAAGTTATGGAAATATGTAACATGCCAATATGTTGAGAGAACTATATGGTGCAAACAGTGGTCTATAGGGCTCAATATAATGGTATTGGCATTACTAATGAGGGCACCATGAGATGAAAGCGTTAATCAATGGAGGCAAAACAACATTGAAACCTATGATTGCAATTTTCTTTGGTTGGATGACACTTAACTTTCTTTGTCATCTTTGGATAAAGTCAAGAGGGTTGAGAAGTGCATAAAGTTGAGAATTTGCTTTGAATTTTTTTGGGTGA
Source organism: Larix kaempferi (assembly GCA_027924585.1). Taxonomy (NCBI): domain Eukaryota; kingdom Viridiplantae; phylum Streptophyta; class Pinopsida; order Pinales; family Pinaceae; genus Larix; species Larix kaempferi. The sequence goes on from BSBM01000339.1 coordinate 5,765,267, forward strand.
TTTTATTTTAATAAAGTGAACTAAACTAAAAAATTTAAATTCAAATGTTTTTGTTTAATCTCTACACTATTATGAAATTTTAATATCCACTTATCATGGGAGATGAGAGATTATAATATTGTATCTAATAACTTTATCAACTAATTATAGGTAGTATCCAAAATCCTCATAAAAAATAATTAATATTATTGACAATTTGAATTTCAAAATTCAACTTCTTTATGTTGATTTATAAGTTCTTATCATTTAAGATCATTACCCTTAAGAATGCAACTTGTAAGGAGGGTTGGAATGAGAAAGTAGCAATGATAATATGGAAAAATATCTTCCTTGCATTAAGGTATTTGGATGATTTAAGAATGGATTTTTTTTTTCTTTTAGAGTAATTTTGGTTATAAGTGATATTGTCTCTTTGACTTTGTATCTTCTTTTTTATACCAAGAGAAGTGAGGGACATTATACAATTGAGGCATTAAGGTATTTGGATGATTTAAGAATGATTTTTTCTTCTTCTTTTAGAGCAATTTTGGTTATAAGTGGTATTGTCTCTTTGACTTTGTATCTTCTTTTTTATAGTAAGAGAAGTGAGGGACATTATACAATTGAGGGAAGATGATCTATCATTATGTATGTTTGTGTCTAATGGTATATCAAATCTAAATCATGTATCGAGTGTATTGAATCCACGATGATATGCATCTTGAAATTGTGAAATTTGAGGAGATAAATTTTGAATTCACCACAAATAATCAATATATTAAACATTGGAATTTGAGATATGCCACCTCAATGTGCTTATCAAACCATATTCTATATAAGTTGAATCTTGAAATTTGAAATCATACATTGTGGTTTGTATTCTAATTATAGGTTTTATTGATGTGATATTACAAGTATATTGTTGTGGTGGCATATCTTTATATATTCTTCCTCTTTTTTCCTATGTTGAAATTTCGTTTCATAGTAATACTCATCTTCATCTTTTCCCTATCTTAAGATTTCATTACACATTAATACTCGTCCTCTTCACTCTATTTTTTTAATATGTGTAAAATCTTGAGATTTCATTACACATTAATACTCATCTTCTTCACTCTATTTTTTTAATATGTGTAAATACTTTTAATTGATTGATAAAATCTTAACTACACATTAACACAATACAAATAACCGCTTTAACATATGGTATCTAAATATTTGAACTTTACACCTCTGTCGTATAGAAGCAAAAATTTCATCTTATCCCCCAAATATAAAGTGGTTTTTGGATAATGATTTTACTCTTTTTTATTTTTAAATTTCTTTATAAATAAAAAATTATATATATATATATATAATCTTATTAACATCATGTACACCTAACAATATATGATCTTATTAACATCATGCACACATAACACCACCTAAAATAGCTGCATCTTTGTTTTGAGATTGTATGAACAGACATTTAACCAATAATCTGAGTATTCTAAAATTTTTCCTCTTTGGGAAAAAATACAACTGAAAATTGTAAAAAAATCCCTCACTTCTCTCTGCAAATACCAGGAAAATAATTTTTTTACCAACAACGTGGCAGGACTTCAAATTTAATCACAGACGATGTGTCTGATTGGGAAGCGGCCTTTAAATTGCTTACACGTCATCGGTGCAATGATATGCTTATATCCACGTAGGCTGCCTATCATCCAAAGGAGGGCACGGGTTCGAGACTCGCTGACCGCAACTGCACAGCAATCCTAAGCTGCAGCAACAGCATAGTGTTTTTTTTATGCGTGTTGAGTCGAATTCACCTGGCTGTCGCCATGAACGTCATGAGGCGCCTGAAGAGCTTTGCCTCGGGGCGGTCTTCGGTCACTGATCCGGTACTGATTTCGTTTGCCTTCAATTATGCTAGATATTTAGCCGTTATCCATTGAAAATGTGTTAGATGGAGGAAATACAAATTAATTGGAGCTGTATACTCAGAACAGGAATCCTCATGCCTAAGTTCATTGTTTTAACAGTGGATATCAAAATTCTATGAACATTTGTAATAAAATGTTTCGATGGACTTGTTTCACACAATTTAAGCCTGTTGAGAGCCTGAAACTCTTATCGCTTTGGAGCTTAAGGCGTTTTGGCTCTTTATAGTTCAGCCTATTGTACCGAGTAAGGAGGAAACATTGATTTATTAATCCAGGGGATAACTGGATTCAGTTGCTCAAGTGGGTTTATATCTTTAATTGGATTTGGCTGCACTTCAACTACATGGGTTGGGAATGGAATCTGGGATCTAAGATTGGTAATTTGAACCACCGACCACTTGACTACTCACTCAATTTGACGATGGCGCTGCTGTGAAGATGGCCGCATGTCAGGCCATATAGCAAGGTTCAATTCCCCGTAGGCATAGGGTCAGGTGCAAGTCCCGGGGATTTTGTCGTAAGAGATCGCAGCAACTTAGCCAAGCAAAAGTTCTTATAAAGAGTACCACTGTCGGGACAGTTTAGCTAAACAAAAGTGGTTAAGAAGTGTATTCCTGTCCCGACGACTTCACCAAACAAAAGTGATTATGAGTACCCCTGTTGCAGCATCTTTAGCCGAACAAAAGAGCTTATGTTTAGTTGTGGTTCACCCCTTGAGTGCCATGTCGCCCAATGTTGCTAGAAACTAAACCTGGAGACCCGATTTTCATTCCATTTCCATTCTTGTCTGAACACTACTTCTTGTTCCTATTGACATGGCATTACTGATCCATTTTATCTGCATCATATACCTTCGTTGGGTATATTAGTACACTAAAATTAAAATATCCTTGGAGGGGGCTATTAGTACATTACTAATCAATATCACTACATTATTAATCGATTATAAGCATAATATATGCTGGGAGGAGAGTGGGTTCACGTTCCTGATCCGCTCATTCTTTGAAACTGTCTTGTTCCTATTTCTGATAACAGGGGTTTTGCCATGTTGCTTGCATTATCAGATTTAAAGGAAGCATTTTTTAAAGCACTTCCAAAAGAAAAGGAAAAAACACTTGCCACTCCCCTTCAATTTTAATTTGCATTTTATAACTTTTGTTTTTCAGAGAGGAGATTTTAATTTGCATTGTATACTTTTGTTTTTCAGGGAGGAGATGCTGGCACGAAGCGGGTAAAGTTTGAACTTGAAAGCGAAGCAGATACTTGTGAACCATTAGGGGTTGTGGCAAGGATGAGTGAGGCTTCTCAGCTACAAGATGTTGTGGTTCGTCCTAAAAGCTCCTTAAGTAATATATCGCTTCCTGAATTTGGGAATGTTGATGTTGACTGGCTTCCGAAGGAGATGCACGAGATGAAGATAAGGGATGGCAATTTTAACAATGGTGGCAAGGTTACTTGACCTGATTTTGTTCACTAACTATTTTAATAATTTTGTCGTAGAGAAGCTTATGCTTATTACTAATTAGGCATCCATGTTATCACTGTGGCTTGGGAGATCCTATCTTTCCTATTAAGAATTTTTGGTCGTCACAGTCTTTGCTTACAATTCCCATGCATTTCAGTTAAGGCAAGATAAGATAGTCTTATCAACTAGTGTAAGACAGAAGAAAAGTAGCCTATGCAACATTCACAATATAGTTACAGAGATCTGATTTGGCTACAGATTTCAGCTTATAGACCTCCTTGAACAAAACATTTTGTAGACAAGGGAAAAGGGAAACATAAGTAGGGAGATTACATCGTTGCAAAGAAATATTCAGTGGGGCAATGAGCGTGTCCCCTAAATTTCCATATTCATATTCAGGGTATGCGGTAGTTGTTTTGTCTGATCTTGTATATGAGATATTGATCTCGGTGATGGTATCTCCCCTAAACTTCTCCATCCACATTCCATATCTGTAATAGCTGTTTTTATTGTAACTTTCATGAGCCAGTGATGTGCATTCATGTCAATTCCGTCTGGCCACCCTTGCACTCTTTCTTTTGATGTGTCTGAACGTTGTTGACTTCAATAGTTGATTTCAGTTTCCCCCACGACAATAGCTTGCAAACTCTTTTTCCACTCTTTGACTTTTCTGTTTTCATCTGCCTGGCTCACATTTTTTCTTAGGATTGCTGTCATTGCCGATTATCTTTTGTTTAATGCTCTAGGAGCATGTTCTTTTGTCCATTTTATTGTGATATTAGATACAAGCATTATTGTTTCTTCAGTGATTGAGAGAGACTCTAGCCACCATATTATCTTGGGAGGACCAAAGACCTGCTGAATAAAGGAGCACAAAGATAGATACAGTACAGTATATTGCATTCTTCTTCTATTCCTTCACATCTTTGACTGGGCATAAATTGTTGTTGTTTTCTTACGACTTTCAAATGAATTCCAAACGACCACCAGATACTGCCTGAATGCCTGAATGTTTTATAATTTCCTAGTAATCGATATCTCCACATTAAATTGGCTACTTCTCATTAGTTTTTTGGCTTCCATAGTTTTGTGGTCACTATGTTTACTCAATATATAGTTTGTTATGCTTCTAACTCACGTCTGTTATTGATTTTAAGTTTTTTCTGTTCTGATATTACAATTCTGATATTAGTTTGCTTGACTGACTCTATTACTTGAATTGCGCTTGAATGCTTATGACTGGATGGCTTACTTGATTTCTACCTTGATTTTAATTGGACCACTATCTTGGGATTGATGGTTTTTTGGGCCTCCATTGATTGCTTTCTGTCTTGATTGTGCAATGAACTTATAACCTGCTAGTTCGCCATGAGTTGTTTGCTAAGATATTGGTTGCGATGTTTTCCTTGATGGTTTTTTTCTTTTTTGGTTGGCAAAGTGGTGGAACCTCCTTGACTAGCAAGTTTGCCTTTGGCTAAGTTACCACGAACCAGGGGCATTTAAGCCGTCAAAATCACCCGGGGATCGCACCCGGCCTGGACTGCACCAACCCTTAACATGGTTGGATTTTTTGGTATCCACGAGATTAGAACCGACGACCTTTCTGCTTAGGGGTGTCTTAACCATACCCCGCCACCAACTGTTCTACATCTCACGGATTGTTTTCCTTGATGGTTTACAGATGATTAATGAATGATTTATTACGATTGCAGATGCATTGCCTGCATGAGACATTAAGTCTCAGTATCAAATGCTACCACGACCAATCATCAGCCACAATCAATCCTGTTAGTCAGCATTGGTCCCAGATTTTACTTCTTACACCTCTTCTACAAAGATTTGTAAGCATCACTACCAGCATACCATGAATTTCGACTCTTGGATGAACTCCCCCTACCTCTATGACGAGGATGTCAATATGGCAAAAATTTGGTTCCTGCAGAACACAAGGTGTGGGATGTGATTCCTGTTCAAGCAAAGATGCAGGGTGTCTCCAACTTAGGCATACTGTAATCAACCAAGTCATCAATTGGTGCAAGCTGTGCTTTCTGCAACTTAGTAGAATGACCTTCATTAACAAACAAAACTACCGTGGGTGCAAACTAACTGTTATCACACAACTCGTAGTTGCCCCATAGAGTTATCCTATCCAAGATGGTAGAGGAGACAAGCAACTAAAGAGGTGACCCTAGAGGATCCTGATCCCCAGATATGGATCGGTTATCACGATGATCAGGATTCTCTTCACTTTAAGCCAAATGAATCAAATGACTAAGGGGGAGACCCTGGCCTAACCTTGTGGAAAAGACCGGAAGACAAGATACCCGAATGAAATGTGGAGATGAGAGATCGAGATATCTTGACTATGAAACCTTAGATCAAAAAGGTAACTAGAGAGAGAGGCCTAGGGAATTGGACAATGATTAATGAAGTTAAAATGTAGTCCAAATACTTACTTCTCAATAGCTATGTAAATCATAGTGATCTAGGTTCAAAGTGCTAGGTGAAGGATACCCAAATCGCTACCCTAGGGGGGATTTGACTTGGTAGATTAGGAATGCCTAGGAAAGGAGCTGGTTTTGCAATTAGAGGATTCCTAACACTTAATTTGTTTGCTTGGATGATAGATGTAGCAATGGATAAAAATCACAAGCAAAAGAAATCACAAAACTCAGAAAAACAACCTCTAGACCAAGAGGGCGAATTGATCACTATGCAAGTGCGTGTTTCAGATGGGAAGATGGAGTCCAAATATGATGCCCTATGGGATTTAGGGGTTTTGAGGGATGACCACAAATACCCAAGTGCCAGATTTTTGAAAATCTAAGTGATGTGACCCTGAGAATTTTCTTAGTTACTAAAAATGAGGGTTTTAGTGAATTTTTATTATGGTTTGACAATGGAGTAAGAGAAAAACTAGAAATTGGTTAGAGAACTTACCTAGATCCTGCTGGTTGATGTAGATCCTTTCCCTTTGCTCAATGTTACCAACTATTTTGTACAATAGTTGGACTTCTTGTGAGCCACCAGTTTTATGAACATGTTCAGTGTTCATCATCAGTGTTCAGAAGTTCAAAAGACTTTTGCAAGGCTATTTTGGCCCCCTTTGTAATAATTGCATGTCCATACCCCCTTGGGGGAATTGTAATAAGTTGGTCTAAGCATGATTATTTTCTAAAAGACTTGGCCTACCTTAGGTTTGACTATCAGGGGGATACTCCAGAGTGTTTTTTCCTTAGGAATTATGCGTTACTCTTCAGTGACGTATAATTCCCGAGTTTTTCATTCACACCTCCAAAGCCGGAGTATTTTCATAGTGGTCGAACCTAGGGAGATTATTAAAGTCTATGTTGTTGGCATTTTGATTCAATTGTCATTGATGGTTGGCAAGCAGACAAGCCTGCGGGCATAGGGTGAGCCCTTGCAGGCATATGAATGCTACGGGCATTCTTGTGGGCACATGGTGAGCCCTTGCGAGCATCCTGTGGGCATATGATGAGCCCTTGCGGGCATAGGGTGAGCCCCTGCAGGCATATGAATGCTGTGGGCATTCTTGTGGGCACATGGTGAGCCCCTGTGGGCATATGAAGGCTGCGGGCATTCTTGAGGGCTAAGTATGAGCCACTGCAGGCATATGAGGGCATCATTAAGATTTATAAAACATCTTGCGGGCATCTTAAGAAGTCTAACATAGTCTACTCATCAATAAAATAAAAGGAGTTTTTAATGGATATCAAAAGAATTGTTTTGGTAAAGCTTAAGTGGCAGAAAACGCATCTAAACACTTGTAAATTTTTTTAATAAACAGTTACAGCATGTGCTGATTGATCTTCCAACAGTTATAAAGACAAGAAGTTTTTTTGGGTCAATTATCGAATTGGGAGGTCTAGAAGTTAAAGAGATTGAGGCATATATTTTCAGTATCTATATAAACCAATTGATTATAACTTAAAAAGTTGTGAGAGGATGGAGATGAGTGGTAGCTGTCTGAAGTAAAAGCTACGATTATTAACCTAAGAAGACAATACAAAAGAAAAAGAAAATGTGGCTAGAATTTGTGAAGAGAATGCTCAGAAATTCGAAGATGACCGGATAAGAATGGAAGCTGACTGCTGAAGAACTGAAGCTAAATTAACACAGATAATGAGCTGTAACAAAACAAAGCATAGATAGAGAGGGTAAGCATCGACATATTTGAACAAGTGATTTGTAATTAACTGATTGAATTTTTTATAAAGGGGTGGCAGGGTGGTGCTAGGGTTTTGTGTACAAGTTGAAGCCTGTACAAGTGGAAGTGGGTGCTTCCATCCTGTTGTAGCAGGAGAATTCAGAGAGTTAGTGCTCTCCACAAATAGTTGCTTATAAACTGAGGTTGCAGCCTCATTTGAGTAGGTGCTCAAAGAAAAATGATGTAGAGAAGTTGATGCTTGCTTGACATCTTAAGAAGAAGAGGTTTTTTCCCTTTATGGGTTTCCTCATGAATAACCTTCTCTGTCTCATCATGTTTATGATTGATGATTATCATTTATGTTTTACATTTGCTGCATTAACATCTGTGAACAGTAATAGAGATTGTAAAAGTCTCAAGTTGTTTAAGCACAAGAAAATAAAATTAAAATAACTGATTCACCCCCCCTCTCAGTTATTTGGATAATTACAACAACTAGTATCAGAGCTGGTTCCTTTTATTTAAAGGTAGATCTGTAAGCTTAAACATGACTAGTCATGAAGGTAATTCAACCAATAAGGCTCCTCTGTTTGATGGAACATATTTTGCTCTCTAGAAGGTTAGAATGAGAACATATCTAATGTCCTTAGGGGCTGATGTATGGGATGTAGTTGAAACTGGGTATGTAAAGCCCATTGTACTAGCCACCAAAGATGACAAACTGGAGTTTGCTTTTAATGCAAAAGCAATGAATGCTATTCTTAGTGGTCTTGCAGAGGCTGAATTTGTAAAAGTCATGCACATTGAATCTGCCAAAGGAATGTGGGACAAACTTATAAGCAGTTGTGAAGGGAATGAGAAAGTAAAAGATGCCAAACTGCAGACATACAGGTTGAAATTTGAACAACTAAAGATGAATGAGGATGAGATTGTTAGTAAATATTTCCTAAGGGTTGAAGAACTTGTAAATGCTATGAAGGGCCTTGATGAAACGATTGAAGAAGCATCCTTAGTTCATAAAATTTTAAGATCTCTGCCTGATAAATTTAATCCCAAAGTTTCAACAATAGAAGAGTTAAATGATCTTAAAACTATGGGTATTGACCAACTCCTAGGAACTCTAACAGCTTATGAAATGAGGATTAGTACAGATAAACCCATCACTAGAGAAGCATCTTTTAAAGCAGATAAGAACATTGATTTTGGAGTAGATGAGATTGAGGCAAAATTTGTAAGAAGATTGAAGAAAGGATCAGGTAAATATAGAGACAAGTTGCCATTTAAATGTTTCAATTGTGGTAAGATAGGCCATTTTGCCTCTAAGTTCCCTCACAAGAAAAAAGATCAGAATTATGATGATGAAGAGAAATACAAACTTAAGAAATATAGTAAAAAGAAAAGTATGTGTGCAAATGATGATGACTCCTCAGAGGATATAGATAGCAATTCATCTTGTGAAGATAAAGTGAATGATTTTATGGTTATGGCTATAGAAGATCTTATTGATGAAGAAGCTATGATTGATATGGAAGGTGAACTAATCAATGCTTTAGAAGAGATTGACAGACTCAGATTTAAGAAGAGAAAACAAAAACAATTGTTGATGCAGCTTGAAAAGAATGGTAAAGAACCAAGTGAAGATTTTGTATTGTTAAAATTAGAATTAGAAGAAGCAAAGAAAATAGAAGATACTCTAAAACAAAAATTAGCAAAAGAAAAAGTGAGATGTGAAGCTCTGGAAGAAGAATTAGTGAAAGCTAGAAAAGATTTGGAGAAATTTCAAGCTTTGTACCTGTTATCACACAACTTGTAGTTTCCCCTAGAGGTATCCCATCCGGGACGGTAGAGGGGTTAGGCAACTAAAGAGGTGACCTAAGAGATGCCACGGTTCCCAATGTAATGCGGGAGTCACGTCAACCGAGGCACTCTTCGCTTTAGGTCAAGGTATAACTAGACCAAGGGGGAGACCCTATACCCCAATCACAGTTGATTGGTCCAAGCAAAAGGTTTCAAAGAGTGAGTTACGGAAACCAATGCAAGGCTAAGTGGACCTAATGTTTAAGGTACGGTTGAAGGTGGTATCATGGATAGTTATTGTTTCAAGCTATGTATGGTTTAGGCCACTTGATGGGGTATGATTGCTAAGTAAAGTACCATGTGTTTACACAAGTGGGTCTTGTTGCCTTGGGAAGTGTGAAATGGTTCTAGGTGGGCCCACAAGGTGAAGTTAAGTGTGAAGATGGTACTATAGGCTAGATCTAGGTTAGATCTACAAGTTAGAGTTGGTTCTAGGATTACCCATGTGCTAGATCTAGGGTTTGACACTAATCCCAAGAAGTGCGCCTTGCTTGGAGAAGGACTAGTGTCTTGTTGGATGGGCTAATGGGGTCAAGGAGGATGTCAAAGTGTAGATCGGGACATCTAGAAGCCAAGTCAAGTGGTTTGGATGAGATCCAATGGTTGGATCTTACTAGATCTAGGTTTTTAAGTGATGACCAAAAGTGGACCACAATTCCTTAAAACAAGGAATGCAATCCCCAAGGTAGATCGGGACAAAAGGACAGTCTAGACCTAGGTTTCAAGGCATGGGCATTCCAAATCCACAAAAATCTCCAACACCCACTTCCTAGAAGTGGTCCAACTCAAAACTTCAAGGGGGTGCGACTTTCTCAAGGAAGGGCAAAAAGTGGTTTTGGTGGACCCAATCAAGTCCAATGGCCACCAAAATGTAGATCCGGGATGTTAGTACCCCGATCTATGTTCCTTCAAAGTTTCAAGTAAATCCAATGGGTAGATCTTAGTAGATCTAAGTTTCAAGGTACCAAGAAGATCAAAAGGGGGTTTCAACCCCTTAAAACATGGAGAGATGTCCACAAGGTAGTTTTCACCAAAGTAAGGATGTGGGTATAGGTTATCAAGTGTCTAGATGTCAATTCAAGTGGGATCTCACCTACCCATGTGCTAGATCCTACCCAACAAGCTTCTCTTAGGAAAATCGATTTAGGTTCAAGAAGGCTTTTTGCATTGAAAGGTGTGTCAATTTTTAGCCAATCACCACCAAACTATAGATCCAACTAGGGGTGGATCCTATAGAGGTGGGTTCTTAATATCTTTTCAAATGCAAGGGTGGATCTAAGTAGATCTAAAAAATACCAAATTTGGGGTTTTGATTTAATTAGGGTTTTATGACCAATGGAGATAGAATGGATGAAAGAGGCACATACCTTGTAGATCTTACCTCAATTTGCTTATGGCCACCTTGCAAGTTGATAGCATTCTCCTATGTTTATATTCAAGAGTGAGATCCAAGTGCTCCAACCAAATCTCCCTTCTCCAAGATAGCCAAATCGTCCTCCTCCTACAAGACAAGATCAAAGAAACAAGTCAAGCAAGATGATTATGAAAATGGTAGAAAGATGTAATAGAAAGCATCAACTATGTCACGAAGATACAATAATGATACTCCCTGTCACAAGATCAACCCAAGAGAGAATATGTGGATCCCTCCAACAATAACCCTCCAAAAGTCGCCCTCCTCTCTCCAATTCGACTTTCCTGTCAAAAGGTTAGCAAAAACACAAAAATCCACAATGATACATAGAAGAGATACTTTATATTCAATATGCAAGAGAATCCACAAGCCAAGAGAGATGTGCTCCACAAAAAATCTTCTATTCCAATATTCCAGAGCTCCAAAGGTGAGCTTTACAATGGGGGGTCTCCTCCTTATATAGGATAATAAAGACCAAAACCCTATACCACTCTACAATACTACATCAAATGAGTGGTTGAGATTATAAGATCTCATCATACAATCAATGGCTACGATGAATCCATAACAATATATCACATGGATCACTCAACATAACAATAGCGCCCTCACTAAATGGTACAAATGGAGGGTGACGTCATCCCACTAGAGGGGTAAAAAGTACAATAATCCACCTCATGATGACTAGGACATGATAAAATAAGCACATGGTGGGGCTAGGAGGTATAAATCCTTGCTAGCTCACCCCAAGGCACAATAAAATAATAAAATATGTCCAATATAATGATAATGACCAAAACTGTCCTCAGAATCCATGACAGTCGAGCAGTAAATGTCCTCCTGTGATCAATCTGGAGATACCCACATGGTGAAAACTGACTGGAAGATAGTGAGATCACCCTGGAAGACCTCTGTGAAAACCAAATGCCAAAACCTTGCCTCAATTGCCCAAATCGATTTCCTCAGTGACCACTTTATCCCATTTTTTAACTGCCTCGGGAACTGTGAAAGTGCCAAAACTGCCTCCTAGGGTGCTAGCGCTGTCAATCTGAGCCCACCAGGCTCTCCGGGAGGGGGGATAAATGGTAATAACAAGTGGCTGGACCACCCCCTCCATCATCAGCGCCCTAGGTGAACTGGCCTCTCGGGGCCCCTGCTGCTCAGGCTGGGAAATCAGCCCCAAATCTGGTCAACAAGTGTAAAACTGCATCAATCACTGTCAGAAGTGCCTGGAACTGAAAGATAAGTGTCTCAATGGATCCAGAAGACCCAAATCCACTAGGAATGAGTACTCATACACCCTGGGTTGCCCTAATGGGCCAGCTGTAGGGTCCACCATATATGGACAATGTATAATCTGCTGATCTGTAATAATAATAACCTGCTGAAATGGATCAAACATCATCTGTATCATATGTCCATCATATGATATCATCATCAAACATATGGGACCATAAATCATCATCAATAATCATCCATACATGGTCCACATCATCACGGATCCCAAGAATATATAATCAAGGATAAATCACATCAGTAGATTAAGACAATGTTTCTCTAATCATTCCCACAGCTAAGCTCAAAGTATAAATTCCATTCAGTGGCATTAATCAAGTTAACATATTCCGTGGTTATATAAAATTACTTGCACCATAGTTCAAATGACAAACTCACCCATTGGACATGGTCAAACTGCTAGTGGAGGATGAAGGCTAGGAGCAAGGTTGGGCCAAGGGTTTGACTTGTCTAACTTAACTCAAAAATACTTTGGACTGGGAAAAGGGGAAAGCTACAAACTCTGTGCTGGACAAAAGAACACGGGGAATGGCTGTGCCTCACAAATGGATAAGTTGTTTAGAGAGTGCTTATTCAACTTAGGCATCATGTCTACATCAAGTTGATCCAAGTTCATTAGGATCATTCAATTTATTTCCATGGCCTTTTTGGCCTACATAACCCTTCGGATTTCAGATGTGCTGAGAAGCACAACTAGTTGCAGCTTGCATCCAGGGCATGTTTTTATATAAATTCACAAGGTCAGCAATTGTTTAGATATAGCTTTTAAGAACTATTGCTTTTTTGGACCTTTCTTATACTCTTCGAGGAGTATTTTTAGCTTTTCATTGCTCTTGCCCTTTTTTTGTTTCCATGGGCGAATTCATTTAGTTTCCACAGGTAGAACATGAGCTTTCAGTTTTAGCCAACAACATCTCAAGTGACTAGGGGGAGTTCGAGCCAATGCCAAACATCGGGACAACCGACCAGAATGATTTAGGCCTACAATCCAACTCACCAAAGGCAAGTTCTGTCACCAACTCAGAGCCGAGACACTGAATAAACAGGGATGCGGTCCAAACACAGAGGTAGAAAAATAGGGAAGTCCTCAGTATCAGAAAGTCAAATGAAACAAGTCAGGGTTTAAAGTCAAACAGGAAGGTCATGTATGGATGGAGACAAGTGGATATGGAGCCTACACTAGCAGACAACTGGTGTCGGGAAAGACCATGTCTATGTAAGGTGGAATACCAGTAAGTTTTGTTGAATGACCTAGAAGTGCAAGCAATTGTTCGTTTTATGATTTACAGTTCATTTAAATAGTTTGCCACATCAGGAATAATATACCAAGCACATGCTATAATCATGACTAAATCCACAAGCTAATAATCCACTGTCAGTGAGAACATATCCATAGATCATACAACATCATCATAATAGCAATCATCATGCATCATCTGAAACACTGCTGAAATACATCTCTAGGCACTGAACTGAAACTGTAATGGGATAAGTGGTCACATCAGTCATCAAATCTGAACTCTCAAGGCTCAGCCTTGACACAAGGTCATAAAATCTGAATAATGTACTGCTCTGATCATGAGTGATCCAAAATATATAGCCATGCTCTGGAATAAAGGAAGCTCTGGAATGTGCAGATATCTGCTGTACAAGAATAGTAGCCCTGCTAATATGGTGTGATAACAGTACCACCAAAATTTGTCAAGTATCAAAGCCTCAGAAGAACTGAATAACATCCTGAGTAAGCAAAGATCTCCATTGATAAAGATTGGACTAGGTTATGAAAGTGGTTCAAGTAGTAGACAGTGAGATGATGATCTTGCTTTGCAAACAAAAGTTAATGAATATAAGTTGAAGTCTAACCAGGAACATAGTCAACAAGAGATAAAGCAATCAAGTCCAGGAAGAAGACCAATATCCAGGTACCAGAATTTTTTCTATGGTTACTGCTATTATTGTTCTAACTTTGGTCATAAAATTGCAAATTGTGGAATTAAGCAACTACGAAGGTCAAAGTGTAATCCACTGCTACAAAATAGAGTTGGACAACCAGTGAGAAAACAAGGATATCATGCAACCCAGTTCACAATTAGAAGAAGCATTCATGATAAATATATCAATCCTTTTGATTTATTAAACAATGAGCCAAAATGCTATGTTTGTCACAATTTTGGACACAAGGCTTTAGACTGTCATCTGAAGAAGTACAAAACAGATATGAGAATGAATTATACAGTTGAAAAGGCCAAGGTTTGGAAGAAGAAAGAAAGTAACAAGTGTGGATTAGTACTTTCTGCTCAAAGGCAAAAGGATCCTTGGTATATTGACAGTGGTTGTTCTAAACACACGATAGGTGATAAAAATAAATTTCTGTCTCTAAATGAAAGTAAATCAGGAAATGTGACCTTTGGAAATGATGCTCTAGGAAAAATCGAAGGAAAAGGGATGGTAAGTTTGAGTAATGGCAGAGGAAAAGCCCAGGATGTGTTGTTTGTACATCGTTTGAAACATAATCTTCTTAGTGTCAGCCAGGTTTGCGACAGAGGGTGTGAAGTTGTCTTTAATTCTAAAGGTTGCAAGATAAAATCTGTACCCTCGAGACAATTGATTGCAAAAGGCATAAGGACAAAAAATAATGTTTATGTTTTGAATGAAGAAAAGGAAGAATGTCATCTAAGCAAGTATGATGAGAGTTGGTTGTGGCATAAGAGACTTGGACATTTGAATTTTGATCACATAATCAAACTTAGCAACAATAGGGCAGTAAAAGATCTTCCAAAGATATCAAAGCCATATGGTTCTGTTTGTAAATCATGTCAAATGGGAAAGCTGACCCGCACTCAGTTTAAATCAAAAGGTTTTACATCAACAAATGAACCTATTCAGTTAGTACATATAGATTTGTGTGTACCATCAAGAAAGGAAGGCACAGGAAAAGAAAGATATTTTATGCTAGTCATTGATGACTATTCTAGACTCACGTGGGTGGCTTTTCTGAAAGAGAAATCTGAAGCATTTGAAAAGTTCAAAGTTTTCAAGGCTTTGACTGAGAATCATACAGGAAAAAGACTTAAGGCAATAAGGTCAGATAAAGGAGGAGAATTTAGTTCAGGAGATTTTAAAGAATTTTGTGAACATCATGGAATAAAAAGAGAATATACCATTCCAGGCACTCCACAACAAAATGTAGTGGAAAGACATAATAGATCAGTACAGCAAATGGCAAGATCAACGATGAATGAAAACAATATTTCTCAGACTTATTGGGTAGAAGCAATCCATACGACTGTCCATATTCTTAACAAAGCTCACCTAAGACCAAACAGTGATAAGACTCCTTATGAACTTTGGTTTGGGAGACCTGCTACTATTAAGCATTTCAAAATCTTTGGAAGTAAATGCTATATTAAAAACAATGATGAACACCTTGGCAAATTTGATGACAGAGCTGATGAAGGTATCTTTTTGGGATATGCAACTGATAACAAAGGATATAGATGCTACAATAAGAGACTGCATAAATTAGTTGATTGTATTGATATTAAAATTGATGAAGGAATCTCTGTTAAAAATAATCAGATAAGCAGTATTGAATCAAATGCAGAGAATATAGTTGAAAGTGAAGAAGAATAGGTCCAAGAATCAAAAAAAGAAAATTCAGATTCAAATGATTAGCATGCAAACATTCAGGAAGATTCAAAACTCCAAACAGAAACAAAGCCACCTTCCAGAATTATTCAAAAGAACCATCCTGAAGATCAGATAATTGGTGACAAGAATAAAGGAGTTCAGACAAGAAGGAATTTGATTAAAGCTTCAGAGCAATCTCAGATTGCTTTTCTATCTATATGATTGAACACAAGAACTTTGATGAAGCCAGTAAAGATGAAGATTGGATTAGAGCCATGAATGAAGAGCTTGATCAAATTGAAAGGAATAATACTTGGGAACTTGTTCCTAGACCTACAGATAAGAATGCAATAGGCTCTAAATGGGTGTTTAAAAATAAGATGAATGAGCAAGGACAGGTTGTGAGGAATAAAGCCAGATTAGTCTGTAAAGGGTATGGACAAGTTAAGGGTCAAGATTTTGATGAAACCTTTGCACCAGTGGCAAGATTAGAAGCCATCAGAATGTTTCTTGCCTATGCTAGCCACAAGCATTTCAAAGTTTATCAGATGGATATTAAGTTAGCATTTCTTAATGGAGACATAGAAGAAGAAGTCTATATGGAGCAACCTAAAGGATTCCAACTGGCAGACAATTCTAACTTTGTTTGCAAGCTCAAGAAGGCATTGTATGGACTGAAACAAGCACCACGAGCCTGGTATTATAGATTGGATAAGTATCTACAGGACAAAGGGTTCAAGAAAGGTACTGTTGACAGTAACTTGTACATAAAATCTGAAGGTGATGATTTATTAGTTGTTTTGGTTTATGTGGATGACATTATTTTTGGAAGTATTAATGACTCTTCTGTTCAATGGTTTACTAATGCCATGAAATCTGAATTTGAGATGTCAATGATAGGAGAACTGTCATACTTCCTTGGTCTTCAAATTACTCAGAATTCTGCAGGTATATTTCTCTCTCAAGAGAAGTATTTGAAAGAAATGATGAAGAGATTTCATATGGAAGATGCTTCACCTGTCAGCACACCCATGGTTGTTGGATGCAAGCTCAACAAGGATGATGCCTCACCAGATGTTGATCAAAGAACATATCGGTCAATGATAGGCAGTCTATTGTACATCACAACATCTCGTCCTGATATAATGCAAGCTGTTGGAATGGTAGGTAGATTTTAGTCTGCTCCTAAGCAAAGTCATTTGGCAGCTGTTAAGAGAATATTCAAATATTTGAAGGGCACAATGACTTATGGTCTACGGTATCCTAGAAATCAGAATTTTCAGTTAAATGCATATTCAGATGCTGACCGGAAAAACTGTCTGGATGAGAGAAAGAGCACAAGTGGAGGTGCATTCTTCTTAGGTGATTCACTAGTAGCATGGCTAAGTAAGAAGCAAGGATCTATATCTTTGTCTACCATAGAAGCTGAGTACATTGCTGCTGCTACATGTTGTACACAGGTACTATGGATGATTCAAACTCTGGCAGATTTGGAGGTAACATATGTTGAATCCATCCCTATTCATTGTGATAACACAAGTGCCATTAGTATCTCCAAGAATCCTGTCCTTCATTCCAAGACTAAACACATTCAATCAAGTATCATTTCTTAAGGGAGTAGGTTACAAATAAAGTTGTCCAGTTGCATTTCATTCCTTCTAAATAACAGATTGCTAACATTTTTTCTAAACCCTTATCCAAAATCCAGTTTGAGTATCTACGCCAGAAGTTGGGTGTCATATCTTATTCCAACTAACTTGTTCACTTTGGCAGGGGGAGTTTGTGCTTATTGCATATCTAATGTAATTCTGAGATGTTTCCAAAATGTTTTTTTTAGTTCATCTTGATAGGGGGAGCTGTATTGTCATGTTTTCTTTGACATTGATGTCAAAGGGGGAGAAGTTCAGGTAGTTGGAGATGGCAAGCAGTTGGTGATTACACTTGCAGCATCAGAAATATTAGGTTTCCATCAATACCAAAGGGGGAGATTGTTGGCATTTTGATTCAATTGTCATTGATGGTTGGGAAGTAGACAAGCCTGCGGGCATATGAATGCTGCGGGCATTCTTGTGGGCACATGGTGAGTCCCTGCGAGCATATGATGAGCCCCTGCGGGCATAGGGTGAGCCCCTGTGGGCATATGAATGCTGTGGGCACATGGTGAGCCCCTGCGGGCATATGAAGGCTGCGGGCATTCTTGAGGGCTAAGTATGAGCCTGTTATCACCTAAACTGTAGTTACCCCTATGGATGGATCCAGTCATGGATGGCAATAGGGAAGGGCAACTTGAAAGGTGCAACCACGATCACCTCGACCTCCAATATGTATGGTTGTCACGCCAGTCGAGGCAACCTTCGCTTTATGTTATCTAGCCCAGACAACAAGGGGGGAGACCCGATCTACTCCCGATAGGAGAGATCAAAACCAAGACACCAAATCAAGGTATTCTAAGTGAAGTTAGGTGTATGGTTTTTCCTAGACCTAAGGGTAAAGTCACAAGCCAAGTGAGGGGTTCAATAGATGTAGCTTTGGGTCATAGTTGATGTGAGAGTGACTTACAATGTTTAAAGTGAGATCTAGGGCTAGTGTACTAGGTCAATGTCAAAGGATCCACTGCCTTGGGAACCGTGTCCAATGCAGGGTTGTTTAGGGGTCAGACTGGGGCTAACTAGTACATGAGACAATCTTGACCATAGTCCATGATGTCTTCAAAGGTATAGTTCACCATGCAAAAGTCAAACCACAAGTCAATCCAACAATCTATGAGAGTGGGTTGACTTGGAGATAAACCAGTGCCTTGGGAATTGGGAAGTGGAGTCAAAGTAGGGTTGACTTTGTGGTTTAGGACTCCTACAACATGAGATAAGTGGACAGTATAGGCCTTGATGGATAAATGTGTCTAGATCTAGGTTTGACCCAAGTGGACCACAATCCCTAAAAACAAGGAATGCAATCCCCAAGGCAAGATTTGACAAAGTGACAGTCTAGACCTAGGTTTTGAATTATTCTGAATCCGGATCTGCAAAAATCTCAAGTACCCAGTTCCTCGAAGTGAGTGAACTCACTTCTCCAAGGTGGTGCGACTTTCCCTAAGGAAGCTTGAATCGGGGTTTAGGTGGGTCAAATCATGTCGGATGGCATCCAAACTTTAGATCCGGGTAGATCAGTCAAGTAGGGACATGGATCTATAATTTTGTGGCAATCCACCGGTTAGATCTTTGTAGATCTGAGTTTTAGTGTTCCAAGTGGTCCAAAATGGGGATTAAATCCCTTAAAATGTGGAATGGGGCCCACAAGGTGATTTTCAAGAAAGGGACAACCTGGGTGTATGTTATTTGATGTGTAGATGTCAAATCAAGTGAAATCTCAAACACCCATCGCTTAGATCTAGGTCAACCTGCTCAAATGGTGAAGTGCGCCTTCCTTGGGAGAAGCTAGGTTGGCTTGGGAGAGGGGTCAAACGGAAGCCAATCCTCACCAAACTATAGATCCGGGATGCCGTGGATGCTATAGAGGTGGGTTTTCAATATCATGCCCAACAACCCACTAGATCTCAGTAGATCTAAGAAAATGCAAAATTGGGGTTTTAATTAATTAGGGTTTTAAGAGTTTTTGACAATTGGATAGACTATGGAGATAGAACTTACCTTGAGATCATACCTGAATGATGTGGTTGAGATGCCTTGATGTTGAGGAAGATTCCCGCAGAGATCAAATGAGAGATTGTTGATTTGCTTGCCAATTTGATGCCCAAGTCCACAAGTGCGCCTTCCTCTACCTGTCAAACCAAGGAATGAAATTCAATCAGTAAGATCAAGTATGGAAGAAATACAAGAGAAATGCAAATAGTAACATGAAATAGAAGGTCCTGGGACAGTAATACTCCCTGTTACCAACGAAGAGCTCCAAAGAAGAAGTAGGGAGAGTCTTCCCCTACCAATACCTCCTCCTTCAAGCAAATCGGCCTCCACCTGTAGATGCAAAAATCGTGGTACAATAGATATGGCAAACAAGATCTCCAATAACTCAGTGCAAAGGAAGAACTAACGAACGAACACCAAAAACATTCACCACAACATTGGAGATAGATGCAATAATAATTTTCTATTCCAATAATCCAGAGCCAAAAGTCCCTTTACAATGAGAGGCTCTCTCCTTTAAATAGGAAGGAGAGGCACCAAAACCCTAACCACTTTTTGAATGAGTGGCTAAGATTAAAAGATACAAATGTCTAATCAATGGTTGAGATGAGCTCAACAACATAATACATGGATCACACATAAAATATAACATAAGTGGACAAAGTCGCCCTAAGAGAGGGGAATCCCACCAAATCATGATGACAAAATATCATAAGAGGCTCATGGTGGGTCCAAGGGGTAATTTTATCCCTCCTTGGTCAATCCCCATGGCACAATAACCAATAAACAATCATGAAAGTACCAAATCGTGCCTCCAAGGTGAAGAAGTGTATCTCCAAGGTGAAGTCGTGGTCCTCAAAGACCTCAAAAAATCCACAGAAAGTGCCATAAGTGATGGATGCGGGCCCCGATGAAGCTGAAACTGCAGGAGGAGGTGTGGAAGGTCCCGATCTATCATCACTGATCATCCCATGCCATAACTTTGCCTCAGTAGCCCAAATCGATTTCCTCAATAGCCATTTCTACCAATCCTGAAATGCCTCGGGAAACGTGAAACTGCCCAAACTGCCTCCTGGAGTGATGGCGCTGTCAAGGTGAGGGTGCCAATGTGTCCGGGAGGGGGGTAATATGGTAAAAACAAGTGGCTGGACCACCCCCTCCATCATCAGCGCCCTAGGTCATCCGGATAAAAGTCATCTCTGCTCCGACAGGGCCTCCAACAGGCCAAAACTGCACTAGGACAGCCTACTGAGGCTAAATCATCACTGTAAGTGCCCGGAACTGAAAACAAACTGTCCCATTGGACTCAGAAGGTCCAAATCTATCCAAGATGTGTACTCATACACTATATGAGTCTCTGCATGATCAAAATAAATATCCAATATACCGGAACAGGGCCAATAATAATGCGCTGTATATATACAAACACTGCTGTAATCCCAGAATCATCATCATGCCCTGTAGCTGCTGCATAGAATCATCCTGTATGTGTACATAGACCATATATCATCTATCCATATCATCATAAGGTCCAACATCTCATGTCCCATGGTCCTCCATGGTCAAACTAGGTCTAACCAAGACCAAATACAACTCAGACTATCATCAATAGCTGCTGCAAGGTGTCAAGGTTAATACATGCTTTACAATTTATTCAAATAGCTTCTATAACACAGAGTAATCATGACTGGCGATCTAAATCCAAATATATAGTGTCGTTAGTTATTATTATTACTCAGACTAGACTTTCAGGATCATACTCACCTCATAGTTGTGATCAATTTGCTAGTGAAGGGTGAGGGCTGACATAAATGGCTAGGCTAAGGGATGACTTGACTATCTTGACTTTGTGACACTTTGGCAAGGGAAAGGGAATACACACCATAGTATATACTGAATGAGCAATAACACAGGGAATGGCGGTGTCTCACAAATGGATGAGTTGTTTAAAGAGGGTTTATTCACCTTCACAGATGCGCACAATCCATAATACAAGCAAGGCCAGCAATTGTTTAGATATAACATTTAAGTTCCATTGCTTTTTGGGCCTGAGTTTTCCATAGCCTTGATCTATGTGTGTTTACAAACACATTGCATAGATTTACATTTATTTTTAGGCTTTCTGCTGCAGGTGTGTTTTTAAGGCACTTGTTTACCTGAGCACTTCTAGGTGTGTCATGGACAGCTTGTTTACCTAGGTATTTATTTTTCCAAAAGATATAACATTTTATTTTTCATGGCCATTTTCATTTGGCATTTCTTTCATATACAAGATATAGCATTTGATTTTTTCCAGATTTTGTATTGATGGCAGCACTAAAAGTTTCAGGTTTAGCCAACACAACTTTAGTGACTAGGGGGAATTCTCAAGGAACTCCAACTCACCATAGGTAAGTTTTGTCACCAACTCAGAGCCGAGACACAATAAACAAGGAAGCTCATCCAGTACAGAGGCTACAGTGGGGAAAGGTCCTCCATGTCACTAGTCAAGTAGCAAATCAAGGTAATAATCTAAAAGGTAGGCCACGGATGGATGAAGACAATGAAAAGATGAAGCCAACACTAGCAAGCCATAGTATGGTGTAATGATCACCTCTATTCTCCCTAAGGAGGGTATGTACCAATGAGTATGAATAGTGAACTTCTAAGTCTGAGTAGGGACAATAATATATATATAATAGGTCAACCAGGTCCACATATCTATATGATCGCCAGATCATGACACTAAGTGCTAAGACATGCTATAAGAATAAGTATAAAAGCAATCTAACCATAACACAATAGTATACCTGCTGAGTCATATACCTGAAAGCTCATCAACCTATACCATCATCTGTCCTCTGAGACTGCTGCTGTAACTCTGGGCACTACTGTCTGCTCTGTACCAATGGCATAATGGCTATATCGGGCATCTCTCTGAGTGTCCTGAAACTCAGTCATGGCATGGGGAATATAACTGCTGTCCACAATCTGATAGTGATCCAATATAAATGCTCATCTCGGCATCTCAAATGCAAGGGAACTGGCTGAATAATGTACTGGAATGAGAAAAATAATGTATGGTAGCCCGGCTACTATATATGTGATAACATCTGGCTCCGGCTGGGACAAGTGCTCTGCTGAAATGAGCGCTTGAGAACCTCAGAAACTCTGGTCCTCGAACTCTGCTACTCGAATCCACGATCCAGCACTCTACCATTTTATTTCCAGCTTTTATTCTTGCAACCTATTTTCTGCATTCACAAACATCTAAACAAAATACCTCATGCCGCATGTGTGGGAAAAATAACAAAATCAACTGAAATGAAATCTATTCTATGTCAGAAATATAAATGCATAAAATAAAAATGCAGAAAGTAAATTAAACTACTAACATAACTTGCAAAATTTGAGTTTTATTGTGCAGGAAAAGAAAAAGTGACAGGTACTCAGTTAAACTAGGAGCTTACAAAGGAGCTTAGAGACTAAAAAGGTGCCAGACTCAATGGCTGAAAAGACTAACTACTGCCTAAGTAGGCTTATTTGGTTTCCTACCTACCCTAATCTAACCAGTTAGCACAAATGCTAGGTAAAATCATAAATCCAGTGTAACCATTCATTAAACATATTAGTGATTCTTCTTGGATTTCTGGTAATGAAACAAGTCATGATTGGATTAAAGATCAGAGAATTTGATAATGCAATCTTCCAGGTTTGTTCAAAAATTGAATAAAGGTTTGCATGGTGCAAAATGAAATCATGCCAAGGAAAAGATTGACTGATGCAAACATCCTCCATCCAAGAATTGATAGGATCATAAAATTCATGCAAGTTATTGCTTAAGATTGATGGAGAAAAACTATAAGGCTTGGAACTCAATTCTTTTTCACAAAACATAGCTTCCTCATTTACTTTTCTTACATATTCAATTTGATTCTCCTTGGGACTGATGATCAAAAATTCAAGTGGGAATAAATTAAAGCTTAAAAGACGGAAAATCAAAGTCAGACCCACTTGATGCTCAAAAATGGAGAAAATATGGAATTGATCTTTAAACACCTTTTCTAGCCACCAAGAATGATTGATAACTTGACAACATACATTATGGTTCCAAAGTGACTGAAAAGGGACATGAAGTGCTTTTTCTCCAAACATGTAATCATGCTTATACTTCCTATTAAAAATTTCCAAGGCAAAAGATTGACTAGAGCACCAACCCAAAGACGATTGAAAGAATTGGGAAAGGAGGGTGGATTGCAAATATGAAATTTCTCCCAAATGGATAGACAAGTTTGACCTTGGATTTTGAAAAACATTCTTTATGCTAGGAATAATTTCAAGCTGATGATCAAATTTAATTTTTACAACTTGAGGACAAGATTGACCATAACTATCTAACTCTAAGTTATCTTGATTAAAGATGAAAAAAGAAAAATTTAAAGATTCATTGTAAGAAGTGGAACAAAGATTAGAACCCCTAGTATGATTTATAAACTCTTCCTCATCTTGATATTGATCTTTCATTAATTCATCATTAAAATTATAAGAGGATAAGTGATCATTTTCATTTAATTGATCAGGGGTGAGATTAATAATTTCATTTAACATATCCTGATTATTTGCACAATGATCACCTGAAATCACCACTAGAGGATCTTGATCTATGTCCCTACTTTCTTCTTCTTCAGTAAGTTGATAAGGAATTGAATGATCACTAAAAATAGAATGACTCATGAGTTTCTCTGAGGGAGGAACTTCAGTAGACTTGTTAACTAAAAGCTCATCCTTAGAAATTCCCTCAGGATCAGGACTAGGGCTACTTAAGAAGCAATTTGAAAACTTATGATTTGTACAATGATTAAAGATTAGACTTTCGATTGACTCAAAAGTAGAAGACCTATCATCAGAAGAAATTGGGCAGGAAAGGTCATCTCCGGATGTTGACAAATTACTTGATATTCGATTGTTAAATGATTCAACAATAGGATCGGAAAGGGGAGGGTTTTGATCTCGGATTTGATTTGAAAGATACATATCATCGAATTCACTTCCCCATTCTTCTAGGAATTTATCTTCAAACATGTCATAACCAGAAATGCTATTGGGTTTCAAATTCGAAAGCCAGAGTCCAGCTCTTTCTTTGAAAGATGAAGCCAATAGTCTCATACACACATCCTCATGGGTTATGGATAACTCTTTAATAATTTCCCTAAAAAGTTCAAGGTGTCTTTTAGCAGAGATTTCATAACTTCCATCGAAAATAGGCAACCTTGCACATGCTTGATGAGGAATATGATGAGGATACCCAACAATTTTTGAAAAGTCAAAAACTTTTAAACGACCGAAAGTTCTAGGTCGCTCGGAAGCAGCCATGGATAATAATTTTTATCTTTTTATATTTTTTATTTTTTATTTTTTATATTTTTATATTTATTTTTAAATTCAAGAACCTGAAAACAAAATGATGCACCCCATGGGTTCTAGATAATGATAAGATTTGTCTTAGGGATGTAAATGAGCTCGCTCCTCAGCGGAGTCACGATTGGGAGTCGCCAGGTAGATTTAACTCTTCTACCAAGATATGTGTCGTTGTATATGCGGGAAGGACTAGGGAAAGCTATTGCCTCCCCGGCAACGGCGCCAAAATGTTAGGCAAAGAGAAGGGGAGGAGAGCTTTAAAATAATATATCGAACCAGGGTAAGCCTATGCCTTCCCCGGCAACGGCGCCAAAATGTTATCACCTAAACTGTAGTTACCCCTATGGATGGATCCAGTCATGGATGGCAATAGGGAAGGGCAACTTGAAAGGTGCAACCACGATCACCTCGACCTCCAATATGTATGGTTGTCACGCCAGTCGAGGCAACCTTCGCTTTATGTTATCTAGCCCAGACAACAAGGGGGGAGACCCGATCTACTCCCGATAGGAGAGATCAAAACCAAGACACCAAATCAAGGTATTCTAAGTGAAGTTAGGTGTATGGTTTTTCCTAGACCTAAGGGTAAAGTCACAAGCCAAGTGAGGGGTTCAATAGATGTAGCTTTGGGTCATAGTTGATGTGAGAGTGACTTACAATGTTTAAAGTGAGATCTAGGGCTAGTGTACTAGGTCAATGTCAAAGGATCCACTGCCTTGGGAACCGTGTCCAATGCAGGGTTGTTTAGGGGTCAGACTGGGGCTAACTAGTACATGAGACAATCTTGACCATAGTCCATGATGTCTTCAAAGGTATAGTTCACCATGCAAAAGTCAAACCACAAGTCAATCCAACAATCTATGAGAGTGGGTTGACTTGGAGATAAACCAGTGCCTTGGGAATTGGGAAGTGGAGTCAAAGTAGGGTTGACTTTGTGGTTTAGGACTCCTACAACATGAGATAAGTGGACAGTATAGGCCTTGATGGATAAATGTGTCTAGATCTAGGTTTGACCCAAGTGGACCACAATCCCTAAAAACAAGGAATGCAATCCCCAAGGCAAGATTTGACAAAGTGACAGTCTAGACCTAGGTTTTGAATTATTCTGAATCCGGATCTGCAAAAATCTCAAGTACCCAGTTCCTCGAAGTGAGTGAACTCACTTCTCCAAGGTGGTGCGACTTTCCCTAAGGAAGCTTGAATCGGGGTTTAGGTGGGTCAAATCATGTCGGATGGCATCCAAACTTTAGATCCGGGTAGATCAGTCAAGTAGGGACATGGATCTATAATTTTGTGGCAATCCACCGGTTAGATCTTTGTAGATCTGAGTTTTAGTGTTCCAAGTGGTCCAAAATGGGGATTAAATCCCTTAAAATGTGGAATGGGGCCCACAAGGTGATTTTCAAGAAAGGGACAACCTGGGTGTATGTTATTTGATGTGTAGATGTCAAATCAAGTGAAATCTCAAACACCCATCGCTTAGATCTAGGTCAACCTGCTCAAATGGTGAAGTGCGCCTTCCTTGGGAGAAGCTAGGTTGGCTTGGGAGAGGGGTCAAACGGAAGCCAATCCTCACCAAACTATAGATCCGGGATGCCGTGGATGCTATAGAGGTGGGTTTTCAATATCATGCCCAACAACCCACTAGATCTCAGTAGATCTAAGAAAATGCAAAATTGGGGTTTTAATTAATTAGGGTTTTAAGAGTTTTTGACAATTGGATAGACTATGGAGATAGAACTTACCTTGAGATCATACCTGAATGATGTGGTTGAGATGCCTTGATGTTGAGGAAGATTCCCGCAGAGATCAAATGAGAGATTGTTGATTTGCTTGCCAATTTGATGCCCAAGTCCACAAGTGCGCCTTCCTCTACCTGTCAAACCAAGGAATGAAATTCAATCAGTAAGATCAAGTATGGAAGAAATACAAGAGAAATGCAAATAGTAACATGAAATAGAAGGTCCTGGGACAGTAATACTCCCTGTTACCAACGAAGAGCTCCAAAGAAGAAGTAGGGAGAGTCTTCCCCTACCAATACCTCCTCCTTCAAGCAAATCGGCCTCCACCTGTAGATGCAAAAATCGTGGTACAATAGATATGGCAAACAAGATCTCCAATAACTCAGTGCAAAGGAAGAACCAACGAACGAACACCAAAAACATTCACCACAACATTGGAGATAGATGCAATAATAATTTTCTATTCCAATAATCCAGAGCCAAAAGTCCCTTTACAATGAGAGGCTCTCTCCTTTAAATAGGAAGGAGAGGCACCAAAACCCTAACCACTTTTTGAATGAGTGGCTAAGATTAAAAGATACAAATGTCTAATCAATGGTTGAGATGAGCTCAACAACATAATACATGGATCACACATAAAATATAACATAAGTGGACAAAGTCGCCCTAAGAGAGGGGAATCCCACCAAATCATGATGACAAAATATCATAAGAGGCTCATGGTGGGTCCAAGGGGTAATTTTATCCCTCCTTGGTCAATCCCCATGGCACAATAACCAATAAACAATCATGAAAGTACCAAATCGTGCCTCCAAGGTGAAGAAGTGTATCTCCAAGGTGAAGTCGTGGTCCTCAAAGACCTCAAAAAATCCACAGAAAGTGCCATAAGTGATGGATGCGGGCCCCGATGAAGCTGAAACTGCAGGAGGAGGTGTGGAAGGTCCCGATCTATCATCACTGATCATCCCATGCCATAACTTTGCCTCAGTAGCCCAAATCGATTTCCTCAATAGCCATTTCTACCAATCCTGAAATGCCTCGGGAAACGTGAAACTGCCCAAACTGCCTCCTGGAGTGATGGCGCTGTCAAGGTGAGGGTGCCAATGTGTCCGGGAGGGGGGTAATATGGTAAAAACAAGTGGCTGGACCACCCCCTCCATCATCAGCGCCCTAGGTCATCCGGATAAAAGTCATCTCTGCTCCGACAGGGCCTCCAACAGGCCAAAACTGCACTAGGACAGCCTACTGAGGCTAAATCATCACTGTAAGTGCCCGGAACTGAAAACAAACTGTCCCATTGGACTCAGAAGGTCCAAATCTATCCAAGATGTGTACTCATACACTATATGAGTCTCTGCATGATCAAAATAAATATCCAATATACCGGAACAGGGCCAATAATAATGCGCTGTATATATACAAACACTGCTGTAATCCCAGAATCATCATCATGCCCTGTAGCTGCTGCATAGAATCATCCTGTATGTGTACATAGACCATATATCATCTATCCATATCATCATAAGGTCCAACATCTCATGTCCCATGGTCCTCCATGGTCAAACTAGGTCTAACCAAGACCAAATACAACTCAGACTATCATCAATAGCTGCTGCAAGGTGTCAAGGTTAATACATGCTTTACAATTTATTCAAATAGCTTCTATAACACAGAGTAATCATGACTGGCGATCTAAATCCAAATATATAGTGTCGTTAGTTATTATTATTACTCAGACTAGACTTTCAGGATCATACTCACCTCATAGTTGTGATCAATTTGCTAGTGAAGGGTGAGGGCTGACATAAATGGCTAGGCTAAGGGATGACTTGACTATCTTGACTTTGTGACACTTTGGCAAGGGAAAGGGAATACACACCATAGTATATACTGAATGAGCAATAACACAGGGAATGGCGGTGTCTCACAAATGGATGAGTTGTTTAAAGAGGGTTTATTCACCTTCACAGATGCGCACAATCCATAATACAAGCAAGGCCAGCAATTGTTTAGATATAACATTTAAGTTCCATTGCTTTTTGGGCCTGAGTTTTCCATAGCCTTGATCTATGTGTGTTTACAAACACATTGCATAGATTTACATTTATTTTTAGGCTTTCTGCTGCAGGTGTGTTTTTAAGGCACTTGTTTACCTGAGCACTTCTAGGTGTGTCATGGACAGCTTGTTTACCTAGGTATTTATTTTTCCAAAAGATATAACATTTTATTTTTCATGGCCATTTTCATTTGGCATTTCTTTCATATACAAGATATAGCATTTGATTTTTTCCAGATTTTGTATTGATGGCAGCACTAAAAGTTTCAGGTTTAGCCAACACAACTTTAGTGACTAGGGGGAATTCTCAAGGAACTCCAACTCACCATAGGTAAGTTTTGTCACCAACTCAGAGCCGAGACACAATAAACAAGGAAGCTCATCCAGTACAGAGGCTACAGTGGGGAAAGGTCCTCCATGTCACTAGTCAAGTAGCAAATCAAGGTAATAATCTAAAAGGTAGGCCACGGATGGATGAAGACAATGAAAAGATGAAGCCAACACTAGCAAGCCATAGTATGGTGTAATGATCACCTCTATTCTCCCTAAGGAGGGTATGTACCAATGAGTATGAATAGTGAACTTCTAAGTCTGAGTAGGGACAATAATATATATATAATAGGTCAACCAGGTCCACATATCTATATGATCGCCAGATCATGACACTAAGTGCTAAGACATGCTATAAGAATAAGTATAAAAGCAATCTAACCATAACACAATAGTATACCTGCTGAGTCATATACCTGAAAGCTCATCAACCTGTACCATCATCTGTCCTCTGAGACTGCTGCTGTAACTC
The DNA here is from genome assembly GCA_027924585.1 of Larix kaempferi. Taxonomy (NCBI): domain Eukaryota; kingdom Viridiplantae; phylum Streptophyta; class Pinopsida; order Pinales; family Pinaceae; genus Larix; species Larix kaempferi. The sequence goes on from BSBM01000339.1 coordinate 5,794,639, forward strand.
TGGGCACTACTGTCTGCTCTGTACCAATGGCATAATGGCTATATCGGGCATCTCTCTGAGTGTCCTGAAACTCAGTCATGGCATGGGGAATATAACTGCTGTCCACAATCTGATAGTGATCCAATATAAATGCTCATCTCGGCATCTCAAATGCAAGGGAACTGGCTGAATAATGTACTGGAATGAGAAAAATAATGTATGGTAGCCCGGCTACTATATATGTGATAACAGAGCCACTGCGGGCATATGAGGGCATCATTAAGATTTATAAAACATCTTGCGGGCATCTTAAGAAGTCTAACATAGTCTACTCATCAATAAAATAAAAGGAGTTTTTAATGGATATCAAAAGAATTGTTTTGGTAAAGCTTAAGTGGCAGAAAACGCATCTAAACACTTGTAAATTTTTTTAATAGACAGTTACAGCGTGTGCTGATTGATCTTCCAACAGTTATAAAGACAATAAGTTTTTTTGGGTCAGCTATCGAATTGGGAGGTCTGGAAGTTAAAGAGACTGAGGCATATATTTTCAGTCTATATAAACCAATTGATTAGAACTTAAAAAGTTGTGAGAGGATGGAGATGAGTGGTAGTTGTTTGAAGTAAAAGCTACGAATTCTTAACCTAAGAAGACAATACAGAAGAAAAAGAAAATGTGGCTCGAATTTGTGAAGAAGAGAATGCTCAGAAATTCGAAGATGACCAGATAAGAATGGAAGCTGACTGCTGAAGAACTGAAGCTCAATTAACACAGATAATGAGCTGTAACAAAACAAAGCATAGATAGAGAGGGTAAGCATCGACATATTTGAACAAGTGATTTGTAATTAACTGATTGAATTTTTTATAAAGGGGTGGCAGGGTGGTGCTAGGGTTTTGTGTACAAGTTGAAGCCTGTACAAGTGGAAGTGGGTGCTTCCATCCTGTTATAGCAGGAGAATTCAGAGAGTTGGTGCTCTTCACAAGTAGTTGCTTATAAACTGAGGTTGCAACCTCATTTGAGTAGGTTCTCAAAGAAAAATGATGTAGAGAAGTTGATGCTTGCCTCACATCTTAAGAAGAAGAGGTTTTTTCCCTTTATGGGTTTCCTCATGAATAAACTTCTTTGTCTCTATCATCTTTATGATTGATGATTATCATTTATGTTTTACATTTGCTGCATTAACATCTGTGAACAGTAATAAAGATTGTAAAAGTCTCAAGTTGTTTAAGCACAAGAAAATAAAATTAAAATAACTGATTCACCCCCCCCTCAGTTATTTGGATAATTACAACATATGTGTCTATGTATTTTTTAAATGCTAGCCATCTAAATTGAGTTGTAGGGACATGCACTAGGTCCCCTAGGAGTTTGGTTTCATTCCGATAAAAATAATTTTTTTACGTAAAATTAGACCATTTTTTAATGGTTTAATTGGAAAAATTCAAAATGTAATAAAAGCCTGCTTTGGAGTCGGAATTTGGCATGGGGATGCTCGTTTTCACGCTTAGAGCGTCCTCTTTAACCTAGGATCCACTTTTCCTGGGTTTCGGGCGATTAAATTGTCATTTGCGGCAATTTTTCCTAAAGGTGCTACAAAACGACACTTGAATGCTAAGTGTTCTATGAATTGCACAAAGTGACAAAAGTCAAAAAATGATAAAAAAAATGTTTGGAAAGGGTGGCATATTACTTTAATAAGGAGGGCGATCACATTATTAGGATAAAGGCACATGTTGAAAATCAAAAGATAGGATAGCGAATGGAATAATCAAGGTTGAAGTGCGTGGGTCTCTCCTCACGTGGGAGGCATGCCATGCACAAAGCTTGTAAAGGATGGGCGATTGTTCCAATGTGAGAGGGGTGCCCCTCTCATGAGGTGGCAACCACCTCATCACATCCCAACAACAAAGTGATTGTTAACTATTGTTCATGCACTCTTTTCTCCTTGATTTGAGAGTTGCGCTCCTCCTTTCATGCATTCGCCCTCCCCTCTTGTAACTCTATTTAAAGCAAGGCTTGCTCCTCATTCTTCATGGATGCAACTAGGAACCTCTGCCTACATTGTAATGCTATTTGTTTATCTTTCATATGAATAAAGTTGAGACTTTGGAGGTCAGACTGAAGGTGCAAGAGCTTTTGTTGTGAATGTTTTGTTCATAAACCGAGGTGATATCTGTTTAATTATTCTTCATTTCATGCAAGTGCTTATTATTTAGCTAAAGAAGATTATATGCTAATCCTTAGAACATACATTTGAAGTTTCAAGTTGTTTGTTTATGTGAAGTTATCTAAGATCTGAAAGTTGCATTTTGTAGTCAGTTATACTTGTGCACTTTTTATTTTATTTAACCTATCATACTAGATCTAATCACTTGTTTGAAGGTTGTTTTAGCTTTGCAGATCACCAAACGTGGAGTAGAGATTGAAGCTCAGCTGCATCTTATCTCTCTCCACCACTTTATAAATCTAATGCTTTCTTGTATTGCAAGCACTCCATTTTTCAAAAATCTCTTGAATCTCGCCATTTGCGGATCAAGAATGCTCTCTATCGGAGAGTTTACTTTGTTGTTGTTTTTTGCTAACCCCCTTGCTCTCCCGAGTACGGTCCTAGACCTGAAAGAGATTCTTGGGTAGTTTTAGTTTACTTTGAGTTTTCTTTAAATTTGCATTTTTTACAATTTCTTTCACTAAAATATCTTGAATCTTGTTCTAAATTGGATCAAGAGTGCTCTCTGTCGGAGAGTCTATCTTAAAAAGAACCTAAAAAATCTCTTGAATCTCGTTCTAAATTGGATCAAGAGTGCTCTTTGTCGGAGAGTCAATTGGAATAAACAATTTTCCCACTCTATGTATGCTCTACCCATTGCAGGCTAGTCTGAGCTTTGGGATATCAAAAGTAGAAGTGTCGCATTCTTTAATTTTTTCACATTAAATTAAAAAACTTCAATCTTAATAAAATTAAGTCCCTTCAAACCAACGAAAATCCGGCGTTGCCACGCTGTGATCGAAAGTGGGGAAATTCTAACTAAGGAAGCGGGAACCACTGGGAGGCGACCTCATAGCACATGTAGACTACATCCTTGTTGGTGTAGTGTTGAAAACTGCTCTCGAGACTCTATCCCATCCCACACGTCCTTGTACGGAGCCACCTAGATCACATTCTGGACATATTTCTTGTACCGCAAGGTATATTGGAAATCCCCCCTTCCCACAATAATTCAACTTCATCTTTCAAATCCATAATAAAATAAACCAAGAGACATTCGCACAATGGCTCTCTCAGCAATATTTTATGGACAGTGACTCCATTTGGCGCTGGTCTTTGAGCAACAACAGTATTTTCAAAATCTTTGTTTTTTATCTGTCTTGAGTTATTATTGTTTATCATATCATGCCGTGGATGGATTTTTTATTCAAATTGGCAAAACTGTTGTTATCCTTCAAATTTTATGCTGTGGATGTGCCATTAATTTTGCGAATAATACTTGGTTTAAATCTTTTTTTCATCATTTCAAAACAACTCCTAAAATACAATCTTCCCATCACTAAATACTTAAACTTTAAAGAGCCTTAGAAACTCTTTTTTAGGGTCTACCCCCCTTGGCTTCGTTAGGAGTTTTCTTAAACAAAGGAGTCGGGATCAGGTGACAGCACTTGACTCTTTGCTTGCCACCAAGGCCACACCGAGTAACTTTGAAATATTTCTGCTATGCTTCCCCCAGGTGTGCAATCTCGGCGGCAACACTCAACAACACCATATACATCAAGCATCGACTCCCGATCAAGCAATGAGATCCACAATTGCGCCCTGCCAAAGACAAGAGATCACTGTAAGCTGAATGCAATTACAATCCACATGAATTTAACAAAGCTATTGAGTTGACAAGAAGAGAATGATAACAACAGATAAATGGAAAAATGCAACAGATATCCAAGATGTTGATAAACCTCCTTTAAGCAAAGTCGCTCAATCATGAGAGAGGGTTCCCCGTCCAATTCGCACTTGTCCAAAATCTCCCTCCTGTCAAAACAAAGTTAAAGATATTTGCTCGGAAATAGATCTAGATCTAGTGGTAGCAAAAGCTTAGAAGAAAGAGAAGCTAAACCATCCACAAGAAATCTGAATAGAAGAGCCCAAAAATGTTTTCTATTAATTTCTCTTAAGAGCCAAAGGCCCTTTTACAATGAGGGTTCTCCTCTCTTAAATAGATTTGAGAGAGGCCAAATCCCTAACCAAATTTTTAACAGATGATTGAGATTAAAACATAATACAATGATAATCAATGGTGGAGATCTAATCTCACACTCACTACGTGGATCACTAGACTAGAGGGGGGCGAGTTGCCTCATAACACCCAAATGTAAGATACAAAGTGATAATAGATGATATAACATTAAATTGGTCACCTAGGGGCTAAGTTGTGCCCCCCAGGGACATAACATAACACTTTCCACAAGGTACAAGATATAATAATGAGATACATCATCAAAAAGTGCGCCCCTCCTAGGAAGTGCGATTTGCCTAAGGGAGGGAAAAATGTCATGCTAAAGCTCGGTGATGGAAACCCATGTGGAAAAAGTGTCCTGGAACCCTATGGGGCCATACGAACAAAAACCAAGTCACCTTGTTGCCATTCACTTATCCAATGATTCACTTGCTAAGCCATGGTCACTTTGATTATTTGTAATTAAAATGTTGAAAAGCTCTGTAAATACCAAATCTGCCCGTTATATCATCTTCCCTTGCCCAAAATACCGAAATAACTACACGGATGAACTCCGAAGCATCAAATCTATCAATGGAGACTACTCATACATCATGGAGCAACCTATAATAGCATCCGTGAATAATTTCCACCATTTTTAATTAAAAATTTGCCTGCTGACTTTATAAAAATAATGATAATGGCCAAATTTTTGTAAATTGAAACATGGAATGGTCTGGTTGGCCTCCAAAGACACCAAAATACATCAATCGAACCATAGTAGCCACATCCATCTACGGGCCTTTCCTGTTGACCAAGACATAGTTGACTAGGTCAAAACTGATAAAAAACACTAACTGAGCCAAAATTGAGTGTCTCTACATGCAAGAGGTGCAAGTAGTACATTCTTAATCATATTAGTAGCAGACTAAAGGCATCAGTAGCATGAAATAGTGGTAATTAATACAACAAATGTATAAATTGGACTTACGATTCAAGCAATTGCACGGTCAAAAGTGAAGTCCCTGTTATCAACTGATTTGTACAATAGTTGAAACCTTATTGAGCCGCCAGTGTTGGAACACATCAGTGTTCACTTCCAGAGTATCTGGGTTTCATATTTTTTAGGTCTAGCCAGTTTTGTTTTTGAGTCGACATGACCATGGCCCCATGGGGGTTTGTATCAAAGTGTGCTAGTAGGGTCTGAGTGGCTCGGTCCCCCATGACTGGATTAAACAACTAAGGTATTCCAGGGAGTTTTTTCACCGTTAGATTATACTTTGCTTCAGGCGAGATATAATCTCTTGGTTTTTCTTCCGCTTCCTCCAAAGCTGGAATGCCCGATTTTGGAAATTTGGCCATGGGGGGTTATTAGGGTCCAACTATAATGTATAAACCTACTAGACACTATTAGAATAGGTTTTGGTCATGTCCTAAGTCCCTAGGACCCCCCGAAAAAATTTCGAAAATTTTTTACCGGACGCGTCGGAATTGGGGTTTTTAATTTTTTAATTATTTTAATTAAATTTCTCTATAGTTTAAATAGAGAAATTTGAGTCTGTAATATGTCAGTCATCCGGGGTCCGAATTTAGTGTTTGATGGCTCGTTTCATAAGCCAAAAATCACACATGACCCATGGAGCAGCTAAACCCAACTTTCGGATGTCAATTCAGCCTCATAATTAATATTTTCTATGAAAAGTCATTTACAGAGAAATTATTAATTAAAATAATAAAATTGAATATTTTGGAGATAATCCAAATCTCTCCAAAATTAATCAATTTGATTAAAATAAAAGGCTAAATGACATGGCAATGAGCATTTAGGAGGATTCCAATCAACTCCAAGTCTTCCCAGTCAACTATCCAGTCACTAGAGTGTTATCCATTCAAGGCAATTCGCCCTCCTCATGCAAAAAATCGATTTAGTGTGTTGTCATTTGATGATTGGGTTGGTGAATGTGCATTAATGATTAGATGGGCGCCCTCATGACTCACCACACCTACCAAGCTTGGCTCCCTTTGCTGATTCGAGTTTATACCTACTTGCTACCATGTGTCTCCACCATAACCAACTCGCATATCCTCAAACCCTCACGTCAATCCTCACCAAGCTCGTGTTAATCCTTGTTGGAGTTTGTTGATTGGTCCCATGCAATCACGAGTTAGTTTGGCTCTCATTAAACTTGAGTTAGTGCCTACCATTTGCCACTTGCCATCCCCATACTAACTCGCACCCTCACATAGCTCACGTCAACCCCTCCACATCCTCACGTCAACCTACCTCAAAGTCGAGCCTTGCCACATTGCCAAATCCTACCAACCAAGAACTCCACTTTGGCCTTTGTCTACCTCTCCAAGCCCTTGATTGATTGGAATTCGACCTATCTACCCATTGCCAATTCGACCTAGGGTTAGCTGGTGTGTTTTACTATAAAGAGAGGCCCATTTGGGTTATTATCTCATGGAAAATTGTTGTAAAGTTACTCTACTCATATTTGTCAAGAGCTTATTGGAAATAAATCGACTTTGGAGGTCTATTGATGTGCACATTGGTCCATGAGAAATTGTTGAAGCTTCAATGAGGTGATGTTGTTTTATTAATGCTATTTCATATATAATTGTTTGATCATTCTAGCTTAGAAGTCATTTTTATGTCCATGGAATGAATATCTGGGTTCAACTTATTCATTTATGCTTGGTTAATTAAGATCTAGAAGTAGCAAACAGTAATCGGTTATACTCATGCTCTTCTTGCCCTTTTTTGGTTAATCATACTAGACTTGATCAAATCGTTGTTGAAGTAGCTTGGTTTTGCAGATCTCCTAAGTGCAAAGTGGGATCTTGAGCTTGGTTGTTTCTTCTTCCCCTTTGCCACCATTTTGCTAACTTTTGTGCATTTCAGGGTTCTTCAAAAGATCGATTCGTGCTTCAAGGTTGAGCTTGAGAGGTTTCATAAAGAATCCATCCATTTTTGCAAAATTTCAAACTGGTTACCTTGGTCCTTAAAGGCTCTCTCCTCAAGCCTTCTCTTCTTCTCCTTGAGTCTTTTGCCTTTGAATTGCTAGCCCACCTTCCTCTCGTCTTACCCTAGAAAAGTGCCTCTCTTCCTTTCTCTTTATTGCTACCCTACCCCTCCTTTCGTCCTACCTACTTTTGGCCCTAGATCTTCCCTTCTCCCTCTTGCATTCGCCCTTCTCTTCATTTGCTCTCGTCTTACTTCCTTTAAAATCTCCTCTCTTCATCTCTTATCTCCGTTTATTAGCTCCCTTCATCTTTCATTTTCCTCCTTTCTTCCCATTCGCCCAACCCTCTTGCTTTGCCCTCTCCACCTCCTTCTCGTCTCTCCTCTTGTTAGCCCCCTTCATCTCCTTTCGTCCACCTCAGAAAAGTGCCCTAAAACATAACAAAACAAACAAAAACTTGTTAGATATTGGTTAGTGTTTATATTTCATACCTTGGAAAGTTAGTAGTTAGTCTTTCTTTTCTTAGCTAGATCTCATTGTTTGTATTTAGCATAGCTCATACTTAGTGGATCATTGTTTCATTTTAAAAGAGAATTTTTTCACATAAAATATTTTGAAATTTTTTATGATTTAGATCTCATTTCTAGCACATTTCAAGAGTTTGTTGTTCGCTGGTCCGTTTCGTCATAGTTAAGATTTCATGTTAAAATCTCATGCATTTCTCATTTTAGAGTCAACTTTTTGAATCTAGACTTAACTAGTCTCAATTTTGGTTTTATTTTTTCTAATGTTAATGGGTGCATTGTTGATCATTTGCTAAGCTTGAGTAGGTTTTTCAAGGAGGAAAACAATTGTGAAGACAAGATCTAAAGAGGCTCAAAGTTTCACTCAAAGAGAAGACCTAAATCAAGATCAAAGAAACAGCTATAATCTCCTTTGTAAAAGCCATTTAAGGGCTATAAGTCTTGTTTCCATATTTTGTTTATTTGCTTTGAAAGACCTTGCAAGGTTTTAAACCCAAGGCATTTGTAATCATTTAATAAAAGTTTCAAGTGGAGGAGGCCTCCACTTTTTGGTCTTCTTCCCCATTTGGGGAAGAGTGTTGGGTTTTGTGGATTGGCTTAGTTTAGATCTTTTCATATGCTCTTAGTTTAGATTTATTTCAATAAGTCATTTTGCTCATTTTTCCATATTTACTTACCCCCATGCTCTCCCGAGTAGGGTCTTTGACCTGAAAGAGACTCTTGGGTAGTTTAGTTTTATTTTCCGTTTAGTTATCTTATCTTCTCTTCCAATCCTTGACCAGAGAATAGCTAACTTTGGGATTGTATCCCAAAGGCCACATAGTTTTGTGGTAGCTTCTCGCTCCCCCATCAACTTCTTGTGGACATCCAGCTAGCTGCAAGGTTTCCAGGATTGGTGGCTTTTAGTGGTTGATCTTGTTCGGAGATCAATCCCACCTATTAGATTAGAAGTTGTGTGGTAGAACACTAGATTTACTCAGTTTCATTTTATTTTGCAAATAGTATTGTTAGTAGTATTCATATCTTGCTGATCAATCTTATTGTTTAAATCTTTTTAAGTTGAGATATACTGCTATTACAATTCACCTGCTTCTTAAAACGAACCAAAGTCTCTTGAACTTGGCCAAATCCAAGTCAAGAGCACTCTCTATCGGACGACATTCTTAGTTTTGCATTTTCCCTACATTAGGCATTTTAAGCTTAGCAAGTCTCTTGAACTGTGGTCATAAGATCAAGTCAAGAGCGCTCTCTGTCGGAGAGTTGAACAAGGTTCTCTAATAATAAAATTTTCCACTCATACACCCCTTTAATTAATTTATCTTGGTTTCTGTCCTACACCCGTATGCTATGCCAACCGGAAACGGTTGGGCTAGTACTCAGAAAGGTGGAAGACTTGTTAATTCGTAAGTGATAACTAATAAAACTTTCATCCCCATAACCAACCAATCCGGAGTTGATCGATAAGGTAATTTCAGTGGGTAATCTCTCAGTGGGGGCGCCGGGATTCCATGTTCAGCCTCTAGTTTGCTGGTTAGCATTGCGCGACCTGGCTAGAGCACTGGGTGGCCCGACATGTCCTTGAACGAAGGCACTTGATATTGTCTTTTCCGGACTTTCTCTTGAATATCCTTGGTTTTAGCCTAATAATCAAGACCATTAAAATCTTCAATTTACAAAGATAATCTGCACAACGATCTCACAAACGACATTTCTTCAAGACCCACACTTACAGCATCACAATCTTTAATTTCCTTTGACTCCATAAGGCACTGGTTGTTTAAAAGTATATATTGATTAGGACCATTTGTCCTTGTGTTTATTTCATATTGTGAATGCTCTAGTAATTAATCAAGTCTTGAATCATATTGCCATCTTGTTATCTTATTTCGCAACGTGGATTGCATTATTATCTTGTGTTTATCTCACGTTTTAAATTGGTCTCATTCTAAAAAACTCCTAAACAACACCCATCCGCATCACAACACCTAAAAACACTATAAATACTAGAGCCGTAGTGAAACTCTCTTTTAGGGACTACCCCCCTTGGCTTCGTTAGGAGTTTGCCTAAACGGAGGAGCTGGGATTCAGGTGACAGTACCTGGCTCATTGCTTGCCCCCAAGGCCACACCTCTCTCACTTTTAGTGAAGAGACAGCTTTTGAAAGATTTCTGCTGCTGGTGTGCATATTGGCGGACAACAGTCCCTACCATATACTCACTTTCACATTCAATCCAATCTACAAAAGAGATCATTCCTCACTAGGCTGGGTGAGATGAGATCATTCCTCACTAGCCACATCCATCTACAGGCCTTGCCCATTGACCAAGACAAAATAGTCAACCAGGTCAAAACTGATAAAAAACACTAACTGAGCCAAAATTGAGTGTCTCTGCATGCAAGAGGTGTAAGTAGTACATTCTTAATCATATTAATAGCAAGACTAAAGGCATCAGCAGCATGAAACAATGGTAATCAATACAACAAATTTATAAATTGGACTTACGATTCAAGCAGTTGCATGGTCAAAAGTGAAGTTTGTACCATATACTCACTTTCACATTAATCCAATCTACAAAAGGATCATTCCTCACTAGGCTGGGTGAGATGAGATGCAACTAGGATAGGCTTAGCAATTGCTTGACTTATTGGACAGACTCAATGAACTCTCAGATAAAGGGAAAAGGGATACCAAAGTGAAATATGCTGGATAGAGGAACACTAGGGGATGGAGGTGTCTCACAAATTGATAGAGTGCTTGGAAAAGTCTCCCATAGACTCTAACAAGTATCCTGGCTTGCTATTCATTGCAAGAATTTATAATATTTACTTGCTTTTCATTGCAAGTCTTGACTTTAATTAGGCTTGCATTCCTTTAGATATAGCATTTATGCGTACCGATGCATGGCCTTTTCATTTTATGACCCTTCTTTGATTTTACATGTGTTGAATTGCGACTTTCATTAAGGGTTTGCATTTATTTCATTTCATGGCCCTTTATTGATTTTACATGTGCTGAGAAGCACAACCAATCGCAACTTTCATCATGGGCATTTTACTTCAGATGAGGATAACTTGCTTCGAGGATTAAGGGAGACACTTCCAGTGACATTCTTACTTCAAGAACCGCAATCATTCCACAAGGCATCATACAAACAAAGAGAGATCGACGGGATCCATAAACCAAGCCACACAGTCCAGAGCCGAGACATAAATAAACATGGGAACTATCCAAGCACATAGGTCACAGTGGGGAAAAGTCTTCAAGCACATCAGTCTTATCCAAGTCAAAGGGGTTAAAGATTGCAATACGGAACAACGGATGGACGGGAGGACAAGTGAAGGTGGTTCCAGATAGAGTGGAGAATGATCTAGTTTGTATAGAGGCTAACCCTACTAGTGAGCATATACCAGAGTCTTAACACTACGACCACTTCACTACTCAAATCACAAGTCTAGAAACAAACCATGATCACCAATGCTAACTACATATGCCAAGTCACATCTACTAAGACAATCAAGAAATACAATAAGTACACACCTCATGCCATATACCTGCTCAGTTAGGATCTGCAATGCCTTTGATAGTTTGGAAGGAAAGGAAGATATACCAACTGTTGTTGTAAATGTAACTTCAAAAGATATTCATTTGTATTTTATTATTATATTATTATTTACTTTTATTGTACCTCCGTCAGAGATGCTTTTCCTCCGTTCGGGAATGTCATTATTATGTTTGGTCATGCAAGATTATTGAGGTAAAACCTCCATTGTAAGACGGGGCAATAGCACCCCAAAAGATAAATGTAAATTCCCTAGGATAGGTCGGCCTAGTCAAGTTAGTGAGGTTGGCCCCATTAGGAAAAAGGTCACCCACACATAAAGTAAATTCCTTTTTAGAGTCCTAAACTTGAGGAAATGTTTGCACCTCAAGGGTTTGATCCCTCTCGGCGCTTGATAGAGCCAGAGTTAAGATGGATCTATGCTGGTGACTAGTCCCATTGACCTATCATTTAGTCGCTTGTGGACATTAATAAAATTATCTTATCTTATTCACACATAAAACAAATCAATTATAATTGTAAATGAAATAAATTTTAATTTTTAAATTTAACTAATGACAAATTGATATTAATCAGCACAAATATTGGTAATTGTCACTGTACAAACCAACCACAGAATGTATTATTATAAAGAATCTTGTCAAATTCACCAAGATCAATGCCAGGGCAGGTGGCTAATCAATATAAGTAGCTGGTAAATAAATCATTCAATATCTAGATTTTCTTTCCCCTCAATATAGTTTCTGTATAGTTTTGATACCCTACATACGCAGGGTATTCTGCAACATGTCTTGTATTTTCAGGAAAACTGAAGTATGATGTCCTATTTCTAATTTCTAATATTTCACAGTTGCAAAACTCGTGCAACTGTGAAATAAATCTAATAAATCTCCTTTTACTTAGAAAGAGTAACAGTAGTGATTGAGGAATTAACTATGATTCTATAATGCATTTTCACAGTTATGTTTTGGAATTGCTAAGCGTGCTTTCACAGAAACAAGATAGTGACAAATTGTACTTTGTTAATATAGGAAAAGATACCGGGAGTTGTCAACGGAAATGGGCTGGAGACAGGCCACATAATTTCCACCACCATTGGTGGTCTAAATGGGCAACCAAAGCAGGTTTATGTTGCTTATACTCTCATTCAAGATGCCTTTGCTTGAAAATTGTAAACTTCTGTGAATTGTGGCTTTCTGATGCAGGTATATGAAGCTTATCCTAGGAGCTTGTTGAATAACCCATCTCTCTTTTACTTTCCCCACAATTGAAAACAATTTATGATGTTATATGGTCAGAATAATTTGGTGGTGTTCATGATTTTGTAGAATTTTATCCTTATCATGTTATTTATCTTTGAATATATATAGGATTGAATACCGAGGAAAAGAGGACTTTTTGTTAAGAGAGGATCGATGAAGATTTTTACCTTTGGCTGGACTACTGGAAATTTCCATGTTGTGACCTATATTTTATCGTCTGTCTTGCAACTCCCAGGAATTTCAGTATTAATATGTATTTTTCTTGGGATTAATATTTACAGACTATCAGCTATATGGCAGAACGTGTAGTGGGCACTGGTTCATTCGGTATTGTATTCCAGGTGAATGCTGATCTGTAGTGTATCTCTTTAGATAGGTTGCTCTTGGGTGTCATGACTAAGCAAATGTCTGAATTTTCAATTTCACCTCAAATATGAATTTTCATGGTATAGTATTTAGTATTTACCTTAAATAAATTATTACTTTGTAGAGCTGTTACCGTCATTAACTGCATCAAACATTTGTTCAAGCCAAAGATTATTTACAAAGGTTCTTATACAAATATCTCTGATTTCTCTCGATATTTCCGATTTCTCCCGAGTTTTTCGTGTTGCTGATTTGTCCGATATTTTCATAACTCTTCAGGTCTAAGTATATTTTTGTCAATATTTTCCAATAATTCCCGATATTTTCCACGATATTTCCGATAAGTTTCTTTCCAAACCCTCGGCGATATATTCCCCAACATGATATTTGCAACATTGATAGTTACCAAAGAGCAAATTTGAACTTCATTGTTTGAATATTAGTTGTCCTCCATTGCAGGCCAAGTGCTTAGAAACTGAAGAAATTGTTGCGATTAAAAAGGTGCTCCAGGATAAGAGATACAAAAACCGAGAAGTTCAAATCATGCGCATGCTTGATCATCCAAATATAGTTCAACTCAAGCATTTCTTCTATTCAGCGACTGACAAAGACGATCTTTATCTCAACCTTGTGCTGGGATATGTCCCAGAGACAATGTATCGTATTGTAAAACATTTTAACAGGGTGAAGCAACAAGTGCCATTGATATATGTCAAATTATACACTTACCAGGTATAATGACTCCGTCTAATTCTCTCTCAATGATCTTTACTGGCTGTTCACTGTATGCACTCCATAGGTTACTCATTTGTGAAGGTTACTCATTTTGAGTATATTCTTTGCAGATATTCCGTGCTCTGGCTTATATTCATGGGATTGGTGTTTCACATCGTGATATAAAACCACAAAATCTCTTGGTAAAGAAATTATTTTTATTTCTCTCTGCAGCATTACATTGCCTTTGTAAGTTATAGATAAATTGTATTGTAAGATTTTTCTTGTCACAAAGATCAAAACATCATCATACTGTTACATTATGCAGGTCAATCCTCGTACTCATCAGTTGAAACTTTGTGATTTTGGCAGTGCCAAAATGTTGGTGAGTATGCTCTCCTGCCACCTTATGCTGCATGGTTGATTTTACTATTGCGGTCTTCCAGATTTGTCTGACTTTTTCTCGATCTGTCCATTTTTTGAGATCATTCTATGAATTATGCTCATGAATTGCAATACCATGCTTATTAGGTGAAAGGAGAACCTAACATTTCATACATATGTTCTCGCTACTATAGAGCACCAGAACTTATATTTGGAGCAACTGAGTATACTAGTGCAATTGATATATGGTCAGTGGGTTGTGTCTTAGCTGAACTCCTCCTGGGGCAGGTACATGTTGATACATATTTCCTGCAGTATTCTTCCATTGAAGAAATTACTCTGTTTCAGAACTCTGTCTGTCCCTTTAGTAATAAAGGTCTATTATTTCACTTAGCCTTTGATACTATTGATATGATAGGAATGTAATTTACAAATGACAATAAAAGAAAGCGTAATAACTTAATAAGTAAGAGTTTGTTACATCAATCTGACATTTGTATACTCTGAATCTTGTTATAGACAGTATTTTTCAGTTATTCACCTAGACAGGATAGAGAACACATTGATTTGCAAATTTTCAAACAAGCATAAGTCTCATTGAAATGAACAGTTTAAACTTTGAAGATAGAGCTAATCCCACAATAACTTTGCAAACATTTGAGGGACATATTCTAAATTTACCCATACAAGTGCCATTTTTACCCAAAAAAAACTTACAAGGAAGATTCAAAGCATAAGGTAGAATATGGACAACATGATATTCGTCAAAGAAGCAGTTAAACAGGTGATTTTTTCACTGTCTCACAAATTTAAATGATTTTTTTCAGTCATTCACCATCTAAAGAAGTCCTCTTCAAAGAAATTCAAGATATGGTAAGAAGGGAAGTCACTAAGTTGATGGTCTCTTGAGTGATTCTTGTAAGAAGATATGGTTGGTAGTCATGGAAGACTTATCTCGTTTGTGCCTTGAAGCATTGGAATATAATGATGTTTGTTGTCCACTAGGTTGTACTTCGGTGGAATCCTTGTGAACCTCAGAAGAAGTTCATCAAGCCAAATTTTTGGCCCTTTATAAATTTTGCATGTCCATACCCCCATGGGGGAATTGTAATAAGTTGGTCTAAGCATGGTACTTTTGTAAAAGGCTTGGCCTACCTTAGGTTTAGCTATCAAGGGGATACTCTAGAGTGTTTTTTCCTAAGGAATTATGCGTTGCGCTTCAATGGCGTATAATTTCCGAGTTTTTCACTCACACCTCCAAAGCTGGAGTATTTTCCAGTGAAGCACCACTCGCCCAAGACTCGCGAGTTTGGGCGAGTCAACCTCTGAAACGATAAATCGTTGAAAACTCATCCAGAGACTTGGCACAGTTGGCTTCGGATCTATTTATTTATCCAGTGACACAATTGCGGCCGCTTCAAACCAGGTTTTTCATTGTGAAATGAGTACTGAGTTTTGTCTGCGAAATGAGTATCGACCGGCGGCAAGCGAAACAAGAAAATCGGGGATCCCTCCAATTCGATAGTCGTAACGTGCCTTTTGTCTGTCTTTGGTTTAATTATAAAATACGACCACATGGTAGTCGGGACTCGGGGTCTAGCAAACAGAGGATTCGTGAAGCAAATATTTGAGCCGTGAAGCCGCCGTAATTTTTGTTTCATTTATCTTTTATTTTAATTATAATTATTGTTGAGTATCAGTATATGGTAGGGTTTCTTAATTTGTGTTTAATTTTTTTTAAAATTTTAATTATTAAATATAGGGTAGGTAAAATCACAAGTTATAAAAGATACATGTGTAAATATATAATATATTAAATCATCCGCTGAAAAAAATATAAAATATAAAATCTATATATTATAATAATGATTGTTATATTACATTACTATGTTATAAAATATTTATAATTGGACAAAACCTATGCTAAATCGAGCAGCGTAGAGGGTCAAACAACAAACTTTATAATTATCATTTAAAAGTTTATTTATAAAAAAATTCTATCATAAAAAAAACCAAAAAAAATAAAATTTTATGATCATTATTTAAATTTTTGCATCCAAAATGGATTGTGTTATGGTGTATTATCAAAGTTTATGAGATAATGATATGAATTATTGCATAGATTGTAGTTTTATAACCTATATGGATTGGAAATGTCATTAACCTCTTTTTTGTGCCCAAAATTTACCATATTTTAATTTTTTTTTCTATTTGCCGAGTCTGTCCCGATTCTTTCCCGAGTTGACGAGTCATATGCCAGTCGAGTCTTTGTCGAGTCCGAGTCGTACAACATTGGTATTTTCCATGGTGGTCGAACCTTAGGAGGTTATTAAAGCCTATGTGTCTATGTATTTTAACATGCTATCCATCAACAATAAGTCGTATGGACATGTACTAGGTCCCCTAAGAGTTTGAGTTCATTCCAGCAAAAATATTTTTTCCTGTAAAATTAGACCATTTTTTAATAGTTTAAATGAAAATTTTCAAATTGTAATAAAAGTATGGTCTGGAGGCGGATTTTGGCGTGGGGATGCTTGTTTTCACACTCAGAGCATCCTCTTTACCTTGGGACCTAATCTTCCTATGTTTCAGATGATTAAATTATCATTCAGAGCATTTTTCCTTATCGGGCCGACATAATGGCATTTTAATGCTAATGACGTGACAAAATGCACCATAATAAAAAATATATATAATAAAAAAGGGGAATTGGCATGTGCCAATTGAGGTGGAAATCTTGTCACATGAGGAAGGCGACTTAATTGGATGGTTAAAGCATGTTGGAAAGTCAAACCAATAAGATATCAAATGGATTGAGTCGCCCTCCATCATGCTCCATGTGAGGGTGAGAGTGGAGCATACACTTCATGAGAGGAGCGGACTGATTGAGGTGGCGACTCATTGTAGGTGGGTGGAGATCCCAAGGAGGATGGCGCCTACCTCATGAGAGGTAGCGCCCATCCTTGTTTCCACATTATGTACGATCCCCCTCTTTTCTCCATGACGTCCACCACATCCCCTCTTCAAGCATTTTCCCTCCCTCTCCCATGCGCCCCGCTCTCTTCCTCATGATCTATAAAAGCGAGGCCATTGCTCCATTGTTCATACGGATGCATTGAACCTCTACTAATTTTGTAATTACTACTCTTTGAATATATTTAGAAAGGCTTTGGAGGTCCATCTTGTGCATTGGTGTTGGAACTGACCTTATGAGGTGATATTGTGTCTTGCTTTTCATTTCTTGCTTTCATTTACATGTATGATCTAGTTTATGTGCTATAGAGATAAGTATTTGCGGTTAACAATTTGCTTAGCTGTGTTTAGATGCAAAGAGATCTAAAAGTAACCAATATGCCAACCAAGTCCTCGAGTCTACGAGTCATATGCCAGCCAAGTCTTTGCCGAGTCCGAGTCGTGCAACATTGGTATTTAGGTTCTTTTGTTTTTTTTTTACTCTAACATGTTGGATCTCACATTTCTTGTTGCAAGTTTTGTTTCTTAAGCTGTAGATCACAGACCACAAAGAGGATTGGAACTCGGTTGTGTCTTCTTCTCTTTGGACATCTTTTTTCTCTAACATTTGTGCTTACAGATGCTTCACAAGAAAAATTGCAAGGACTTAGCTTGGGCTTAAGATCTCCATCTGTTTTCTCAAAACAAAGTTTCTTCCCTTCTTTTTTCAATTTTTGCTAAATAGCTTAAGAAGTAGATCTGTGTCTTTTATGCATATTATTTCATATCTATTCATCTTTTGCATATTCAAAAACTTTAGATCTTAACATTCTCAAGAAACTTTCTTTATCACTAGATCTAAACTGAATTTGTACTTGTATTTAAAAATTTCCAAATATTTTTTCAAGTACAAAAATTTCTCAATTTTTTTTATTTTTTATTCTTGTTTCCCATCATATTCTAACCATATTAACTTGCTGGTTTTTAGCAAGTCCAAGGAAAAACAGAAGGAATTTTTGGCCATTTTTTGCCAGAAAGTGCCAAAAAGACATTCCGTGGACCCCTTTCTTCAAGCTTTTATTTCTAGAAATTTGTAAGACGTTAGATCCAAGTTAAATGGACTAAGAGGATATTATTTGAGAAAGTATTGTAAAAATTATAAACGAGAGCAAGTGGGCTACACAACGCCCACACCCCATCCCCCCTAGGGGGATTCGCAGTGTCTAAATTTTTTTGACATAACACAAAGTACACAAACCACATTTACTGCAGGACTATATACTTGATTTATTAATTTCTCTTTTTATTTTCGCAAAATAATTTAGAAATAAAATCGATCTCGTTGCCACGAATTATGCTCTCACCACCACACAAAGGCATTGTCGATTAGTGGTGGTTGATCAGAAAAGTGACACATAGATCCGGTGCTTCATATCTTTCTGTTTTTTCCTTTAGCATTTTATTTTCAAAGCATAAACCGGAATAAACATTTGGTATACAACTCAACGTATGATCTTTCCCCTTGCGGGCATTTGCTTGGTCTTGTCGGAAATCAGAAAGAGTTGTAACCATTCTTTAAATTTTCACTTTTAATTAACAACTCATCATAATAAAAGTAACAACCCCTCACAATAAAAGTAACAACCCCTCACATAGTGAAAATCCAGCACTGCGATAATTGAGTTTTGCATGGGAAAATTTCTCAGAAGAAGCGGGAACAACTGGGAGGCGACCTCAGGTCACCATTAGGATACATCCTTGTTGGTGTAGTTTTGAACACTGCCCTATAGACTCCATTCCAGCCCACACGTCTTCGTGAGGAGCCAGCTTCCCTCAATTTCCGGACATTGCTCCTTGTACCTCACGATATCTTGGGAGTTTCCCTTTTTCCCTTAATAAGTTTCGAACCCTTTAATACTTTAAAATCAACCAAGAGACATTTGCAAAACCTTTTCCTTTCAGCAACATCTTTCATGTATTGACTCCATTTGCCACTGGTCCGCAACAACAATCATTTTTTATTTCGCTTAATAATAGTAAACTGTTGTTGTATCTTTATATATTGGTGGTCTTGTATCTTCTGTCGTTGAAAGAATATCTTTAAAACATTTTTTGCAAACGAACTTGGACTGTTGTAATCATACCTTCTCAAAAGTCCTAAAAAACATCATTAATTAACTTTTCTAGAAACATTCTAATAACCTTAGAAACATTCTGGAGCGACTACCCCCCTTGGCTTCGGTTAGGAGTTGGCCTAAACGGAGGAGTCAAGATCAAGTAACAGCCTTGACTCAAGACTTTCCCCGAAGGGCGCACCGAGCAATGGCATAGATTTCTGCTACGTTAATCAGGTGCGCGATCCGGCGGCAACAATCTCTAAAGGCTTTTATACCTTTCTTGGTTGAGAAGAAACACCAACATTGATGCCCAACTATAATGTCCCTTTCCGAATGATCACTCTAGGAGGATGACTTATTAGCCTATTTAATTCCCGTAGGCTATAGTTGATGAAAAAGAGAATTAATTAATTATTTAATGTCATTCGGGCGAAAAAACAACATTAAAAGTGACATTAAGTAATTAAATTAAAAAGGATGTCGTAAAGTGACTCTGGGAAAAATTAAATAAATACTTTATAAAGTCACTTTATATTATTTAAGTGAGTGGAAAAGACAAAATGATATGTGTTACCGCCTAAGTTGTGCTTAGTTGGTTTTCAAGTGACTCGACAAAGATTGAACAAGTATACTTGTTCATATTCAGAAGATCAGAAGTCGTAGCAGGCCAGGTTGGCCCTTTTTTAATAAAATTGCATGTTCATACCCTACGGGGAATTATAAGAAGTTGGCGTAGCATGATGAATTTTGTAAAAGACTTGGATTTCCTAAGACTTAGACATCAATGCAGTACTCTAGAGTGTTTTTTCCTTGGTAATTATGCATTGCTTTTCAGTGATGTATAATTTCTGAGTTTTTCACTCACACCTCCAAAGCTAGAGTATCTACCTTGGTGGCTAAACCTTGGGAGGTTGTTAAAGTCTAAGTGTCTATGTATATTACCATGGTAGTCATCAATAATGAGTCATATGAACATGTACTAGGTCCCCATAGGTTTTTTTTAATTTTCGCAAGTAAAATTTTTTCACGTAAAATAGGTCAATTTTTTAATTGTTTTTATGTAAAAATTAAAAAAAGGCATAAAAAAGTGGTTAGGAGGACGGTTTTTCCATGGGGGTGCTCGTTTTCTAACCCAAAGCACCCACTTAACCCCTAAATCCACTTTGAGAGTGAAATTAGTAATTTTTAATTACTTAATGTCATTTCTCTTGAAAAAGTGAATAAAAATGCCAAAAAATAGAAAATGAAGGCAAAAATCAACCCCCTTGATTTTTGGAAAGTTGTCCTAGACATTTTTTAGTTGGAACAGAGTGGTAGCAAATCAATCGGAAAGCATATCCAAGTTAACCGAGGGTTAAATCCATGTGATTGGAGTCAAATCCAGTTTAGGCGAGTCATCTCAAGATGGAGAGGGCACATTCCCTCATGGAAGGGGTGCATTTTACATGTGGCAACTCTTATTTGGTTGGGTGAATAATCCAAGGAAGAGGGTGCCTACCTCATGAGAGGTGGCGCCAGTCACTTAGGGTTCACTCCAACAAAATCCCTTTGATTTCTCTGTAACTCACCCTCATCATTTAGTCAAGGAATGCGTCCCCCCTAGTTCCTTTTTTGCTATTTAAGCAAGGATTTGGTGCCTCATTTCTCATGGTCAGAGGACCGAAAGGATGCCTAAGCTTTGTACTTGTGTTTTGTAATATCGTTTGGAATAAAAAGGCTTTGGAGACAAACCTGTGGTGTATGGCTCAAGTGTGTGGATGATCATTGCATAGTTTATGAGGTAGCTGGTATTTGTTTGTTTTCTTTGTGGATGTTTGGTTAGTTGTGGGCCTGCAAAGGGGAGCTATCTCCTAGTTGGATAAGAGATTGTTCTAGCTTGATTCATGCTCTTATTTTTTGATGGTTGTAGATCTCTTAGTTTACATGTATTTTTGGTATAAATTGCATGTTTTCCAAGTTTCTGCTTCCAACGGCACCTCTGTGTTTAACTTTCTCTTGTGCAAGGGTTTCTAAGTTGATGCAGGTATCTATCTTGAAGGAGTGGCTGATTGAATAAGACTCTTCCACCTTTCAAGCACTTCCAAGGAGCATAGTCCCTCCGCTTTCCACCAACAGACTCCACAACCCAAAAGTTTCCAAGCTTCAAAGCTCCTTTCTGACAACTCCCCTAATTCAGTACAAGATGAGCGCATTTTTTTTAGATCTAACCGGATCTAAAAAAATAAAAAAATGAGGGTTTTGAGATCTAGAGAACAAATGGATAAGTTAGAAGAATAAAATATGTACCTCTTGAGCGTACCTAGATAATGAGAATGGATGCCGATTATGACGAGGATTATTTCCACAAAGATCAAATGAAAGACTTGGTAGTTTCTCTTGCTCACACGATTTGCCCAAGCCCACTAGTGCATCCCTCTCTTCCTACAAAGCCAAGGAGACAAAGCTCAATTAGCAAACAACAATGAGGGTAGATGCAAGTAAGAAGCAAATGATAGAGAATAATTGGTACAAAGACAAAATCACTCCCTGTTTGAACCAAAATTTGACAGAAGCTTGCAGGGTAGGCCTCCCCACCAATGTGCACTCCAAATCGTCTTCTTTCCCTACAAATCGATATAGTGGAACAAAAATAAAAAATAGCTACCAAAATTCCTCAGTGCACTGGAGAAGAATTTACAATCACCATAGCCTAAACATCCATCTCAAGATCCAAGCATGTACTCAAAAGATATTTCTTGTATTCCAATAACCAAGAGCCAAAAATCTCTAGATGCCTTTACAATATGGGGGGCCTCTTCCTTAAATAGGAGGAGAGAGACCAAAACCCTAACCACTTTATGAATGAGTGGTTGAGATCAAAAGATAAAAACAATACAATCAACAGCTAAGATGAGCTGGTACAATATAACATGGATCCACTCACATGAGGGGGGTGCGCACTCACTAAAAGAAGCCCTAGAAGGGTGTGCACCACATAAAAGTGACTAAAACATAAGTGTGCCACATACAATGACAAGGACAAGTGACTAGGAGCACATGGTGGGGCTAGGAGGCTTTATTATCCTTCACTAGCATCACCCCATGGCACAATAATATAACATATGACTCAATAACATGTCCAAGTGAATAAATGATCAAATCCTAGCACCCTCAACTGAGAGAAGAATGCATCAAATGACAACCCGGAAACTGTGTGGACCCCACTGAATGCTGCAAGCTGATATGGAAGGAGTGGGATACATCATAGGTGACCTCTGAATAGACCTCATGCCAAAACCTTGCCTCAATAACCTAAATCGATTTCCTTAATGACCTTTTTATTCCATTTTTATTCCACTTGAAAAACCATCAAAATGCCTGAAACCCACTACCGGATGCCCATGCACAAAATCTAATTGCATCATCATGTATGGAGAGGGGGTAATATGGTAATAACAAGTGGCTGGACTAGCCCTCTCCTCTATAGTGCCATAGGAAAACAAGCAAGCTCAAGGCAACTGCTGGACAGGCCATTTCTGCATAGCAAAACTGGCCAAAAGTGGAAATATGCCAATATTATCTCTGAGAGTGCCTGAAATTGATAATTGATTGTCTCAATAGACTCAGAAGGTCTTGTTATCACATACATAGTAGTTGGGATACCATGTCAGCAGAGCAGATATCTGCACTTTTCTGAGCTTTGCCTTTACACTTATTCAGTGAGATCAACTATGATGAGCAACATTATTTATGATCACTCACACATCAGAGCATCTTTGTATCGTACATTTAGTAGACCTTATGCCAAGTCTGAGCCTTAAGACCTCGGATTTGATGACTGATATGACCTTTTGTTCCATACAGATGCAGTGCAGTTTTCAGTGTTTCAGATACAGTGTTCTCAGTGGTTATAGTTGGTTCAGGTTACAGATGTTGATATATGACCCAGTATATATATGATGTACATTTATGTTATTACCTTGTTGTTTAGGTCATTTTGATAGCGTTGACTTGTTATAAAGTAAATATGATCTGGCAGTGTATTAAAATTGAAATAAAATTGGTTGTTATGGATTATATACATGATTGTGTTACTGACATTTGGAAACTCTTGCTTTATACTTGTTGGCCTTTACCTTCCTATGAATGTGAACATGATCATTTAGTGTCTTTCTGACTTGCTAGCTTAGGCACCATTTTCACTTGTCTCCATCCATCCATTTATCCTTCTGTTACCAACTATTTTGTACAATAGTTGAACTTCTATTGAGCTGCTAGTTAGAACATGATACATGTTCATTTCCGGAGTTCGGAGGTTCAATGTGTTCATACTTAGCCAATTCTGGCTAGACTTTTTATTTTTGTGTTGAAATGACCATGCCCCATGGGGTTTGTAATAAAGTGTGCTAGTATGGGGGTCTGAGTGGCTCGGTTCCCTAAGACTTGACAGTCAACTAAGGTATTCCAAGGAGTTTTTTCACTCATCGTTTATGCTTTGCCTTTAGCCGAGTAATAATCGATGAGTTTTTCTCCTACAACCTCCAAAGCTGGAATGCCCGAATTTGACGGTTAGGCCTTGGGGGGTTATTAGAGCCCAACTGTAAAATATGAACCGACTAGACACTATCGGTATGTTCTATGGTCATTTCCTAGGTCCCTAGGTGTGTTAAAAAATTCATCCAAAATTGTTTTACTAGACGCGTTGGATTTTTTATTTTTTATTATTTTAATAATTAAAATTTTCAATTAATTAAACCATTTTTCCTGTGGTTTAATTGAAAATTTTCAAGTTGTAATAATTAAGTGGTTTGGGGGTGGATTTTGGCAAATAAGGACTCATTTTCTAAGCCAAAGTATCCATTTAACCCCTAAACCCACTTATCCTAAGTTTCAGATGATTATTTGTAGCCTAATTGAATATTTCCTCAAAATCAATAAATGAGGAATATTTAATTAAAATAATCAGAAAATATTATTTTGGAGATAAATCCAAATCTCTCCAAAATAGTCCAAATTGAATAAAGAAAAGTGCTAAATGACATGGCAAGGAGCATCCAGGAATATTCCAATCATCACCAAACAGTTTCAATTAGAGCTCGGAGCACTGCAGTCATCCTCTCCTTGGGATTTGCGCCCTCCTTCCTTTCTCTCACAAATTGGTGATGTGGCAGTTGTTTGCTGGTTTGATGAAGATTACAAGGTGATGGGGTGGGCGCCTTGCCTAGGTGGAGGCCACCTCACCCCATTCACACCTTCCAAGCACTCAATTAACTATCCAATCAAGCTTTGGATCTCTCCCTCTATTGGTCAATGCGCCTTGCTTGGCTCTCTCTTCACCAATTCAATTTAGGGTTTTGGCTCTCTAGTTTTTGTATAAATAAGAGCTCTTTGCTCTCATTTGGGGTGGATAACTTTTGTAAAGAAACTCTGCTCGATTATTGTAATGTTTTTCATGCATATTGTTGAATAAAATTTAGGCTTTGGAGGCTCATCTTATGTTGTGATTGGATCAATTTTCTTGGTGAATGAGGTGATACTATTCCATACTCTCTCTTGCTTGTCAAGTTTTGGTTAAGTATTTCATGCTTTAGAGGGCTTATTCAAGCACATAAGATCAAACATTTGTAGTTTCAAGTTGCTTGTTTATATATTTGTTTTTAGAGATCTAAAAGTGTATCGTTTTACTAGTTTGTAATTCATGCCTTTCGGTTTCAATTAATAGATGATACATGTTCTAACTCCATTGTTTGCAAGTATTTGAGTGTTTATGTTTACAGATCATCCCATTCGATCAAGTAGGACGTGGAGCTAGTTTGCATCCCTTCCTCTTGAAGCCAAGCAAAGGGATTCAACAAGCAATCACCAAGTAGAAATCCAAAAGCCATTTCAAGATTCAAAGAGCTAAGTATTCTCGTCTTATCCTCCTCTTCAAATACAAATTTCAATTTCTCTTGGTTACCATAAGCGAATCTCCATCTTAAAAGTTTTTATCTCTCTTGAATTCGCTTCTTGTAAAGAGTGCAATTTTCTGTAAAAAACACTATCATTCAAGCTTGCATTTCTTTTACTCAGTAGATCAAGGCTTCATAGCTTTAGATCTACTTCATTTGTCTAGATCTACCTTTCTTTCGTATGCTTAAATTTTCAAGATCTAGTCTAGTGTTATTTCCTTAAAGCTTGTAAATCCATTTTTTCTATTTGTTTAATTGTCTTCTTTGCTTCTTCTTTTTCTTCTACTGCTAGCTTTCATTGTCTTCTTTTTCATCTCTTGCGTTGCTTCTAGTTTTCTTGCCTTCTCTTGTCTTATTTTATTGCCATTTTTCTCATTTGTTTTCTCTATTTTTGTTGGTCATTTTCAGTCTTTCAAAGGTATGAAATTTGTTATTTTTTGGTCATTTTCAGCTTCTTTTAGAGGTCTGAAATGTCTTGATTTTTGTGCATTTTCATTTTCTTTTAGAGGTCTGATTTTTGCACTTTTTTGTCAATTTCCAACCTTCTTTAAGGTCTGATTTTTTACCATTTTCACTCTTTTTCCATCTCTCTTTTGACCTTTCATTCTTCTCTTTTTTGCTTTGTCTTCTTTGTTGACTTTTTCTCACTCCTTTTTGGTCTTTTTTCTCCACTATCTTGATAGTCTTTTTCTCCATTTCTAGTTTGCATTTAGCTTCAATTTCATACTTAGATTAATTTGCTCACTCTGATTAACACTTGCATGCTAGTTTGGTGTGAAGCATTTAAGACTTGTAGTTGCATCTAGTTTCATTTGCTTAGCTTGCATTTTAGTTTAAAGTTTAAAGTTCGCATTTAGTTTGAGTTTTTAGTCATAGATCTTAGTTGCATTAGATTTTGACTAATCCCATAACTAGCCTTTGTCTTAAGCTCTTATGCATAGGTGAACAAGAAGATCAAAACAAGCAAAGAGCCCAAAGGCTAATAGCAAGCAAGCAATAAAAAGCTCATTGAAAAGCACTTCTCCATTCTTCATTCCCCCATCCTATTGTGCTTTCAAGTGAAGAAAAACCAAAAAAACATTGTAAACTTAATAAAAGAGCAAGTGAGATTACGGCTTCCACACCCTATTTCCCCCATTTGGGGGAAGATTGTAGTGTCTTTGTCTCTCTTTTGCATTAGCTTAGCTTCGTTTCCACATTAGTTAAAATTTTAATCTTTTGCAAGTAGCTTAGATTTCTTTCCTAGATTAGTTTCCATTTGATAAACAGTTAGAAATTCTCAAATTTTGTTTTTGTTTTTATTGTTTGATATAAAATTGTTAAATTAAAAAGAATCCAAAATATCTTGAATATCACCGAAAGGTGGATCAAGAGTGCTCTCTATCGAAGAGTTTCACTTGTTCTTTGCTTAAGTTTTTACTAACCCCTTTGCTTTCTCGAGTACGGTCTCAGACATGAAAGAGACTCTTGGGTAGATTAGATTTCATTTAAGTACTTGTTTTTTGCATCTCATAAATCTCTTGAATTTCGCCATAAGGCAGATCAAGAGTGCTCTCTGTCGGAGAGTTTCTTTTTGGTTATTTTCACACATCCCCTTAAAATTGGAATTCATTATTTTCTATGCCGCGCATGCTCTACCCAATTTTGGGATACTTAGAAATGGTATAGGTTCTTTAATTTTCACATTTAATTCCAACTTTAGCCTTAATCAAATTCATTCCCGCAAACCAACGAAAATCCGATGTTGATCGTCAATACTAGAAAGTGGGCAAATTTTGCCTGGGAAAGCTAGAACCACTATACCTCGATCTTAAAAGCACAGTTAGGCTACATCCCTGGTTGGTGTAGTGTTCAACACCGCTTTGGAGACTTGGATAGCCAACATGTCCTCGTACGGAGCCACTTAGAGTATTTTCCGGACACATTTCTAGTGTCGAAAGATATATCTTGGAGATATCCCTCACCCCTAATAATCAACTCACCATTTAAAATTTTACAATAAAATTTACCAAAAACACTTGCAAAACGATCTCAAGCACACCAAGACTTGTATTCAACATCCCAAGCACATTTTTGGAGTCCATAAGGCACTGGTCCTTGTATTCATTTATTTTTCTTCTTATTATTTGGAGTACATATTGTTATTATCATGTCGTGGATGCCTTATTTCTAAATTGTCAATTGGTTGTGTATCTTTCAAATATTTTTGCAAGTATATGCTTGATACTATTTAATTCAATTATTGTAAACCTCACAGAAACTCCTAAACAACATCCATCCACATCATACATACCATTAACTTTAAAACACAAAGATCCTTAGAAACTCTTTTTAGGGA
Organism: Larix kaempferi; assembly: GCA_027924585.1. Lineage (NCBI taxonomy): Eukaryota > Viridiplantae > Streptophyta > Pinopsida > Pinales > Pinaceae > Larix > Larix kaempferi. The sequence continues at coordinate 5,821,940 of BSBM01000339.1, forward strand.
CTAGCCCCCTTGGATTCGTTAGGAGTTTGCCTAAACGGACGAGTTGGGATCAGGTGACAACACTTGACTCTTTGCTTGCTCCCAAGGCCACACCTTTCCCACTTAGGAAACAACTTTCAAAAGATTTCTGCTGCTGGTGTGCACATTCAGCGAGCAACATCTTTGGCGTTGTTGCCGGGGACAAATTTTTTGTTCCTAGACGACTTTAACTTAGTTTTTTCTTAGTTTTTACCTTTACCTTTTTGATAGATTTTTAGTCCAATCAACTCTCTGAAATTAGACTTGAATCCATTTGGTGACTCCACTATCAATTAACTTACCAAGGTATTCAACAAGAAGAAACTCTGTAAGACTACTTGATTTCATCCTTGAACCTGAAAAGGTTTATAGGAGGAGATTAAATAGGTTAGCTTCTCGTAGGATCTTTGAGAATCTTGGATCTGAGTCTATTTCAGACATCCATAGTCTTTTTGTAGAGCCCAATAATCGTTTGTCTGATCCAATGGCAGAATTCTATAGTCCTCTTAACTTCCTTCAAATAGCTGGTCAACCACATGATATACCTGACAAAGCTACAGACAAGTTGCCCAATTTCACTGGCACTGATGCCATTACTGTTGCACACCATATGAAAAGCTTCGCCAAGTGTATTAGCGTCCATGTCAGGGATCCAACCCATAAACACGATAATGTGTACATGAAACTTCTTGCATTCTCCTTGGATGGAGATGCTGGTGACTGGCTCATCAACTTGCCGGACAATTCCTTTGCAACTTATGAGGCATTCAAAACTACTTTCACCAACAAGTTTGGTGAGAAAAAAGAGCCTCGCCATCAGTTAGCCGCTTTGACAAATATTAAAAGAAGTGAAAATGAAACTATGGATGAATTCAACAAGAAGTTCACTGATTTAGCAAATGCTATCCACACCGACGATAAACCACCTTCTCAATCCATCTCGGTTTACTATATTGAGGCACTTAGTGGGAAAATGCAATATCAACTCAGAGACAAGGAGCCCACTACTCTTTTGATGGCCCAGGAAATGGCCACTAAAATTGATAAAAATATGCAATCTTCTGGAAAGTCTAACATTCCTGGTTTTTCAAGAGCTTCAACTCCCATGAAGCCATCAGAGCCTAAGGAAAAAGATCCTTTATCTTCCAATGAAAGAAATGCTTATGAGAGAAAATTTATGGATATGAACGAGAAGATGGAAAGCATGGAAAGGAAGTATCTTTCCCAAATGAAAGAAATGCAAAATAGGTTCATAACCATGGAAAGGGCACAAACTCAACCTATCCAAAGAACATATCCTCAAAAGACAAACTGGCAAAAGAAAGGACCCAACCATGAACAGAGGCCTCCCAATCCATTGGAAGCTGCTAACATGGTCGAGGATTATACACCATTTTGTAGGGAATGTAGAGACTTTCATGAAGAATCTACCTGTCACTATGCATGCTATGTTCAAGAGCATGGTTTTCCGGAAGGTTGTGGTAGTGATCAGAAATCAAGCGAGCCTGACTATGTGAACATTGTAGGAGATATCCATAACATCCCAAAGAAAGTTGGAAACAAGCCAGACAATACAGTCAGGAAGTAGACAACTTAACTAGACATTATGGAGAAAGGCCTTCAAACGAGCAAGTTCACAACATGCAGAAATTCAAAGGGGTCACTTATCAGAGAAGAGCAAATCCTGGACCTTCCATGCAATATCCACCAAAGGTAATAACTCCAAATCCTAGTTGCCGAAGCGTCCCCCCCCCCCACGGTTCAGGCTCCAAATTCGCACTCCAAGCGAAAGCGCTGCCAAAGCGTTTTTGGAAGCTCGCTTCCAAATTTCGGAAGCTTGCTTTGGGCAGGAAAAAAACGCTTCCTGCCACTGTGTGAAGCTTTCTCGCGCCCGAGCGCTCCGAGCTCTTCCCTCCACGCTTTGACCTCGCTCTGACCTCGCTTCCCGAGCGCTTCCGCCGACAGCGGGAAGCTTCCTGGTTTTTTTTTTTTTGCTCTTTGGGTGGGGCCTAAGTCATTTTTAGGGTTAGGAGGGGAGATAATGCATGAATTATGGAATTTAGATGGCATGATAAGACATGTTTATAATGGAATCATGAATTATGGGATTTAGATGGCATTTCATATATTGGAAGTAGCACAAACATACATGTTTCATAAATTTTGCATCTAGTTTGGTATTCTACATGTTTTTTTGAATATATATATATAAACGCTTCCGACCATTTTTTGAAAAATGCGCACCCGTGCTCCCGCTTCGCTCCCATGCTTCGGCAACATTGCTCCAAATGAATCCAATGAAGCAAATGATCTAAATTTTGATTGGGGTAATTGGTTCAATACCACTAAAGTACCTGTACCTGTAAATGAACTTTATAAAATTCTTGGACAGAGAGAAAAGTTGTTAAAAGTCTTAGATCTTCCTACTCCTACAAATCCCCCCACACCTTTAAATCCTCCTACCCCTAAAAGGGTTAATTTTTCAGACACTATAGAGCAACCATCCACAAGTAACAACAGTGTCTCCATAGACCCACTAATAATCTTGCATACCAAGGACCCAAGAAGAGAAGATCATCCCCCTTTTTATGTATTTGTTATCACACAACTTGTAGTTGTCCCTAAAGGTATCCCATCTGGGATGGTAGAGGAGACGGACAACTAAAGAGGTATCTTTTGACCTAGCCATGTTATTTTTGGCCTTCACCCTTCACTAGCAAATTGATCACAACTATGAAGTGAGTATGGTCTTGAAAGTCGAGTCTGAGTAATAATAATAATTAATGACTTATTATATTTGGATTTAGATCGCCAGTAATGATTACTTCTTGTTATAATTGCTATTGGAATGGATTGTAAAGCATGTTTTAACCTTGGACACCTTGTAGCAGTTTGATGACAGTGTGAGTTATATTTTGGTCATGTTGACTTGGTCAAACCCAGTTTGACCAAAAGTCAACCACAGGACATGAGGTGGCAGACCTCAGATATTACAGATAGATGATATATGGTCTGGTACAGGTCACCATGGTGGGCTTATGCAGTGGTTTCAGGCTTATGATGATGATTGGTGCTTTTCAGCGCTTTTACAGATTATTATTATTTGGCCTACCGGATATGATGAGTATTTATTTTGGACCATGCAGAGGACTATATGGTGTATGAATACACACCTTAGATGGATTTGGACCTTTTGAGTCCAATGAGACAATATGTTTTCAATTCCGGGCAGTTACAGTGATTTTTAGCCTCAATTGGCTATCCTAGTGCAGTTTTGGCCTGTCAGAGCAGTGATGAGATTTTATTGGTTCACCTAGGGCACTGTGCATGGAGGGGGTGGTCCAGCCACTTGTTATTACCATATTACCCCCCTCCCAGACTCACTGGTGAGATCACCTTGACAGCGCAGGCACTCCAGGAGGCAGGTTGGGTAGTTTTACACTTCCCGAGGCAGTCCAGAAATGGTAAAAATGGCTACAAAGGAATTCGATTTGGGCTACTGAGGCAAGGTTATGGCATGGGATGATCAATGATGATGAGTGGGATGTCTTCCACACCTCCAGCAGTTTCAATTTCATTGGGACCCACATCCATCACTTATGGCACTTTTTGATGATTTCTGGAGCCTCCTAAGGCTCACGACTTTCCCAGAGAGGCACAATTTGGTGTCGAGATCATTTATTCTTGGATATTGTGCCATGGGGATTGACCAAGGGTGTTAGAAATTACCCCTTGGACCCACCATGAGCTATTTCTTATATTTTATCATTATGATTTGGTGGGATCCCCTCTCCTAGGGCGAGTTTGTCGACATATTGTTATATTTTATTATTGATCCATGTATTGTATTGTTGAGCTCATCTCAACCATTGATTAGATCTTTTGATCTTTTAATCTTAGCCACTCATTCAAAAAGTGGTTAGGATTATGGCTTCTCTCTATCCTATTTAAAGGAGAGAGCTTCTCATTGTAAAGGGGACTTTTGGCTCTGGATTATTGGAATAGAGAATTATTATTGCATCTATCTGTTGTGTTGTGTTGAATGCTTTTGGAGTTCGTTGGTTGATTCTTCCTTTGCACTGGGTTCTTGGAGATTTTGTTTTGCTATATTTTGTACCACGTTTTTGCATCTACAGGTGGAGGCCGAATTCATTTGAGGAGGACGTATTGGTAGGGGAGGACCCTCCCTACTTCTTCTTTGGGTTTCTTCGTTGGTAACAGGGAGTATTACTGTTTTTGACCTTCTATTTCATGTTATCATTGCATTTCGCTTGTATTTCCTCCATACTTGATCTAACTGATTGAATCGACTTTCCTTGGTTTGATAGGTAGAGGTCGCACTTGTGAGCTAGGGCATCATTTCGGCAAGCAACATCAACAATTTCTCATTTGATCTCTGCGGGAGTCTTCCTCAACAACAAGACATCTACTTCCATCACTCAGGTATGATCTCAAGGTAATTTCTCATTCCATGATCTATCCATTTGTCTAAACGCTTCAAACCCTCATAAGTTAAAACCCTCATTTTACATTTTCTCAAATCTAGCAAGATTCACTTGGCTTTTGGGTATAAAATTTAAAATCCGCCTCTATAGCATCAACGGCGATCCAGATCTATAGTTTGGTGAGGATTGGCCCTCATTTGACCCATTTCCCAAGGCAAAGAAGCTTCTCCGAGGGAGGTCGCACTTCCTAGGAGGGGTGAGTTTGCAAGGATCTAGCACCTGGGTAGGTGAGATCCCACTTGATCCTTCATCTCCATAATTGATAACCTACCCCTAGTGTGTCACTTCAGTGATTTTCACCTTGTGGGCCCCATTCCTCATTTTGAGGGTTGAGCCCCACTTGGGTCACTTGGTGACACATTTCAATCTCAGATCTACTGAGATCTAGCCATTGGATGATCCTAATTTTCAAGATCCACCTACCTCAACACTTCAACAATCCTGATCTACAATTTGGTGGACATCCGACTCCATTTGGCCCATTTCCCAAGGCACTGATCTTTCTCCAAGCCAATTCGACTTTCTTGGTCTGTTGAGTTTGCTTGTGGTTTGATCCCTGTTTTGGTTGCTTGAGTACCTTGCCACTGTCATATCCATCCATCAAGCTCACCTTTGGTACTGGTTAGCCCCAATTTGGTCCTTAACTACCCTACATTGGACATGATTCCCAAGGTAGTGGATTTTCTCATAATTGACTAGTACCCTAATCCTGGATCTTATATCAAACATCATAAGTCACTCTCACATACATAATGGACCAAAGCTACACTGTCTAAACCCCTTGATCCAACCTATTATTCATCTTGTGACTTCATCCATAGATCTAGGATTCACCATACACCTTACGTACTTCACCCATTCTTGATTTGATCTGGTGTTTTGGTTTGATCTCTCCTGTCAGGAGTAGATCTGGGTCTCCCCCTTTGCTGTCTTGGGCTAGATAACATAAAGTGAAGATTTCCTCGATTGACGTGACAACCATCCATTGGGAGTTGAGGCTATCTTGGTTGCACCTCTTTGGTTGCCCATCCCTTCTGCCATCCATCTTGGATTCATCTCTAGGGGCAACTACAAGTTAGGTGATAACAGGGCCCACTTCTTAAAAAGTCGAAAATGGTCCAAGTGGAGCCCACAAGGTGAAGTTGGGGGTGTGATGGCACTAAGGGTTATGCAATGATGTGGATCTATGGATCTAGGATGAGATAGGAAACACCCACATATAGGATCTAGCAAATGACACTAACCCCAAGGAGTGCAATTTACCCAAGGAAGACTAGTGCCTTAATTTGAGGGGGCAAATGGAGTCCAAATTTCACCAAAATGTAGATTGGGGTAGTTAAGGCAATTTCAAGGTGGGTTTGAAATGGCATGCCCCAATATGAGCTAGATCTCCATAGATCTAAGATTTAAAATGCATCACCCAATGACCCAAGTGGGGCTCAACCATCAAAATGAGGAATGGGGCCCACAAGGCAAAAATCAAAGAGGTGAAGCACTAGGGGTAGGTTATCAAGGTAGATCTATGCAAATCAAGTGGGATCTCACCTACCCACAACTTGGAACTATCCCCACTAGCCTCTCTCAAGGAGTGCGAATTGCCTCAAAGAGGGTTAGGTGCTTTGGGAAGTGTGTCAAATGGAGGCCAATCACCACCAAACTATAGATCCAAATTGCCGTGGATGCTATAGAGGTGGGTTCTTAAGATTATCCCCAAAGCCAAGCTAGATCCAAGTAGATCTAGAAAAATGTAAAAATGAGGGTTTTAATCAATGAGGATTTTGAGATCTAAGAGAGTAAATGGATAGGATAGGAGAATATCATACCTCATGGAACATAGCTGGAAGATGAAGATGGAAGAGGCTTGTGATGAGGATTACTTCCCACAAAGATCAAATGCCAAACTTGATGAGCCCTTCTTGCCAACGTTTTGCCTCCTTCAACCAAATCGGCCTCCCTATTCCTGTCAATAAAGGACACAAAGATCAATCAATAAACAAGAATGGAAGTAGATGCAAGCAAAGAGATGAAAAACATGAAATTGTTGGTACAAAGACAAAACAACTCGCTGTCACCCAAAACGTCCTCTTGGAGCTTGTAGGGTAGGCCTCCCCACCAATACGCACTCCCCAAAATCGTCTTCTTTGCCTACAAAACAATGTTAGGTGAAGATAAAATCAAGATGCCACCAATGTTTGTCAGTGCAAAGGAAGAAGCATTTACAATCACCACAAGCATTCCAACTCCAAGATCCAGATGCCCAAGAAAGTATTTTTATTCCAATAGCCAAGAGCCAAAATTATCTAGATGATTTTTCCAATGTTCCCCCAAGTTTCCGAGACGCCGGAGCGCGGGAACGTGGAAACGCACGTTGGGGACGTGTGGAGACCACCCCCAAATTTTAGGGAAATTCGGGGGGGGGGGGGGGCGTCTAGGTCATAAAAATTATATAAAAATAAAAAATATAAAAAAATATAAAAATGATAAATGATAAATAACAAATATCATAAATCTTAACTTTCATCCAACTTTCAAATTAATAATACAAGCACGTTACACAAGGTGACATTTCATCATGATCATTTTCAATTTGTCATTTGATTCTTGATATTCATGATTCATAATCATAGTTCAGTCATTCTAATTGAAAAATAAATTAATAAAATTGAATCAATGATACATTGATATTGCATGCAAATAGTAAATATAAATATCAAATACTAGATACTAAGTTTGAAATAGACATTGAAACAGTGAACCATTAATAGTACTAAGTAAATTAAGTTTGCTCAAAGAGTCAAAAATATAAAAGAGTTAAAGACTCGGTCATCACTGATCAATATCTAGAGTCAAAAGTTCAAAACTAACAAGTAACAACGAACACTGAAAACTAAAAGACTAAAGTAACTGAAAGAAAGCAACATAAAATGAGCATCAAGGAGTCAACTCCATTGATTGGTCCTCTGCATCCATCTGCTGCATGAAAGCATCGGGACCATCAATGGGAATGTCATCATCTGGGTCTGAGTCACTCTCAGGAGTGACTAATGGCACACCAACCAAACCATTCTGCATCTCATCCGGCCCATCCTCCTCGTTTATTTGTGCATCATCCTCTGGATCCACATCCCATCGTACAGCTGGTCCAATCCGATACTCTGGTGTCTTCCTGTGTGCAAGACGCAGGGCACTATGCACTGCAACTAGCTTCTCTGCTCTCCTAGAGGTAAGTCTATTCCTCTTGATAGAGTGAATGAAGCTATAGGTGGACCAATTCCTCTCAGCTGCGGAGGAACTAGCAATCTGAGACAACAAGATGTTTGATCTCTGGAGCTTCATCCCCATGCATGTCCCACCAACCAATGGGGTCATCCTGGGCTAAGCCGTTACGGTCTGCCTTGGCATCAGGCTTGTTGAAGGGGCCTTTGAGACCTGCAAACTGAATCCATTGTTTCCGAAGTGTTTGCCCCTCCTCTCCACTGTACATCTTTATAATGGCAGCTCGAAAACCCCTCTTGATCTCTGGATCCTGATAGGGAGAAATTCTACTAGGCCTAGAAATGTACCATTTTGGGTTTAGTGCATATGCTGCCATGTGCAAAGGTGTGTTCATTCGATCCCACCTACGCTAAATAATTGGTGGAAGTTGGTTAGTGTAGAACTCTAAGGAGGGCTCTTTCTGACGGATGGCTTCCCTTACCTTACCCAACATGCTGTCAAAAGTCTCATAGATTTCTCCAAGATTAGGAGAATCAATGTCAGTGTAGCGAATGACCTCAACTATAAGGCGCAAGAATGAGACCAAATAGCTGCAATCTACCCACCAATCATTATCCAATATCTGAAGCCTGATCCTCTTCCCCTCCTCTGTCTTCGACTCTATCCACCTGTTCCAATCTGGAGTCACAACCATGGCTTGCAATGTTGGTTGTATCTCCAACATCCTCTCTAATAAGAGAAAATAACTAGCATATCTAGTATCTATGGGCTTGAGGAATTCCTTCCTCGAGTGAGCCCTATACATGGCTAAGGAGGTGTGGTGGTTGCAGATAAACATTTGCACATCCCTTACAGCTAATACCAAGGTGTTTACCCAATCAATTTTTCCAATGTCTTTCAGGGCATTGTTGAGAGCATGGACACAACAAGGGGTCCAAAATATATGCCTATACCTGCTCTGAACTAGTAAACCAGCTGATCTGCACACTGCTGCTACACAACCTACACAACATTCTCAGGACCAACCTCCTCTATAGCATCCCGAAGAAGCTCAAATTGGAAAGCTGCATCTTTGCGCTTTCCAGAACAGTCAACAGCTCTAAGAAAGAATGGCCCATCTACGCATGTAATTATGATGTTAATAAGTGGACGTTTGGTAATGTCTGTCCACCCATCCATAACAATAGAGCAACCTGACCTCACCCATACCTCTTTCATTTGTTCTTTCTGCACAGTAATATTGGACACCTGCCTCTCTAAGATTGTTGTCCTCAACTTGTGCTCACCTGGGGCCATATATGAGGGTCCCGATGTTGCAATTAAACGAACCATCTCCTTATAATAAGGAGAACGAGTAACATTGAAAGGAATGCCATTGGCAAAAAGGAATTTTCCAATGCCATCATCTGTATCATCACGGTTAAGTTTGCCATACATCCCTACAATGGTCAGTACTATAGAACAACAACAGACCTTTGGCTTTTTTGATGAAGATGTCTCATTAGAAGATGGTGGAGGCATACAAGTGGATGAGTTACCTTTCCTCTTGGAACTTGCTTTTGCATCGTGATGTTCTTTTGACATGACATTTTGGCTAGAGAATGTGCCCTTAGCATCTGCTGCCATTTGCAATCTCATAAGCTCTGTTCTTTGCAACATGGTTAGCTTCGAACACACAAAAACCCCTTTGCCTCCAATGCCCAAAAGGTGTTGTCTAACATGACTATAACTCCCAACCCAAGGATGGCCACACACATTGCATGCCCAATGACGTGATCCACCACTTTTCTTGTCTTTTTGGTTGGTTGAGGGAACATTGAATTTGCTTGCATATAGCAAAAGTGGTTTCTTGGGATCAAATGTCCCCTTTGCATATTGAGCCAATGACCTGTGTGGGGTAAGATTTTCATTTCCCTCTCCTTCATTTTGACTTATCCTGGTTGATGATGGAGTTCTACTCCCACTTCCACTCTCTGTCCCAAGCCCAACACTTCCAATCTCTGTTTCACAATCACTGCTGTCACTACTATTGCAATTGCTAGAGTTGCTCATTGCTGGTTTGAAATTGAAAGATGAAACTGTTAGCTGTTAGGTGATGACTGTTGTTTTTGTTTTAACTTTTTTTTGGCAATTTATTGCAACAAAGTTTTTTAAAAAATTTATTAATGGCAATCTGTTTATGTTTTAAGTTTTTAACTTTTTTAAGCATTTAACAAAAAATTAAAATCAAAATGGCATACCTTAACAGTTAGCAGATCTGCAAATCAGTCTTTTGTTTGAAGCTGAGCAGTTCTGCAGTAGCTCGAGCTTCACTTCTCCAAGCAGCGGGCTTCCCTCTCCAACTGTAGCTCGAGCTTCACTTCTCCAGGCTATCGGCGACCTCCCTCTTCAACAGCAGCGACCGACTCCTCTTCAACAGTAGCGACCGACTCCCTCTTCAACAGCAGCAACTGACGGCTCCCACTTTAGCGTGGTGGCCTCCCCCTTCAACGACGGCCTCCCCCTTCACTCTTCACAGCTCGAGTGGCCTCCCTCTTCAACATCGGCCTCCCCCTTTGCTCTTCACAGCTCGAGCCCGCACTATATGGGAACACAACCCAGTCCTCCCCTTTCACTCTTCACAGCTCGAGCGGCCTCCCCCTTCACTCACTCTTCACAGCTCGAGCCCGCACTGTATGGGAAGTGGGAACACAACCCACTCTTCACAGTCGGCCCTAAACGAGTCCTCACAGTAGTCGGCACAAGCAATCGGCAAATGAGTTCACTCGCGGAACGAGCCCTCACAGCAGCCCTCACACTCGGCCCTAAACGAGTCCTCACAGCAGCAACAAATGAGTTCACTCGCAGAACGAATGAGGTGGACGTCGACGGAATGGAAAGGTAAGTTCCAAATTAGGTTTTAAATTTTTATGTGTTTTTTTTTGTTTTTTTAAATTTCGTTTTTTTTTTATAACTGAAATTTGGAAAATCGGGGGGGTGGGGGGGGGGGTCTAGGAGCCCCCCATGCTCGGGAAGGGGCGTCTACGTGTCCCCCAAAAGAGGAACGTTGTTCGGAAGGTAGGAACGCGCCCCCATGTGTGTTTCGGAGGGTTTCTGGATTTTGGGGGTGATGCGAAACGTTTCGGAGGGAGCCCCCAAGCCCCCGAGGCGTGGGGAGTGAGGGGGGCGAGCCCCTGTGGAACACTGGATTTTTCAATAGGGGGGTCTCCTCCTTATATAGGATAATAAAGACCAAAACCCTAAACCACAAAACCACTTTTTGAAACTAGTGGTTGAGATTAAAAGATCTCACAATCTAATCAACAACTAAGATGAGCCAATACATAATATCACACGGATCACTCAAAAGAGGGATGATGTCATAGCTAAAACTGACTAAGTGAGGGTGACGTCATGCCTCAAAGGGGGCAAAGATACATGGGCCCACCAAATATGACATGGACATGACTCAAGACACACATGGTGGGGCTAGGAGGTATCAATCCTTCACTAGCTCATCCCCATGGCATAATAATATAAAATAATATGACTATGACATGTCCAAATAACACAAATGATCAAAACCTGTCTCCAAAACTGAGAGAGACATGCAGTAAAAGGCCTCCTGTGGCCACTGTGGACCCCACTAACAGATGCCAACTGATCTGGAAGATGGGGGGTTCACCCTGGAAGACCTCTAAGAAGACCAGTGCCAAAACCTTGCCTCAATTGCCCAAATCGAATTCCTCAGTGACCCTTTTATTCCATTTTTAATCCTCCTGAAAAAACCCTGAAACTGCCCAAATTGCCACCCAGGGTGCCTGCGCTGTCAAACTGAGTGCACCAGGCTGTCTGGAAGGAGGGCATAGTGGTAAAAACAAGTGGCTGGACCACCCCCTTCCTACACAACGCCCTAGGCAACGACTGGCCTCCAAGCCTCTGCTGGACAGGCTGGATCAACATGCCCAAAACTGGTCAACGGGTGGATAACTGCAACTATCATCATCAGAAGTGCCCAGAACTAAAAGATAAGTGTCTCAATGGATCCAGAAGACTCAAATCTACTAGAAATGAGTACTCACACACCATGGGTTGACCTGTGGGGTCAACTGTAGGGTCCACCATACCTGGACAATGTAAAATCTGATGATCTGGAAATAATAATAAAACTGCTCAACTGCATCAATCATCATCTGAAGCATATGTCCATCATATGGAAACATCAGTAGGTATATGTGGGACCACAAATCATCATCCATAAGCTCAAGTGGTCCATCTCATCACGGATCCCAAAATGACCATGGTCAAACTATGTTTGACTAGGTCAACATATAACCAAGGACAAGATTATAACAATAGACTAAGACGTGTTCCTTTAATCACACTCACTGCTTAACTTAAAGTATAAACATCATTTTGCGGCAGTTAATACATATTGCAATGTTATTTATATTTTACTTGCACAAAAGCTTTAATGACAGACTCACCCATTGGACATGGCCTAACTGCTAGCTAAGGATGAAGGCCAAGAAAAGGCTAGGCAAAGGGGATGACTTGACCAAACTCAACTAAGTGACACTTTGGACGGGGAAAAGGGGAAGCTACACTCTGTGCTGGACAAAATAACAAAGGGAAGGGTTGTGCCTCACAAATGGATAAGTTGTTTAGAGAGTGCTTATTCAACTTAGGCATCATGTCTATATCAAGTTGATCCAGGTTCATTAGGATCATTCATTTCATTTCCAAAGTATCACAATGTCAAGTTAGTTAAGTCTTCCCTTCAGCCTAGCCTTGTGTCTTTAGCCTTCACCCTTTGCCAGCAATTTGATCATGTTTACAAACAAGTATATTCTTGGGATTCTTCTTGAAAGTAAAATATTTAACTAACCTACAATTACTTATTAACTGCCAATGAAATGATGCTTATTACTCTAGAGTCTTGCTATGAAAATGATTTAGAGAGCATGTCTTAACTATTTTTCACTTGCAGCAGCATGGCTTCTATAGCCAAGGTCATATTTTGATCAGTTTGACCAAGGTCAAACTTGGGATCCGTGATGAGATGGACCACTTTATGTATGATCAATGGTCTTCTATATACCTTTTTGATGATTCCATATGATGGGCACAGGCTTCAGATGATGATTGATGCAGTTCTTCATGATTATTATTATTTCCAGATCATCATATTTTTACTTGTCCAGGTATGGTGGACCCTACAGATGATACCACAGGTTGTCAAGAGGTGTATAAGTACTCATATCTAGGGAATTTGAGTCTTCTGGATCCATTCAGACACTTATCTATCCGTTTCAGGCACTCCCAGGCATGTTATGAGCAGTTTTCCACCTGTTGACCAGTTTGGCCATGCTGGTGTGGCATGTCCAGCCAGATCATTGGAGGCCAGTCGTTGCCTAGGTCGCTACAGGGGAAGGGGGTGGTCCAACCACTTGTTATTACCATATTACCCCCCTTCTAGACATGATGGCATAGTCAGTTTGACAGCGCAAGCACCTGACAGTCAGTTATGGGCAATTTCAAGGTTTTTCAGGAGGATAAAAAATGGAATAAAAAGGTCATGGAGGAATTCAATTTGGGAAATTGAGGCAAGGTTTTGGCCTGAGGTCTGCTTTGAGGTAATCTATGGTGTATCCCACTCCTTCTAGATCAGTTTGCAGCAGTCAGTGGGGTCCACACAGTCAGCAGGATGTCTTTTGATGTATTTTTCTCTCAGATTGGGGGGACAGGATTTCATCATTTGTGTACTTGGACATGTCATTGAGTCTCATGTTATATTATTGTTCCATGGGGTGATGCTAGTGAAGGGAAATAATACCTCCTAGCCCCACCATGTGCTCCTAGTCACTTGTCCTAGTCATCTTATGTGACCCACACATGTATTAGTCTCCCCTAGTCATGACGTCATCCCCCCTAGGGTCTTTTTAGCCATGACGTCATCCCTTTAGTGAGTGATCCATGTCATATGTTGTATTGGCTCATCTTAGCCATTGATTATATTGTTGTATCTTTTGATCTCAACCACTAATTTCAAAACTGGTTTAGGGTTTTGGTCTTCCTCATCCTATTTAAGGAGGAGACCCCCCTATTGTAAAGGCACCTTTGGAGCTCTTCAAACTTGGAATAAAATACTATTTTGTGGATCTACTTCTCTTGTTTTGATGGATTCTTTTGCAAGTTGAATATACAATCTTTTCTCAGTGTATCATTTGTGGATATTGGGGTTCCAAGACGTTTTTCTACAGGGAGGTCGATTTAGTGAAGAGGACGATTTGGAGGGAGGCTATTGTGGGGAAACCCCATATCTTGCCTTGGATTGGCCTTTTTTCTCAGGGAATATCATTATTGTATCTTAGTGACATAGTTGATGCTTTCTCTTTCATCTTTTCATCATTATCATCATTCTTTTGCTAGGCTTGTTTCTCACTTGATCTTGTCTTGCAGGAGGAGGGCGAATTGGTCATCTTAGGAGGAGGACAATTTGGCTCGGAGCTTTGGATCTCACTCTTGAATATACACACAAGGGGAAGGTTATCAATTTGCAAAGTGGCCACAAGCTTTTGAGGTATGTTCTATGTTGTCCGCCAAACTGCACACCAGCAGCAGAAATCTTTCGAAAGCTGTCTCCCTCACTGGAAAGTGGGGAGAGGTGTGGCCTTGGGGGCAAGCAATGAGCCAGGTACTGTCACCTGAATCCCAGCTCTTCCGTTTAGGCAAACTCCTAACGAAGCCAAGGGGGGTAGTCCCTAAAAAAGAGTTGTCTAAGCCTCTTTGTATGTTTAAATGCTTTTGGTGTGGTGATGCGGATGGGTGTTGTTTAGGAGTTTTTTGTATAATGACTAGAACAGAATTAAACACGCAATCCACGTTACAAATTTCACAAGAGACAAATTTAGAAGACAACAGTATACTTTGACTTAGTTTTTAAAGTAAAACATCCACAAGATTGAGATTTAAACAAGTGACAAGGACATATGGTCCAGATTCAAAGATATGTGAGAAATATTAAAGACCAGTGCCAAATGGAATCAAAATAAAGTACTTGTGATGCTGAAAGAATAAGTCGAAAGTAGCTGTTTGTGAGAACGTTTTGAAATTGTTCTTGGTAAATTTTAAGTGTTTTAGATGTTCTTGATTATTAGGGCTAAAACCAAGGATGTTCAAGAGAAAGTCCGGAAAAGACAATGTCAAGTGCCTCCGTTCAAGGACATGTCGGGCCACCCAGTGCTCTAGCCAGGTCGCGCAATGCTAACCAGCAAACTAGAGGCTGAACATGGAATCCCGGCGCCCCCACTAAGAGATTACCCACTAAAATTATCTTATCGATCAACTCCGGATTGGTTGGTTATGGGGGTGAAAGTTTTAATTAGATTTTCACTTGTGAATTAACAAGTCTTCCACCTTTCTGAGTACTAGCCCAACCGTTTCCGGTTGGCAGAGCATACGGGTGTAGGACAGAAACCAAGGTAAATTAATTAAAGGGGTGTATGAGTGGAAAATTTTATTTATTAGAGAACCTTGTTCAACTCTCCGACAGAGAGCGCTCTTGACTTGATCTTATGACCACAGTTCAAGAGACTTGCTAAACTTAAAATGCCTAATGCAGGGAAAATGCAAAACTAAGAATGCCCTCCGATAGAGGGTGCTCTTGACTTGGATTTGGCCAAGTTCAAGAGACTTTGGTTCGTTTTAAGAAGCAGATGAAATGTAAAAGCAGTATATCTCAAATTGAAAAGATTTAAATAATATGATTGATCAGCAAGATATGAGTACTACTAACAATACTATTTGCAAAATAAAATGAAACTGAGTAAATCTAGTGTTCTACCACACAACTTCTAATCTAATAGGTGGGATCGATCTCCGAACAAGATCAACCACTAGAAGCCACCAATCCTGGAAACCTTCCAACTAGCTGGATGTCCACAAGAAGTTGATGGGGGAGCGAGAAGCTACCACAAAACTATGTGGCCTTTGGGATACAATCTCAAAGTTAGCTATTCTCTGGTCAAGGATTGGAAGAGAAGATAAGATAACTAAATGGAAAATAAGACTAAACTACCCAAGAGTCTCTTTCAGGTCAAAGACCCTACTCGGGAGAGCATGGGGGTAAGTAAATATGGAAGATAACTTAAAATAAAACTAATCTAAGAGCATGAAATCACAGATCTAAGCTAACCAAGTACGACACTCTTCCCCAAATGGGGAAGAAAACCAAAAAAGGGAGGCCCTAGCCTTATTTTATTTAACTTGATACAAATGCCTTGGGGATTTAACCCTTGCAAGGACTTTTGAAATAATAAAACCTGGAAAACAAAGCTAGCTCTTATAAGCTATTACAAAGGATAGTAACAGATAATGTCATGTTTTGGATCATCCTCATGGTTTATTTAAGTTTTTTGCTTTGTTTGGACTTCTTTACTTCAAAACTCTCTCAAGCCTTTTTCTTCTTCAAAAGCACCTACAACAAAGTTCAACTCAAAACACCCTTTAGCATTAGATAAATAATCAAAATTTGAAACTAATCCTAGAAATGCAAAAGATCAATACTTTTTGGATCTAAACTTTTCACTTTAAAAGAGATCTAACTACCAAATGCAAACTAGGAAAAAGACAAAAAACAAAGTAGGTTTAACCCTTTTTTATGAGATCTAGGTCGAAAATATGACTAAGCAATAAACTGGATGCAAAAGTGACAAAACTAGAAGCTTAACTAAGATCTAAAGTATTAAAACAAAATGCTCATTTTTTTGTAATGAGATCTAAATGCAACTATGTAAAGGAAACTAGATGCAAATCTAATTATGAGATGCAAGTTAACAAAACTGGATCTAAATAAAACAATGCAAAGTATGAGATCTAAAGTGCCTAACTATTAACTTTCAAAGAGCATGTAACTACCAACAATCACTTAACAAGATTTTTATGTTTTTATGGTATTTTTTAAAGGTACCAAAGGATATGGACGAAAGGGGGGAGGATAGATGAGAGGAGAGAAGAAAGGATAGAGCAAACGAGAGCCAAGATGAGGCAAGAGATAGTGGGACGAAAGGAAAGGGAAGAAGGAGGATGCAAGGGCCAAAACGAAAGGTAAGGAAAGGTGAGAAATAAGGATGGACGAGAGGTAAGAGGTAAGCTTAAGGATAAGAAAAGCAAGAAGAAAGAGAAGGTGGAGAAAGCTAAGAGAAGTGGGTACTAAAGGAGGAAAAACGAAAGGAGGAGATGGATGAAAAGAGGGTAGGAAGAAGGGGAGAAAGGTGAGGAAGATAAAAATGGCTACAAGAAGAAAGCTTAGCAAGGCAAGGAAAAAATATTTCAAGGAGAAAAAGAGAGCTGGAAGATAGAAGCTCGTAGACCACAGTTTCCAATAGTTTGAATGAAGTTCTTTGTTGGAGAAGGCAAGAGGTACTTTGGAGAAGCTCACAACCCTGCAAATAAAGTATTAAGATAAATGGAACACTTGATTGGTGAAGGTATTAGATGCCCATAGCTCTCATTGGATGAATTCCCTGAAGACACAAATACTCAATGCAAGAGATTAGAAGCCTAAGTACTAGATTGTTAGTCTTCAATAAGCATCATAATCAAATTTTCAAAATAAGAATAGGGTGAAAGAGATATTACTTCACATGAGATGAAGACACAATGCTAAAAGCCCAATCGAATGACCTCCAAAGTCTCAAAATATTTTATTAAACAAGAGCTCACTATTTTCACCAGAGTTTCTTTGCACAAAAATCCATGAGATAATAACCCCAAAGGGCTTCTCTTTATAGTAAAAGACACTCAAATCCTAAGCCTAAACCCTAGGTCGAATTGGCAAATGGATAGGTAAGTCGAATTCCAATCAATCAAGGGCTTGGAGAGGTGAACAATAGTCAAAGTCGAGTTTATGGTAGGTGAAATGGCATGAGGTGGCAAGACTCGACTTGGATGGAAGCATAGGGAGTGTCAATCAACCAACCAACGAGTTACAACAAGGAAAACGCGAGCTTGAGAGAGGATTGACGTGAGGGTTGGTAGGGATGGCGTGAGCTATGTGGAGTGCGAGCTAGTTTGGTGGATGCCAAGTGTAATTTGGTAGGTATGAACTCGAATTGGAGTGGCATGGGATGTATCAATCAACCAATCAACGAGTTACAACAAAGCTAGATGTGAACTCAATGAAGTTTGACGTGAGGGTTTGAGGATAGCGAGTTAGCTTGGTGAAGACACATGGTGGCAAGTAGGTGCTAATCTTGAAATTGAATGGGAGCCAAGCTTGGTAGATATGGTGAGTCATGAGGGTGCTCACTCCACATTAATGCTCAATCACCAACCCAAATACGAATTGACAACACACCAAATCGAAATTTGCATAAGGAGGGCGAATTAGCTTGAATGGATAACACTCTAGTGACTGGATAGTTGACTGGGATAGCTTGGAGTTGATTGGAATCCTCATAAATGCCCATTGCCATGTCATTTAGCCTTTTATTTTAATCAAATTGATTAATTTTGGAGAGATTTGGATTATCTCCAAAATATTCAATTTTATTATTTTAATTAATAATTTCTCTGTAAATGACTTTTCAGAGAAAATATTAATTACGAGGCTGAATTGACATCCGAAAGTTGGGTTTAGCTACTCCACGGGTCATGTGTGATTTTTGGCTTATGAAACGAGCCATCAATCACTGAAATCGGACCCCGGATGACTGACATATTACAAATTATTATTTCTCTATTTAAACTATAGAGAAATTTATTAAATTTTTTAAAAAATAAATAAAACCCAAATTTCGACGGACCCGGTAAAATTTTTTCGAAGGGTTTTATGGACCTAGGACATGACCGACACCTATTCTAACAGTGTCTAGTAGGCTTATATACATTAGTTGGCCTCTAATAACCCCCCATGGCCAAATTTTCAAAATCGGGCATTCCAGCTTTGGAGGAGCGGGAGAAAACCTCATCGATTATACCTCGCCTTAAGCAAAGTATAATTGACTAGGGAAAAAACTCCTTGGAATACCTTAGTTGCTTAATCCAGTCATGAGGAACCGAGGCACTCAAATCCTACTGGCACACTTTATTACAAACCCCCATGGGGCCATGGTCATGTCGACTCAAAAAACAAAACAAGCTAACCACAACTGGCTAGCCACAACATGTTGGATCATCTGATACACTGGAATCAAACATTTATCATGTTTGTGAAATGGCGGCTCTCCAGAAAATCCAACTATGGTACAAAAAGTTGGTAACATTCTACAAGGTATGTATCTAGATCCATCCATCTTTTCTCCATTGGTCACATAAACCCTAAAATCAAAACCCTTGCATTTTTGTATTTTTCAGATCTATGGAGATCTAGCAATCACTTGGGCTTAATAATTAAAACCCACCTTAATAATCATCTTAACTATCCCGATCTAAAGTTTGGTGGACATCCAACTCCATTTGCCCCTTGATCTAAGGCACTAATCCTCCTTGCTAGATCTCACATGTGGGTGTTGCTCATTCCTTCTCAAATCCATAGAGCCATGCTATAACATACCCCCTAGTGCCATCTCACTTTGATTTTGACCTTGTGAGCCCCATTTGGACCATTTTCTACTTCTTAAGGGTGGGCCCCACTTGGGTACTTTTCTTTGGCATTAGATCTATCTAGATCTACTATTCCTAATCCATAAGTGACCCTATCTTACACTTGGTTGAACTTTTGTCACCTCCCTAAGCCTCTTCAACCAAGCCCTAACCGTCTTGGGTCCACTTATCATCCTAGATCTAGATCTTGTTTCATCTTGGTCTCCTACTCTTTCATCATCACATTTCCCTAGGAGGTCTAGATTGAATTCGATAGCCTTCATTGGCTAAGCTAGGGTCTCCCCCTTGGTCTTGCTTAGGCTTGATCTAAAGTGAAGAGTGCCTCAGTTAACGTGACGACACCCATTTTGCATTGGGAACCGTGGCATCTCTTGGGTCACCTCTTTAGTTGTCTACACCTCTACCGTCCTAGATGGGATACCTTTAGAGACAACTACAAGTTGTGTGATAACAATACTGTCACTTGATCTTGACTCCTCTATTTAGGCTTAACTACTAACGAAGCCAAGGGGGGTAGACCCTATTAAATTTACCAAAGCTTTAGGTACTTAGTTCTTTTGGATGAAAATTGTTATTTTGGAGTTTGGAATTAAAATATCGATCAAGACAATTGCAAAATGAAAACAAATATACAGCAAATATGAATAGAATAATCATGACAAAATATAGCTTAATTGAATGACGCAAATAATAAATATCAAAGACCAGCCGTGGAGTCAAAATAAGTGATGTTAAAGTAAAAGTTTTGCAATTGTGTTCTTGGTCAATTTTAGGAATTTATTAAAGGATGAGTTAATTAAGGGGAAAATGGGAGCTCCAGATATACCGTGAGGTACGAGGAGTAATGTCCGGAAACTACGCAAAGGTGGCTCCTCAAAAAGACGTGTGGGTTGTGTTGTCCACTAAGTTGCACTTATGTGAACTCCTTGTGAACCGCCGAAAACTTGAACAACTTACATTGTTCATTGCCAGAGTTTAGAAGTTCATTAGGCCAATTTTTTGGCGCTTTGTAAATTTTGCATGTCTAGAGTCCTGTAGGGGAATTGTAATAAGTTGGTCTAAACAGTATACTTTTGTAAAAGGCTTGGCCTACCTTAGGGTTTTCCATCAAGGGGATATTCTAGAGTGTTTTTTCCTTATGAATTATGCATTGTGCTTCGGTGACATATAATTCCTAATTTTTTCAATCGTACCTCCAAAGCTGGAGTATTTTCCATGGTGGTCGATCTTAGGGAGGTTATTAAAGTCTATGCATCTATGTTTTTTTTACATGCTAGCCATCAATAATAAGTTGTATGCACATGCATTAGGTCCCCTAGCAGTTTGAGTTCATTCCGACAAAAATAATTTTTTCCGCAAAATTAGACCATTTTTTGATGGTTTAAATGGAAAAATTCAAATTGTAATAAATGAGTGGTCCGTGTTACCAACTATTTTGTACAATAACTGAATTTCTTGTGAACCACCGGTTTCGTGAACATGATTCATGTTCATCATTAGGGTTCAGAAGTTCAGAAGTCATTTTCAGGGCAATTTTGCCCCATTTGTAATAAATGCATGTTCATACCCCCATGGGGAAATTGTAAAAAGTAGGTATAAACGGGGTCCTTTTATAAAAGACTCGGCTATCCTTACGTTTAACTGTCAGGGGGATACTCTAGAGTGTTTTTTCCTTGGGAATTATGCATTGCGTTTTAGTCGTGTATAATTCCTAAGTTTTTCACTCACACCTCCAAAGCTGGAGTATTTACCTTGGTGGTCAAAACCTAAGGTGGTTATTATAATCTTGTGTTTAGAACTTTTTACGTGTTATCCATCTCGATTGAGTCGTATGAACATGCACTAGGTCCCCTAGGAGTTTCGTTTGATTCTGAGAAAAATATTTTTTTCCATAATTTATTCCATTTTTTAATGGTTTAAATGGAATTTTTCAGAATGTGATAAAATTGTCATTTGGTGGCGGAATTTGGCGTGGGGAGACTTGTTTTGACGCTCATAGCGTCCTCTTTACCCTGGCACCCTCTTTCTCTGAGTTCCGGGCAAGTACATCACCTTTGGGAGCAGTTTTGGCTAAAGATGCATCATTTTGGCATTTAATTGCTAGAAAATGACAAAATGCACTAAGTCCAAAAAATCAAAAAAGACAAAAAATGTGATTTTTGACTTTGGAAAAGGTGGCATGATGTTTTATGAGGGTGTACGACCATGTTGGTTAAATGAGCACATGTTAATTTTAAACTTTGGATTAGCAAATAATTAAAGGAGTAGAGCGTGAGCCCCCTTCACGTGGCCATCACCTTCACGCTTTTGACCATTCGTTTGGGCATGGGCAAGTAATACAAGGTAAGGGCGTTGGTTTCAATGGGAGTGGGGCTCCACCTCACCCCCCACCAACCCAATCCCACCAACCCCATCACGCCTACCCACTCAAGGTTCACGTGAGCTCCTTCATGCGCTTTCAAACTCTCGAATTGGTGGGCGAGTACTCCAAGCTTCCATCACACCAAGCTCAAGCGCCTACCTCTCCACGAATTAAGGCATCAATCTCTCATGAGTTTGGTGAGTGCACCCTCCTTGGGCCTTCCTTCATGCATTCGAATTGCTCCCTCTCTCATTGTATAAATAAAGCCTCTGTGCTCTCATTCATGGTGGATAATTTTTGCAAGAAACCTCTGCTCACATTGCTTTTGCTTATTTGAAATAAATAAGACTTTGGAGGTCTATATGGTGTGCACAATTTGTTCATGAGAATTTATTGAAGCTTCATTGAGGTGATGTTGTTAAATTATGCTATTCATATATAATGTTTTGATCATGATTCTAGCTTAGAAGTCTTTATTAAGTCCATAGGGTGAATATTTGTAGTTTCAACTTATTCATTGATGCTTGGTTGTATGAGATTTAGAAGTAGCAAACTGTAGTCGATAATGCTTATGCTCTTCTTGTCTCATTTGATTAATCATATTAGGCTTGATCAAATATTGTTTTGAAGTGGTGTATTTTTGCAGATCTCCTAAGAGTGAAGTGGGATCTTGAGCTCTGTTGCCTCTTCCTCCCCTTCACCATTATTTTTCTAACAAATTTGTGCATTTCAGGGCTCTCCAAAGATCAACTTGTGGTTCGAAGATTGGGCTTGAGAAGCTTGTTAAAACTTCACCGTCTAAAACTCAAACTTTCACCTCGGTTACTTGATCTACAAAGTTAAAGTGGTGGATCTCCATTGGTTATTATTCTCCAAGCTTTAACCTTTCTCTCCTTGTCTTTTGTTGCTTTTGACTTGCTTGTCTTTGCCCTCTTCCTTCTAGCTCTCATCTCTTCTTCCTCATCTCTGTTTGCCTTTCTTTATCCTCTCTTTCACTGCCCCTTCTCTCTGTTTTGTAACATTTTTTGCAGCCCTACTTCTTTTATTTTTACAGCCCACTTTTTTCCTTGTTTTGCTCCCTGTTACCACCTAAAGTTGGACTTTAGTTGGACTTCAGTGAGCCGCCAGTGTTGCACAATCACTTGTGCTTTTCAGTGTTCAGAAGTTCCAAGCTTGGCCTGTTCGGGGCCCCTTGTTTTGCAGTACATGACCGTGCCCCACGGGGTTTGTAATAAGCGTGCTAGCATGGTGGCCTTTGAGTGACTCGGCTCCCTAGGGATTGGCAACCAAAGAAGGTATTCCAAGGAGTTTTTTCCCTTGTCGATTATGCTTTGCCTTTAGCCGAGTATAATCGATGAGGTTTTCTCTTGCACCTCCAAAGCTGGAATGCCCAAAGTGGTGGTTAGGCCTTAGGGGGTTATTAGAGTCCATTTTGTAACATGTATAAACATGCTAGACGTTGGAATTTTATCGTTTGGTCATGTACTAGGTTCCTTTGAAGTTTCAGTCAATTCTGACAAAAAATATTTTTTCGCATTTTTAAGCCATTTTTTAAAAGTTTAATTAAAAAAATTCAAAAGGTGATAAAAGTGGCATCCGGAGTCGGATTTTGGCGCAAAGATGCTCGTTTTCAAGCTCAGAGCATCTTCTTTACCCCAACACCTGGTTTTCCTATGTTTTGGGCGACCAAGACATCCCGTGGAGCAGTTTTGCCTATCAGAGCTACATTTTGGCACTTTAATGCTAAAATTGCTGCAAAATGCACTTTGGCAAATAATTAAAATATTCAAAAAGTGGCATTTAGCACATGCCAATTGAGGTGGCATAAGTCAAAGTAAGGTTGACATTTATGGTAAAGAGCAAACCATATGATAAAAGGTAAGATAAAAATCAAAGTTGGATTATTTATTTTCCATGCTCCACACTCCTTCACGTGGGCAGACGTATGAATTAATTTATGGAAGGTGAGTTCAAGTGTGGGTCCACCGTAGATGACATGGCATTAATGCAAAGTGATTGGGCCACTATGTAAAAAGACAAGCATATGGTAAAAGGTTTTAAAAGGTTGAGTAAACATATTATTTCCATGTTACGTCCTCCATTCTTCATGTGGGGCCGGACTTCTCCATTCCAATGGTTGCGTACGGATTTGACTTGGCACAAGTTCATTTTGGATGGGCGCTTACTTTAAAAAACATCAAAGCATATGTTATGAACTAAGGTAAAGGTTGATCCAACTTTCATGCAAGCGCTTTCCTTCACGTGGGCCATCACGCATTCCTCACGGTCGTGTTTGTTTTTGGTTGAGGATAGGTTCGAAAAGGTGAGGGCGGCTTCTACAAGTGACATGGCACTATCCACATGAGTTGGCTACCATTTAAAGCAACTAACCCCACCACCTCAACGCAGCATGGAAACATCAACTTCACATTCGTTTTTCTCCTCACGTGCGCTGACCGGTTGCTCCACATGGCTGTGTATGTTTATGTTTGATGATAAGTATGGAGGTGGCATACCCCACTTGGATGGGTTGCCAATTATATCAACCAATAAAAAACTCTTCACGAAAAGCTTCAAAGCAAGGAAACATCCATTCATACTTGCTCTCTC
This sequence comes from Larix kaempferi, assembly GCA_027924585.1. Taxonomy (NCBI): domain Eukaryota; kingdom Viridiplantae; phylum Streptophyta; class Pinopsida; order Pinales; family Pinaceae; genus Larix; species Larix kaempferi. The sequence goes on from BSBM01000339.1 coordinate 5,846,237, forward strand.
CCTCACGTGAACAGCTCATTCAACTCAGCAGCTTCCTCTTTCGACTGATTTTGTCCAAATGAAGTGGTGCTTACCATTGGCCATTAGGTGACTTGCTCTACAATCAAGGAGGCTTCCCTCCTTAGGGTTTTGCGCCCTAGCTAGCATTCATTTTCCTATAAATTGAGCAGCTTGGCTCCATTGTAAGGATCAGAAAGTGTGGAAACTCTGCTTGCATTTGTATTGTAATATTTTTCTGAGTTTAATAAAGAAGGCTTTGGAGGCTAGTCTGGTGATTGTCTTTGGTTGGATCTTCATGCTTGTACATCTGAGGTATACTGTATTATGTTTCATAGCTAGTATTGTTGGGATTATATGTCTTTAAAGGGAAGCTATCTTCTTTAAGATCTATAAGTAATACTTTATAGTTTGCTTATTCATGTTGATAATATTAGGAGGCTAAGAGTAATGTAATTTCTTGTTTGAATTCATTACATCGCTGCTTTCTTTTAATTATCTACACATATGCTCTTATCCCCTTGCTAGTTGTTTGCAACTGTTTACAGGTAGCCTAAGCTGGAGAAGTCCACGAACATGTTAGATTGTGCCTTCATTTAGTAAATACGAACCAAGTCTCGATCCTACCAGTGCATCAGGGAGCTTGACTCCATTGCCTTTTCTTCAAAACGCTCAACCCCCATGGGTTCACTTTTCTAGATCCTTTTTTTTATTCTATCTCAGTTACTGTCCTATTTAAATATAAATATTGCTTGAAAGTTCATTTGATTAATAGATCTAAGCAAGTAGCAATCTAAAGAGTCTAATAGCTTCATTTTTATTCAGTTCTAGGTTGCTAGCTAAGTTAGAAATTTTTGTAATTTTTTGTAGCAACGTCAAAGATACTTTTTAAGTGTTTCTTGGCATTTTTAAGACTAATTCAGTTTGCTGGTTTTTTTGTCTTTTACCAGGTCTGAACTTTTTAAAGCTCAAAGTCTGAGATTCGGAGGTGTCCATAGCCATCCGGGGAGCTGGTTTTACCTCCCTTACATCATCCTAACATTTGTAAACTGTATTGGTGCCTAGTTAAAGGACCAACAGTGTTTCTTGAGCTTCATGTGTAAATCATAAAAAATAAAAAGAGCACAGCAGGCAATTCCAGTGCCTGACCCCAATCCCCCCAGGGGGGATTCACACCTTTTTTCATTTTTTTATTTTTTTTATTTTTTCATTTTAGATTAGTTTTCATTCGAGCAGTAGTAATTAAACAACTCACTCAAGCACACAACGTCCTCCGAGGACCCGTTTATCATTTTATATGCTTTTGAGTTTTATTCAATTATTATTCTGTTCTTAAAATTTAATCTGAAAATTAACCCCCCTTGTTATATGCTTGGGGTTTAGTGTAGATTAATCATCCACTCACACATTTTAATAAAACGAACAACACCGCAAACCCGGAGTATGCTCTTGACTACTGCAGCTTAGTTGGAACAGTTGGCTCAATCAGAAACGGGTGCAAGGTATTTAGTGTTAATAGGACAATCCATCAGAATCCAATCCTAAGAACTCGGGAGGTTGCATGGACTGAATCCACAGAGTCAGAAAGTTCTTAAGCGGGTTCATCCTCGCCTGGTTGGACACTTGGTAAGGTTGCTAGAGCACTCAGTTCGAAGTTTAGGTTTCTTTTGGGCCAAACCAAGAATTAACCCACTCCTCAATCCACTCATTTAATAATCATAAAATTTACCAACTAAGACACTGCAATACTTTCACTGAGACTACATAAGCAACCCTACACAGCAGCATTTGCAAGCATTTTCACATTCTAGGCATTGGTCTTTAATTTTCCATGTTTTAAGTTTCAATCATACATGTCGTGAATGCTTATCTATCTTGTGTGGGTTATTCAATTGATTTAATTTGCAAGCAGTGCTTAGCTGTTAATTTTATCGTCTCGTCATCTCATAACTCCTAGATTAGACTTTTATCTTTTGTTGTAGATTAAAAGCCTTAGTTTATTTTTCATAGGGACCACCCCCCTTGGCTTCGCTAGGAGTAAGCCTAGACGAAGGAGTCGAGTAATCAGGTGATAGCACTTGACTCTCACTTGCCCCCAAGGACAACCGAGCGGCTTGAAGGTTTCCTGCCGCGTCCCCCCCAGGTGTGTATTAGGCGGCAACACTCCCCTTTTTCTCCTCTAGCTGCTGCCATCTCTCTCATTTTGTTGTTGTTTTCTCTCACTTAGCAGCCCTCTTTTCACCCCCTCCTTTCACCCTTTCGCTCTTGTCTTCTTGCTCTCGCTTTTCTCCTCTAGCCTACTGCTTCCCTACCTTCTTTTCTTTCTGTTTGCTCCCCTTTTTTCTTTGTTTGCAGCCACCTTTTCTGTAGTTGGCTGCCCTCTTCTCACTCCCTCTCTCTCTCTCTTGCATTCACTAGCCTCCCTTTTGCTTTGCCTTTTTTTTTTTTGCATCTTCCTTCTTCCTACGTTGATCCTTTATCATTTTTCTTAGTTTAGATCTTAGTTTGTGCTCTAGTTTAGTTTTTATTTTGTTTAGATCTTAGTTTAATTGCATCCTAGTTCATTTCTAAGTTAGCTTTGCATCTTAGTTTGTTTTATTTTTAAATTTCACATCTAGTTGTTTTGTGTTTTACAAGCAAGTTAGAGTTAGGATTTATTTTCATTTTGATTTTATTTTGCTAATCTCCTAATGGGTGCCTTGTTTGAAGTGTTTTATTTATAGAAGAGCAAGAGAAATCCAAGCAAGAAGAAAAGCCCAAAGGCTAAACCAAGCAAACTTGAGAAAACAAGAAGACAAACCTTTTGAAGAAGCTTCAAGCTTCATCCTTTCTTCTCTTAGGTTTTCAAGGGATTAAAAAGCCCTAAAGTATTGTAACTCCTTAATAAAGAGCAAGTGGGATTACGGCTCCCACACTCTACTTCCCCCATTTGGGGGAAGCTTGTAGTGTTCTTGTTCTTTCTTGCATTAGCTTAATTTTTATTTCCGCATTAGCTAGTTTAAATCTTTGCAAGTAGTTTAGATTTCAACTGCTAGATTAGTTTCCATTTTGTTAAATTGTTAAAATGCTAAGTTGTTTGTTTACTTTGCTTAAGTAGTTTCATTTTCGATATAATTTGTCAAACATAAAAAGAACCCAAAATCTCTTGAATCTTACCGAAAGATGGATCAAGAGTGCTCTCTATCAGAGAGTTTACTTGTTTTTTGCTTTAAGATTTCACTAACCCCCATGCTCTCCTGAGTAAGGCCTCAAAACCTGAAAGAGATTCTTGGGTAGATTAGATTTCAATTTCAGTATTTAATTCCGTGCATCATAAATCTCTTGAATCTCGCCATAAGGCAGATCAAGAGTGCTCTCTATTGGAGAGTTTTCTTTTTGGTTCTACCCAGTTTTGGGATACACAGAAACGATATAGGCTACGTAATTTTCACATTAATTCCAATTTCAACCATAATAAAATTCATACCCCATAACCAATGAAAATCCGACGTTGATTGCAATACTCGAAAGTGGGCAAATTCTGCCTGGGACGCTGGATCACTGTACTTAGACCTTGGGGGCACCATTAGGCTACATCCTTGTTTGGTGTAGTGTTGAACACGCTTTCAAGGCTTTGACAGCCAACATGTCTCCGTACGGAGCCACCTAGAGTATTTTCCGGACATATTTCCAGTACCTTAGGGTATATCTTGGGAATTCCTTCAGCCATAATAATCAAGATCACCACAAAAATTTACAATAAAATTTACAAAGAACAATTGCAAAACGGTTCTCAAGCACACGAACTCTTGTATCAAGCAACCCCAACATATTGACTCCATAAGGAACTGGTCCTTCAATCTGTTTTATTTCACTTGCTTATCTGGATCGTACATTGATGAGACATTGATTATACACTTTTCAATTTATGCTTTGGATGCCTTGTGAAATCATCATCTTGTGTGCATTTTAAATACTTTTGCAATCTGCATCTTTGGATTATATAAATTTTTATTGTGAATCAAAAACTCCTAAAACAACACCCATCCGCATCACATCACCTTTTAAAAACATTAAAACAAAGAGCCTTAGAAACTCTTTTTTAGGGACTACCCCCCCTTGGCTTCGTTAGGAGTTTGCCTAAACGGAGGAGTCGGGATCAGGTGACAGCACCTAACTCTTTGCTTGCCCCCAAGGCCACACCTTTCCCACTTGGGAAACAACATTTTGAAAGATTTCTGCTGACGGTGTGCATTCGGCGAACAACAGTTCGAAGGCAGAATTTGGCGTGGGGATGCTCGTTTTGACGCTCAGAGCATCCTCTTTACCCTAAAACCCACTTTCTCCATGTTTCAGGCGATTACGTCACTTTTGGGAGCATTTTTCATTAAAGATGCGACAAAATGGCATTTTAATGCTAAAAAAACCCAAAATGCACAAAAGGACAAAAATCAAAAAATCAAAAAATGATAAACAAATGGGTATGGATGAGGTGGCAACTCATTCCATATGGTGGGCAACTTACTTAAAAGATTAAAACATGTGCTAAAATGAGTGAAGCGAATGGTCCAAGTTTATGATGTGAATGGTCCAAGTTTATGATGCACCCTCCATCATCATACTCCACGTGAAGTTTAGAGTGGAGTGCATATCTCATAAGAAGATCAAATAGAGTGAGGTGGCTCCCTCTTGTAGATGGGTGGAGATCCCAAAGAGGATGGCGCCTACCTCATGAGAGGTGGTGCATCCTCCTTATTGTGAATCCAACGCATATCAACCAACACATGGATCATCCCTCAAATCGCTCCCCTATTGTAGTGATGCGCCCTCCTCATAGATTCGCCCTCCCTCTCTCTGAATACTATAAAGAGGAGGGTCTTGCTTCATTGTTTCTCATGGATGCATAGAACCTATGCTATTTTGTAAAGTGATATTATAGTGAATATATGTTGAAGACTTTGGAGGTCTACCTTGTGCAATTGTGTGGATTAAGCATTTTATGAGGTGAAATTGTGAATTTATGCTTGTCTTGTTATTCGATTATTGATAGATCTAGCTTAGTTGATAAGGAATAAACATTTGCAGATGTCAATTTGTTTATTTGTGCTTGAATTTTAGAGATTTAGAAGTAGCCAAAGATATTCGGTTGTATTTAGGCTCTTCCAGTTTGCTTTTATTTCTAACACACTAGATCTAACAATTTTGTGGCAAGATTTGTCTTATAAGCTGCAGATCACAGGGCTCATGGGGATTTGAACTCGGTTGTAGCTTCTATTCTTTGAGCATACTTTCAAAACTAGCATATTGTTACAGGATCCTCCAAGAGCAACATGAAACCATCAAGCTTTGGCTTGAAGGGCTTCATCCATCATTCTTCAAAACAAAAGCTCATTCTTTCCCTTCTTGTTTTAATACATGCTTTAGATACAGATCTAGATTTCTCATGCATACATGTTTTGAGATCTGTTTAAGCATATTTAGATCTTTACATTCTTAAAAAGCACATCTATCAATAGATCTAGATTTGAATTTTGTACTTGCACTTGAAATTTCAAAAACAATTCTAAGTACAAAAAGTTTTTCAATTTTTTTTATTTGTTTAAACTCATTTCTATCATATTCTAACTTGAAATGCTTGCTGGTTTTTAGCAGGTCCAAGGATTTACAGAAGGAAACTCTGGTCGTTTTCTGCCAGAAAGTACCAAAAACGACTTCCCGTAGACCTCTTTTCCCAACTTTTCATTTATAAGTTTATTGTAAGCCCTTAGATCCATATAAAATGGACTAAAGAGGCATTCTTTTGAGCATTATTGTAAAATCTTTAAACGAGAGCAGTGGGATACCCAACGCCCACACCCCACCCCCCCAGGGGGATTTGTACTTGTGTCATTTTCGTGCATAAATTTTTTTCTAACAAACACAACAATCACACACGCATTAAGAGTGTAGGGTGTATACTTTAACAATTTGTTTTATCTTTATTTCATTTTATTTTTTGCAAAAGTAAAACTTAGAAATAACACTACCTCATTGCCACGAAGTATGCTCTCGCCACCACACAAAGGCTTTGCCGATTAGTGGTGGATGATCAAAAAGTGACACATAGGTTTGTGCTCCTTTACTTTCAATAAGTTTTGTGCAATTTGTTCTACAATCACAATTGTTCAAAATCGAAATTAATATTTGGTTTATAACCGGAGTATGCTATTTCCCCTTGCAGGCACTTTGCCTGGGCCTGTGGGAAACCAGAAACGGTTGTAGCTACTTTCTAAATTTTCACATCTAAACTAATACTCATTTAATAAAAGTAACTACCCATCAACATAAGTGAAAATCCGGCACTTCGATTAATATTTGTGTGAGGAAATTCTTTAAAGGAAGCAAGATCAACTGGGAGGCGACCTCAAGGCACAGTTAGGCTATACCCTAGTTTGGTATACTGTTGTGTTGAACACTGCCTTAGAGACTCCATTCCATCCCACACGTTCGCGTGAGGAGCCACCAAACTTTAATTTCCAGACATTCTTCCCTGTACCTCACGGTATCTCGAGAGTCCCATTTTTTCCCTAACAAAGTTCAAACCATAATAATTTAAAAGTAACCAAGAGACATTTGCACTGCATTTTCCCTTTCAGCGGCTTTACTTATTTGATATTTTGACTCTGTTGTCCGCCAGATTGCACACAAGCAGCGGAAATCTTTCGAAAGCTGTCTCTTCACTACAAGTGAGAGAAGTGTGACCTTGGGGGCAAGCAATGAGCTAGGTACTGTCACCTGAATCCTAGCTCCTCCGTTTAGGCAAACTCCTAACGAAGCCAAGGGGGGTAGTCCCTACAAAAGAGTTTCACTAAGGCTCTAGTATTTATAGTGTTTTTTGTATGGGGTGATGTGGATGAGTGTTGTTTAGGAGTTTTTTAGAATGAGACCAATTTAAAACATGAGATAAACACAAGATAATAATGCAATCCACGTCGCGAAATAAGATAACAAGATGGCAATATGATTCAAGACTTGATTAATTACTAGAGCATTCACAATATGAAATAAACACAAGGACAAATGGTCCTGATTAATATATATTCTTTTAAACAACCAGTGCCTTATGGAGTCAAAGAAAGATAAAGATTGTGATGCTGAAAGTGTGGGTCTTGAAGAAATGCCGTTTGTGAGATCGTTGTGCAGATTATCTTTGAAAATTGAAGATTTTAATGGTCTTGATTATTAGGCTAAAACCAAGGATATTCAAGAGAAAGTCCGGAAAAGACAATATCAAGTGCCTCCGTTCAAGGACATGTCGGGCCACCCAGTGCTCTAGCCAGGTCGCGCAATGCTAACCAACAAATTAGAGGCTGAACGTGGAATCCCAGCGCCCCCACTAGGAGATTACCCACTGAACTTATCTTATCGCTCAACTCCAGATTGGTTGGTTATGGGAGTGAAAGTTTTATTAGTTATCACTTATGAACTTAACAAGTCTTCCACCTTTCTGAGTACTAGCCCAACCGTTTCCGGTTGGCAGAGCATACGGGTGTTGGACGATCAACCAAAAGTAAATTTATTAGGGGGAAAATGTGGGTTGAAATATTTTATTATTTAGAGCACTTGTTTGACTCTCCAACAGAGAGCGCTCTTGACTTGATCTTATGACCACAGTTCAAGAGACTTCCTAATTTAAAAATGCCTAATGCAGGGGAAACATGCAAGTTTATATGCTCTCCGACAGAGAGTGTTCTTGACTTGGATTTGGCCAAGTTCAAGAGACTTTGTTCGTTTTAAGAAACAAGTAGCAGTTGTGATAACAAGATACTTCAACTTTGTAATACATAAATCATGTGAAAGCTCAAATGGATGTGAAATATTGCTAACATGCTACTTGCATAATAAAATGAAACTTTACTTAGTGTTCTACCAAACAAATTTATTCTAAAGGTGGGATCAACCTCCGAACAAGGTCAACCACTAGAAACCGTCAGTCCTAGAAACCTTCCAGCTAGCTGGATGTCCACAAGAAGCTGATGGGGGAACGAGAAGCTACCACAAAACTATGTGGTCTTTGGGATGCAATCCCAAAGTTAGCTTACTCTAGTCAAGGCTTGGAAGAGAAATTAGTTTAAGTATAGAAAGCAGATTTCAATCTAAGAACTAAAAATAAAACTAATCTAAGCACACATGAACAAACTTCCCCAAATGGGGAAGGAGAAACTAAGTGTGGGAGGCACTATCCCACCTAGCCTTTTTATTACTTGGGTTACAATTGCCTTTGGGAATTAAACCCTCAAAAGGTCTTTTCAAGGAAATAAACAACTATGAATCAAGATTTGAATGGCCCTTTATGGCTTATACAAAAAGGAGATCGGTTCTATAAATCTTTGGTTTTGTCTTCTCCTTAGTTTTTTGCACTTCTTCAATTCTTTTGCCTTGTTTGTTATGGATCTTTCCTTTAGGCACCTACACAACAAAGCTTAGATACCCGTCATTGTTAATCAAATCAAAATAAAATTTGAAACTAAACTAACAATTGCAAGCCTTAGATCCAAGATGCCAACTAGAATGCTAACTTCTATGAGATCAAATGCAAAACTCAAAATTTAAACTAAATGCAAACTACAAAGGTGCACTAAGATTTGATTATAAGATCTAAAACAAAACTAGCAAAGTGAACTTAAACTAAGATCTAACAATGCAACCTACAAACAACTAATGACTAACTACCACTAACAATTTTGTTGTTGTTTTGATGTGGTTTTTAGGGCACTAAAGAAGGTGGATGAGAGGGGACTTTGGGAAGACCCAAGGGGAAGCAAAAGCAAGGGCGATGGATCTCAAAGAGAGGAAAATGAAAGGTAAAGGGAGCTAGTCAATAGAGGTAGACGTAAAGGATGAAGAGGGGAAAATTGAAGGGGGACGAGAGGGAGATGAAGAGAGCAAAGAGAAGATGGAGGAGGCAAAGACGAAAGGAGAAGAGGCCAAAAAAGACGTAGGGCGAGAGCTAGAAGGAGAGGAGAAAAGGTAAGGGAAAAACAAGAGCAAGGAAGAAGACTAAAGCTAAGACGAGACTAAAGCTAAGACGAGAGGAAGGTGGGCTAGCAATTCAAGGCAAACGAATCAAGGAGAAAGTGGAAGGTTAGAAGAAAACCCTTGAGATGTAGTAACCAAAAATTGATAAAATATTTTGATGGATGGACTTTAGAACAACTTCTCAAGGTCAAGCTTGAATCACTGATTTAACTTTTGGAGAGCCATGAAATGCCAAACATGTTAGAAAAATGTTTGTGAAGGAGAGAAAGATGCTTCCGAGCTCAAGCTCCACTTCACCTCTATAGATCTGCACAATACATATAACTCACAAGACTACTTGATCAAACTTAGTATGTCAAATAGGATGGGATAAGAAGATGCATAAATATTGCCACCTACAGTTTGCACTTCTAAATCACATGAAATACAACATAAATGAACAACTTGTACCTTCAAATGTTCATTATATGGTCTTAAAAAAGACTTCTAAGCAAAAGAATGACCAAATACAACAAATATGAGCAAATATAATAGCACAATATCACCTTATCATGTGTAGACAATCCTCATGAACAAGTAAAGCACTCCATGTAGACCTCCAAAGTCGTTATTTTATTTCAAGATAGCAATTGCTATGAGCTAGTACAAAATTGCCAGAGTAATGGTGCACAAAAATTCCATGAGATAATAACCCAAATGGGCCTCTCTTTATAACAAAATACTAAGCTAAAACCCTAAATCAAACTTGGCTTGAGAGAGAGCCAAAAACCAATAGACATGAAGTCGAATTCCAATCTACACCAAGCTTGGAGAGCTAACTCAATGGACAACTCGAATTGTTGGTAGGTGTGAATGGCAAGGTGGCAAAATCGACTTTGGTAATGCATGGGAAGGTCCACCCATCCAATGGGCAAGCTCCAACTAGGACATACGTGAGCCATTAGGTAGGATGCATGAGCTTGAAGGAGGATGGCGTGAGCTTTGAAGGAAGACAAGTGGAGTTTGTGGTAGGTGCTAACTCAAGTTTTAAAGGAGCCAAGTCATGGTGATTGCTAGATTAGGGGAGGCGCCTACCATTAGCTTAAATGCCAACCAACCATCCCATTCATCAATTGCCACATCACTAAAACGAATTCTCAAGGAGGGAGGGCGAATTTGCTTAAGTGGAGAGTCTTCTGGTGACTGGATAACTAACTGAAGCCACTTGGAGTTGATTGGAATCTTCATAAATGTCTATTGCCATGTCATTTAGCCTTTAATTTTATTCATTTCTGATTAGTTTGGAGAGATTTGGATTTCTCCAAAATATTCAAATTTATTAATTTAATTAATAATTTCTCTGTAAATGGCTTTTTAGAGAAAATATTAATTATGAGGCTGAATTGACATCCGAAAGTTGGGTTTAGCTGGTCCATGAGTCATGTGTGATTTTTGGCTTCAATCTGGAGCTTTCAAAAACTAAAAACGAACCCCGGATGACTGACATATTACAGACTCAAATTTCTCCATTTAAACTATAGAGAAATTTAATTAAAATTTAAAAATAATTAAAAAATTAAAAACCCCAAATCCAACGCGTCCGGTAAAAAATTTTCGAAATTTTTTCTGGGGGTCCTAGAGACTTAGGACATGACCAAAACCTATTCTAATAGTGTCTAGTAAGTTTATACATATTAGTTGGTCTCTAATAACCCCCCACGGCTCAGATTTTCAAAATTGGGCATTCCAGCTTTGGAGGAAGCGAGAGAAAACCTCATCAATTATACATCGCCTTAAGCAAAGTATAATTGACAAGGGGAAAAACTCCCTGGAATACCTTAGTTGCTTAATCAAGTCATGGGGAACCGAGCCACTCAGACCCTACTAGCACACTTTGTTACAAACCCCCATGGGGCCATGGTCATGTCGACTCAAAAACAAAACTAGCTAGCCAAAACTGGCTAAACCCAAATATTTGAAACCCAGATACTCTGGAAGTGAACACTGATGTGTTCCAACACTGGCGGCTCAATAAGGTTTCAACTATTGTATAGATATAGTTGATAACAGACTCCATAAGGCACTGGTTATCATACCTTTCATTTGCTTAATATCATATCAGTATCGTGCATTTGTTGGCAGTGATTTTAATTTTGCTGGTGAAAGCAAGCTTTAATTTACTTGTGCAAAACTACATTGGAACACCTTTTTTAGCAACATTCCTTAAACTCCTAAAATACAAACACCTTTAACCACTTCATTGGAAACTCTAAAGACCTTAGAAACTTTCCATAGGGATTACCACCCTTGGCTTCGTTGGGAGTTTTTCCTAAACGGAGGAGTCAAGATCAGGTGACAGCCTTGACTCGAGACTTGCCCCCAAGGGTGCACCGAGCAGTAGCATAAATTCCTGATGCATTAACTAGGTGAGCAATCCGGCGGCAACAGGATGAAGCTGAGTCTCGAGGGCGTGTTCAACACTACACCAACAAGAATGTAGTCTAACGGTGCCTTGAGGTCACTCTCCAGTGGTTCCCGCTTCTTCTAAGAAATTTCCCCACGCAATACCCAATGATCAAGTGCCGGATTTTCACTATGTTTGGGGGTGTTGATTTTATTTATGTGAGTTTTTAATTAAATGTTTAAGAATTAATAAGTTGTTGCACTCTTTTCTGATTTCCCCAGGACCAGGCCAATGCCCGCAAAGGGAAAGAGCATACTATGAGAAACAACAAAATGTTCGTTCAAATTTTGGATGCTTCAAAATCAAATGCTAAACAAAAAAAATTAATTTGGAAAGGAAAAATATATGCTCACCGAATCTATGTGTCACTTTCTGTTCAACCACCACTAATCAGCAATGCCTTTATGTGGTGGTGAGAGCATACTTCGTGGCAACGAGACTAGTTTTATTTAACTACTTATGAAAATGAAAGAAAACAAAATTAAACTACTTAATCAAAGTATACAACCTGCTTGAAAAATGTTAGAAAAAAATCACACCACGAAAAGGAAAAACGCAAATCCCCCCAGTGTTAGACACAATGCTCACTAAGAGGGGGGGGAGGTGAATCAGTGAGCCTATACTTAATTAAATTTTCTTTCTTCAATCACCAACTCTTATATCATCATTTCATATTCACATCAAAAGCATATTCATCAATGAACTATCTACCTCACATGTCATTTATCAAATAAAGTATATCAACACAAGAGACACAAGATATAATTGTAATCTTTTTGAATTTGGTTCAATGGCTACAACCGTGAGGCTATTCAGCACCAACTGAAACAAAAGAGCACCAACTCTTTATCTAGGACCCTGCCTAGTTCTTCTTAGACCCAGCCAAGAAGGGTTTGAGGTATCCTAACCTCAAATGCAAGACAAGCTTGCATTTACAATACAATATACATCACAAATTTGTCACACACATAACATCAACCATTGTCAATCAGCAACACCAACAGCCAATCTGTCTCAGCATACTCATACATATCACTGTCATCAATTACAGTCATATCATATCAACAACATATCACTGCCTTGTCCATACTGTCCCCTTCAATCACTGAGCTGTCACTGTCTTCAATCAAAATCATCAATATGTTCTCAAGTTCATCTTCATTCTGTTCATGAAAGCATCATCAACATTCTGTTCATAAGTTGATCATCACTAGCACATCATCAAACTGTCATCAAACACACCAGCATTCATTCTGGTACTGTCCATGTCCACAGGCATATCAAGCTGTCTCTATTGTTGCCCAGAAAATAATATTAATAACTTCATTATGCTGCTGCCTATCTTCATGCCTAGAAATATCAAAATTAATTTGTCCCTTGCTGCACCTGCTGTTGGCTACCGAACTGTCCTCATGCTGCTCCTGTTCACACCAACGAACTGTCAATAACTGTCCCCCGAGATCACTCCTGGAACCATGCGAATTTCACCCTCACTGAACCATCCGAGTTTTTCTCTGCACATGCACCGAAAATTCACATATTCTATCAACAATCTTTCTGCCCGAGACCATCACATTCAGTTCAGCATCATTTCATTCTTTGTCCATGCATATGAAGCTGCCCTAGATTATCATGTTCAAATCCAGATCAGCATTTTTTCCATCATATGTAGCCCCAACCAAAACTCATGCTGCTGCCATGTTCAGATCCTCTTCTTACAGCTGCTACTGTTCACTCCTAACCACCGAAATTCCTCAGTGAGGTGCGAATTTCAGAGCACAATCTTAACACCAAATTACATCAAAAAAAATAGTTTGTGGCTGCCACAGTGCATAAAAATCAGAGATTTATTGCTGCTGTTAGACCACGAATTCAGAGCTAATCCTCATCAAAAACTTCCAAAAGAACTAACCAGTGGCTGCCCCAAAAAAAGCATGAAAGGTAAACTTTAAAAAAAATTATGTCCACTGTAGCTGCCTGCTACAGTATCCGAAAATCAGAGTTGTCCACCTCCACGAATTTCCTCAGAGCTCATCCATAATTCCCAGCTAAAATGAGGTTTATCAAAGTGTATTTATATAGGTCGTTGAGGGTATTTTTAAGGCTGGCCGACCTGCTATGTGTCCTTTTAATTTTAGTTTTTATTTTTATTTGTTTGGTCGGCTGACCCAAAAGATGGGGTATGGACACCAAGCCAACTTCAAAAAATCATATCTTTTCAACCGTGAGGAGTTAGAGGACGCTCCACATATCAACTGAAAGGGCTTGACGAGGACTATCATCTTATGAGGGGCGTAATTGCAGATACATGGTTCTTCATTCTTAAACTCTTCAATTTGTACAGGTTGTCAAAGACCCTACACATAAGGTTGCCAAAGACCACACCACAAACTCTAAGGGTTCCGAAGACTTCTTCAAAGTCTTCTTTAACCTATCAAAGATACAACATCCCAAGGATTCCATCATATCAATCAAGCATATGTCCATCAACAAGAGTGTGGTCACCATGACTCCATCAAAACAACAAATGACCATAGAATGGGTCATTTGGCCTATTTGGTGTTCCGATGCCCATATGCCCATAACATGCCATGTCATTATTATGTATGACTCCTTTGTCATTAGTGACTTCAATGTCCAGGTTACCATGTCCTTCTTGTCACTTGCCAAGTCACTTGCCATGCTTCTTTGTCATCACCCTTCAAGCCATCCAATGCTTGCTTGCTCTTCATCATACTTAACCTTTGTCATTAATGTTGTCATCAATGACAATCATAGACAACCATATTCATCAATCTCCCCCTTTGTCATTGATGGCAACCAACCAACTTCTTCTTCTCCCCCTTTGACATTAATGACAAAGGACTGATTAGCCTTCAAAAGCTTCACAATGTCCAAAAAGATTCTTCCATGTCAACTTCAACATGAAATCATGTGTTGAATTTAATCTTCCTTATTTTCACACATACTCCCCCTTTCATGTAGAGTACTTGCTGAGTTGTCTGCTTTCAAGTCATTTGTTCTTCTTTGTCCAATCATACTGAACTTTATCTTTTCAAACAATCAGATGTGTCCCCCCTTTTTTTTTTGAAAAAAAAGATCTTCACAAGATGAATTCAGTGCCTTGAGATCTTACCAATTCATATATTTGCAGCTAAAATTTTTCTTGAGCTTACCACTTTCAAACTTTTTCACCAATATTGAGATTTATCCTCCATCCAAAAAAAAATGTATAACTAGTTGCTCTTTTCCTAATATTCAAACCTGATGCATCTTTTAATCAAATCAAATGTCAATCATCAAGACAAGACAGAGATGAGGCTGTGTACTAGTCCATCTTGTTTTTGCTACCAAAAGGATCCCCCTAACTGATATGCCACAGTTAGAATGTTATCCGAATCTTTGACTTGCTTGAACTGTCCTGTCATGAAGATGTTAATGAAAATGTCACTGTTGTTGTTTGTCAAACTGGGTATAGTCTTCAAGATACCAAAGCAATTGGTTAATGGCTCACTGATCTTTATGCCATAATCCTCTTCTCAACCCTGTCATTATTATCATACTCAGATTTTCAAGAATTCCCATTACTGCAGCCACCTCGGTCATCTTCATAGCTTGATCAATTTTGGAACAACTCTACACCTTTACTATAGTTGACCTTCTGTGGTTGCAGCACACCATAATCATGTTGCTACTTATCCATCAAGAATGCATTGCTTGTGTCATTGTGAAATTGATCTTTGTTAAGTAAAATTGTCATTTCCTATAGCTTTCAATATGGCTCATCATCATCATACTCCCCCTATCAGCAAACTCCTTCATCAATTGTCACTTCTTGCACAACCAATTTGTCATGCACACTTGTCAAGCATACTTCAAACTTTTTCACCACTGCTCCTCTCATCAATTAGCTATCAACCAATATCTTTCATAGATTCTTTATTGAATAAGCTTCATATGTTATTCTGTTGGAGATGATCATGGCTTAACTTTCTTCTCATATTGACAATTTTATAATGTTGAAAATGGTGTCCTCATTTGAATGTTGCCTTCACATTATTTTTCTCATACAAACTACCACTAACAAGTGTTATTTTTCCAATGTATGTCTACTGCCAAGAGTACTGCTGCTGTCACTGTCATCACTCAAGCATGTCAAAATATCAAGCTTCATGTTTCAATTCAAGTCATTGTAATATACTGCTATAGTCTGCCATAGAAAATCTTCAACCTTTTCATATGTCAAATAAATTGTCACTGTCAAAGTCAAGAGTCTGCTCATCATTGATATCAGGATAATGTTATTAAGATCAGTGAAGCACCACTCGGCCCATACTCGCGAGTACGGCCGAGTCGACCTCCAGGACGAGTAATCGCTTCTGACTTAGCCAGAGACTCGTAGACTCGACGACTCGTCATTACTCAGCAAATCCACAACTGACTCGTTGAGACTCGGACAAACTCGGCATTAGAGGGCTACGACTAAAGGTAAAAAAAACCCGCGAAGGAGGGCTGCGACAAAAGGAAAAAAACAAAACCGCGGAGGAGGGCTGCGATAACATATCCGAAGAGTTGGAACGGGCATCGACCAATGAAACGAAAGCTTGAAACAATTTAATTGCAGGCGTGTAACCATTTAATTGCCGGCATGAAACCAACCTCCAATTGCGGCCTCAGCCCACGAGGCATAAAAGCTTTAAAGTTTAAATTTCTTATAAATTAAATATTGAAAAAAACAAAATGTAATGTTATTTCATTTTTTTAATTTTGTTTTATTATAATGTTTTTTAATTTTTTTATTAAATATGTAATTTTGTTATTTATTTTATTTTGTTTTGTTTTTTGTAATGTATTTTATAAAATGTGTAGTTTTGTTATTTCATTTTTTAAATTTTTTTTAATTTTTTATTAAATATTAAAATTTATAATGATTTTAAATTTATAATGTTCTTATTAAATATTAAAATTTGTAATGTTTTTTAAATGTTTTATTAAATATTAAAAATTTTAAAATTTATTTTGTAATGTTTTTAAATTTTTTTATTAAATATTAATATTTTTTAAGCAACATTTATATTTCAAATCAATTAAAGATTTAAATAAAACTAAATGTAATGTTTTTGTAATCATGTTTTTTTTTAAATTTTTTTTTATGTTTTTTTTTTATTTTTAATTTTTATTAAATATTAAAAAAATTTATAATGTTTTTGCATTGTTTTTAATATTTTATTGTGTACAACTTAACATTAGGAGAAGTTAATAAAAAGTAGTTTTATATCTTATATGGATTGGAGATGCTTTTAACCTCTTTGCTGCGGCAAAAATGTAAAATATTTTTTTTTCCTATTTGTCGAGTCTTGCCGAGTCTATCCCGAGTCTTCCCGAGTTTTTCCCGAGTCTACGAGTCATATGCCAGCCGAGTCTTTGCCGAGTCCGAGTCGTGCAACATTGATTAAGATATCAAAATTACCATCAAGTTCAATATCATTGTTCTATCAAGTACATATCTGTAAGGTCAATCTGATCTATTTTTTAAGACAAGCTTTCATCAATATTTGGAACTGTCATACTAAATTCATCACAGCTACATCATCATCAATGTATTCATGTCATCAATCTTTCCATACTTATGTCTTCAAGAGTATTTCAAAAATACTTCAAACTCCCCCTTACTTATGCATAGCATGATTTATACTTAAGCCACGATCCTTGGACCTGATTTGCTTGGAGTTGTCTTCACTTACCTTTGAGTTCATCCTCCACAGTACCATGAAATCATAGTGTGTTGAGGTTCAACAATCCGATCCTAGGACCTGTTTTGCTTCTTGGAGAGCCATTAATCACTATTTGAGTCCATTCTCCAATGATGAACTCAAAGTGTCTTAAGACCTTTTGTAAGATCTTAATTTTGGCTTGCCAAATGGCAGCCACCTTCATCTCCTTTTGTGCAATGATCCTCAACCTCATTTAGATCCAGCAAGATATTTTTCTTCACCCATATCTTAGGATGTCCTTGGTTGTGTGAACTTGTCTTCAGATCTTCAATTCTTTTTGCACTTTCCTTTCCATGAATCATTGGATCTTTTTGCTGATGTGTATGAAAAACTCCTCCTAGGTTGACTCCTTTGACTTGGGCATTCTTGGGCTTTGTGACCAAAGCCACTACAGGAGTAGCACCTCATTATGATTGCAGTCCCAACACTTAACTTTTCCATTAGTACTTCCAGCACTTCTTCTTCCATAGGATCTACAATCCAAAGCCTTATGACTATAGTTAGAGCAAAAAAAACAATAACCATTGAACTTGTTTTCATACCTTGGACTTTGATTCCAACATGGAGTTGTCTCTTCTCTTAAATTGCTTTGAGGTGCACAACTGACTCCTTGATGCATACTTGAGCTTCCAAGATCTTTGTTGTCATGTGCAGGTGTGTGAGGAGCTTTTCTTTCTTCTTTGGAAGAGGTGGATCCAACTTCAAAAATCTTGGGGGACCAAGTGTCATCTTCATGTTTCTCTTCTTCTTTCTTGTACCCTAGGCCAGACTTGTCAAGTGGGGACCTTTGACAATCTAATATTTCATCTAGGATGGTTGAGTTGTGATTGAACTTGCCATATGCATTAAACTTTTCATTTTTCTTCTTGAGTCCAACTACCTCCATTTCAAGCTTTTGAATTTCCTTATCCTTTTCATCCAAGTGATTTTCCAATACTTCTTCTATCTTCTTGGCTTCTTCTAGTTGAGTCTTCAAGCCAATATTATTTCTTCTTGTCTCTTCAAGCTCGTTAGAATCTTCAACAATCTTTTCTTGTTCTTTTCTTAGTTCAGCTGTTAATTTTCTATCCTTAAGATTTTGATCATCTAGCTCACCTTGTAAGCTTGTCTTGAGTAGGTCCATGGTCTTCTCTTTTTATTCTAGCCAGATCTTCATAGTTTCAGCTGAGTCTTGAAGTCTTATCATCTCATAAATGAGTTTACAAGACAGCTCCATTGACCTCTAATGATACTCTTCAATGAACTTCTCAATCTTTCTTTTAAGCATCCGATCATGCTTGATATCTTGCACCTTAATAAGGTTTGCTAGAAGATTCTTCTTAGCGTCTTCAAGAGCATTTTCAAAGTTATAAAACATTGGAACAAACATATCTTGAGAAGGATGCAACTCAATATTTGTTTTGTGGCTGAAACGAATGAAGCATTGTCTGAAGACTCTGAACTAGGACGAATATTGGGTTGTTGACTATCTTGATAGAGGATAATTAGATAACAGAGCAGTGCAAGGCATATACAGAGAATATTGGAGTAACCTATATACAAGATCCATTGTTTCTAGTGGCATTCATTTATCAAATTCCTGGAAAAGTGCAGACTCTCTTGAGATTGGGGCTAAAGGCAGATATGATGTCACTCCTTGCATAAACAGGGAGACGCATTCTGTAGAATCACAGCTAGGCCCAATGATGTATACTTGTTCATGTATTATTTATTGTTCAGTAATGAAATATAAGATGTTTTTTCCAAAAAATAAGAAAAAATACCAGTTGATAACTTGTTACAACTTTGAGTTGTCTTTTGTTGTTTGTTGGAAAAATATCACTCGATGAGTCTAAGTAGATTGGAAAACCTAAATAGAGTGAACATGCTATATAGACAACATTTCTGCTTTGAATTGAATTTATAATAACTGAAAGTGTGCTTATCATGAAAAAAATCATTTTTAAGCCTTAATGCCATTGGTGGCTTCAGACAAAAATTAGACCAGATGTAACTCTTTCTGGCCAGGAAAGGGTCAGCTTGAGGCACACTGCATTTGTCTATACCACCACTAAACTGACAAATCCTCTCTGTCACTACGTATAACAATCCCATGCATATCTTAGTACGTCATTGAATATTGAGCCAGATTAGCAGAAATTTAGTAATCTACTTAAGTTTCGACATTATTCTGTACACCATTGGGTGCTTTACCAATTTCAAGCCAGCATTTATTATTTGACTTTTGCTCAATGCTTGTTGCAGCGTGCATGAAATTTTCTTTGGTTAAGTCCATGTTATTATTGTTTGTAAATGTCTGGTATCTGTATTCTAATTCTGTTCCAACTTCCATTGAACATATTCACAGACAAAGTAAACATTATGCATTTCTACTTCTTTGCAAATCTGCTGCTATACTCAGACACAAATCTTACTCACTATTTTTCTTTTTCCAATTGGTGGTTGACAGCCTCTATTTCCTGGAGAAAGCAGCATTGATCAGTTGGTGGAGATCATTAAGGTCAGTAACATACAATCTGTTAAATATAATTTTGCTTATGCTGGAGGTTCTTTTGATTCTGCACATTTTTTATATGGCAATTGCATTCAGGTATTGGGAACACCAACGCGTGAGGAGATCAAGTGTATGAATCATAATTGCATGGAGTTTAAATTCCCTCAAATCAAAACGCATCCATGGCACAAGGTCCTGGACAAAGGCTCGACTTATGCTGTTTGTGCATTTCTCAACCTGGCTTGCAAATAGTTAGCCTCAAAGTCAAATAACTCTTTCGAAATGAAGGGCAATTAGAGACAATGTTGTATTAAAACCTCCATGCGCATTAACCGATTTGGAAAATATCATTTAACATAGTGGCAAATCTTGTATGGGTGTTGGCTGAAACCCTACTTTCCAGGTATTTGATAAACGAATGCCACTGGAAGCGGTGGACCTTGTATCAAGGTTGCTCCAGTATTCTCCAAATATGCGTTGTGCTGCTGTAAGTTATCTAGTTATCCTTTTGCAGATTGTGCATAGGTATCCCTTCACTTTGTTTTCAATGTCTAAAAAGTTGTTTTGATAGTATTTCTTTGCTACAATAGATCACACACATACACACTATTAGAATGTATTACACAATGTGCACTTTGCAATTTCTAAACCTGACTTAGAGCCTCTTTTGTGGTAGTTAAATATATTTTTCTATTAGTGAGCTTTTGCCCAAAATTCCTCTCCCAGTTTCTTCTTTTGGATTTGACTCCAATCTTAACATTGTTAGTGAAGTGTACCTTGAACAGTGTTTTACAACAACTGATCTGAGCACCTGTTTAGCAGCACCGTAGAAGCTAGAGAGGGTGCATCACAGTTCTCAAG
This sequence comes from Larix kaempferi, assembly GCA_027924585.1. Taxonomy (NCBI): domain Eukaryota; kingdom Viridiplantae; phylum Streptophyta; class Pinopsida; order Pinales; family Pinaceae; genus Larix; species Larix kaempferi. The sequence goes on from BSBM01000339.1 coordinate 5,866,803, forward strand.
GAGGAGGCACATCACTCTTGCTTTATAGAGGGAGAGAATACATGCATGCCTGCATGTGCTTGACAGCTAGCCTTAGAAAGGCATGCGCCACCACCAGCCAATATTAGAGGCATGCATGCATGTGCTTGCCAGTTAAAGGTTCAGTTTGGTTTTCATTTTTAGTAAATTATATTTTTGAGTTTGACTTAGGATAAAACAAATTCTATTTCTAAGTTTAAGTCACATGCAAACCTATTTTGTAAACCTTAGTACACCCCTCTCAGATCTATAAGAGAGAAGGCAGAGGTATGTATTCATAAATTGAGTCTTGAGTGTAGCAGCTAGCAGTTTAGGGGTATTTTCTTGTAGCAGTTTTTGATGTTCAGAATTAATAAAAGAAGTAGCAGGTGTTGACAGTGACCTAATTGAGTTATTGCTATATTCTCTAACTTTATGTGTTCATAAATTCTAGTGTAAATTTATAAATTGTTGTTTTGAGTAGTGTTTATTTCAGACTCTTTTAGTTTCCTGTAAAAACAGTTTACAGAGTGCGGAATTTGTGTAGCATGCGTTAGATAATTTCTACATGGTATCAGAGCAGTTTGCTGAAATCTTCCAGGAATTCTTGAATGGATAGTAAGGCTGCTACCTGTGAGAGGCAGCTATCAGGAGTTTTAAGGAATGAGATGCCTGTGATCCGTGATTGAGAAAAGCCAGTGGACTTGTGATAAGATTGCTGTTTGTTTTCAAGTTGCTGATCTGTTTTGTTTAGCAGAATATTCCAGTGCAACAGTATGACTACCTTTAGTCTCAAATACAAAGATAGATTAGAAGGTCCCTCTTAACTTCAACCCATGCAAGTGTTGGGTAAAGATGTTGGTGGAGGAGCTTCATCTGTGGGACTTTGTTGAGAAAGTAGTTGTAAAGCCTACCGATATTGCATTGTTGGAAGATCATAAAAAGAAGATGGCCAAGGTCAAGCGAGTCATCCTTGACTCTGTGAAGGATCATTTGATCCCTCACACTATCGACAAGATGACAAGAAATGACAGGTTTGATGCTCTAGTCACTCTATATCAAAGTAAATAATAAAATATCAATTGGAAGATGTTGTCGAGAAATAAGCTTAGAGCCACGTGGATGACCAAGACAGATACCATAGTTTCCTGCTTGATGATGATCACTAAACACCATGATTAGCTTGTAGCAGTTGGAGAGAAGATCAAGGGTGAAGAGTTAGTACCCATTGCATTAAATGTGTTCTCTTCTTCTTGGCAACCTTTTGTCCATGTGGTATATGCCCGAAAAAAGCTTCCCACTTTTGAGGAGCTATGGAATGACTTCATCCAAGGGGAGATGAAACTAGAGATTATTGTAGTTATGGAGGAGGAGCAGAATCTTGCCCTCATCAGCCAGATGAAGAAGGGAAACAAGAAAGGAGGACCCGAGAAGGGTTATAAAGGGAAGAAAGAGGATTCAAGTTCCTCTAACAAGGGAAAGGACTTGAGCCACATCAAGTTCTTCAAGTGTCATAAGTTTGGGCACTTTGCTTCTCAATGTAATGAGAAAGGGAAGGGAAAGCATCAACAACAAAAATAGTTTCTATGGAGTGAAGAAGCATCAGCTGGAGTGCATGAGCTTTCATCCAAGCTTGAGACACACTTCTTTATGGTCTTGTTATCACCAAACTTGTAGGTGCCCCTTGAGATGGATCCAAGATGGATGGCAGAAGGGAAGGGCAACCTAAGAGGTGCAACCAAGATGGCCTCGACTCCCAATGGATGGTTGTCACGCCAATCGAGACAATCTTCGCTTTATGTTATCTAGCCCAAGACAACAAAGGGGGAGACTCAGATCTACTCCCGACAAGAGAGATCAAACCAAAACACCAGATCAAGTCAAGTATAGTTGAAGTACGTAAGGTGTATGGTGAACCCTAGATCTATGGAAGAAGTCACAAGGTAAGTATAGGTTGGATCAAGGGGTTTAGACAATGTAGATTTGGTCCAACATTTTTATGCAAGTGACTTATGAGGTTTAGAATAAGATCCAGAATCAGGGTACTAGTCAATTGTGAGAAAATCCACTGCCTTGGGAACCGTGTCCAATGTAGGGTAGTTAAGGACCAAATTGGGGCTAACCAGTACCAAAGATGAGTTTGATGAATAGATGTGACAGTGTCAAGGGGTTCAAGCAACCAAAACAAGGATCAAACCACAAGCTAACCCAACAATCCAGGAAAGTCGAATGGGCTTGGAGAAAGATCAGTGCCTTGGGAAATGGGCCAAATGGAGTCAGATGTCCACCAAATTACAGATCTGGAATGTTGAGGTATTGAGGTAGGTGGATCTTGAAAATTAGGGTCATCCAATGGCTAGATCTCAGTAGATCTGAGATTGAAATGTGCCACAAAGTGACCCAAGTGGGGCTCAACCCTCAAAATGAGGAATGGGGCCCACAAGGTGAAAATCACTAAAGAGACATAGTAGGGGTAGGTTATCAAATGTGTAGATCAAGGATCAAGTGGGATCTCACCTACCCAGGTGCTAGATCATACCAAACTCACCTGTCCAAGAAGTGCAACCTCACTTGAAGAGGCTAATTTTCCTTGGGAAATGGGTCGGATGAAGGCCAATCCTCACCAAACTATAGATCCGAATTGTCGTGGATGCTATAGAGGTGGGTTTTAAATATTATACCCAAAAGCCAAGTAGATCTTGCTAGATTTGAGAAATTGTAAAATGAGGGTTTGAAGCATTTAGACAAATGGATAGATCATGGAGAGATAAATTACCTTGAGATCATACCTGAGTGTTGGAATGAGATGCCTTGTTATTGAGGAAGACTCCCGCAGAGATCAAATGAGAACCTATTGAATTTGATTGCCGAAATGATGCCCTAGCCCACAAGTGCGACCTCCTCTACCTGTCAAACCAAGGAAAGCGATTTCAATCAGTCAGATCAAGTATGGGGGAAATACAAGTAAAATGCAATGATAACATGAAATAGAAGGTCATGGGACAGTAATACTCCCTGTTACCAACGAAGAGATCCAAAGAAGAAGTAGGGAGGGTCCTCCCCTACCAATACGTCCTCCTCAAACCAAATCGGCCTCCACCTGTAGATGCAAAAATGTGGTACAAAAATATAACAAGACAAAATCTCCAAGAACCCAGTGCAAAGGAAGAATCAACAAACGAACTCCAAAAGCATTCACCACAACACAACAGATAGATGCAATAATAATTCTCTATTCCAATAATCCAGAGCCAAAAGTCCCCTTTACAATGAGAAGCTCTCTCCTTTAAATAGGAGGGAGAGAGTCCACAATCTAACCACTTTTTGAATGAGTGGCTAAGATTAAAAGATCAAAAGATCTAATCAATGGTTGAGATGAGCTCAACAATACAATACATGGATCACTAATAAAATATAACAATAAGTGGACAAAATCGCCCTAGGAGAGGGGATCCCACCAAATCATGATGAAAAAATAGTAGATCCAGCTTATGGTGGGTTCAAGGGGTAATTTTAGACACCCTTGGTCAATCCCCATAGCACAATATCAATAAAATAGTCATCAAAGTACCAAATCGTGCCTCTATGGACAAATCGTGAGCCTTAGGAGGCTCCAAAAATCATCAGAAAGTGCCATAAGTGATGGATGTGGGTCCCGATGAAGCTGAAACTGTTGGATAAGGTGTGGAAGACATCCCACTCATCATCGCTGATCATCCCATGCCATCTGAACCATCATCTGTCCTCTGAAACTGCTGCTGTAACTCTAGGCACTACTGACTGCTCTATACAAATGGCTAGATAGCTACATCGATCATCTCTCTTAGTGTCCTAAAACTTTGTCATGGCATGGGGAATAAAACTACTGTCCAAAATCTGATAGTGATCCATAATAGATGCTCATCTCAGCATCTCAATGCAAGGGAACTGGCTGAATAGTGTACTGGAATAAAAAAAATAATGTATGGTAGCCCGACTACTATATATGTGATAATAGGTCTCATGCCCATCATCTAACACGTGGACAGTGGAGCCTCCAAACATGAACTCTAATGAGGATCTTTAGCAAACTTTAGGAGCGGGAGGCAAGCATGCAAGTGGAACTTGGTGATGATGCCACATATCCGGTTGCAGTAGTGGGATCCATCTCATTCTAGATTCCATCAAGTGATATCCTTGAGCTCACTAGTGTTCGGTATGTACTTGGCTCAACTAAAAATATACTTTCAGTTTCAGTGATGATAGATCTATGATATATGGATGAGTTTGATGATCAACAAGTCCTCATTTGGAAGAGATGCCTGGATCTCAGTTGGGTATTGGCCAAATTTGTTTTAGTGTAATATCCCCAATGCAATTATAGGCAAAATTTCTGTTTTGGTTGTGTGATTTTGACAAACAGTTTGTGTTACATTGATTTATAACTTTCTTTAATCATTTTAAACTCTACTAAGCATTTTGTCAATACATTGTAATCATTCAAAGAACACACGTAGATTGGAGGCATAACATTGGCATCTTTATTTATGAATAATAGATTGTAACAATCATAATCTAAGGGCTGCTCCAGCAGCTACAGCATACCAAAAATACACAGTAAACACTTAAGAAAAAGCTGCGAATGATGCCAAATCTCTTCCAATAGCTCTCCTAGCCTCCAGAAATCATGCCAAGTGTTGGCTCTTGGTTCCAAGGAAGAGTCCTCTCTCTCTCTTTGGCACTCTCGGCCCTTCCTCAGTGATTTCGGTCCCCTTCACTAACTACTCAGCACCCCTATTGAGCTCACGACCTCCACCAAACCTGCTCCATAAGCTCTCGATCCTCTTCTACAAGGGACTCGGCCCCTCCACAATAGCTCGACTTGTCCCACAAGTTCTCGACCCTCCCATAAGAAACTCGACCTTCCTTCAATGCATTTGGATCCCTTCGAATGGATTTGGCCTCCTCTATCGAGTGGATTGGCGTTCAAGATATCACTGCGGCCCTACCTGGCTCACAGGTTATGGAAGAGAGGGATTAGCCCTCTAAATACTCACAACCTCCCTTATAGCCACAAACATCCAAGCAAAGGGATCGGTAATCATTCAAACCCCAAGCGAACCTGCCACGAACCTCCTAGATGCCTCACTGTCTATTCCCAAGCTCTCAGACTCCTATTTGGTTCCTGCAACCTTCTTTTTTTTTATGCTTTGATCCTCCTAGTGCCTCAGCACTCCTTCCTCAAGGTTGTAGTTTAGTGTAGAAAGGGGGTGGCCCCTTAGAAAACCGAATTCTATGCCACAGATCCAATGCCCACGACCTATCAAAAAAGTGATTCGACCCAAGTGAGATCGGACTTCCAACAATCAACTCAGCCAGTAACAAGGAAATTTGACCCTTAATGAGAGAAATTGGCCCTGTTATCCACTAAATTGCACTTACTGGATCCTAAGTGAACCGTCGAAGACTTGAACAATCTAATTGTTCATCATCAGTGTTCCAAGATCCATCAGGCCAAATTTTTGGCCCTTTGTAAAATTTTGCATTTCCAAACCCCCATGGGGGAATTGTAATAAGTTGGTCTAAGCATGATACTTTTGTAAAAAGCTTGACCGACCTTAGGTTTTTCCATCAAAGGGATACTCTAGAGTGTTTTTTCCTTAGGAATTATGCGTTGTGCTTTAGTGGCATATAATTCTTGATTTTTTCACTCATACCTCCAAAGCTGGAGTATTTACCATGGTGGTCAAACCTAGGGAGGTTATTAAAGTCTATGTGTCTATGTAATTTTAACATGCTAGCCATCAAAATTGAGTCATTTGGACATGCACTAGGTCCCCTAGGTTTTTTAAGTTATTCAGACAAAAATATATTTTCCCGTTTAACGGGATTAATTAATATTTTAATTAAAAAATAAAAAAAAGTGATAAAAGTGTGGTTAGGAGGTGAAATGTGGTATGGGGGTGCTCGTTTTCTAAGCCGGGGCACCCATTTGACCCGTAAACCCACTTTTCCTAAGTTTCGAATAAGTATTTATCTCCAAAATTAATATTTACTCGAAAAAGGCAAAAAAGACCAATTTAATTGGCAAAAAAGGAAATAATAAAGGCAAAATCTCAATCCCACAGATCAAGGAAATGTGTTGGAATCAAATCTTATTTGATTGGCAATCAAATCAGGGAGAATATTGAGCAAATAAATGATGATTTGATTGAAGATTGGAGATCCACCAAAGGGGGGGCGAATTTGTGGTTGGAGAGGTGTCAAGTGGAGGTTGAAAAGTGTCAAATGGTTGGAGAAAGGTGTCATTAACCTCCTCAAACCTCTCACATGTGTCAACAAGCCTTTTCCAAGTGTATCAATCCATTTCTCCAAGTGTCAAAGAAAATCTATCTTGGGAAGTGCACCTCCCCCTCTCTCATTTCTTTAAGCAAGGTATTGTTATCACACCATAGTAGCAGGGCTACTATTCTTGCTTAGCAGATATCTACACTTTTCAGAGCTTGGATTATTCAGAGCTTGACTATGATGAGTTTATATTTTGAGATCACTCATGATCAGAGCAGCGTATTTTATCAGACTTATGTTAGACCTTGTGCCAAGGCTGAGCCTTGATAGTTCAGATTTGATGACCGATGTGACCCTTTATTCCATACAGTTTCAGTTCAGTACCTAGAGATGTTGTTGCAATAGTGTTTCAGATGGTTTATGATGATTATTATTATGATGTGATATGACCTATGGATTTCTGATCATTGATTATGGATTATTATCTTGTTGCTTTAGTCATGTTCACAGCATTAGCTTGGTATATGATTCATGATGTGGCAAACTTTGTAAAATGAAAATGAATTATCTTAATGATGTTATAAATTATAAAATGGACCTATTACTTGCACACTTAGGTTTCCTGATGTTAAGATCCTAGTGGGCGGCCTTCACTAATATCTCGAGGTTTTGGTGTAACGGTTCGTATCATTTGGTATCAGAGCCTCCACCAAGGTTCAAGTCACAGAGCGGGTGGAAACGTCGGCATTGCAGTGTTTGCCCGGGGCTCGTACGACGCAAAGGGGACACCACCATACGGGCGCACATCCAGCCCAGAGTCTGGACTGCGGAGCGTGGTGGGATATTAAGATCCTAGTGGGCGGCCTTCACTAATATCTCGAAGTTTTGGTGTAACAGTTCGTATCACCTGACAAAACTCACCGGTTGTATTACCCTCCTATGCATAGATATGGTCTTTCTTGACATTTTGCGTCTGCTAGCTTAGGCACCATTTTCACTTGACTCCATCCATCCATGACCTTCCTTATTTGACTTTCACCTTTGACTTGTCTTGCTTGACTTTTTGATACTGAGGACTTCCCTATTGCTACCTCTGTGTTGGATCGCATCCATGTTTGTTTAGTGTCTCGGCTCTGAGTTGGTGACAGAACTTGCCTTTGGTGAGTTGGATTCTAGGCCTAAATCATTCTGGTCGGTTGTCCCGATGTTTGGCACTGGTCGAAGTCCCCTTAGTCACTTGAGATGTTGGCTAAAACTGAAAGCTCATGTACTACTTGGAAGTCTTTATAAATTCACCCATGGAAACCGTAAACTCTAGAATGTGTTTCTTAATACACGTGAGTAAAGGGCAAGAGCGATGAACTGCTAAAAATACTCCTCGAAGAATATAAAAAGGTCCAAAAAAACAAATGTTACTCAAAAGTTATATCTATTATTGCTGACCTTATATATATGTAAACATTCCCTGGATGCAAGCTGCAATTAGTTGTGCTTCTCAACACATCTGAAATCCGAAGGGTTATGTAGGCCAAAAAGGCCATGAAATGAAATTGAATGATCCTAATGAACTTGGATCAAATTGATGTAGACATGATGCCTTAGTTGAATAAGCACTCTCTAAACAACTTATCCATTTGTGAGGCACAGCCTTTCCTCGTGTTATTTGTCCAGCACAGAGTGTAGCTTCCCCCTCTCCCAGTCCAAAGTATATTTTAGTTAAGTTTAGGCGAGTCATCCCCTTTGCCCAGCCTTGTTCCTAGCCTTCATCCTTAGCTAGCAGTTAGACCATGTCCAATGGGTGAGTCTGTCATTTAAGCTATTGTGCAAGTAAATATAAATAACAATGGAATATGCAAACATGATAAATGTCACTGAGTGATGTTTATACTTTAAGTTAAGCTGTGAGTATGATTAGAGGAACATGTCTTAGTCTATTGATATGATTTATCCTTGGTTGTATATTGACCTAGTCAAACCTAGTTTGACTATGGTCATTCTTGGGATCCGTGATGATGTGGGCCATATATGTTTATGGATGATGATTGATGGTCCCACATACTCTTATTGATGGTACCATATGGTGGACATATGATTTAGATGATGATTGATGCAATTCAGCAGGTTTTATTATTATTCCAGATCATCAAATTATGCACTGTTTGAATATGGTGGGCCCTATTGTTGACCCCTCAGGTCAACCCATGGTGTATGAGTACACATTCTTAGTAGATTTGAGTCTCCTGGATCCAATGAGACACTTATCATTCAGTTCTGGGCACTTCTGACAGTGAGAGATGCAGTTTTCCACTTGTTGACCAGATTTGGGGTTGTTTTCCCAGCCTGTCCAGCAGGGGCCATGAAAGGCCAGTTCACCTAGGGCACTGTATGAGGAGGGGGTGGTCCAGCCACTTGATATTACCATTTTACCCCCCTTCTGGAGAGCCTAGTGGGCTTAGTTTCACAGCGCAGGTGCCCTAGGTGGCAGTTTCAGCAGCTTCATAGTTACCGAGGCAGATTAAAAATGGAATAAAAGGGTCACTGAAGAATTCGATTTGGGCAATTGAGGCAAGGTGTTGGCACTTGGTCTTCACAGAGGTCTTCCAAGATGAACCCCCCATCTTCCAGCCAATTTTCATCAGTCAGTGGGGTCCACAGAGGCCACAGGAGGCCTTTTACTGCATGTCTCACAGATTTTGAGGACAAGATTTGATCATTTGTATTATTTTGGACATTATTTTATATTATTGTGCCATGGGGATGAGCTAGCAAGGATTGATGCCTCCTAGCCCCACCATGAGATTTATGAGTCATGTCCATGTTATATGAGGTGGGCCCATGTGTCTTAGCCCCCTCTAGAGGATGACGTCACCCTCACTTAGTCACTTTTAGCTATGATGTCACCTCTATTTTGAGTGATCCATGTGATATCATGTTATGGCTCATCTTAGCCATTGATTATGTTGTGAGATCTTTTAATCTCAACCACTCATTTCATAAAGTGGTTTTGAGATCTAGGGTTTTGGTCTTTATTATCCTATATAAGGAGGAGACCCCCTCATGGTAAAATTCATCTAGAGATTTTTGGCTCTTGGCTATTGGAATAAAAATACTTTCTGGGCATCTTGGATCTTGGATTTGGAATGCTTGTGGTGATTGTAAATGATTCTTCCTCTGCATTGTCAGATATTGGTGGCCATCTTGATTTTATCTTCAACTAACATTGTTTTGTAGGAAAAGAAGACGTTTTGGAGGAGTGCGAATTGGTGGGGAGGCCGACCCTTCAAGCTTCAAGAGGACGTTTTGGTTGACAAGGAGTTGTTTTGTCTTTGTACCAACAATTCATGTTTATCATCTCTTTGTTTGCATCTCTTTCCATTCTTGGTTGATTGATTGATCTTTGTGTCCTTGCTTGACAGGAATAGGGAAATTGATTTGGTTGAAGGAGGCAAAATAGTGGCAAGAAGGGCTCATCCAAGTTTGGCGTTTGATCTTTGTGGGAAGTAATCCTCGTCACAAGCCTCTTCCATCTTCATCTTCCAGGTATGTTCCAAGAGGTATGAAATTCTTCTATCTTATCCATCTATTCTCTTAGATCTTATTTTCCTACTCTAAGCATAACATAATAAAATTATAAGTAAAATGATAAATCCAATGCAACCATCTTAACATTTTATCAATATAAAAACTTTTCAACTTGTGTTTGGTTACCAGCCAAAACAAGGATACCTTATTTAGAAAATGCAAACCTGCATGATAATTCTGGATTGGAGGATTGGATTGGTGGTCATAGGCATATGATAGATGTTTGAAATGCTTCCCCCAATGGTAAGTCCTCATGCAGGCCTCTTCTACCCGTGACTGGATAGAGATGAGAAAAAACTCGGAATGATAAGGTAGACCAACTACCTCATCATATTGATCTGAAGGGCCCTTCTGAAAGTAAACTTCTGTGAAAGTATATGCCCCAAGCTCCAAATCATAAAGAACCTTTGAATGTGCTGATGAAGGCTGAAACTGACATTCCACTGATTGCATCATATCCAACTCTTGGCTATACTGCCGATCCAAGCCTTCATTACTAATACTCATTAATGGCTCTGATTGATCATGAGAAGTATCTGTAGGCTCCTTTTCCATATCAAAATTCCCCACGGTCTCAAAACCAACACTCCCTTCTCTTGATGTATCAAAGATGGGTTTTTCTAAATCCATCCAATAATCATCATGCCCATCCATGTAGATGAAGGGGGAGTCTTTGTCAACTTCTATGATGGATTCCTCTTTAGGCAAATCTGGAATACATATGTGATCATCTTCATAGATTTGAGAACACTATATATTTTCTATGTTTTCAGTTATGGCGACATGAGGATGGTTTACAACAATATCTTCAATTAAGGGCTCTTCATGGGCATTTTTATAATGTATTGCAGGAGTATGTATGTCATCATTTTTACTAATGAAATCTAGAAATAGCTCCAAACCTTCAATATCTTTAAACATGACAGTATGAAGATAACTTTCATGATACTCAGCCTCTGACAAGTAAAGGGTAAACATTGTTTCAAGTAGATCATCCACACCTTTCATACTACCCCTACCATCATGCCATTGCATCAAAAATATGTGAAGCAAACTTGAAAAGGAGGAAATATACTTGCTAGGGAGGGTATAGAAAAACCAGCAATAAGCATATACCTGAAAAGTACTAGCAAACATATACATCATATTATCTTCACCACTAATGTTGAAGTCAGCCAGAAACTGGAGAAAAGACTTGATATTCCAAATGGTTGAGTCGCCATTTCCATGAAAGACTGGAAGCCATTTAAATGAATCCACACTGCCATGAACAACATTAGGAAAACCAGGGATGCTTGAAAAGTCAATCGGATGAAACTGACTGGTAATTTGAACACCAAGCAATTCCCTTAACTCGTCCATATTAGAATTCAGTCATCATGCATTTGATATAACCATGAAATATGCCTTGTGCTGAATCCGGTGAGTTGTCAAAAAGAGCTTTATAGATTTTACTGTAATGCATGGGCTCATCTACACACAAATAATCTTCAACAAACTATATGAGAAACAAGGGTTTTATCCCTTCAATGGAGTCGCAATGTGAGAAAAAATATATGCATAAGAAACAATCTCACAAAGATTTCTATTTTTTGCTTTTCTTTGAAAAATTTATAAAAGGAAAAAAGGTTAGAGGAGTGGCACGATGAAAAATTAAAAATCTAATCTAAAGATTCATCAAACAAAGCAAAAACAAAAAAGGAAAACTCAAAAGTCGTAGTCCGCCAATAAAAAGACTTATCTCCGACAACGGGGCCAAAATGTTGTCGCCTGGTTCCACACCTGGGAAAACGCAGCAGAAGTCTTCAAGCTACTGGTGTGGCCTTGGGGGTGTTACCCCCCATATTGGCAGGGGTGTCCACTTGTTCTCACATCCTTCAGCAGGGTGATGCTTTGTAGGACAGTTTTTGTGTTGTTTCTTATAGGGTCAAGAAGATCATGAAGTCTCGTTGATGAAGAGAAGGATATAGTATTCAAACGCGAGCTTCCTCATATTATAAAAGATTGCCTGGCAGTTCCTCTCTTGACAAAAGGATTATAGAGAAAGCTTTAGGTAAACAACATTTTTCCAAATGTGGTTTGGCCTGTCCAAATCAACTACAGTGGAATTCATTATTGTTAGAGCAGTTAATAAGACAGGGTTTGTTAGACAAACCCATTGTTCTTCAAGGGGACTTGCTTATCATAAAATGCGCTATGAAGAGATGCCAAAGCAAGGGAGTTGGTTCAAAGCCTTCAAAGGTAGAAGCAAAGGTTTCCAGTAGAAGTAATAACTCTGAATATTGTGGTGCACTTTGGGATATTTTTTGGAGAGAGGATGTACCAAAGTTACATGCATATCTCCAAAAGCACTAGAATGAATTCAGGAATATTATGAATAAACCTCTCTGTTGTCCTCCGAAATGGCATGCGTGTCGTTTTAAAAGCCCAAAATGCAACACACTAGCCGAAATGACAACTCTCTCAGGAGAGAGGCCAATGTCACCACACTCCTCTCCTCTTCGCTTCAGGTTGGCTCTTCTCCAACACTAGGGGGGTATCCCTAAACTAGGATCGCTAAGGCAGGTACAGTAACGGGCAAGGTGAATGGAAGAGGCTGCCTTAGGGAAACGGAAGTAACAAAAGATAGTTTTCAAAATGGGTGATGGAAAAAGAAGGGAAGATCAATCCTCAGGGAAAGACCAATGCCAGTACCAGAAGGGGAAATGGAGTCAAAAGAGCGCTCATGGAGGCTTTATGCTTCATAAAAGTGAGACGAATCTAGAATGCATAAACAATCAAATCTTAATCAACATTTCGTACAACCGAATACTGATGTCCATTGAGAAACTAATTGTTCAAGCATAATTAACCAACTTAATCCTAAATGGCTAATCTATTGTGCTTGAGAAAGCCCTCACAAGCTAAATTCATTCTACAACTTGAAATACATCACACAAGCACATGAAGGATGCTCAATCTGTCCACAAAACCGGCTGATTTTTTCATTAAGCTCGACAGGGAGAGAAAACCCAAAAATTTTCCATCCTTACAAAGAGAGAGACTATGCTCTTTTAAAGGCCAAAAAGGCTCTCATAAAAAATAAAAAGGGAATAAAATAATAAAAAATGAAAAAAGTGGGTGAATCCACTTTTCTCTCAATCAAATAAATGACTACTAGAACTAAAACATAACTAAAATGACTCTGCGACTTGGCTGCAAAAATTGATGCGTGGGAAAACTTCAGTTCTGCCACGAAGATACCCCCAAATTTATGACTGACAGCAAATAGCATTCCAGCGTGGATTTTCTCCTCGTAATCAGCCAGTGCTCGATTGATTCTCTAGCATGCGATGGTGGAATGACTCACCCATAACTCACAGATGCATAAATTACGATCAATCGCCACGGGTGTTGCTGCTTGCATGAATATCGGGCTCCAGGATGTGACCCGCGGCTCACTGTGAGTTCGTGTTGGCAATATAACTTTCAAGACCAACAGAAGATCGAATTCAAGACTTGACGTTACGGTCTGTCAATACTAAAAGTAAAAACCCGTTGATTTAACCAGTCAGCCGCCAGTGATGCATAAAACTCCAACGTTTCGATGAGTTGGAACCCTGATTGGTATTTAGCCTCGCGTTGAGTTATGAAAACGGCGAAAAACCACCATCTTCAATTTCCGTGGCTCGGTAAAGAAATTGCTCAAACAAATCGACCGCCAATGAAACTGTTGCGAATGAAATTGCTGCGACATAACCCACAGATTCACAAATCTTTACGCAAACCTTATTTCCAGTAATCACGGCAAGAACACTGAAATCGGCCACCAAAGTACTATCTATCACCACGGCTTTTGTTGAAGCTGCATCTGGAAGTTTTCTGCTAGTCTGGCGATACTGATTCCACAGTCTAGACACACTTTGACTGAAATCTACGTGTATTCTCCGATCAAGCCCCTTTTTTTTTCTTTGCTGCGCCGATTGTCTCATTGTACACCAAGCTAAAACATGACGGTTACTTTGTACCCAGAGAATCGGTTGCTAATTAAAATGACGATCCGGGCCAGTTGTATTTCACCTATGCATTGGCGTCCAGATTAGTTGATGCAGGGTTACGCCTTTATCACTCGGCAGTGGCCCAATAAATTTATCAGATTACATCCACGATGGCCCCTGCTGGTTTCATTAATGAACCTGAGTCTCAGTGCCTTGAAAAAACTGCTCCAAATCCCTCGAGCTGAAAGTCCTGTTCTTCGCAGCAACAACTGATAAACGGAAGTGTTTTCATTCAATATTCCGGGCAAGGAAAGAACAGCTTGAATCTTCCTACTGAGGCTGATCTGGAAAAGGTCCATGCTAGGTCGGATTTTCAAATCTTCGCAAAAGTTTTACATTGAAATAAATCTTTTCGACTGGTGCGGAAGGAACCAAAAAATCTGATGAACCGAACAGTTTGAACAGCAAATTCAGTTTTAAGAGCATCCCAATTTAAAAGGTTTCCTGTCATTTAAAAAAGCATTGATCCAAAATATTTTTTTAACTTTGCAAACACCCCCAGCAAAAAACTGCTTATCAATCTTCTGACTTTATGATATATCCTGGCACCATTTTTGCTTGTTTCGCAGGGCTTTAGCCGATACACAAGATTTTCAGCTGTTCGTAAAGAAGCAGTAATTAGATCACCATGATTAGGAATGCTAGAATGATCACTTCCAAAAATGTTATGGATGCAGTGCATACAAAGCTCAGTTGCAGTGAATAAATTTTTTATCGTTTATGTATTTCATCTGGACGAAAACTTGAGAATCTTGGAACCCCCTCTGCCACTCTGTCAGCTGAAGGATGTGTCCTCTGAACTCTGTATTCCAAGATCCATCTTCCATCCTCGGGGACAATTCATTTCTCAAAAACTTGTAAAGCTGGTGGATGCTCTGATGGAGTTGGACACATCAAATACACGGTCCCTGACTTCACTGCTCTAAGAATGGGCGAATACAAAAACTCCTTGCTTCAGTGGATTAATTACACGCTCTGCTTTAATAATGAAAATTCTGCATCAGCTGATTCCAAATAATATTTTGCAATTCACTTCCAGCTTGATCATCAACACCCTGACCACGTACAGTGATTCCTATTTCATTTCTTTTCCTTCTCTGCTATCTTTATCAGAAACACCTGGAACTTGATAGCTTCAGATTCAAAATTTTGCCCTTACTTAGTGTGTTCTGAAAGCATACTTTTGATGACAGGCTGGTTGGTCAGCCTTGCTCTATATTTCATCACCCGTGTGACCCTTTCATGAAGTTCTTTAAAGACAAGATGCCTCAGATGTTAAAAGATGCATTTTGAAGGGTAACACTCTCGAAGAAGTTGTTCATCATTTTCATGATCAGACAATTTACTTGAATGTAGAGCATAAAAGGAAGCTGAAAGAGGTCTTAAGTAGTAGACAACTCCAGACCTGTAGAAGACAGTGACATCAAACAGATCAGCATTTCAGTACTAGTTGGATAGCTGCAGAATTATTGAAACACACAAGAAACTTATGGTACCTGGAAAGTCAAATTCTTTGTCTTTTCAGTGTTTGAAGCCCGCAATCAAAAATCCAAAATTCACGCAAGTGATATCTACAGAACTACTTCACGCAAAGCCATCGGAAAATTTTAGTTCAGAACTGAGAAATCCCCTTTTGTGACAGATGTGGCTGCAAGAGGGCTTGATATCAAAGATGACGGGTGATAATATTACGGGCTGCTGGGCAGCAGTTGGTGTGCTGACAGAAAAAAAGGAAATCCTAAATTAAGTAGCACTGGATAGAAGTTTGCTGTATGGAAATTAGGATCACTCGATGAAACTACTATTTCTCTTTTCTTATCTGGCGATGCATATACCCGTCACTGGAAGGAATCACCCGGGAGCATCTTATCAATATTCAATGCCAAAATCCGCCATGAGGACAAGTGAAATGAACTTTCTCTTAGTGTATTTGCGGTTGACCAAATTGTGAAATTGGGAACTTTTGTGGACTATGGTGCCTACAAAGGGAAGCAAAAGGATGGAATACCATGCACTGTAATTATAAACCAGCGCCATGGGGCATATAGCCAATACACATTTTCTGCAAACAACTAAGACAGTGACGGGAAGAAGGGAATCTTGATTCTGGGCAGGCCACTCCTGTCATCATTCAACCGTTGGCCAGGGATCATTTAAGCCATGACACAAATCAATAGCTTGGCCAAAGTTACAGAGAAAGCAAATAAAGGGGAAAGGGGAACTTAGGTGTTTGCTTTACAGACATGCGCACTTCGATATCTTATATAATGATGACCGAGTCATAGAAATCAGTGTTCATACAGATCCTCAGTATACAGCAGATATTACCGAGAACAAAAAGTTTGAGTTGTTGACCCCCGAATCGTCATCTTCATTGGCCGCCGATTGGAGTTGGTACTAGTTACCTTCAAATCTAGAGCTCGAGGTTCAATAATGTTCAACACACAGCAGTTTGTAAAAGATCATCGGAGCTCACGGGGACCCGTCATCCCACACGCTGCGCTAAAGTCATGATTTGTTCTACTGCTGTCATCGCTCTTTTTCGGCTACTATTGGAAAAAGCCGTGACTTATGGTTGAGTAAAGTTCACATCCACCAAGACAACTGCGTGATCCAAGATTCAAGAAATTAAGCTTTGGGTAACTCGTTTTATCATCACGCATTCATCAGCAGTTGGTTTTGTGGAAGCCAGCGTAAGCACTTCTTTCTGGGTCGATTTTTTCGAGCGGGATGCTATATTGCTTTCACTGTTTTCAAAAGATGACTACGGTATGTGATGAACGCCGAGGGTCACATCAATATTTTTGGTTGTCTGGAGGCTTCATTGGCGACCTGTGCATTTCCAAGTTTTTAGTGTTTAGTAGCTGCGTGGGGTTGTCTTCATTGTTACGTGGTTGTCTAAGTCACCTGACACGGGGACACGGGGCACGTAGGACACGAAAATACGAGAGTCCGACACGGACACGGTGACCCCTGAAATCAGGACACGTAGGATACGTTTTATATACATATATATATATTTTTAAATATATTAAAATTTAAAAATATAGACATATAGATCCAAAAATATTTAGAAACTAGAACATTTACAAATATTCAATAGAAATTTCAAATTAGAATAAAAACACAATAATGATTACACATTTGTCATTCACAAATCACGATTCACAACACATATGTCATTCACAAATCACAATGAGACACAGATGCATGTTGGAACCATATTTCTCATTAAGTCATCAAAATCAAAATGTATACATATATGTCGGAATGCCACTGGGCACTGGGCCACTGGCAAATGCCAAATAGACTAATAGTAAATACAAAAAGGGGTGGATCAAGATGGGAGAATCCCATATGTCAGTAGTCCTCCTCCATGCCTGAATCAACATACTCATCACTGCCACTGCCACTGCCCTGATCCTCATCCTCCTCCCCCTCCTCCTCCTCTCTGCCCATCTGACGATCTGCATCTGCTGCTGTGGAGGATGACCCCTCTGTACAATCACTATCATCAAAAGTGACCAGCTCTAGCACTGGATCGTTAAGATCCATGTTGGCTAATGCCAACTCAGTACTGTTGTCCAAACCCATATCATCAGGAAAGACATCCCACATGTTTGTCTTTCCCTTCACCCACTCCTCCCTCTTCCTATAAATAAGACGAAGGTTGGAGTGCACATACACCATCGACTCTGCCCTAGACTGCTCAAGCCTGCTCTTCTTCACACTGTACAAGTTCCCATATGTGCTCCAATTCCTCTCACAACAAGAGGATGATGTAACTTGAGAGATGACCCTGAAGGCTAAGCACATCATACCCTCCCTATCTCTAAGCACATCATAGCCTCCAAATCTCCCAGTGCCAGTGGAAAAATCTACAAAGCCATCCTCCACCTCCTCAAGCATGTCTCTATCCTGAAATAGCCGTCTAAGTGCTATCTTCCTCCCATTTGCAATCTCTACATCCATGTGAGGAGGGACTCTGTGTGAGGCCCCCGATCCACCAGTGAGCCACTCCTGAGTGTAGAACTTGGGGTTCAAGGAGTGGGCCAAGCAATGCAAAGGTGTGCAATTCTTATCCCACCTGGAGATAAGAATATCCCGAATAATGGTCCATAAGTTCTCTGCTGATGTCCCATACTCGGGACACTCATTCTCCATGACAATGGACCTCATGGACTCAATCATGGAATCCCACCCCTCATAAACCTCTGCTAGGATGGGCTGGTCCGTGTCTGCATACCGCAACAAAGAAATGATTGGCTCCATGATCTTAATAGTAAGATCCACCGTGTCCCACCAACCATCATTTAACACCAAGTCCTTCACCTTTTGTGAAGCAGCCTGATCCGTCTTTCTCCAAAAAGCCCAAAACTCTGAAATCACCATGGACCCAAGAGCAGTTTTGACCTCCCTCAACCTCTTGAGCATGATGAATGAGGAAGCAAACCGAGTATCTGCAATCTTCAGCAATGAAAGTTGTGTGTACTGTTTGTAGATGGTGAGGGCATTTGTGTGGTTTTGTACAAAGTTACGGATATGGCGTGCATCCTCAATAAGGTTGTCAATCCATGCCACATCCGAAGCAATGGCTTTTAGTGTTAAATTCAAGGAATGGACAATGCAAGGTGTCCAAAAAACCTGTAAGAGCAATAAAAGCATGTATCAATGATTCTACAACACTAACATTGCAATGACCAAATTCAAACAATGAGCAAATTAGAAATGAAAGGTGTCCAAAATGAACATACCTGTGGATATTTAGCTTCCACAATCATGCCAGCAGCCTTGCAAACAGGTGCATTGTCCGTGATGATTTGTACACACGACTCAACACCCACTTCTTCAATGGTTTTGATGAATAAATCACCCATAAATTGTGCATCCTTGTATTCGCCAAGAGCATCCACCGCTTTCAAGAACACCGGTCCATTTTGGGAAGATACCATGAAATTGATGAGTGGATGGCATGCGGGATCCGTCCATCCATTAGAAACAATACTCACACCGGATGAGGGCCATGTTGATCTAATTGGGTCAAGAATTTTATCTACCTCCTTCTTTGCTTTAACCAACAATGTGGTTCTAAGCTTCTCTGAACCAGGAGGCACATAACCATTTGGAGCTCGTTCCAAGATAGTTTTAACCATCTCAAAATACAATGGTGACTGTGCAACATTGAATGAAATGAAGTTGAGGTAGAAGAAAAATGCAATAGTAAGGTCTACCTCTTCTCGCGCCTCTTTTTGGAAAATCCTATCCATTGGACCACCTGTAGATTGCCTCTTTCTTGTTTGATAAGTATCCCCACGCCCACGCCCATGAATGCTAGGTGGAAATGGAGGCTTGGTGCTAGAGGACTTATTCAAGAATGGAAGAGGATCATCCTCTTTTTTCTTGCTTGCTGCTGCCACCTTCCCTAAGCCAACATGATCCTCTCTTTCCATATCCCTCCTGTTGTCCGCCAATATGCACACCAGCAGCGGAAATCTTTCGAAAGCTGTCTCTTCACTACAAGTGAGAGAGGTGTGGCCTTGGGGGCAAGCAATGAGCCAGGTACTGTCACCTGAATCCCAGCTCCTCCGTTTAGGCAAACTCCTAACGAAGCCAAGGGGGGTAGACCCTAAAAAAGAGTTTTACTAAGGCTCTTTGTGTATTTATGTGTTTTAGGTGTTTGTGATGCGGATGGGTGTTTTTTTAGGAGTTTTTTGAATGAGAGACAATTATAAAAGTTAAAAAATAAGACAAGATAACGCAATCCACGTTGCAAACACAAGATGAAAGATACACTTGGACAATAAGCAGATCACTTCACAAAAATATAAGCAGATACTCCAATGTTGATACTTAAGCGAGCAAAATACAATATGAAGGACCAGTGCCTTATGGAGTCAGAAAATAAAAGTGATTGTAAACTTGACACAAGTGCTTGAAATGGAAAGTTTGTGAGAACGTTGTGCAGCTTATCTTGGTAAATTGAAAATTTTAGTTGTCTTGATTATTAGGGCTAAGACCAAAGGTATCAAGAGATGGTAGAACCCTACCCAAGAAAGATACTGGCAACCCTGAATGACATGTCGGAAGCACCCAGATTCGATAAGGATTGGTGTCCAATGTTTGAACCGCCCCTGAGTCTGACAGTGGGAATCCGGCGCCACCCCTCGCGGGAAGAACAGTATTTTGCCTTGGTTGAGGTTATGGGTAAAAATTTTAGTTAAATTTATCGATCGTTATTATCAAGTCTTCCACCTTTCTGAGTACTAGCCTAACCGTTTCCGGTTGGCAGAGCATACGGGTGTAGGACAAACCAAGATAAATTAATTAGGGGAGTGTGAGTGGAAAATTTTATTATTAAAAGAACCTTGTTCAACCCTCCGACAGAGAGCGCTCTTGACTCGGTCTTATGACCACAGTTCAAGAGACTTGCTAAATTAACAATGCCTAATGCAGGGAAATGATGCAAGACTAAAATGCCCTCCGATAGAGGGTGCTCTTGACTTGGATTTGGCCAAGTTCAAGAGACTTTGGTTTATTTTAAGAAAAAGTAGTAGCAGTATATCTCAGATTTAAACAGATTTCAAGCAGTATTATTGATCACAAGATATAAATGACTACTAGCAAATAAAACTTGCAGGATAAGCAAATCTAGTGTTCTACCATACAAGTTCTAACCTACCAGGTGGGATTAATCCCCGAAACAGGATCAACCACTAGAAACCACCAATCCTGGAAACCTTCCAGCTAGCTGGATGTCCACAAGAAGTTGATGGGGGAGCGAGAAGCTACCACAAAACTATGTGGCCTTTGGGATACGATCCCAAAGTTAGCTATTCTCTGGTCAAGGATTGGAAGAGAAACAATATAATGATAAAAATTAAACTAAGCTACCCAAGAATCTCTTTCAGGTTCAAGACCCTACTCGGGAAAGCATGGGGGTAAGTAAAATATAAAAGATGAATAAACAAGCTACTTAGCGAAATAGAAACTAATCTAAGAGCATGGAAATGTAAATCTAAGCTAAAACCATCCAAAAGACCCAACACCCTTCCCCAAATGGGGAAGAAGACCCGAAAAGTGGAGGCCTCCTCCACTTGAAAGTTTTATTAGATAATTACAATTGCCTCAAGGGAAAATCCTTGAAAGGTCTTTTTGAGAGACTTATGACAAACAAAATAATTGCAAATAAGATCTGGAAGCCTTTGAAGGCTAGTACAAAAAGGAGATTGTGTTTTGGTTTCTTGCTTGGTTTGGATCTTCTCCTTGCATGTGCTTGTTCTTCTTTTGAATATGCTTCACAAATTTCGTTTTCTCTTTCAAAAAATGGACCTACAAAAGCTTAGAAAAAGCACTCAACAAGCACCCATTAGAGATTAGAAATCAAATAAAAATGAAATGCTACCAAGTCTAGTAATGAAAACTAAGCTCTAACATGTAAAAGCATGAAATTTTGTTCGAAAAATGTTTGTATGGGAAAACGGACCAGCGAACAAAAGTTGCTCTAAATATGCTAGAAATGAGATCTAGGACTTAAAAAAAATTTGGAAAATTTTGTGAAAATTTTTCTATCTTAAAAGGGAAACTAAATGCAAAATTTGACAAGTGCAATAATGAGATCTAGTATGATTTTGAAGGTATCTTTTAAATGCATGAGATCTAACTAAATAACAAACCAATTCTAACCAATGATCTTGCAAACTAAGAAAGAAACTATTGATCAACTTAACAATTCGTTTTTTGGTTTTTGTGTGTTTTTAGGGCAATCAAGGATGGACGAAAGGAGAGGAAAAGGTGCTAGGTTGAAAAGACGAGAACTAGAAGGAAGATGGATAGGAGGGTTGGGATGAAGGGTAGAGGCTAAAGGAAGGCAAAAGGGGAAAGACGAGAGGAGAAGGATGACTTTCCTAGGGTGGACGAGAAGGCTAGAGGACCAAAACGAAAGGGGAAGGAGAAGGGACGAGAGCAAGAGAATGGGGCTAAAGGAGATATGAATAGACTAGGGCAAGGAGGAATGGGCTTAGCAATCAATGGCAAAAGGAATTCAAGGAGAAAAATGGAAGGCTAGAAGAAGAGAAGCCTAATAGTGACAAGTAACCAAATTTTTAAGAGTATAAATGGATGGATTTTAGGGCAAAAAACTCCTTGTGCTTCTTCTCAAAACAATCTCAACTTTATATAGATCCTAGAAAGACAACAAATATTAAGAGTTTACTTGTGATGGTGAAGATGAGCTAGATGCAACCGAGCTCACACCCCCCTACACCTGGAGAAACCTATCCAAAGACAAACAACTCAATGCCAAAGTGAGATAAAAAATATGACTAGTATGCTACGAGAACCAAGGTTATATAAATGCTGGTACAACCGAATACATCCTATTCATATAACTCATTGATAAACATTGCATAATAAACCAATTTGCAAACCACAAATGATAGATCTTATGTTCTAGAATATAGACTTCTAAAGCTAGTTATTTGATCAATCACATAAGCATTTAAATTGAAAGCATGGAAAAATATCACCTCACAATAGAAACATTCATCAATGTTGCACAAATCGCATGGACCTCCAAAGTCTAACTTTATTTCCTTAAGCCAATAGCTTGTAATCACAAAATGGCAGAGTAACTTTACATCAAAAATCCATGAGATAATAACCCAAATGGGCCTCTCTTTATACTAAAACTAAACACCTAAACCCTAAATCGAATTGGTGGTGAGCAATGAGGTCGAATTTCAATCAATAGGTGGCTTGGAGCAAGAGACATAGCTAAAGTCGAGTTTGAGGTAGTTGTAGATGGCACCATGTGGTAAACTCGACTTGAGGTAGGTGGGAGGTGAGGGCAATAACCAATGGAAGAAATACATCAAGGCAAAGGCGAGTTAGTGTGAGGAAAACGTGAGCCAATGTGGAGAGGGCGAGTTGGATGTGGTAGGTTGAGGCTAGTTTAGTGGATGCCACATGGTAGAGGTAGGCACTAACTTAGATTCAATCAAAAGCCAAGCTAATCCACTCACCTACTAACCACTAAACGAGTCACAACAAGGCAAAGCGTGGCTCTTCATGAGATTGACGCGAGCTAGGTGAGGATGGCGAGTAGAGATTTGGTAGGTGCTAGCTCGAGTGATAGAGGAGAGAATCCAATGGTGTATGCATGGGATTTAGGCAATGGATAAACGCCAACTAGGATCCACGTGAGCCAAAGGGAGATGACGTGAGGATTGGGAGGAAAAGCGTGAGCTTGAGGTGAGCTGCGAGTTAGTTCAATGGGTGACATGTGGTAATGGGTAGTTGCTTAACTCGAATTAGTAGAGGGAGCCAAGCCATAAATGATTGGTGAGTCATGAGGGCGCCCCTATCTAACATAAATGCTAACCACCAACCCATACATCAAGTGACACATCACAAAATCGAATTATGCATGAGGGAGGGCGAATTTGCTCAAAGAGATTCTTTGCTGGTGACTGGGTGAGTGACTGGATGGGCTTGGAGTTGATTGGAATCTTCCTTAATGCTCATTGCCATGTCATTTAGCCCTTTATTTTAATCAAATTGATTAATTTTGGAGAGATTTGGATTATCTCCAAAATAATCAATTTTATTATTTTAATTAATAATTTCTCTGTAAATGACTTTTCAGAGAAAATATTAATTACGGGGCGGAATTGACATCCGAAAGTTGGGTTTAGCTGCTCCATGGGTCATGTGTGATTTTTGGCTTATGAAACGAGCCATCAAACACTGAAAACGGACCCCGGATGACTGACATATTACAGACTCAAATTTCTCTATTTAAACTATAGAGAAATTTAATTAAAATTTAAAAATAATTAAATAATTAAAAACCCCAATTTCGACGCGTCCGGTAAAAATTTTTCGAAATTTTTTCTGGGGGTCCTAGAGACCTAGGACATGACCAAAACCTATTCTAATAGTGTCTAGTAGGTTTATACATTATAGTTGGACTCTAATAACCCCCCATGGCCAAATTTCCAAAATCGGGCATTCCAGCTTTGGAGGAAGCAGGAGAAAAACCAAGAGATTATATTTCGCCTGAAGCAAAGTATAATCTGACGGTGAAAAAACTCCCTGGAATACCTTAGTTGTTTAATCCAGTCATGGGAGACCGAGCCACTCAGACCCTACTAGCACACTGATACAAACCCCCATGGGGCCATGGTCATGTCGACTCAAAAACAAAACTGGCTAGCCAAAACTGGCTAGACCCAAATACAATGAAACCCAGATACTCTGGAAGTGAACACTGATGTGTTCCAACACTGGCGGCTCAATAAGGTTTCAACTATTGTACAAATCAGTTGATAACACCTCCTTTGGTGAACAGTCACCGCTTTGCATGAAGAAATCCCACAAGAAGGAAGAGCCAACAAATGGCCCTTAACCCGGAAATATGTGCTCATGAACTCATGCTTGCAAAAATTGCATCTCCAAGACACATTGCCTCCCCCACCAAGCTTTGCCTCGAGTCCATCTTTCCTTGTCACATACTTCCACAAAGGGTATTTTTTTTCTCAGGCTTGTTGTCTTGCTAAAACAGAGTTAAGTGGAGCCATAGAATGAGCTCCACTAGCAGCCGATGGAGCACTTGACGGAGGAGGAGAACCGCTTGTGCTTGGTGGAATAGGAGGGGAGGCCCTAGATGGTGCATTTCTCCCTCTCCTTTGCGCCCTACCTCCTGCCCTAGCTGATTGAGACATTCCTTTTCTTTTGTGATGGTTGAGCTTGCAATCCTCTCCACAAATCCACCGAAATGCACTTGGAATCGCTTGGAAACAATGGATAGCCTTCAAATCTCCTTCACCTGCACATACAACTCACTCTCAACCAAATGCTTCCTTGCAAATGACAAAAAGAAAGGCAAAATTCTGTTTTTAAGTGAACCCGGACGCCTTTTTCCGCCAAAAACGTGTCCTGTTTTTCGGGTACGTGTCCGACAGTCGGGACACGTTGTAAATTCGTGTCTGATTCGTTTTTAGGACGTGTCCCGATTTCGGATTCGAAGTAAGGTCGAATCGGACACGAATTCATATCGAATCTTGTCCGATTCGACCGATTCGGGACACGGCTGGGGTTTCAAACGAATCCGGTTTCTAAGGTGGTTGTTGGAGCATGTAGTAGTCCTTTTGTTTTTGCTGGGTTGCCCTTTATGTTGGTGAGAGCGATTAGTGGGATTTTTGGGTATTCGATGGAGAAAAAGGTGCATCCTAGATCCACCTTTTTTATTATTTTATTATTATTTTCTTTTTGAAAAGAATAAGAGGTTTTGGGCCTGTTGTCCGTCAAAATGCACACCAGCAGCACAAATCTTTCGAAAGTTGTCTCTTCACTAGAAGTGAGAGAGGTGTGGCCTTGGGGGCAAGCAATGAGCCAGGTGCTATCACCTGAATCCCAGCTCCTCTGTTTAGGCTAACTCCTAACGAAGCCAAGGGGGGTAGTCCCTACAAAGAGTTTCACTAAGGCTCTTATGTGTTTAAATGTTTTAAGTGTATGATGATGCGGATGGGTTTTTTTTAGGAGTTTTTTTATTGATGATGACCACAATTACAGAAATGAACACAAGATAATAAGCAATCCACGTTGCGTTATAAGAGTACAAGATCAACAGTATATCAAAGACTTGAAAAATGAGATAGCATCCATATATAAATGATCTTAAAAGGACAAATGGCCCAACAATATAGATATATGAAAAACACAACTAGACCAATGCCTTATGGAGTCAAAAATATGTATAGTGTTGGGGGATGCTGAAAAGTAAGTTTTTGAATGTAGTTGTTCGTGAGATCGTTATGCAAATTATCTTTGTAAATTGTAAGTTTTAGGTGGTCTTGATTATTAGGCTAAGAACAAGGATATCAAAAGTCCGGAAATAGTACTGGTAACCTCTTAGATGAGGTCGAAGCCACCCAGATTGCAAAAGGGTAAGTGTTCAATTGGCTTGACCACCCTTGAGTCTGACAACGGGATTTCGGCACCACCTGTTTCAGGAAACTTCCTCAGTAACTCTCGAAGGCAACGCCGGTTCGTTGGTTGGGGTAAAATTTTATTAAGTTGTCGCTTGTAAGATTAACAAATCCAACACCTTTCTGAGTACTAGCCCAACCCTTTCAGGTTGGCAGAGCATACGGGTGTTGGATAATCGACCAAGATAGATTACTTATGAAGGGGTGTGAGTTGGAATATTTTATTATTAGAGCACAGTTCAACTCTCTGATAGAGAGCGCTCTTGACTTAGTCTTAAGACCAAAGTTCAAGAGACTTTAATTAATCTAAATGCCTAATGCAAGGGAAATGCAACAACTAAAATGCTCTCCGATAGAGAGTGCTCTTGACTTGGATTTGGCCAAGTTCAAGGAGCTTTAATTCTTTTTAAGAAAGGAAGCAGTTGTAACTTGAAGAACAAAAATGAAGCTTAGATGACCGAAAATGAAATAACGATAGCAAGATTTAACAAGATGATTGAAATAAACTGGAGATAAATTTAGTATTCTACCAAACAATATTAATCTAAAGGTGGGATCTACCTTCGAACAAGGTTGATCACTAGAAACACTAGTCCTTGAGACTTTCCAGCTAGCTAAAACTTCGGCAAGGAGGCTAATGGGGAACGAGAAGCTACCACAAAGCTATGTGGCCTTTGGGATGCAATCCCAAAGTTTGCTTACTCTAGTCAAACTTGGAAATGGAGTACAGAAATAAAATATTAATCTAAGAACTAAAAGAGAAATAGAGATCTAAGCTAAGCAAAACACAACACTCTTCCCCAAATGGGGAAAAAGAAACCAAAGAAGTGGAGGACTCCTCCACTTAGCTCTTTATTAATTTATTACAAATGCCTTTGGAAGAATCCTTGAAAAGGTCTTTTAAGTGAAAATGAAACTTGGAAGATCAAACTAACTCTTAAGAGCCATTACAAAGAATAGTGAATGGTATATTCGTGTGTTGAATCCTCCTTGTATTTAATTGAAGTTCTTGCTACTTTGGGATTGGATCCCTTCACTTCGACTTTTTCAAACTTCTTTCACTTTCAAACACCTACAATACAGATCAAACTCAATGCATCCTTTAGTGTTAATGAAACAAAATGTGAGATTTGCACTAAATGTGAACTAAAAATAAAAATGAATTGAAAGACAATGCAAATCTAACTTTCAATGGAATCTAGGATGCAAGAATTAACAATAACATGAGTGCAAATCCTACTATGAAGTGCAACTAGCTAATGAAACAAGGAAAGACTAGATCCAACGATGCCTAACTATCAATCTTCCAATGCATAAAACTACTACAACTAACCAAACCTCAAAGTATCCACTCGTTTTTTTGTACTTTTATGTGATTTCTAGGTTAATTTTAAGGATGGACGAGAGGAGCTAAGAGAGGAAAAACGAGAGGATGGAGGGAAGAAAGATGATGGGGAACGAAAGGGAAGAAGGGAGGAGAAAAGGCAAGGAGAGGAGGGATGGACGAAATGAAGATGAAGAGGAGGACGAATGGAATGGAAGAGGGGAAGCAAAATGATGAGGACAAAAACGAGGGAAGGAGGAAGATGAAATGGCTAGGAGAAGAAGGCTTAGCAAGACAAGGGCAAAATGGAGATCAAAGAGAAAAATAGAAGGTTTTGAAGAGGTAAACCCTTGAGAACAATGTAACCATTTGTTGAAGTTTGATGGAAAGAGCTAGATCCTCTAGTTTCTTTGAGTTCAGAAAGCTTGAAACTCCTTTAGCCTTATGTGGAGTGAAGATGTACCTGCAAGAACCTTAAGCTTTGGGCAATATATGTGAAACAAGAATATTTAAGCGAAAAGAACTAGATACATTGTTTGCTTGTGCTAGATTGTTAGCCCTCTTGAAACAAGATCTACAACTTAATAATCTCAAATAAAAATGCAAAACAATATCACCTCGTTTATAAGGTGAAGCAATGGCCACCAAGAGCCTCCACGTTTTGACCTCCAAAGTCTCAACTTTATTAATAATGAAAATCGCTTACAAAATGTCCAGAGTTTCTTTGCTCAAAAGTCCATGAGGAATGAGGAAAAAGAGCCTCATTATATAGCAAAACATAAGAGCTACCCTACCCTAATTCGAATTGGCTTGAATGGAGCCAATACCACCTAACACAAGTCGAATTCCAATCAACATCAAGTCACAACGAGCTTGGAGTGGAAGACCACCAAACAACCAAACAACTCGAGTTCAAAGTCTACATGGATGGGGAGGTGGCCTCCACCTAGGCAAGGCGGCCCCCATCCCATTCTTTGGAATAATAACCATCCATTTAACATGTGCCATGTGGAAAAACTCGAGCTCCAAGGAAGTTGATGTGAGCAAGCTTGGAGAAGGCGTGACTGTTTAGTAGGTGGCTTGGAGTTTAACCACACCTTGATTGCAATCATGGTAGTTGAGAGTGGGAGGTGGCCTCCACCTAGGCAAGGTGCCCTCACTCCCATTAAAAGCAACTCAATCACCAACCCAAACTCATTTAATATCCATTCCACATCACTAATTCGAGTTTGCATGAATGGAGGGCGAATTCTTCTAAGGCTAATCTCTTGTGCTAACTGGAGAGTTGACTGAAGCTCAGTGGAGTTGATTGGAATCATCTTAAATGCTAGGTGCCATGTCAAATGGCCTTTTATTTTATTTAAATTGACTTATTTTGGAGAGATTTGGATTATCTCCAAAATATTCAATTTTATTATTTTAATTAATAATTTCTCTGTAACTAGGTTTTTTGAGAAATTATTAATTATGAGGCCTCATTGACATCCGAAAATTAGGATAAACTGGTCCGGGGATCATGAATGATTTTTGGCTCAAGTCTGGAGCCTTCAATCACTGAATTCGGATCCTGGATGACTGACATATTACAAAATGAAATTTCTCTATTTAAACTATAGAGAAATTTATTAAAAATTTTAAAAATAATTAAAAACCCAAATACGATGCCTCTGGTAAAAAAATTTCGAAAATTTTTCTGAGGGTCCTAGAGACTTGGGACATGACCAAAACCTATTCTAATAGTGTCTAGTAGGCTTATATACATCAGTTGGACTTTAATAACCCCCCATGGCTCAGATTTTTAAAATTGGGCATTTCAGCTTTGGAGGAAGCGGGAGAAAACCTCATCGATTAGAGCTCGGCTATAGGCAAAGTATAATTGACAAGGGAAAAAACTCCCTGGAATACCTTAGTTGCTTAATCGAGTCATGGGAAACCGAGACACTCAGAATCCTACTAGCACACTTTATTACAAACCCCATGGGGCCATGGTCATATCAACTAAAAACAAAAACTGACTAGCCAAAACTGGCTAGGCACAAATGCTGGATCATCTGATACACAGGAGTACAAACATTCATCATATTTGTCAAATGGCGGCTCTTCGGATAATCCAACTATGGTACAAATAAGTTGGTAACTGTTATCATCTAAGTTGTAGTTACCCCTATGGATATATCCAGTCATGGATGGCAATAGGGAAGGGCAACTCAAAAGGTGCAACCACGATCACCTCGACCTCCAATATATGGTTGTCACGCCGGTCGAGGCAACCTTCACTTTATGTTATCTAGCCCAGACAACAAAGGGGGAGACCCGATCTACTCCCGACAGGAGAGATCAAAACCAAGACACCAAATCAGGGTATTTCGAAGTGAAGTTAGGTGTATGGTTTATCCTAGACCATAGGATGGAGTCACAAGACAAGTGAGGGGTTCAAAAAGTGTAGCTTTGGTTCATAGCTGATGTGAGAGTGACTTACAATAATTAAAGATAAGGTCCAGGATGAGAGTACTAGTTCAATGTTGGAAAATCCACTGCCTCGGGAACCGTGTCCAATGCAGGGTAGTTTAAGGGTTGAATTGGGGCTAACTAGTACAAGTGACAAGCTTGACCATGATACATGATGGCTTCAAGGGTTTGGTTCACCATGCAAGGGTCAAACCACAAGTTAATCCAACAATCTAGGAAAGTCGAATTGACTTGGAGAGAAACCAGTGCCTTGGGAATTGGGATTATGGAGTCAAAGTAGGGTTGACTTGTGGTTAAGGACTCCTATTGCATGAGACAAGTGGGCAATTAAGGTCTTGATGCATGAATAGGTATAGATCTAGGTTTGACCAAAGTGGACCACAATCCCTTAAAATAAGGAATGCTATCCCCAAGGCGAGATTTGACAAGATGACACACTAGACCTAGGTTTTGAATTATTCCGGTTCTGAATCTCCAAAAATCTCAAGTACCCACGTCCTAGAAGTGAGTCAACTCACTTCTCCAAGGTGGTGCGACTTTACCCAAGGAGGCTTAAAAGTGGGGTTAAGTGGGTCAAGACAAGTCCGATGACATCCAAACTTTAGATCCGGGTAGGTTAGTCAAGTAGGAGTATGGATCTATAATTTTACGGCAATCCGACAGCTAGATCTTACTAGATCTGAGTTTAAGTACACCTAGTGGTCCAAAAATGGGGATTAAATCCCTTAAAATGTGGAATAGGGCCCACAAGGTGAAAATCAGCAAAGTAACAATCTGGGGGTATGTTATTTGATGTGTAGATTATGGATCAAGAGGGATCTCAACTACCCACCACCTAGATCTAGGTCAACCCACAACCACCAAGAAGTGCGCCTTGCTTGGGAGAAGCTAAGTTGGCTTGGTAAGGGGGTCAAATGGAAGCCAATCCTCACCAAACTATAGATCCGGGATGCCGTGGATGTTATAGAGGTGGGTTTTCAATATTATGCCCAACAACCCACTAGGTCTAAGTAGATCTGAGAAAATGTAAAATGGGGGTTTTGAAATATTTAGGGTTTTAACAATTTATGAGCTATGTCAATGGATTGGATCAAGGTAAGAGAAACAAACCTGTGGATCTTACCTGGGTAACCTTGTAGATGCCTTGATGATGATGATCTATGCAAACCCGATCAATTTGAGAAGCTTTGAGGTAGTTTTCTATGCAATCAATTTAGTCCAAGAAGCAAATGCGCCCTCTCTCCTGCACAACAAACATCAACAATATCAGATTTGATGCAATCAAGAGATAAGACTAATGTCACAAGAGAAGTAACAAAAAGAAAGCATAGATCACAATGATGCTAATGATAACCCCCTGATACAAGCGAATGCCAAGAAAGTCGATTTGAAGAAGCCTTGCAAAATCGCCCTTGTTGAAGTCGCCCTCCTGTAGACAAACAATGATTTCCAAAAAAGATAGATCTTACCACAAATTCCAAATGCTAGGTTGCAATAGACTTTCCAATCACCATCTAAGAACACCAGATGCAAAGGAGACCACAAGAATTTCCACAAGAAAGTTTTTCTATATCAATAATCCAAGAGCCAAAGACCCTTTACAATGAGAAGCTCTCTCCTTTAAATAGGAAGGAGAGGCACCAAAACCCTAACCACTTTTTGAATGAGTGGCTAAGATTAAAAGATACAAATGTCTAATCAATGGTTGAGATGAACTCAACAATAAAATACATGGATCACTAATAAAATATTATGTGAGTGGACAAAATCGCCCTAGGAGAGGGGAATCCCACCAAATCATGATGACAAAATATAATAAGAGGCTTATGGTGGGTCCAAGGGGTAGTTTTATCCCTCCTTGGTCAATCCCCATAGCACAATAATCAATAAATAATCATCAATGTACCAAATCGTGCCTCCATAGTCAAATCGTAGGCCTCAAAAAGACCTCAGAAATCCTCAGAAAGTGCCATAAGTGATGGATGCGGGCCTCGATGAAGCTGAAACTGCTGGAGAAGGTGTGGAAGACCCCGATCTATCATCACTGATCATCCCATGCCATAACATTGCCTCAGTAGCCCAAATTGATTTCCTCAATAGCCATTTCTACCAATCCTGAAATGCCTCGGGAAGCGTGAAACTGCCCCAAACTGCCTCCTAGAGTGCCTGCGCTGTCAAGGTGAGGGCACCAATGTGTCCGGGAGGGGGGTAATATGGTAAAAACAAGTGGCTGGACCGCCCCCTCCATCATCAGCGCCCTAGGTCAACCGAATAAAAATCACATCTGCTCTGACAGGGCCTCCGACAAACCAAAACTGCACTGGGATAGCCTACTGAGGCTCAATCATCACTGTAAGTGCCCGGAACTTAAAACAAACTGTATCATTGGACTCAGAAGGTCCAAATCCATCCAAGATGTGTACTCATACACCATATGAGTCTCTGCATGATCAAAATATATATCCAATATACCGGAATAGGGCCAATAATAATAATCTCTAAATGACCAAACACTGTTGTAAACCAAGAATCATCATCATAACCCTGTAGCTGCTGCATAGAATCATCATGTATGTATACATAGACCATATATCATATATCCATGTCATCATAAGGTCCAACCATCTCATGTCCTCTGGTTGACCATGGTCAGACTAGGCCTAACCAAGTCAACATGACCCAATATAACTCAGACCATCATCATAAGCTGCTGCAAAGTGTCCAAGGTTAATGCATGCTTACAACTTATTCAAATAACAATTATAGCACAAAGAAATCATTACTGGCGATCTAAATCCAAATATATAATGTCATTAATTATTATTATTACTCAGACTAGACTTTCAAGATCATACTCACTTCATAGCTGTGATCAATTTGCTAGTGAAGGGTGAAGGCTAAAATAACTCGCTAGGCTAAGGGATGACTTGACTGACTTGACTTTGTGACACTTTGGCAAGGGAAAGAGAATACACACCATAGTATATATTGAATGAGCAACAACACAGGGAATGGCGGTGTCTCACAAATGGATGAGTTGTTCAAAGAGGGTTTATTCACCTTTAACAGATGCGCACAATCCATAATACAAATAAGGCCAGCAATTGTTTTGATATAGCATTTAAGTTCCATTGCATTTTGGGCCTGAAGTTTCCATAGCCTTGATCTATGTGTGTTTATAAACATATTGCATAGATTTACATTTATTTTAGGCTTTCTGCTGCAGGTGTGTTTTTAAGGCACTTGTTTACCTGAGCACTTCTAGGTGTGTCATGGACAGCTTGTTTACCTAGGTATTTATTTTCCAAAAGATATAACATTTTATTTTCATAGCCATTTTCATTTGGCATGCCTTTCATTCATGTGTGTTTAGAAACACATTGCATGAATGGGCTTTTCATACAAGATATAGCATTTCATTTTTCCAGATTTTGTATTCATGGCAGCACTAAAAGTTTCAGGTTTAGCCAACACAACTTTAGTGACTAGGGGGAATTCGCAAGGAACTCCAACTCACCATAGGCAAGTTTTTGTCACCAACTCAGAGCCGAGACACAATAAATAGGGAAGCTCATCCAATAAAGAGGCTACAATGGGGAAAAGATCCTCCATGTCACTAGTCAAGTAGTAAGTCAGGGTGATAAACTAAAAGGTAGGCCATGGATGGATGAAGACAATGAATAATGGAGCCGACACTAGCAAGCCAAGGTATGGTTGAATGATCACCTCTATTCTCCCTAAGGAGGGTAAAACCAATGAGTATGAATAGTGAACTTCTAAGTCTGAGTAGGGACAATATAATATATATAATAAGATCAACCAGGTCTACATATCTATATGATCGCCAGATCATGACACTAAGTGCTAAGACATGCTATAAGAATAAGTATAAAAGCAATATAACCATAACACAATGATATACCTGCTGAGTCATATACGTGAATGCTCATCAACCTGTACCATCATCTGTTCTCTGAAACTGCTGCTGTAACTCTGGACACTACTGACTGCTTTGTACCAATGGTATAATGGCTACATCGGTCATCTCTCTGAGTGTCCTGAGACTCAGTCATGGCATGGGGAATACATACTGCTGTCCACAATCTGATAGTGATCCAATGTAGATGCTCATCTCAGCATCTCAAATGTAAGGGAACTGGCTGAATAGTATACTGGCATCAGAAAAATAATGTATGGTAGCCCGGCTACTATATATGTGATAACAGTAACAAGGCCTATAAAGAGGCCATCCTCCTTGATTGTAAAGATGGAAAAATTTTAGGAGTTCTTTCCCTCAAACTTAATAGAAAAAATATCATGGTGGGTTTTTAGGACAGATTGGGCATCTCTTTCATGGTTGCGTGTTTCTTTATAAGTTGTAGAGTAAATCTAGCATAGAAGACTTTAATCTAGTCCATTGGGCAAGCATTTGCGGTTGTCAAGTTGTTTGTTGACGTTATTGTTATCACACAACTTGTAGTTGCCCCTAGTGGTATCCCATCCGAGACGGTAGAGGAGATGGACAACTAAAGAGGTGACCCAAGAGATGCCACGATTCCCAATGCAAGGTGGGAGTCACGTCAACCGAGGCACTCTTCACTTTAGGTCAAGGTAAATCAAGACCTAGGGGGAGACCCTATTACCAATCAAAGATGATTGGACCCGAACAAAGGTTCCTAGGGATAAATAAATGATGAGTTACGAAAACCAATGCAAGGTAAAGTTGACCTAAAAATTGAAGTATGGTTGAAGGTGGTTTGAGAGATGATTAGTGTTTCAACCAATGTATGATTTAGGGCACATGATGAGCTAAAAAGACAAGATCTAGTACCATGTATTACACAAGTGGGTCCTACTTTCTTGGGATATGTGAAATGGCTTAATGTGGACCCACAAGGTGAAGTTAAGGGATGCAATTGGCACTAGAGGATACGTAATGATTAGATCTATGGATCTAAGTTGAAATTAGGAATACCCACTTGCGGGATCTAAGGTTTGACACAACTCCCAAGGAGTGCGACTTGCCTAAGGAGGACTAGTGCCTTGTTGGATGGGTTAATGGAGTCAAAAGATATGTCAAAGTGTAGATCGGGACACCTAGATGCCAAATCAAGTGGGCTAATTGAGATAAAGTGGTTGGATCTTTCTAGATCTAGGATTTCATGAAATGACCCAAGTGGACCACAATCCTTTAAAACAAGGAATGCTACCCCCAAGGCAGATCGTCACAAAATGATACTCTAGATATAGGTTTCAAGGTATGCCCATTCCAAATCTACTGAAATCTCAACTACCCAGGTCCTCAAAGTGGGCAAACTCACTCACCCAAGGAAGTGCGACCTTGCTCAAGGAGGGCTAAAAGGTGGATAAGGTGTGTCGGAACAAGTCCAATGGCCGCCAAATTGTAGATCCAAGTAGTTTAGGCAATGATCTATGTGGATCTAGAAAATCAAGACAATCCAAGGGTTAGATCTTACTAGATCTGAGTTTTAAGGTGCCAAGTAGTTCAAAAGGGGGTTTTAACCCCTTAAAATGTGGAATGATGCCCACAAGGTAGAAATCACCAAAGAGTCTAGGGGTAGGTTATCAAATATGTAGATTGCAAATCAAGTGGGATCTCACCTACCCACATGCTAGATCTAACCAAACAAGCTTCTCCCAAGGAAGTGCGATTTGCCTCAAGAGGGCTATATTGCCTTGAAAAGTGTGTTAATTTTAACTCAATCACCACCAAACTATAGATCCAACTAGGGGTGGATGCTATGGAGGTGGGTTTTTAAAATCTCTTCAAAAGGCAAGGCTAGATCTAAGAAAAACCAAAATGAGGGTTTTGATAAATTAGGGTTTTTATGATCTAGAAATTATGGATGATTCAAAGCAATGTAGTCAGACTCGGACTCGGCAAATACTCGGCTGGCCTGGGGCTCGGCCGACTCGGCAGACTCGGATAAGACTCGGCAAAGACTCGGCAAATATGAAAAATATGAAAAAAATTAAAAATGTGGTAACTTCTAAGCACAAAAAACATAGATAATGACATTTCTAATCCATATAAGTTATAAAAACAATTCTATGCAGAAATTCATAAGATCATCTCATAAAAAATTAATAATACAACATTTGACACTTCATATTTGTATGCAAAATAGTGAACTGAAAGATGATTCCTTGAACACATTCCAAAATTGTACCAAGTTCAAATACATAGTTGATAGAACCAAGTTCAAATACATAGGTAAACATAACTAGAAAATCAAAAAAGATAGTGTCTCCAAGTCCAAACTCGATTCTCATGCATGACTACGAGCAGTGGAACGCCTAGTATAGGCCCTACTAGAGCTAGTGACAACATCACTAGATGGAAAAATCAACTGTGATGCAGGTGTGTTTGGCGTTTCCATTTCAGAAAATGGTACACCAGAGGGACCCTCGGTCTCTTCATCAAGCCAAGCCAAATCAGGAGGAGCTTCATCCTCCATTACCCAATTAGAGACTAGATTAATTTGATCCAATAAAATTGGATCCAAATCCTTTCCCCGCAACTGTTTTGTGAGCATCCGAAGGTTGTAGTATATGTAGACCAACTTCTCCAACCTCTCATGCTCCAACCTGTTGCGCTTTTTGGTGTGGATGTGCTCGAATACTGACCAATTGCGCTCACAACCTGAAGCGCTGCAAGGCTGACTCAATATTCTGATGGTGGATTCCTGTAGTTGTGGTGTCTCAGCACCACAATCTACCCACCATTGGGCTGTTATAAAAATAAATAAACAAAGATTACAAGTTTTGCAATGTCAAACTTTAAAAATAAAACTAGCAAAATAAATTTTAACAAATTACAAATTGAATCTTACATGGCATTTTCTTCTCCCTGAGACGTTGTGTTGAGATAAATCCAAACATGCCATATGAGTCCTTGTACATATCTCGCTGCATATTGATCAAGTCTTGAGTTTCTTGATTGGGGTACATCCTCTCAATGCATATCATCATACCTCTCATCACCGCAGGATCCTTTTGAATTTTAGACCCTGCATTATAGAATATGCTCGGATTGAGATATGCCCCTGCTGCATGTAATGGTGAATGTAGTTGCCTGTCCCACCTGGAATCAATAATATCCCATATAGGACGATATTTTGATTCATCCCCCTTAAAGAAGACCTTGATGGCCTCTTTGGCCCTGTCCATCCCCTCATAAACATACCCCATTGGTGGTTTGTCACCATCCATGATCCTCAACACTCTCACAAGTGGTTCTGTCATGCTGACAATCTCAGTGACTTCCTCCCATAAACTATCTCTACGAACAGACAAGCTCATAGCCATTGCATCTGGTTTTGTGCTGTCCTTATAATGTATCCATTCCCTACTACTAACCATCCGTCTCAATGCTTGGTACTCATTAAGAAGGCTTTGGAGGGAGAGAAAGTTGGTTGCAAACCGTGTGACAGCAGGGCGACTGAGCTCACCTTCTGTGTGCTCTCTCATAAGACTCAGCACCCAAGCTTGGTTATAAATGTACTTGGTGATTTGTTTGCACTCATGAACCACTTCTTGCACCCACTCCAACTTCCCAATGTCCTCCAAAATCAAATCTATACAATGGGCAGCACAAGGGGTCCAAAAAAGAGAAGGGTATTTTGCACAAAGCAATTTACCGGCTGCCACATAATTTGCTACGTTGTCGGTGATTACTTGGACAACATTTTTGGCCCCCACTTCTTCAACAACCTCTGCTAACAATGAAAATATCAGATTTGCATCTTTCACATGTGAGGATGCATCAACAGATTTCAGGAACATGGTTCCTTTAGGGCAAACCACAAGAAAATTTATGATCGTTCTATTCCTCTGATCTGTCCACCCATCTGACAAGATTGTGCAACCTGTAAACTCCCATGAGCTTTTAATGCTCTCCAACTGTTCCTTGACACACTGCAACTCCTCATCTAGATCTTTCCCCCTAAGTGCACTGTATGAGGGGGCTTTGTATCGAGGGCCAGCGCTTGCAATAGCATCTACCATGGGCTGATAAAATGGAGACCTTGCAATGTTGAAGGATAGGCTGTCATGGTACCAAAACCTCCTCACTGCCATATCTGCCTCCTTCCTTTTCCTTTCATTAAAGCTGTCCAAGGTTGGTTGAGATCCCGGGGTCGTACGAGGAAGGATGAAATGAGAGGTGATAGATGGACTTGCTGTAGCACCTGGTGCAAAACTTGATGAACAACTACCTGGGGGTCCCATTGGAGATCTGCCCATCCCTGCAGTTTCAAACCTCAGCCTAGATCTTTTGGCATTTTGGTCTTTGATGCTTTCCAAAGCAGCGTTCATTTCCGCTGTGACTTCTTCAGGGAAGCCATCACAAACTATGACATCTTTGCACACAACTCGAGCTAAGTGGTGTTTTAACCTGTTTATGCCCCCATACATAATCGTTGGACAGTACTTGCACTTGACTTGATTGTCTTGCCCTGGGACCACCCGGACACAATGTTCCCATGCTTTATCAAGAGCCCTTCCAGATTTCCCCTTAGGTGCCATGGATGACGATCTGAGAGGAAAAAGTTAAAAACAATTAAAATGAAATTTTATTTATGAATTAAAATTAAATGTAATTTGTTAAATTAAATTAAATTTGTTAAGTTCTTTTTTATTTCAAGTTTTATTTTCATTTTTAAATTGTTTGGCCTTGGCATGCTGATGCCATGACTGCCTACAGGCATGTAGGCTGCCACTGTAGCATGCTCATGCCATGACTGCATACAGGCATGTAGGCTGCCACTGTGGCAGCCTACATGCCTGTAGGCAGTCATGGCATCAGCATGCCAAGTCCAAACAATTTAAAAATGAAAATAAAACTTAAAATAAAAAAAAACAACTTAACAAATTTAAAAAATTTAAAAACAAAATTCAAATAAATTTATAATTTTCTTATGTTTTTGTGATTTGTTTTAAATTTCATTTTCAATTTTGAATTTGTTAAATTTATTATTATTTTATTTTTAGTTTTTAATGGTTAAATTTCATACTGATGCCATGACTGCCTACAGGCATGTAGGCTGCCACTGTGGCAGCCTACATGCCTGTAGGCAGTCATGGCATGAGCATGTTGATGCCATGACTGCCTACAGGCATGTAGGCTGCCACAATGGCATCCTACAGGCTGCCCAGTGGCAGCCTACATGCCTTGTAGGTAGTCATGGCAGTAGCCCAAAAAAACCATTAAAAACTTAAAATAAAAAAATAAACTTAACAAATTCAAAAAACTCAAATAGAAAATTGAAAATGAAATTTAAAAAAAATCTCAAAAACATAAATTAACATAAAAAATTCAAATTTCAAATATATATGACATTGCCACCTTCTAGAAAAAAATAGAAATTTGATAAAATAAAAAATTTCTTAACATTATTTACAAAAAATTAAACTTATATATTATTATGAAGACATTTAACCAATTATAAGGCTTCCCATCTCCAACATTGATCATAAAAAATCGTCCAACATTGATAAAAACAAAAACAAAAAACAAAAACGGTTCACTCGTCAATAAACAACAGACCCCTGTGATGGACTCCAAACAGTTACGTTCATTTTTAACCAATGACCAAACTGAAGCTAAAACCTTAATTCCACTATAATCTTTTAAGGGCCAGCTTGCCTCAAACAAAACAGCAAATTCAGGCGTCATAAGAACAATAAAAGAAAACAAGGTGTCCATTTGGAATGTTTCAAGTTTTCAACATATATCTTCATGAATTCGTTGTCATAAAAATTGAATGACATACAAATAGGAACATACGGAAAGAATATTAGTTATATGTCCATTGAAAAAAATATAAAACTGAAGCAAGGTATATGCTTTTTAATATAGAAAGTTATATGTTATTAATTTATTATGTTTTAAATTTTAATTTTATATATGTTTTTTTAAAGTTTTAATTTTTATTTTTAAATTACAATGTAATATATGATTACATATATTACATTGTAATTTAAAAATAAAAATTAAAACTTTAAAAAAACATATATAAAATTAAAATTTAAAACATAATATATAAAACATAAAATTTAAATTTAAAACATAATTTAAAACATATATAAAATTAAAATTTAATAACATTTATAAACATTAAAATAACATAATATAAAATATAATAAAAAAATATATTATTAATAACATATATAAAATTTAAAACATTTATAAAATTTAGATTTGAAACATATATAAAATATACATTTTAAACAGCATTAAAATAAATAAATAAATACTAAATATCGACCAACCTGATAACTGGCAGCTTATGTCGATGGCAATGGCAGCTGATGTCGAGATGGCAGCTAATGTCGAGCAACGGGAGCGCAGGTAGCAGGTAGCAGGTTGTTGTCGAGTGTCGACCAAACTCCGGCTCAACTCGGAAATCACGGCTCAACCCAGCACCCAGCTCACGGCTCAACTCGGAAATCAACTCGAAACTCACGATATCAACTCGGAAATCAACTCGAACCCTCAACTCGGAACTCACGAACTCTCACGGCTCACTCTCAGTCACTTCGCGGCATACTGTGAGTGGAGGAGGACCCCGAACGCCTTCTTAAAGGCTCAAAACCGACGCCAAACTTTCGCGCCATTCTTTTGGCGCCAATATGAAACCCCGCAGTGGTGAAATACGGCCCATTAACTGCCACGATGGATGGAAAACCGGACGTCGAGTATCCACGAGTTTGCCGAGTTTCAACGAGTCTGCCCTAAACCCGCGAGTGTCGAGTTAGGGCTCCGAGTCTGCTACGGTTATGCGGCTGGCAATTGACTCGGCCAGACTCGGCCAGACTCGGCGATACTCGCGAGTCTTGGCCGAGTGAAACTACACTGATTCAAAGAAGAAGAAGATCATACCTTTGGAGCATACCTAGATGAAGAGATGAATGCTAGTTGAGATGAGGATTACTTTTGCCAAAGATCAAATGGAGAATTTTTGAAGCCCTCTTGCCAAGGAGCAAAGCATCAATCAGTTTAACATGTTGAAGGTAGATACAAGCAAGAAAGAGATAAGCAAAGAATAGTTGGTGCAAAGACAAAACCACTCCCTGTTTAACCCAAAACGTCCTCCTCCAAGCTTGAAGGGCAAGCCTCCCCACCAATTCACACTTGTTGAAGAAGTCTTCTCCACCTGTAAAAAGATATGGCAAATATGAATTATAGCTACAATAGATCCTCTAGTGCAATGGACAAAAGCATTTACAATCAAAACAACTAACATCCACTCCAACCCAAGCATGTACTCCAAAAGATAGAAATTTTATTCCAAGAGCCAAGAGCCAAAAATCTCTAGATGATTTTACAATGAGAGGCTCCCTCCTTAAATAGGATGGGGAGAGAGCAAAATCCTAACCACTTTTTACATGAGTGGCTAAGATTAAAAGATCAAAAGATCTAATCAATGGTTGAGATGAGCTCAACAATAAAATACATGGATCAACCATAAAATATAACAATAAGTGGACACAATCGCCCTATGAGAGGGGATCCCACCAAATCATAATGACAAAATATAACAATAAGCTTATAGTGGGTCCAAGGGGTAATTTTAGCCACCCTTGGTCAATCCCCATAGCACAATAATAATAAAATAGTCATCAATATACCAAATCGTGCCTCTATGGACACATCGTAGGCCTCAAAAGACCTCAGAAATCATCAGAAAGTGCCATAAGTGATGGATGTGGGCCCCGATGAAGCTGAAACTGTTGGAGAAGGTGCGAAAGACATCCCACTCATCATCACTGATCATCCCATGCCAAAACTTTGCCTCAGTAGCCCAAATCGAATTCCTCTGTAGCCATTTCTACCAATCCAAAACTACCTCAGGAAGTGTGTACCTACCCCAAACTACCTCCTAGAGTGCCTGCGCTATCAAGGTGAGGGCACCAGTGTGTTCGGAAGGGGGGTAATATGGTAAAAACAAGTGGCTGGACCACCCCCTCCATCATCAACGCCCTAAGTGAACCAAATAAAAATCATCTATGCTCTGACAGGGTCTCCGACAGACCAAAACTGCACTAGGACAGCCTACTGAGGCTAAATCATCACTGTAACTGCCCGGAACTGTCTCATTAGACTCAGAAGGTCCAAAACTATCCAAGATGTGTACTCATACACCATATAGATCTCTGCATGATCATGTAATATATCCAATATACCGAAACAGGTGAAATAATAATAATCTGTAAAAGATCAAATAATGCTGAAAACCATAGATCATCATCATAAACCTGTATCTGATGCATAGAATCATCATGTACATGTACATAGACCATATATCATCTATCTGTGTCATCATAAGGTCCAATAATCTCATGTCCTGTGATTGACCTTGGTCAAACTAAGTTTGACCAGGTCAAAATTGACCAAATATAACTCAGACTACCATCAGAAGCTGTTGCAAAGTGTTAAAGGTTAATGCATGCTCTACAACTCATTCAAATAGCAATTATAACACAAAGTAATCATTACTGGCGATCTAAATCCAAATATATAGTGTCATTAATTATTTATATGACTCAGACTAGACTTTCAGGACCATACTCACTTCATAGTTGTGATCAATTTGCTAGTGAAGGGTGAAGACTCAAATAAAATGGCTAAGCTAAAGGGTGACTGACTAACTTAACATTGTGACACTTTGGATATGGGAAAGGGAATACACACCATAGTATATACTGAATGAGAAACAACACAAGGAATGGCGGTGTCTCACAAATGGATAAGTTGTTTAGAGAGTGTTTATTCAACTTAGGCATCATGTCTACATCAAGTTGATCCAGGTTCATTAAGATCATTCAATTTCATTTCATGGCCTTTTTGGCCTACATAATCCTTCGGATCTCAGGTATGCTGATAAGCACAACTAGTTGCAGCTTGCATCCAGGGCATGTTTTTTATACATACATAAGGTCAGCAATTGTTTAGATATAGCTTTTAAGAATCATTGCTTTTTGGACCTTTCTTTTATACTCTTCGAGGAGTATTTTTTTTAGCAGTTCATCGCTCTTGCCCTTTTTAGTTTCCATGGGCGAATTTATAAGTTTCCATAAGTAGTACATGAGCTTTCAGTTTTAGCCAACAACATCTCAAGTGACTAGGGGGAGTTCGAGCCAATGCCAAACATCGGGACAACCGACCAGAATGATTTAGGCCTACAATCCAACTCACCAAAGGTAAGTTTTGTCACCAACTCAGAGGCGAGACACAATAAACAGGGAAGCTCATCCAATACAGAGGCTACAGTGGGGAAAATATCCTCCATGCCACTAGTCAAGTAGTAAGTCATGGTGATAAACTAAAAGGTAGGTAATGGATGGATGAAGACAATGAATAATGGAGCCAACACTAGCAAGCCAAGGTATGGTGGAATGATCACCTCTATTCTCCCTAGGGAGGGTAAAACCAATGAGTATGAGTAATGAACTTCTAAGTTTGAGTAAGGACAGTAGAATATATATAATAAGATCAACCAGGTCCACATATCTATATGATCGCCAGATCATGACACTAAGTGCTAAGACATGCCATAAGAATAAATATAAAAGCAATATAACCATAACACCATGATATACCTGCTGAGTCATATACCTGAATGTCCATCCTCTGAACCATCATTTATCCACTGAAACTGCTACTGTAACTCTGGGCACTACTGACTACTCTGTATGAATAGTATAATGACTACATCGGTCATCTCTCTGAGTGTTCTGAAACTCAGTCATGGCATGGGGAATACATATGCTGTCCAAAATCTGATAGTGATCCATAGATAGATGCTCATCTCATCATCTCAATGTAAAGGAACTGGCTGAAAAGTGCTCTGGAATATGAAAAATAATGTATGGTAGCCCAGCTACTATATATGTGATAACAGTTATGTTTTCAAAAGATCATAGGAGTAATAGACTGTAGTTGGTTATACTTATATTCTCCTCGTCTTTGATTATGGAATGTACTAGACTAATCTCACTTGTGTGAAATGCTCAGCTCCCCCTTAGTCCTCCTTTGACTCCATGTTCCCTTCTAGTACCGGCACTAGCCTTTCCTCAAGGATTGATCCTCCCATCTTTCCCATCATTCAATCAAAATACCTTTTTTGTTACAATTGTTTCTCTAAGGCGGCCTCTTCAGTTCACCTTGCCCTCCATTGCATCTACCTTAGCGATCCTACCTTAGGGATACCCCCCTTGAGTTGGAGAAGAGCCAACCTGAAGCGAGGAAGAGAGGAGTGTGGTGACATTGGCTTCTCTCTTCAGAGTTGTCATCG
Source organism: Larix kaempferi (assembly GCA_027924585.1). Lineage (NCBI taxonomy): Eukaryota > Viridiplantae > Streptophyta > Pinopsida > Pinales > Pinaceae > Larix > Larix kaempferi. The sequence continues at coordinate 5,910,784 of BSBM01000339.1, forward strand.
AGCTGGTGTGTTCAGTTTTTGGGCTTCAGCACACGCATGTCAGTTTTGGGTGACAACATTTTGGCGCTATTGCCGGGGACAAAGTCCACTTCCCGTAGATTTGAAGACTATGCTTCATTGACATTTGTGGGAGATTATATTGCAGATTCTTCTTCTCACATGGCGACTCCGCGAAGGGACAGAGCCCTTGTCATTTTGCAGATTTGAAGATCCTATTGGGTGTAGAGGTGAGCACACTCATTGCAAGGCTTTCAAGCTCACCTTGGCGACTCCAGAGTTTGGTATGAGGTATGACTATATACATTTTTCAAATTTAGTACCTCATTATTTGATTTATGGATGATGATAAGGAAAAACCGCGTGATCCTCTGCACGAAGATATTACACACGAAGCTTACAGCCCGCTGGATTTCTCAAAAATCCGTGGATTTTCTAATGAATGCTACGACCATGGGAAGGTGCAGGACATTCTTCCAGAATTCCATGGAAATGATGAGGTTTCAGCCACCCATCATATTGCTTCTCTGTGCAAATTGATGTCTGATTTTAATGTTCATCATGAGGATGATATTATGATCGTTTTTGCTTTAACTTTGGAAGGGGATGCTTTAAATTAGTTCTATGGTCTTTTGGATGAATCCATAAACTCACTGACAAGTTTTTTTGAGGGGTTTCTCCTTCACTGGCATGATGGAACAGTTGATGAGATTGAGCAGCTTGCTAAAGAATACGATGCTCTCATCCCTAGGGTTCACCTTGAACAAAAAGAACAACAGCTTGAAGAGCACGTTGAGGATCAAATAGGGCAGCTTATAGAAAGAGTCATGGATGGTCCGATTGAGGAAGCATCACAAGGGCCCTTGTTTGAAGATGTAGCTGAACAACTTCCTGACATTGCTGCAAAAGAAAACATTGAAAATACAAAGCTGCCCCAAGTTTATGACACCCTTTTGATGAAAAGATGGAGCTGTCTCAAATTTACTCCATTGAAGATGATCATGAATAGTTTTATAATGAAGATTTTGATCTGCCTGAGGTTCACTTCATTAATGGAGATAGTAACAATTGCTTTGCAGATCAGCTCGAACAGCTTCATGATTAAGAGTTGGAGCTGCCTAAATTTCTTCTCATGGAAGGTAATGACACTCACATCACAGATCTGCCTCATGAGAATTTCCGGGATAATAGAATCCAGCTCGATAGGCTGCCCAATGCTTATTCAAGCCCTCTTCAGCATTATATTGATGAAGCATGCGCTCAATCATGTTGTCTATTTGCAAATCTAAGGTATGGCTCCCATCCAGGTAAAGGATTTGCTCCTCACAAACATACTCTCATTGCATTTCCAGGTCATGTTCACATTCTATTTGTCGAAACCTGGTTTTGTTTAAAGACTAAACATAAAGGTAGAAGTTCCAGCATAGATGAGGAGTTGAAATGGCTCCATTTGTTGTACCATTATACTTAGCTTTCTCTTGTCTCATGTTAAGTTAGAGTAGGTAGGAAGAATAAAGCTCTCACATGAGCATTCTCTGTTGTTATTAGCATCATTGTTTTTGTCATTTTTGCAATTTTTATGTAATAAATGTGTGGTAATGGGATGTGAATTGAGCCATCCCCACCACATGGTTTCTCTGTTTTCCGAGATGGTCTGCGATAACCAAGAAAATCTAAGGTTCTCATGCACTCACGAGGTGAGCACATGTCCCCGAGTTGGAGCCAGATGTTGCCCCCCATATTGGCAGGGGTGTCCACTTGTTCTCACATCCTCCAGGAGGGTGATGCTTTGTAGGACACTTTTTGTGTTGTTTCTTATAGGGTCAAGAAGATCATGAAGTCTCGTTGATGAAGTGAAGGAGCTGGTATTCAAACACGAGCTTCCTCATATTATAAAAGATTGCCTGGCAGTTCCTCTCTTGACAAAAGGATTATAGAGAAAGCTTCAGGCAGACAGCACATGGTTTCTCTGTTTTCCGAGATGGTCTGCGATAACCAAGAAAATCTGAGGTTCTCATGCACTCACGAGGTGAGCACATGTCCCCGAGTTGGAGCCAGATGTTGCCCCCCATATTGGCAGGGGTGTCCACTTGTTCTCACATCCTTCAGGAGGGTGATGCTTTGTAGGACACTTTTTGTGTTGTTTCTTATAGGGTCAAGAAGATCATGAAGTCTCGTTGATGAAGTGAAGGAGCTGGTATTCAAACGCGAGCTTCCTCATATTATAAAAGATTGCCTGGCAGTTCCTCTCTTGACAAAACGATTATAGAGAAAGCTTCAGGCAGACAACATTTTTCCAAATGTGGTTTGGCCGATCCAAATCAACTACAATGGAATTCATTATTGTTGGAGCAGTTAATAAGATAGGGCTTGTTAGACAAACCCATTGTTCTTCAAGGGGACTTGCTTATCATAAAATGTGCTATGAAGAGATGCCAGAGCAAGGGAGTTGGTTCAAAGCCTTCAAAGGTAGAAACAAAGGTTTCCAGCAGAAGTAATAACTCTAAATATGGTGGTGCACTTTGGGATATTTTTCGGAGAGAGGATGTACCAAAGTTACATGCATATCTCCAAAAGCACTGGAATGAATGAAGGCATATTATGAATAAACCTCTCGAAGAAGTTGTTCGTCCTTTTCATGATCAAACAATTTACTTGAATGTAGAGCATAAAAGGAAGCTGAAAGAGGTCTCAAATAGTAGACAGCTCTAGACCTGCAGAAGACAATGACATCAAGCAGATCAGCATTTCAGTACCAGTTGGACAGCTGCAGAATTATTGAAACACACAAGAAACTTATGGTACCCCGAAAGTCAAATTCTTTGTCTTTTCAGTGTTTGAAGCCCGCAATCGAAAATCCAAAATTCACGCAAGTGATATCTACAGAACTACTTCACGCAAAGCCATCGGAAAATTTTAGTTCAGAACTGGGAAATCCCCTGTTGCGACAAATGTGGCTGCAAGAGGGCTTGATATCAAAGATGACGGGTGATAATATTACGGGCTGCTGGGCAGCAGTTGGTGTGCTGACAGAAAAAAAGGAAATCCTAAATTAAGTAGCACTGGAAAGAATTTTGTTATATGGAAATTAGGATCACTCGATGAAACTACTATTTCTCTTTTCTTATCTGGCGATCCATATACCCGTCACTGGAAGGAATCCCCGGGAGCATCTTATCAGTATTCAATGCTAAAATCCACCGTGAGGACAAGTGAAATGAACTTTCTCTTAGTGTATTTGCGGTTGACCAAATTGTGAAATTGGGAACTTTTGTGGACTATGGTGCCTGCAAAGGGAAGCGAAAGGATGGAATGCCATGCACTGTAATTATAAACCAGTGCCGTGGGGCATATAGCCAATACACATTTTCTGCAAACAACTAAGACAGTGACGGGAAGAAGGGAATCTTGATTCTAGGCAGGCCGCTCCTGTCATCATTCAGCCGTCGGCCAGGGATCATTTAAGCCGTGACACAAATCAATAGCTTGGCCAAAGTTACAGAGAAAGCAAATAAAGGGGAAAAGGGAATTTAGGTGTTTGCTTTACAGACATGCGCACTTCGATATCTTATATAACGATGACCGAGTCATAGAAATCAGTGTTCATACAGATCCTCAGTATATAGCGGATATTACCGAGAACAAAAAGATTGAGTTGTTGACCCTCGGATCATCATCTTCATTGGCCGCATATTGGAGTTGGTACGAGTTACCTTCAAATCTTGAGCTCGAGGTTCAATAATGTTCAACACACAACAATTTGTAAAAGATCATCGGAGCTCACGGGGACTCGTCATCCCACACGCTGCGCTAAAGTCACGATTTGTTCTACTACTGTCATCACTCTTTTTCAGCTGTTATTGGAAAAAGCCGTGACTTATGGTTGAGTAAAATTCACATCCACCAAGACAAGTGCGTGATCCAGGATTCAAGAAATTAAGCTTCGGGTAACTTGTTTTAGCGTCACGCATTCATCAGCAGCTAGTTTCGTGGCAGCCAGTGTAAGCACTTCTTTCTAGGTCGATTTTTTCGAGCGAGCTGCTATATGGCATTCACTGTTTTGAAAAGATGACTTCGGTTCGTGATGAACGTCGAGGGTCACATCAATATTTTTGGCTATCTAGAGGCTTCATTGGTGGCCTATGCATTTCCAAGTTTTTAGTGTTCAATAGCTGCGTGGGGCTATCTTCATTGTTACGTGGCTATTGGAGCATGTAGCAGTCCTTTTGTTTTTGTTGGGTTGCCCTTTATGCTAGTGAGAGCGATTAGTGGGATTTTTGGGTATTCGATGGAGAAAAAGGTGGATCTAGGATCGACCTTTTTTATTATTTTATTATTATTTTCTTTTTGAAAATAATAAGAGGTTTTGGCCCTATAAAGAGGCCATCCTCCTTGATTGTAAAGATGGAAAAATTTTGGGAGTTCTTCTTTCCCTCGAACTTAATAGAAAAAATATCATGTTGGGTTTTTAGGACAGATTAGGCATTTCTTTCATGGTTGCGTGTTTCATTATAACTTGTAGAGTAAATCTAGCATAGAAGGCTATAATCTAGTCCATTGGGCAAGCATTTGCGGTTGTCAAGTTGTTTGTTGACGTTATGTTTTCAAAAGATCATAGGAGTAATAGAATGTAGTCGGTTATACTTATATTCTCCTCGTCTTTGATTATGGAATGTACTAGACTAATCTCACTTGTGTGAAACGCTCAGCTCCCCCTGAGTCCTCTTTTGACTCCATTCTCCCTTCTAGTACTAGCACTGGCCTTTCCTCAAGGACTGATCCTCCCATCTTTCCCAACATTCAATCAAAATACCTTTTTTGTTACAATTGTTTCTCTAAGGCAGCCTCTTCAGTTCACCTTGCCCTCCATTGCACCTGCCTTAGCGATCCTACCTTAGGGATACCCCCCTTGAGTTGGAGAAGAGCCAACCTGAAACGAGGAAGAGAGGAGTGTGGTGACATTGGCTTCTCTCTTCAGAGTTGTCATCGAGCTGGTGTGTTCACTTTTTGGGCTTCAACACATGCATGTCAGTTTTGGGTGACAACAGGTGGCAAGTCAGAGTCAAGTGTTGTCACCTGAAACTCGACTCCTCCGTCGAGGATTTCCTAGCAAAGCCAAGGAGGGTGGACCCTAAAAAGTGAAAATAAACTATGTTGTCTAATCTATGAAATACAAAGCATCTAATCTAGGAGTTAGAATATTTTTTGTAAGCCAAGACAATACAACATATATATATAAAGCAAATGTCATTCATTATCATTGTCATAAGCAAACATCCACAATCATTGTCATTTTAAAACATTCATCATTATTGAAATATAGCAAGATAGACCAGTGCCGATAAATGGAGTCAAAAGAATGCTTGAACTTAAAAGACAATGTTGTGCGATTGTTCTTGGTTTATTTTATTTTTAATGTGGTAATGATCTTTTTATTGAAGGCTGGTGGATTCCCGATATACACAAAGATACAGGGAATATGTCCGGAATTCATTTGTGTGGTTTCTCACTCAGACATGTGGGCTGGATCAGATTCTCAAGGAGGTGTTCAGATGCTATACCAACAAGGGCAAGCCTAACGGTTTCCAAGAGGTCACTATCCAGTGTTATCCCACGTCCTTTGAGAAATTTTCCCACAACAGAAGAATATTCATTTGCGCCGGATTTTCACAAGTAGGTGCTTTATTTGGGATGTGTTATTGCCTATTACTAGTCACTAATCCCTTTCTGATGTGTGCCAGCATGCTCAGAGTGAGCTGCAGTGGCCACAGAGCATACGGGGAAAAGCCTTGGAAATTTTAAAAAAATTTAGAACCAGTATTTTACTTTTTTAAAGCCCTAAGAGTCTCTTTTCGGGCCAGTACTCGGGCAAGCCCTTATCCTGAAACCTTACTTCAGGAAAGCAATGGGGTGTTTTGAATTTGTAAAAAAAATGAAAATTGTAAAAAATGTGAAAAAGCTAAGTCCTGAGTGAACTTGTGGCCCGCCAATGGAATGGACCAGCAAGGTAAATTTTAATCCTAGTTTGATTTTATTAAGTACGAGAATAAAAGAAATAAATCTAATCTAACAATCACGCCATGAAAATGAGACGACACAGATCACCCTTGGGGGGATGGGGTGTGGGCGCTAGTTAGCCCACTTGTTCTCGTTTAATTTTCTTTACAATGAGATAGAGAAATGGCCCAGTCTCTTTAAAATGACTTGGTGGCTTACAATGCTAAAGAGAAAAGTAACCGGTTTGAAAAATTTAAGTTTTGGGTGCTCCGGATGACCTGGATTTTCAATTTTTGGCCAGCATCTCCCCTTCTCTGTTCATCATTTGCTGCAAACCAGCAAGCAAACATTAGTAAAGATGCCCAAAAACACTTTAAAAGTGTATTTGAGACACCTACTAAAAACCCAAAAATTTCTAAGTAAAAAACCAAGTGAAAATGCAAAAAATTAACTAAGTAAGAGAAGCTGTAAGGCTTGTCTCCTTAGGATCTTTGCAAACTCAGTGAGCTGCAAATTATTAGCTCTTATATATCAGTCAAATAAATCTTTAAAGCAGATCAAAACACTACCTTTTAAACTTTTCAAGATTTAACAATTTTTTGCAAGTTTGGAAAAGTAAAAAGCTAGATAAATGAAAGATCTAATCTATTAAAGATGTGAACTTTGTAAATGGAATAGATCAGATTTTTTAGAGTAATATATCAGAATATAAACTTTGAAATGCAAACCACTATTACTCTATACTTGTAATTGGTGACCAAAGTGAAAGTATAAAGTAGAAGAGAAAGAGATATGGAGAGTTTTTATCAATTTATCAATTTTTTCTTTGAAGAAGCCTTGGAGCCTTCTTGGTGGTGAGCTGAGGGACTTTATCTGCAAAAGAAGTTAGAAAAGTAGGAGAAACAAGCAAGATCTCCCAATTATCCACTTGAAGCAACCTGCACAACACATCAAACTTGCAACACAAGGATCAAATCTAGAAAAATACACGAAAGAAATTAAAAGAAAATGCTCATAAACAAATGACACATTTAAATCAGATCTCTACATATGCATAAATAAAAGACTAAGCAATAAACAAATTACTCAACCTTCCTTATAAATCAATATTGATCTTTCCCAAAGCTAGATTTGATGCCAAGAGAAACAAATAACACAAATACAGGTTACCTCATGTTAAACCCATACATTCATCCACTCATGAAAAGCCCAACACCATGACTGACCTCCAAAGTCTCTTTATTCATTAAGCAAAATGACAAGTAGAAAATCGAATTACAAGTGCAAGCTCTAACTCCCAAACTCCAACTAAAACAAATGGGAGAGAGCTGCCCCAATTTATAGAACAACAAAGAGAGAGAGTGCGCCCAAGTTGAGGAGAGGAATGGGGGAATGGGTGGCATAAGTTGTGGAGAGATAAGGGCTGTCCATTCCCTTCTTACATGCTGCAAAAACGCAGCCCCACTTAAGCCTAACATTCAGCCGCAAAAAGCATGAAACGTGGGAGCCCACTCCCTTGGGAAATGCACCCAATATGAGGAAATGTGCCTAGCTTGATATCGGGAGTCATGCCCATGTTTTGGGTTGCCCATATGTCATGAAATTCAGCCCAATATGCTCCTTAAATAGTGCTGAAATAATTATGACGTCAATCCCCCAAAAAATGGGATTTTTTTTTTTATGACTTTTTTTACTTTTTTCAATTGTATCTCACTTTTTCACCTTTTTTGGGGATTTTTTGAAAAAAGTGAAAAATAAATGCCTCAACCACTATAGAAAGTGGGTTTTGGGGTAAGGTGGGTGCTTTGAGTTAGAAAACGAGCACCCCCAAGGCAAAAAAGACCCCTAAGCCACACTTTTATGCCAATTACAAAAAAAAAATTAAATCATTAAAAAATGGCTTAAAAACACGGAAAAACTTTTTTTGCCGAAATTAAAAAAAAAACTAGGGGGACCTAGCACATGTCCATACGACTCAAAATTAACTTCTAGCATGTTCATATACATTGACCCATGGAATTTAATAACCCCCTAAGGCCCGTTAACCTCACCAAGCATTCCAGCTGGAGGAGCAGGAGAAAAACTCAAAAATTATGTTATGCAATACTTGCAAGACATAATTGATAAGTGAAAAAACTCCTTGGAATACCCGACTTAGTCAAAAAGTCCTAGGGAACCAAGTCCTTTACATAAAACACCATGCTAGTACATTTTATTACAAACCCCGCAGGGCCATGGACATGTGAAGAAAAAATAAAAAAGGGGCCCTTATAAAGGCCTGATGGACATCAAATCATCGAAAACGAACATGTAACATGTTCAACTTTGCCCGCTCACTTGATAGTCCAACTAAGTACAACTTAGCTAGCAACAGGGGGCGAATTAATTCTCCTAAGCCCATGATACAATGAATGATACACATGTGAGATACATCAAATAACATCCTACGAGGCTTAATCACCCCTAGGAAATAATAAACCACATCTATATCAACATCTAGCTCAAGACATAAGTCACCACATGAGAAAGTCACCATCCTACGGAAAAAGATGCCCACCCCATGGGAGAAATGAAGCATGTAAACTGATAACATGATAATATGCTAGGAAAAGTGGCCAATCATCTCTAGGGGGCCATCATAACATAAGTCACTTTTTTCCATTCATTAGTCCCAAGCCATACTTCTCAAAACTTGGTCATCTTTTAATTTTTAATTAATTAGCTGGAAACCATAATAAATCTTCAATTTGCCCAAAATTGGATCTTTCCTTACCTGGAATGTCGATCTAACTGTACGGATGGATTGGGAAACATCAAAAATACTAGGATCCACTACTCATATGCCCCCGACCAATCTACCATGATTTCTGTGAAGCTATCTTCAAATATTTTAATAAAAACGGGCTTAATCATTTTCCCCAACAATTAAAAAAAATGATGTATTAATCCTTTTCTTCAAAAAATATACGGACAACCTCCAAGGGAAATTATATGAATATTGACAACTTGCAGTCAGATCCCTTTGCTGACTTGATCCGTTGACCAAGTCAAACCAAGGTTTGACCAAGTCAAAATATGGTCCAAAATACAACCAAAGCTCAATATAAGCATATAATCAAGACTTATGCTTGTAAGAGGTGTTAGTATTCTCATCATGACCAATATTGGCAAATGACTAAACGTTAAATTATGCCATACAAGTGGTGATCAATGCAACAACAACATAAACAAAGAACGTAACTTAATGCAACACAAGGAAAAAGTAGCGGCTCTACATACATACTCTTATTTACATTAATTACAATGTAATCTATAGATCAATCCTCCCTCTCTTGGGTGAAATGGAATGAATAGTGGTCATAAGTTTGGTCAAAGTGAAGTTGAGAAGACTTGATTTACCTTTGGAGAGAAGGGATTTCAGGGGCCTCTGTGACATTTGTTGTTTGACCAAGTCAGAAAAGTTACAATATGGTCCGAAATACAACCAAAGCTCAATATAAGCATATAATCAAGATTGATGCCTGTAAGAGGTGTTAGTATTCTTATCATGATCAATATTGGCAAACGACTAAACGTTAAATTATGCCATACAAGTGGTGATCAATGCAACAACAACATAAACAAAGAACGTAACTTAATGCAACACGACTAAACGATTGATCCCTGTAAGAGGTGTTAGTATTCTTATCATGATCAATATTGGCAAACGACTAAACGTTAAATTATGCCATACAAGTGGTGATCAATGCAACAACAACATAAACAAAGAACGTAACTTAATGCAACACAAGGCAAAAGCAGCAGTTCTACATACTTTTATTTACATTAATTACAATGTAATCTATAGATCAATCCTCCCTCTCTTGGGTGAAATGGAATGAATAGTGGTCATAGGTTTGGTCAAAGTGAAGTTGAGAAGACTTGATTTACCTTTGGAGAGAAGGGATTTCAGGGGACCCTGTGACATTTGTTGGAATGACGAACACTAGGGAAGCGCATTGTCTCACAAATGGATTAAGTACTTGGAAGGCACCCTCTCAACTCTAGTAAGCCCCCTTTTTTTTCACAACTTCTGCATTTCACATTTCATTTCATTCGACTTTCATTGGATTTCTCATTTTTCACTTTTTGCATTTCTTTGGATATTTCATTGAAGCACACTTTGCATTTTGCATTCCTTTAGTTAGCTAGCCTCCAAAGGTACTAGCCCTAGATAGCCTTCTAGACCCCAATTCTGACATGGCCTTAGCTCTCCTGCCAACAAGCGTCCATAGCCCCGACGGAGTTGCCACAGTATTTCCCTTTTACAGGCAAGTAGGTAGAACATCATACAAAGGATGAGTACCTGCTCCCTTAGCCACTAGCTAATTTCAAGGATGGCAACACTTGATTCGAGTCTAAGGGATACACTTTCGGTGACATAAGCCTACCTAACTGCACTCAATCATCCTGGGTGCAAGACGAAAAAGATCAGCAGGTTTATAAACAAAGCCACATACTATAGAGCCGAGACACCAGGGGAAAACAGGGAGGTCATCCAATCAAAGAGGTCACAGAGGGGAAAGTCCTCAGGTTGATCAGTCAAGTCCAAGTCAAGGGATCGAAGTCAAGGGATATCATAGCAGATGGATGAGACAGATAATGTGGGGAAGGCTAAGCACGAAACCAAGAGCGAGGGAACTGATATACATATTACATAGAATTAACCCAAAACAAAGCATGCATATGAAACTATAGCTAGTGCACCTATATCACTCTAAGTACATCATTATCACCCATGTACTATAAGTATAACATACTTAGAATACCAATAGAAACCATGAAATCCATAAGACACGCCTGCCATATACTTGCTTTGAGATGCAACTATAAACTGAAATCCACCTGTGTTGGCACTACTACCTCTAAATGGCAAGGAAAGATAAGATCCAAGGGAGGTCATCAAGCGAGCTCAGAGTGACAAAGGTGGCCCCTCTGTTGCTGCCCCTGAACAATCCAACTTCTCATATGATGATATAGATCATCTACCACTGATTTCCTCTGATGAATATTGCCTCTAGAGTAAGGACTAGGCTCATGACACTCATCTGGTCTACAAAAATAAGTAGTAGCACCCAACTACTAAAAATGTGATAACAGGTCCTATAGTGTTTTTGCCACTGACATCGCTCCTAAAGAGGACACAGATGAATTTTGGGTGATGAACCTCAACAAGTCCAAGGGCCAATCAGTTGAAGAGAAGCTTACTCGTGAAAAAAAAGATTGAAAGGTTAAAGGTGATGAACCTCAACAAGGCCAAGGGCCAATCGGTTGAAGAGAAGCTTACTCATGAAAAAAAAGATTGAAAGGTTAAAGGATACAGTATAGTTGGTCACGGAGGATTCAAATGCATTATTCTTACTCAACAAGGCCAAGGGCCAATCGGTTGGTGAGAAGCTTACTCGTGAAAAAAAAAAGATTATTCTTGGTGATGAACCTCAACAAGGCCAAGGGCCAATCGGTTGAAGAGAAGCTTACTCGTGAAAAAAAAGATTGAAAGGTTATAAGGATACAGTATAGTTGGTCACAGAGGATTCAAATGCATTATTCTTAGACATGCTTCTCCAAGGGCAGGATAAACGAGCCGATGTGGAAGCAGTTTCAGTTTCTATTATTTATCCTTGCGAGGGCCTAGTAGAAAAGGAGAAAATGGAAATAGTTTCTAGAGCCTGTACGCATGATGATTTGGGAAACTATCAGGTTTTTTACGACAATAGGCAAATACAGAAGACTATGAATGATCTGGCCAAATTTCAGATTGACCTGAACAAACAAGTCTCACCAACAAAGCAACTAATGACGTAGTTTGACCTAAACAAGTTCATACAATGAAGAACCGGGATAAGAACAACAGCTGTAAATGGAAAGGATTTACTCCAAAGGAAAAGAAAGAGTCCAAGAGTTTTGTCCACAAATCCAACCAGCCTTGTGAAGATTTGATGACTAATGAAAACAAGGTGAAAAAGGATGAACAACCCCACCAGCAAAGCGTAAGACCGATAGACCCAAACAAAGCCCAGAGCAAATTCAACAAATTGATAGAGTCGGGTAGAAAACAATAAAAGGTGCTCAACCACTTGGTGCAGAAACAAGAAGAGACAAGATTTCAATCTAATAAGGAAGCGTGCCTGCAAAGTTTCAAGAAAGGTAACTGTTATCACCAAACTTGTAGGTACCCCTAGAGATAGATCCAAGATGGATGGCAGAAGGGAGGGGCAACCAAAGAGGTGCAACCAAGATAGCCTCGACTGCCAATGGATGGTTGTCACGCCAATCGAGGCCATCTTCACTTTATGTTATCCAGCCCAAGACAACAAAGGGGGAGATCTAGATCTACTCTCGACAGGAGAGATCAAACCAAAACACCAGATCAAATCAAGTATAGGTGAAGTACGTAAGGTGTATGGTAAACCCTAGATCTATGGATAAAGTCACAAGGTAAATGACAAGTTGGATCAAGGGGTTTAAACAGTGTAGATTTGGTCCAACATGTTTAAGTGAGTGACTTATGAAGTTTATAGTGAGATCAAGGATTAGGGTACTAGTCAATTGTGAGAAAATCCACCACCTTGGGAACCGTGTCCAATGCAGGGTAGTTAAGGGTTGAATTGGGGCTAACTAGTACCAGAGACAAGCTTGATTATAAGATATGACAATGTCAAGGGGTTCAAGCAACCAAAACAAGGATCAAACCACAAGTTAACCCAACAATCTAGGAAAGTTGAATGAGCTTGGAGAAAGATCAGTGCCTTGGGAATTGGGACAAATGGAGTCAAGAAGAGGTTAACTTGTAGATCATGACCCCTATGACATAAGACAAGTGGGCTACTAAAGGTATGATGATTGGATTTTTCTAGATCTAATAGTTCATGATGTGACCCAAGTGGACAACAATCCCTTAAAACAAGGAATGCTACCCCCAAGGCAAGATTTCACAAAATGACATACTAGACATACGTTTCAATGTATGCGTATTCCAAATCCACTGAAATCTCAACTACCCACGTCCTACAAGTGGACAAACTCAAATCCCCAAGCAGTGCGACCTTGCCCAAGGAGGGCCAAAAGCATGATAAATGGGATCAAGTCAAGTCCAATGGCCACTAAAATATAGATCCAAGTAGTTTATGCAAGTATCAATGTGGTTCTAGAAAATCAAGGCAATCTTGTGGCTAAATCTCAGTAGATCTGAGATTGAAGATATCACCAAGTGGTCCAAATGGGGTTTGTTACCAACTTTTTGTACCATAGTTGGATTTTCTAGAGAGCCGCCATTTGACAAACATGATGAATGTTTGTTTCCAGTTTATCAGATGATCCAGCATTTTGTAGCTAGCCAGTTGTGGTTAGCTTGTTTTGTTTTTTGAGTCGACATGACCATGGCCCCATGGGGGTTTGTAATAAAAGTGTGCTAGTAGGATCTGAGTGCCTCGGTTTCTCATGACTGGATTAAGCAACTAGGGTATTCCAAGGAGTTTTTTCCCTTGTCAATTATACTTTGCTTAAGGCGAGGTATAATCGATGAGGTTTTCTCCCGCTCCTCCAAAGCTGGAATGCCCGATTTTGAAAATTTGGCCATGGGGGGTTATTAGAGGCCAACTAATGTATATAAGCCTACTAGACACTGTTAAAATAGGTGTCGGTCATGTCCTAGGTCCATAGAACCCTCAGAAAAAATTTCGAAAAAATTTTACCGGGTCCGTCGAAATTTGGGTTTTAATTATTTTTTAAAATTTAATAAATTTCTCTATAGTTTAAATAGAGAAATAATTATTTGTAATATGTCAGTCATCCGGGGTCCGAATTCAGTGATTGATGGCTCGTTTGATAAGCCAAAAATCACACATGACCTATGGAGCAGCTAATCCCAACTTTCGGATGTCCATTCAGCCCCGTAATTAATATTTCCTCTGAAAAGTCATTTACAGAGAAATTATTAATTAAAATAATAAAATTGATTATTTTGGAGATAATCCAAATCTCTCCAAAATTAATCAATTTGATTAAAATAAAAGGCTAAATGACATGGCAATGAGCATTTAGGAAGATTCCAATTACCTCCAAGCCTATCCAGCCATCCATCCAGTCACTAGAAGTTTATCCTTTCAAACAAATTCGCCCTCCTTCATGAAAAAATCGATTTAATGATGTGTCACTTGATGTATGGATTGGTGGCTTGCAATTAAAGCTTGAAGTAGGCGCCCTCATGACTCACCTTATACTAAAGCTTGGCTGCCTTCAAGAATTCGAGTTTGTACCTACCAATCTACATGTGTCTCCACTAAACTAATTCGCATCTCCCTCAAACCCTCACGTCAATCTCCATTGATTCGTGTTAATCCTTGTTGGAGTCTATGGATTGGTTGATTGAAATCACAAGTAGGCTTGGCTCTCATCTAAACTCGAGTTGGTACCTACCTTTGCCACTTGCCATCCCTTGAACTAGCTTGCAACCTACCACAACCCACTCGTATCTCCACATGGATCACGCCCTTCATACCCTATCTCGCACTTCATTGTTGTAGCATGCCTATTCGTTGGTTCTTCTTCCCAAAGTCGAGTCCTTGCCACCTCATGCCAATCTCACCAACCATGAACTCGACTTTGGCCATGTCTATCTCTCCAAGCCCTTGTTGATTGGATTCGACCTATATGCTCACCACCAATTCGAATTAGGGCTAGCTTGTGGTTTTTTCTATAAAGAGAGGCCCATTAGGGGTTATTATCTCATGGATTCTTTAAGCACCAAAACTCTGGAGAAATTTGTAATTTGTCTGAATATTTGAATAAAGTGAGACTTTGGAGGTCAAAGTGGAAGCTCTTGATGTGCCATGCTTCATCTTGTATGAGGTGATATCATGTTTTGTCTATATACTTTGGATTCTTAAGCATTTGATTTTATGATTTAGAGGGCTAACAATCTAGCACAAATATTATAGATCTATGCTTTTCTCTTAAGTGTGTGGCTTTTCAGGTATTATTCCGAGTGCAAGGGTTCTTGTTTGGTAATATCTTCATTCCACAAAGTTATCAAAGAGGTCTTGCTTTGAAAAGTTAAGAAACTAGGAGTTATTTGTGTTTTGTTCCATCAAACTTCTTCAACAAAATCCTTAAATATTGGTTACCTTGGCCCTAAAAGGCTCTCTCTTCAAGCCTTATCCTTTGCTCCTTGATCTCCTTTTTCCATTGCCTTGCTAAGCCGTCCTCTTATAGCCATTTTCATCTATCTCCTCCTTTCGTTCTTCTCCCTTAGTATCCCCTTCTCCTAGCTTTCCCCACCTTCTCTTTCTTCTTGCTTTTCATTCTCCTAAATCTCCACTTCTTCCATTTGTCCACTTCCCTCTCATCTCGTTTTCCTCCCTTCTTTTGCTCTCGTCTCTCTCTCTTTTGCCCCTCCATCCCTTTCGTCCATCCTTAAAAGTCCTAAAAAACCACAACAAACAACAAAACTTGTTAAATGTTAGCCTTAATTAGTAGTATTTTCTTTGAAAAAAGTTAGTATTTAGATCTTCATATTGCATTTGCATAGTTAGGATCTAGTCTTGTTGCATCTCATTGTTAATTTCATTTACATTTTAGGTCTCATTTTTGAGTTTGGACTTGCATTGTTTGTCAAGTTAATAGTTCATTTTATATCTTTGCATTTTTCATTACAAAAAGAAAAAACAAGCAAGTGTTACTAGTTAATGATTAAGTTTGTTGCTATTTTAGTGATCTTCATTTTCATGAACCTGGGAGCTGCCATTCATATACTTGAAGCCATCTAAACACATTGTTGACTGCCTTTTCAAAACATTTAGGACTGTCAAGAAACTTGTGGGCTGCCATCTAGCCTTTTGGAGAACTGTTATAACACATTGTTCACTGCTTTTCAAACACTTAGGACTGTCAAAAGGCTTGTTGACTGCCATCTATCTTGAACTTGACTGTCCCAAAGATTGTTGTTATTTGACGTTCTTTACACATTCAGTTGACTATCATAAAGTGTGTTTCTATTGGTTGCAAATTAAGATATCTACACGTTGACTGTCCTAAAAATTCACATGTATGGCTGCCACTTTAGTTGGTCAATTCAACATTTGCAAATAGTTCAAATTTCAAAATAATTTCATTTTGCATCACAAAAGAAATTTTGGTTTTATCATTTGCTTGGATGTAATTTGCAAATCTAGGACGATAGCTAGTGTCAATTTGTTATTTAATTTATTAATGCTAATGGGTATTGGAGCGATTATTTTGTCATAGACCTTTTTCAGGAAGTAGAAGTCAAGAAGCTTCAAAGCGAGAAACCATTAAAAAACACAAGAGGACAAAAGCAGAGATACATCTCCTTATCCTTTGTAAAAGCCATTAAGGGCTTCAATTTTTTGCAATTTTTATAAGTTATTCGTAGATAGCCATTAAAGACCTTTCAAGGATTTTCCCTTGAGGCACTTGTAAATGATTAATAAAACTTATAGTGGAGAGGTCCTCCATCTTTGGTCTTCTTCCCCATTTGGGGAAGAGTGTTGGGTCTTGTGGGTTGATTTAGCTTAGATTTATGATTCCATGCTCTTAGATTAGTATTTTGCTTCAATAAGTCATTTAAATTTATCTTCCATATCTACTTACCCCCATGCTCTCCCGAGTAGGGTCTTTGACCTGAAAGAGATTCTTGGGTAGTTTAGTTTTATTTCTTGCATTTATTATCATCGTGTATCTCTTCCAAAGCCTTCGACCGGAAGTAGTATCCTTGAGATTTTCTCTCAAGGGCAGGACCACATAATTTGTGGTTACTCTTCCTTCCCCGTCGGTTTCCTTGGCAGAGCTTTCAGCTAGCTGGAAGTTCTCAAGTGCAGGCGGTTCTAGTGGTTGATCTTGTTCGGAGATCAATCCCACCTGGGAGATTAAAGTTTGTATGGTAGAACACTAGATTTGCTCATTTTCATTTTATCTTGCAAATAATATTGTTAGTAGTAATTCATATCCTACTGATCATCTTATTGTTTAAATCTATTTTCAATCTAAGATATACTGCTACTACAATTTATCTGCTTCTTAAAACGAACCAAAGTCTCTTGAACTTGGCCAAATCCAAGTCAAGAGCACCCTCTATCGAAGGGCATTTTAGTTTTGCATTCCCCTGCATTAGGCATTGTTAGATTAGCAAGTCTCTTGAACTGTGGTCATAAGACCAAGTCAAGAGCGCTCTCTGTCGGAGAGTTGAACAAGGTTTTTTTTATAATAATAAAATTTTCCACTCATACACCCTTTAATTAATTTACCTTGGTCTCTGTCCTACACCCGTATGCTCTGCCAACCGGAAACGGTTGGGCTAGTACTCAGAAAGGTGGAAGACTTGTTATTCTACAAGCGAAAATCTAATTAAAATTTTCACCCCCATAACCAACCAATCCGGAGTTGATCGATAAGATAATTTCAGTGGGTAATCTCTTAGTGAGGGCGTCGGGATTCCATGTTCAGCCTCTAGTTTGCTGGCTTGCATTGCGCGGCCTGGCTAGAGCACTGGGTGGCCCGACAGGTCCTTGAACGGAGGCACTTGACATTGTCTTTTCCGGACTTTCTTTGAATACCCTTGGTTTTAGCCCTAATAATCAAGACAATTAAAACTTTGAATTTACCAAGATAAGCTGCACAACGTTCTCACAAACTTTCCATTTCAAGCACTTGTGTCAAGTTTACAATCACTTTTATTTTCTGACTCCATAAGGCACTGGTCCTTCATCTTATATTTTGCTTGCTTAAGTATCAATATTGGAGTATTTGCTTATATTTCCGTGAAGTGATTTATTTATTGCCCAAGTGTATCTTTCATCTTGTATTTGCAACGTGGATTGCGCTATCTTGTCTTTATTTTAATTTTATATTGTCTATCATTTCAAAAAACTCCTAAATAACACCCATCCGCATCACTACATCAAAAACACTTAAATACACAAAGAGCCTTAGTGAAACTCTCTTTTAGGGACTACCCCCCTTGGCTTCGTTAGGAGTTTGCCTAAACGGAGGAGCTGGGATTCAGGTGACAGCACCTGGCTCATTGCTTGCCCCCAAGGCCACACCTCTCCCCACTTTCCAGTGAGGGAGACAGCTTTTAAAAGGTTTCTGCTGCTGGTGTGCAGTTTGGCGGACAACATCTTTGGTGCCGTTGCCGGGGACAAATCTTTTTGTTTCTAGACGACCTTAGTTTTTTCTAGTTTTTACCTTTTTGATAGATTCTCAATCTATCTGGCGACTCCACTGCCCTTTTTTCGTTTTTTGGTAGTTTTTTAGTTTAATCACTCTCAGAAATTAGACTTGAAACCACCTGGCGACTCCATTATCAATTAACACCTCAAGGTATTCGACTAGAAGAAACTCTGAAGGCTTGCTTAGTTTTATCCCAGAACCTGAAAAGGTTTATAGGAAAAGACTGAACAAGCTAGCTTCTCGTAAAATCCTTGAAGAACTTAGGTGTCAGTCTATTTCTGACATCCATAGTCTTTTTCAAGAAAATAGCTTAGAAAATTTTGAAAATTTTGAAAACAGTAATAATTGTTTTTCCGATACAATGGGTGATTTTTTCGCTCCCCTCAACATTGCTCAGATAGCAGGTCAACCACATGATCTTCCAGATAAGGCCATCGACAAACTTCCCACCTTTACTGACACTGATGCTATTACTGCTGCACATCACCTCACTGCTTTCTCAAGAATAAAAAGTGGATATGTCAGAGAGCCTGCTCATAGGCATGAAGATGTGTACATGAAGTTGTTTGCCTTATCCTTAGATGGAGATGCTGGTGACTGGTTCATCGGCTCGCCAGCCAACTCCTTTGCCACCTTGGCTGAGTTTTCAACTGCTTTCACCAACAAGTATGGTGAGAAAAAAGAGCCCCGTCATCAACTTGCTGCTCTAACAAACAACAAAAGAAGTGAGATTTCAACAAGAAGTTCACCGATCTATACAATGCAATCCCTACAGATTACAAGCCAACTCCACATACTATACTGGTTTATTACATTGAAGCTTTAAGTGGAGATATGCAATATCAACTTAGGGATAAAGAACCTGCTACTTTGTTAGAAGCACAGACAATGGCAACTAAGATCGATAAGAACATGCAGTCCTCTGGAAAGTCAAACTTACCTGGTTATTCTAGAGCTCAAACTCCTTTAAAAACAGCTGAGCCTAAAGACAAAGATCCTCTAGCCGCTTTGAAAGAATCATACGAGAAAAAGATGATGGATATGTGTGAGAGGATGGAAAGAGCTGAACAAAAACATGTAGTCCAAATGAAGGAAGTTCAAAACAAGATAATAAACATGGAAAGGGCACATGTCCAACGAGTTCATCAAATTCAACAAACTCAACCAGTTCAGAGAAATTACCCTCCCAAAAATAACTGACAAAAGAAAGCTCCCGAAAATGAAAAGAGGCCTCCAACTCAGATAGAGGCTGCTAACACAAATGAGGTGTACATCCCATTTTGTAGAGCTTGCAAGGATTTCCATGAGGAATTCGCTTGCTACTTTGCAAACTATGTACAAGAGCATGGTTATCCTGAAGGGGAGGGTGCCAGTAATCCAACATCAAGCGAGCCTGAATACATAAATGCTGTAGGAGATATCCGAAATGTTCCCAGAGAAAATTGGAAACCGGCTGATAATGAACCAGACAATATGACAAAAAACTTTGGAGGAAGACCATCCAATGAACAACTCCACAATATGCAGAGATTTAAAGGGGTCGGATACCAAAGAAGATCAAATCCTGCACCTGCTATACAACCTCCCAAGGTAATTATTCCAAGTGATTCAGCTGATTCTAGTAAATTAAATTTTGATTGGAATAACTGGTTCAATACTACTAAGGTACCTATACCTATAAATGAACTCTACAAGATTCCTGGTCAAAAGGAAAAGTTGTTGAAAACATTAGAAGCACCTATTCCTACATGTATTACAAATCCTAGTCCTCCTACTCCTGCATGTACTACCAAACCTACTCCTCCTACTCCTCTCACTCCTCAGATTCCTAAGAAGGTCACTTTTTCGGATAATGTGGAAGAACCTTCAACCAACTGTGAATCAACTTATGAGGACCCTCCTATAATCCTGCATACTAGGGATACAAGAAGAGAAGCTCACCCTCCTTTCTACATATCATTGATGATAGGTGACCTTCTTCTACACAATTGTATGCTCGATTCGGGATCCGGTGCAAGCTTAATGACCAAAAGGGTTATGCAACAGCTCAACCTAAGAACCACCAGGCCCTACCAGAATGTATGTGCCATGGATTCCAGACCCGTTAAGGTTGAAGGGATGATAGAGAAAGTTCCTGTTAGATTGGCCAAGTACCCGGACATCCATATTACCATGGATATCCTTGTCATAGATGTACCAGATAGGTGGGGCATGCTACTCTCTAGAAAGTGGGGTGCAACCTTGGGTGGTTCCATACAGTTGGATTGGTCTTATGCAACAGTTCCTGCGTCTGAGGACTCACTTGTAAAATTACACACTGAAAAGGAAAGGAGATACCATGTGGAAAACCCGGATAGACCATCAAATGAGTTTGTCTGCCATGTCGGTGAGATAGGAGATATTCAAATCAACTCCACCTTTTTAGATCCAATCCAGGAAGATATAAAAAATGAAGAAACAAGTAAGCTGTGGAAAATGAATTTTGACGGAGCATGTTCTAGAGCAGGAAAGGGTGCTGGGGTTGTCATCACTTCTCCAGAGGGTAAGATTTTCAACTTCGCTTTTAGACTAGAGTTTGAAGCAACGAATAATGTGGCAGAGTATGAGGCACTTCTACTAGGCATAGAGATTGCCGAGGACATGGGAATCAAACTGCTAACTATAAAAGGGGACTCAGATCTAATTGTCCAACAGATTAAGGGTCAATTCGCATGTAAATGCCAGAGACTTAAGAAATACCGAAATGCAATATGGGATACAATGGAATTCTTTGATGCCCTTAATATAGAAGCAGTCCCTCGAGACCAGAATAGTGTCGCGGATAAACTTGCAGTTTCAGCGTCAACACTTCAACCTTTGAATGAAATGTTGGAAGGACATTGCCCCTTGGAAATAAACTTTAGACCTTCCATTCCTGATAATATAGAACATTGGCAAGTTTTCAGAGATGATGAACAAATACTCAAGTTCATAAACAACATTGATGAGTTCTTGAATTACAAACCAAATGATCAGGAGGAAGGTAAAGTTTATCAGGATGAGGGTAACCGCTCAAACCCTGTTCCACGAGGTTTTGTGGCTTTGGAACATGTTTTTGACAGACAGGATAGGAAAAAGAGTAATGTGGACCAGATGAAACCAGGTGAGTACATTGAAATTAACATTGGAACGGAAAAGGAACCAAAAATACTTAAGATTGGAAAAGGTATCCCTGATGAAGAAAGAAATGCCCTTATTAACTTATTAAGAGAATTTAGGGACATATTTGCTTTCACATATGATGAGCTTAAGGCATATAGGGAGGATGTTTTCCAACACACCATTCCCTTAAAACCGGAATGTCAAAAGGGTAAACCTTTCCGGCAAAAGCTGAGACAGATAAATCCTAAACTAGCTCCTATTGTAAAACAGAAATTAGAAAAAATGTTAGCAGCAGGCATCATAGCACCCACTCGACATACTTCATGGTGTTCAAATTTGGTGGTGGTCAGAAAAAAGAATGGCGGCTTAAGAATATGTATAGACTTTCGAAATCTGAACATGGCATGCCAAAAAGACAACTACCCCCTTCCAAATATGGAGACCCTCTTCCAACGGGTCACTGGGTCTGGCATGATGTCAATGTTGGATGGATTTTCAGGTTACAATCAGGTAGTCATCAAGGAAGAAGATAGACACAAAACTGCTTT
This sequence comes from Larix kaempferi, assembly GCA_027924585.1. NCBI lineage: Eukaryota > Viridiplantae > Streptophyta > Pinopsida > Pinales > Pinaceae > Larix > Larix kaempferi. The sequence continues at coordinate 5,932,695 of BSBM01000339.1, forward strand.
CACAACCCCTTGGGGAACTTTCGAATATCTAAGAATGCCTTTTGGCCTTACCAATGCTGGGGCCACTTTTCAAAGAGCCATGGACTATGCCTTCAAAGAATTGGTGGGGAAAATCATTGAAATCTATCAGGATGATTTGACCGTATTTTCTAAAGAAAGATCTAGTCATGTTGGCCACCTTAGGAAGGTATTTGAAAGATGTAGGGAGTATGGGATTTCTTTAAATCCGGTGAAATCAGTCTTTGGCATCGAAGAAGGCAAACTTTTGGGTCACATTGTTAACAAAGACAGGGTCAAGGTTGATCCCGAAAGAGTAGAAGCTATCCAGAAAATTCCCCTTCCTAGAAATGTCAAAGGTCTCCAATCCTTTAATGGCCATATCAACTTCATAAGGAGATTCATACCAAATTTAGCCGAGATAATAAAACCCATGCAACGGTTGTTAAAAAAGGATGCTAAATTTGTCTGGGATAATGAAGGGAAGGAAGCCTTTGCAACTATCAAAGATGCTATTTCTAAATCACCTGTGTTAGTCAGCCCTGATTATACTAAAGAGTTCATGCTATTCTCTTTTGCCTCAGAGGACACAATAGCTGGGGTATTGCTCCAGAAGAATTCTGAAGGGTTTGAACAACCTATTGCCTTCATGAGTAGAGCCCTCCAAAACTCTGAGTTAAAATATACTACCATGGAAAAGCAGGCCTATGCCTTGGTGAAGTCTCTAAAACACTTTAGGACATACATTGGTTATTCGAGAGTCATAGGATATGTGCCCCATGCCGCTGTAAAAGACATCCTATCCCAACAGGATTGCTTAGGAACAAGAGGCACATGGGTGTCCAAAATCCAGGAGTATGATGTTGAAATTCGGCCCACTAAACTGATAAAGGGGCAGGGCCTGGCTAAGATGTTAACTCAGAAAAACGAAGAGGCCATTGACATGTGTTGTGCAAGCCTTTCATCTCATCCTCGTATGACACCAGCTTTACAGGACCTAGATAATCATTGGTACTCCGACATTATATACTTTCTGCTACACCTGGATGTCCCAGATCATCTCAAGGGACATAAAAGAAGAGCTCTTAGGTTAAAAACTGCCAGGTATTGCCTCACTCAAGAGGGTTTGGGTTGGAGGAACCTTGATGGTGTGATACTTAGATGTGTGCACGAGCAGGATTCCAAAAAGATCTTGACTGAATTCCATTCCGGGTTTTGTGGGGGCCACTATGCAGCAAACACAACTGCTCATAAAATTCTAAGAGCAGGTTACTATTGGCCAACTATTTTCGCTGATACTTACAAGTATGTCAAGTATTGCCAGGAATGTCAACTTTTCACGGGAAAGCCTAAATTGGTTGCTTTACCTCTTGCACCAGTAGTTGTCATTGCCCCTTTTCAACAATGGGGTCTCGACTTTATTGGCAAATTCCAGGATAACTCTAGCAATGGATTTTGCTGGATCCTCACTGCAACTAATTACTTCACTAAATGGGTGGAAGCTATTCCCACCAAAACAGCCACTGAAAAAGTAATCATGGATTTCATCGAGGATAGGATCATCACCCGATTTGGCACTCCCCTAAAGATAACAACAGATAATGCTAAGGCTTTCAGTTCGGCAGATATGAATGATTTTTGCTTCAAGTATGGCATTGTTTTATCACACTCTTCTGATTATTATCCCCAGGGCAATGGACTTGCAGAGTCCTCAAACAAAAATTTGATGACCATCCTTAAGAAAACTGTGGGGGATAACAAGAGGTCTTGGGATAGCAAAATCAAGTATGCATTGTGGACAGATAGGATCACTAAGAAGAATGCCACTGGAAAGACTCCTTTTGAACTTGTTTATGGCATCACAGCAGCTTTGCCTTTCAACATGCAAATACCCATTTACAAAATGTTGACTGATTATGGTACCGAAAGACTAGAGTTAGATGACAGGGCAAACCAAATCATTGAACTCGATGAAAGCAGAAGGACATCATTGGACAAAATGTTAAGACATCAGGAAAGCATGAAGACCACTTTTGATAAGTCAGCCAAGCCTAGAGATTTCCAAGTAGGTGACACTATTCTTTTGTGGGACAAGAGAGGAGAAAAGCCAAGGAAGCATGGAAAATTTGACAGCCTTTGGAAAGGTCCTTTTATCATACGTTGTCAAGCCGGAACACATTCCTTCTTTCTGAATACCATGGATGGAGAGATGATACCATTGCCCAGAAACGGGCAACACCTGAAACCATTTTATCGGAACAACATTCAAGATGACCAGGGGGTCATCTCAGGAGATTCCTAAACCTTATCTTTTTCAAATTATGCAAATTTTTGTGCCATATTGATGTATCATAGTTTCATATGTTAGTTTTTGTATCATATTTCATATATATGCTGAAAAAGAAAAGATTTTATTTTTCATATGCTTTTGAAAAAAGAAAAGAAGAAATGTTATGTTGGTATTTCATTTTGGTATTGTTTATGGAGATGTTTTACTAAGACATTTCCGTTTCTGTGCAGGAAACTGACATTCTGGGGTTCTCGAATACTCTTTTTGAACCATAGATCAAACGAGCATCCGTCCCACAGTTGGAGCCAGATGTTACCAACTTTTTGTACCATAGTTGGATTTTCTGGAGAGCCGCCATTTGACAAACATGATGAATGTTTGTTTCCAGTGTATCAGATGATCCAGCATTTTGTAGCTAGCCAGTTGTGGTTAGCTTGTTTTGTTTTTTGAGTCGACATGACCATGGCCCCATGGGGGTTTGTAATAAAAGTGTGCTAGTAGGATCTGAGTGCCTCGGTTTCTCATGACTGGATTAAGCAACTAGGGTATTCCAAGGAGTTTTTTCCCTTGTCAATTATACTTTGCTTAAGGCGAGGTATAATCGATGAGGTTTTCTCCTGCTCCTCCAAAGCTGGAATGCCCGATTTTGAAAATTTGGCCATGGGGGGTTATTAGAGGCCAACTAATGTATATAAGCCTACTAGACACTGTTAAAATAGGTGTCGGTCATGTCCTAGGTCCATAGAACCCTCAGAAAAAATTTCGAAAAAATTTTACCGGGTCCGTCGAAATTTGGGTTTTAATTATTTTTTAAAATTTAATAAATTTCTCTATAGTTTAAATAGAGAAATAATTATTTGTAATATGTCAGTCATCCGGGGTCCGAATTCAGTGATTGATGGCTCGTTTGATAAGCCAAAAATCACACATGACCTATGGAGCAGCTAATACCAACTTTCGGATGTCCATTCAGCCCCGTAATTAATATTTTCTCTGAAAAGTCATTTACAGAGAAATTATTAATTAAAATAATAAAATTGATTATTTTGGAGATAATCCAAATCTCTCCAAAATTAATCAATTTGATTAAAATAAAAGGCTAAATGACATGGCAATGAGCATTTAGGAAGATTCCAATCAACTCCAAGCCTATCCAGCCATCCATCCAGTCACTAGAAGTTTATCCTTTCAAACAAATTCGCCCTCCTTCATGAAAAAATCGATTTAATGATGTGTCACTTGATGTATGGATTGGTGGCTTGCAATTAAAGCTTGAAGTAGGCGCCCTCATGACTCACCTTATACTAAAGCTTGGCTGCCTTCATGAATTCGAGTTTGTACCTACCAATCTACATGTGTCTCCACTAAACTAATTCGCATCTCCCTCAAACCCTCACGTCAATCTCCATTGATTCGTGTTAATCCTTGTTGGAGTTTATGGATTGGTTGATTGAAATCACAAGTAGGCTTGGCTCTCATCTAAACTCGAGTTGGTACCTACCTTTGCCACTTGCCATCCCTTGAACTAGCTTGCAACCTACCACAACCCACTCGTATCTCCACATGGATCACGCCCTTCATACCCTAGCTCGCACTTCATTGTTGTAGCATGCCTATTCGTTGGTTCTTCTTCCCAAAGTCGAGTCCTTGCCACCTCATGCCAATCTCACCAACCATGAACTCGACTTTGGCCATGTCTATCTCTCCAAGCCCTTGTTGATTGGATTCGACCTACATGCTCACCACCAATTCGAATTAGGGCTAGCTTGTGGTTTTTTCTATAAAGAGAGGCCCATTAGGGGTTATTATCTCATGGATTCTTTAAGCACCAAAACTCTGGAGAAATTTGTAATTTGTCTGAATATTTGAATAAAGTGAGACTTTGGAGGTCAAAGTGGAAGCTCTTGATGTGCCATGCTTCATCTTGTATGAGGTGATATCATGTTTTGTCTATATACTTTGGATTCTTAAGCATTTGATTTTATGATTTAGAGGGCTAACAATCTAGCACAAATATTATAGATCTATGCTTTTCTCTTAAGTGTGTGGCTTTTCAGGTATTATTCCGAGTGCAAGGGTTCTTGTTTGGTAATATCTTCATTCCACAAAGTTATCAAAGAGGTCTTGCTTTGAAAAGTTAAGAAACTAGGAGTTATTTGTGTTTTGTTCCATCAAACTTCTTCAACAAAATCCTTAAATATTGGTTACCTTGGCCCTAAAAGGCTCTCTCTTCAAGCCTTATCCTTTGCTCCTTGATCTCCTTTTTCCATTGCCTTGCTAAGCCATCCTCTTATAGCCATTTTCATCTATCTCCTCCTTTCGTTCTTCTCCCTTAGTATCCCCTTCTCCTAGCTTTCCCCACCTTCTCTTTCTTCTTGCTTTTCATTCTCCTAAATCTCCACTTCTTCCATTTGTCCACTTCCCTCTCATCTCGTTTTCCTCCCTTCTTTTGCTCTCGTCTCTCTCTCTTTTGCCCCTCCATCCCTTTCGTCCATCCTTAAAAGTCCTAAAAAACCACAACAAACAACAAAACTTGTTAAATGTTAGCCTTAATTAGTAGTATTTTCTTTGAAAAAAGTTAGTATTTAGATCTTCATATTGCATTTGCATAGTTAGGATCTAGTCTTGTTGCATCTCATTGTTAATTTCATTTACATTTTAGGTCTCATTTTTGAGTTTGGACTTGCATTGTTTGTCAAGTTAATAGTTCATTTTATATCTTTGCATTTTTCATTACAAAAAGAAAAAACAAGCAAGTGTTACTAGTTAATGATTAAGTTTGTTGCTATTTTAGTGATCTTCATTTTCATGAACCTGGGAGCTGCCATTCATATACTCGAAGCCATCTAAACACATTGTTGACTGCCTTTTCAAAACATTTAGGACTGTCAAGAAACTTGTGGGCTGCCATCTAGCCTTTTGGAGAACTGTTATAAGACATTGTTGACTGCTTTTCAAACACTTAGGACTGTCGAAAGGCTTGTTGACTGCCATCTATCTTGAACTTGACTGTCCCAAAGATTGTTGTTATTTGACGTTCTTTACACATTCCGTTGACTATCATAAAGTGTGTTTCTATTGGTTGCAAATTAAGATATCTACACGTTGACTGTCCTAAAAATTCACATGTATGGCTGCCACTTTAGTTGGTCAATTCAACATTTGCGAATAGTTCAAATTTCAAAATAATTTCATTTTGCATCACAAAAGAAATTTTTGTTATATCATTTGCTTGGATGTAATTTGCAAATCTAGGACGATAGCTAGTGTCAATTTGTTATTTAATTTATTAATGCTAATGGGTATTGGAGCGATTATTTTGTCATAGACCTTTTTCAGGAAGTAGAAGTCAAGAAGCTTCAAAGCGAGAAACCATTAAAAAACACAAGAGGACAAAAGCAGAGATACATCTCCTTGTCCTTTGTAAAAGCCATTAAGGGCTTCAATTTTTTGCAATTTTTATAAGTTATTCGTAGATAGCCATTAAAGACCTTTCAAGGATTTTCCCTTGAGGCACTTGTAAAGGATTAGTAAAACTTATAGTGGAGAGGTCCTCCATCTTTGGTCTTCTTCCCCATTTGGGGAAGAGTGTTGGGTCTTGTGGGTTGATTTAGCTTAGATTTATGATTCCATGCTCTTAGATTAGTATTTTGCTTCAATAAGTCATTTAAATTTATCTTCCATATCTACTTACCCCCATGCTCTCCCGAGTAGGGTCTTTGACCTGAAAGCGATTCTTGGGTAGTTTAGATTTCTTTCTTGCATTTAGTATCATCGTATATCTCTTCCAAAGCCTTCGACCGGAAGTAGTATCCTTGAGATTTTCTCTCAAGGGCAGGACCACATAATTTGTGGTTACTCTTCCTTCCCCGTCGGTTTCCTTGGCAGAGCTTTCAGCTAGCTGGAAGTTCTCAAGTGCGGGCGGTTCTAGTGGTTGATCTTGTTCGGAGATCAATTCCACCTGGTAGATTAAAGTTTGTATGGTAGAACATTAGATTTGTTCATTTTCATTTTATCTTGCAAATAATATTGTTAGTAGTAATTCATATCCTGCTGATCATCTTATTGTTTAAATCTATTTTCAATCTGAGATATACTGCTACTACAATTTATCTGCTTCTTAAAACGAACCAAAGTCTCTTGAACTTGGCCAAATCCAAGTCAAGAGCACCCTCTATCGGAGGGCATTTTAGTTTTGCATTCCCCTGCATTAGGCATTGTTAAATTAGCAAGTCTCTTGAACTGTGGTCATAAGACCAAGTCAAGAGCGCTCTCTGTCGGAGAGTTGAACAAGGTTTTTTTTATAATAATAAAATTTTCCACTCATACACCCTTTAATTAATTTACCTTGCTCTCTGTCCTACACCCGTATGCTCTGCCAACCGGAAACGGTTGGGCTAGTACTCAGAAAGGTGGAAAACTTGTTAATCTACAAGCGAAAATCTAATTAAAATTTTCACCCCCATAACCAACCAATCCTGAGTTGATCGATAAGATAATTTCAGTGGGTAATCTCTTAGTGAGGGCGTCGGGATTCCATGTTCAGCCTCTAGTTTGTTGGCTTGCATTGCGCGGCCTGGCTAGAGCACTGGGTGGCCCGACAGGTCCTTGAACGAAGGCACTTGACATTGTCTTTTCCGGACTTTCTTTGAATACCCTTGGTTTTAGCCCTAATAATCAAGACAATTAAAACTTTGAATTTACCAAGATAAGCTGCACAACGTTCTCACAAACTTTCCATTTCATGCACTTGTGTCAAGTTTACAATCACTTTTATTTTCTGACTCCATAAGGCACTGGTCCTTCATCTTATATTTTGCTTGCTTAAGTATCAATATTGGAGTATTTGCTTATATTTCCGTGAAGTGATTTATCTATTGCCCAAGTGTATCTTTCATCTTGTATTTGCAACGTGGATTGCGCTATCTTGTCTTTATTTTAATTTTATATTGTCTATCATTTCAAAAAACTTCTAAATAACACCCATCTGCATCACTACATCAAAAACACTTAAATACACAAAGAGCCTTAGTGAAACTCTCTTTTAGGGACTACCCCCCTTGGCTTCGTTAGGAGTTTGCCTAAACGGAGGAGCTGGGATTCAGGTGACAGCACCTGGCTCATTGCTTGCCCCCAAGGCCACACCTCTCCCCACTTTCCAGTGAGGGAGACAGCTTTTAAAAGGTTTCTGCTGCTGTTGTGCAGTTTGGCGGACAACAGGGTTCAACCCTTAAAATGAGGAATAGGGCCCACAAGGTAGAAATCACTAAAGTGACAGTCTAAGGGTAGGTTATTGGATGTGTAGATTGCATATCAAGTGAAATCTCAACTACCCACGTACTAGATCTAGGTTAACTCACCCAAACCAAGGAGTGCGACCTCACTTGGAGAGGCTAAGTTGCCTTGGGAAGGGGGTCAAATGGAGGCCAATCCTCACCCAACTATAGATCCAGGTTGTCGTGGATACTATAGAGGTGGGTTTTAAATGTCTTACCCAAGAAGCCACTAGATCTTTGTAGATCTGAGAAAATGTAAAAATGGGGGTTTTAATTAATTAGGGTTTGAAGTAACTTAGACAAATGGATATATAATGGAAAGAGAAATTACCTTGAGATCATACCTGAGTGATGAAGAGAGATGCCTTGTTGTTGAGGAAGACTCCCGCAGAGATCAAATGAGAGATTGTTGAATTTGCTTGCCGAAATGATGGCCTAGCCCACAAGTGCGACCTCCTCTACCTATCAATCCAGGGAAAGCGATTTCAATCAGAAAGGTCAAGTATGGAGGAAATACAAGTGAAATGCAAAAGTAACATGAAATAGAAGGTCCTAGGATAGTAATACTCCCTGTTACCGACGAAGAAACCCAAAGAAGAAGTAGGGAGGGTCCTCCCCTACCAATACGTCCTCCTTGAATGAATTCGACCTCAACCTGTAGATGCAAAAATGGTACAAAAATATGGCAAGACAATATCTCCAATAACCCAGCGCAAAGGAAGAATCAACGAATGAACTCCAAAAGCATTCACCACAACACTGGAGATAGATGCAATAATAATTTTCTATTCCAATAATCCAGAGCCAAGAGTCCCTTTACAATGAGAAGCTCTCTCCTTTAAATAGGAGGGAGAGAGTCGACAATCTAACCACTTTTTGAATGAGTGGCTAAGATTAAAAGATCAAAAGATCTAATCAATGGTTGAGATGAGCTCAACAATAAAATACATGGATCACTAATAAAGTATAACAATAAGTGGACAAAATCGCCCTAGGAGAGGGGATCCCACCAAATCACGATGACAAAATATAACAACTAGCTCATGGTGGGTCCAAGGGGTAATTTTAGACACCCTTGGTCAATTCCCATAGCACAATAATAATAAAATAGTCATCAAAGTACCAAATCGTGCCTCTATGGACAAATCGTGTCTCTATGGACAAATCGTGAGCCTTAAGAGGCTCCAAAAATCACCAGAAAGTGCCATAAGTGATGGATGTGGGTCCTGATGAAGCTGAAACTGCTGGAGAAGGTGCGGAAGACATCCCACTCATCATCACTGCTCATCCCATGCCAAAACTTTGCCTCAGTTGCCCAAATCGAATTCCTCTGTAGCCATTTCTACCAATTCTGAACTGCCTCGGGAAGCGTGAAACTGCCCAAACTGCCTCCTGGAGTGCCTGCACTGTCAAGGTGAGGGAACCAATGTGTCTAGGAGGGGGGTAATATGGTAAAATCAAGTGGCTAGACCACCTACTCCATGCACAGCTCCCTAGGTGAACCAAATAAAATCCATCTCTGCTCTAACAAGGTCTCCGACAGAGCGAAACTGCACTAGGATAGCCTACTGAAGCTCAATCATCACTGTAACTGCCTGGAACTGAAAGTAGACTGTCTCATTGGACTTAGAAAGTCCAAATCTATCCAAGAAGTGTACTCATACACCATATGGATCTCTACATGATCATATAATATATATCCAATATGCCCGAACAGGTGAAATAATAATAATTTGTAAATAATCAGGTAATGCTAAAAACCATAAATCATCATCATAACCCTGCATCTGATGCATAGAACCATCATGTACATGTACATAGACCATATATCATCTGTCTGTAATCATCATAAGGTCTAATCATCTCATGTCCTGTGGTTGACCTTGGTCAAACTAGGTTTGACCAAGTCAACATGACCAAATATAACTCAGACTATCATCAGAAGCTGCTGCAAAGTGTCAAAGGTTAATCCATGCTCTACAATTCATTGAAATAGCAATTATAACAAAAAGTAATCATTACTGGGGATCTACCAACAAATATATGTCATTAATTATTATTATGACTCGGACTAGACTTTCAAGACCATATTCACTTCATAGTTGTGATCAATTTGCTAGTGAAGGGTGAAGGCTCAAAATAAATTGGCTAGGCCAAAGGATGACTTACTGACTCAACATTGTGACACTTTGGATATGGGAAAGGGAATACACACCATAGCATATACTGAATGAGCAACAACACAAGGAATGGCGGTGTCTCACAAATGGATAAGTTGTTCAAAGAGTATTTATTCACCTTTAACAGATGCGCACAATCCATAATACAAATGAGGCCAGCAATCATTTTGATATAGCATTTGAGTTACATTGCTTTTTGGGCCTAAAGTTTCCATAGCCTTTGATCTATGTGTGTTTATAAACACATTGCATAGATTTACATTTATTTAGGCTTTTTGCTGCAGGTGTGTTTTTAAGGCACTTGTTTACCTGAGCACTTCTAGGTGTGTCACAGACAACTTGTTTACCTAGGTATTTACATTTCACAAAAGATATAACATTTTATTTCATAGCCATTTTCATTTGGCTTGCCTTTCATTCATGTGTGTTTAGAAACACATTTCATGAATGGCCTTTTCATACAAGATATAACATTTCATTTCTCATACTTTGTATTCATGGCAGCACTAAAAGTTTTAGGTTTAGCCAACACAACTTTAGTGACTAGGGGGATTTCTCAAGGAAATCCAACTCACCATAGGTAAGTTTTGTCACCAACTCAAAGCCGAGACACAATAAACAAGGAAGTTCATCCAACACAGAGGCTACAGTGGCGAAAAGTCCTCCATGCCACTAGTCAAGTAGTAAGTCAGGGTGATAAACTAAAAGGTAGGTAATGGATGGATGAAGACAATGAATAATGGAGCCAACACTAGCAAGCCAAGGTATGGTGGAATGATCACCTCTATTCTCCATAAGGAGGGTAAAACCAATGAATATGAATAGTGAACTTCTAAGTCTGAGTAGGGACAATATAATATATATAACAAGATCAACCAGGTCCACATATCTATATGATCGCCAGATCATGATACTAAATGCTAGGACATGCCATAAGAATGAATATAAAAGCAATGTAACCACAACACCATGATATACCTACTGAGTCATATACCTTAATGCTCATCCTCTAAACCATCATCTGTCCTCTGAAACTGCTACTGTAACTCGTGGCACTACTGACTGCTCATGTACAAATGGTATAATAGCTACATCGGTCATCTCTCTGAGTGTCCTGAGACTCAGTCATGGCATGGGGAATATATATTGTCCAAAATCTAATAGTGATCCAATATAGATGCTCATCTCAGCATCTCAATGCAAGGGAACTGGCTGAAAAAGTGTACTGGAATCAGAAAAATAATGTATGGTAGCCCGGCTACTATATATGTGATAACATCTGGCTCCGGCTGAGACAAGTGCTCTGCTGAAATGAGCGCTTGAAAACCTCAGAATCTCTAGACCTCGAACTCTGCTACTCGAATCCTCAATCCAGCACTCTACCATTCTACTTTCAACTTTTTATTTTATTTTGCACCTATTTCTGCATTCACAAACATCAAAATACCTCATGCAGCATGTATGGGAAAAATATAAAATCCAACTGAAATAAAATCTATTCTATGACAGAAATATAAATGCAGAAAGTAAATTTAGACTACTAACATAACTTGCAAAGTTTGAAATTTATTGTGCAGGAAAAGAAAAGAAATGACAGGTACTCAGTTAAACTAGGAGGTTCAAAAGAGCCTAGAAAAAGACAAACAAAAGGTGCCAGACTCAATGGCTGAAAAACTAACTACTGCCCAAGCAGGTTTATTCATACTCCTACCTACTCTACTCTAACTAGTCAACACAAATGTTAGGTAAAATCATAAATCCAGTGCAACCATTCATCAAACAGGTTAATGATTCTTCTTTGATTTTCATTAATGAAACAAGTCATGATTGGATTAGAGATTAGGGGATTTGATAACACGATCTTCCTGGCTTGTTCAAATATTGAAGAAGGGTTTGAATGGTGCAAAATGAAATCATGCCAAGGGAAAGACTGACTAATGCAAATATCCTCCATCCAAGAATTGATAGGATCATAAAATTCATGCAAGTTATTGCTTAAGATTGATGGAGGGAAAATATAAGGCTTGCAACTCAATTCTTTTTCACAAAACATAACTTCCTCATTTACTTCTCTTATATATTCAATTTGACTCTCCCTGGGACTAATGATCAAATAAAAACCAAGTGGGGACAAATTAAGGCTTAAAAGACAAAAAATCAAAGTCAGACCCACTTGATGCTCAAAAATGGAGAAAAGATGGAATTGATCTTTAAACACCTTTTCTAGGCACCAAAAATGATTGATAGCTTGACAACAAACATTATGTTTCCAAAGTGACTGAAAAGGGAAATGAAGTGTTTTTTCTCCAAACATCTGATCATGATTATACTTCCAATTGAAAATTTCAAAAACAAAAGATTCACTAGACCTCCAACTCCAAAAAGATTGAAAACGATGTGCAAGGAGGGTGGATGCATTTTCTCCTAGGTGGATAGAAAAATTTGGCCTTGGAATTTGACAAAAGGAAAGGACTTTTAAGGTAACATTATTTATTCTAGGAATGATAAACTTTAAATCAAGTCTAATATTTACAAACTAAGGACAAGATTCTAATTCTAAGAAATGGATGAAGCTATCTTGACTAAGGATGGAAAAATTTAAAGACTCATTATAAGAAGTGGAACAAAGATTAAAGCATCTAGTGTGATTCACTATTTCATCCTCATCTTGAGATTGACTTTCTATTGTTTCATCATTAAATTCAAATGAAGATAAGTGATCATTTTTATTTAATTTGTCAGGGAGAAAATTAACAAGTTCATTTTAAACATCCTGATTATTTGCACAATGATCAAGTGAAATCACCACTAAAGGATCTTAGTCAATGTCCCCACTTTCTTCTTCTTCTAAAAACTCATCCTCAGAAATTTCCTCAGGATCAGGACTAGGGCTACCTAAAAAGAAATTTGAAAACATACGATTTAGATTAGTGATTTGACTTTCGATTGACTCAAAAGTAGAAGACTTATCCTCAAAAGAAATTGGGCAGGAAGGGTCATCTTCGGATGTTGAAAAATCACTTGATATTTGATTGTTAAATGATTCAATAATAGGATCAGAAAGGGGGAGGTTTTGATCTTGGATTTGATTTGAAAGATACATATCATCGAATTCACTTCCCCATTCTTCTAAGAATTTATTTTCAAACATGTCATATCCGGAAATGCTATTGGGTTTCAAATTCGAAAGCCAGAGCCCAGCTCTTTCTTTGAAAGATGAAGCCAATAGTTTCATACACACATCCTCATGGGTTATGGATAACTCGTTAAGAACTTCCCTAAAGCTTTCAAGGTGCCCTTTAGCAGAGATTTCATAACTTCCATCGAAAATAGGCAACCTTTCACAGGCTTGATGAGGAATATGATGAGGATATCCAACAATTTTTTAGAAGTCAAAAACTTTTAAACGACCGAAAGTTCTAAGCCGCTCAGAAGCAGCCATGGATGGCAAATTTTATTTTTTAATTTAGCTAATTTTAATTTTTAATTTATATATATATATATATATATATATATATATATATTTTTGCAATATCAAGAACCTAAATACAAAATGATGCATCTCATCAGTTCTAGATAATGATAGGATCGATCACTAGTGGAGTCGCTTATGTGGAGTCGCCAGGTGAACCACACAGGTAATTCACCGAAATGAAATATGTCATAGGATGTAAATGAGCTCGCTCCTTAGCGGAGTCACGATTCGGAGTCGCCAGGTAGACTTTAAACTCTTCTACCAAGATGTATGTCGTTTAAAATGCAGGAGAGAGTAAGTGACAAATAATATGTCGAACCTAGGTAGGCTTTTGCCCTCCCCGGCAACGGCGCCAAAATGTTATCACCAAACTTGTAGGTGCCCCTAGAGATAGATCCAAGATGGATGGCAGAAGGGAGGGGCAACCAAAGAGGTGCAACCAAGATAGCCTCGACTCCCAATGGATGGTTGTCACATCAATCGAGGCAATCTTCACTTTATGTTATCTAGCCCAAGACAACAAAGGGGGAGACCCAGATCTACTCCCGATAGGAGAGATCAAACCAAAACACCAGATCAAATCAAGTATAGGTGAAGTACGTAAGGTGTATGGTAAACCCTAGATCTATGGATAAAGTCACAAGGTAAATGACAAGTTGGATCAAGGGGTTTAAACAGTGTAGATTTGGTCCAACATGTTTAAGTGAGTGACTTATGAAGTTTATAGTGAGATCAAGGATTAGGGTACTAGTCAATTGTGAGAAAATCCACTACCTTGGGAACCATGTCCAATGCAAGGTAGTTAAGGGTTGAATTGGGGCTAACCAGTACCAGAGACAAGCTTGATTATAAGATATGACAATGCCAAGGGGTTCAAGCAACCAAAACAAGGATCAAACCACAAGTTAACCCAACAATCTAGGAAAGTTGAATGAGCTTGGAGAAAGATCAGTGCCTTGGGAATTGGGACAAATGGAGTCAAGAAGAGGTTAACTTGTAGATCATGACCCCTATGACATAAGACAAGTGGGCTACTAAAGATATGATGGTTGGATTTTTCTAAATCTAATAGTTCATGATGTGACCCAAGTGGACAACAATCCCTTAAAACAAGGAATGCTACCCCCAAGGCAAGATTTCACAAAATGACATACTAGACATAGGTTTCAAGATATGCGTATTCCAAATCCACTGAAATCTCAACTACCCATGTCCTACAAGTGGAGAAACTCAAATCCCCAAGGAGTGCGACCTTGCCCAAGGAGGGCCAAAAGCATGATAAATGGGATCAAGTCAAGTCCAATGGCCACTAAAATATAGATCCAAGTAGTTTATGCAAGTATCAATGTGGATCTAGAAAATCAAGGCAATCTTGTGGCTAAATCTCAATAGATCTGAGATTGAAGAAATCACCAAGTGGTCCAAATTGGGTTCAACCCTTAAAATGAGGAATAGGGCCCACAAGGTAGAAATCACCAAAGTGACAGTCTAGGGGTAGGTTATTGGATGTGTAGATTGCAGATCAAGTGAAATCTCAACTACCCACGTACTAGATCTAGGTTAAGTCACCCAAACCAAGGAGTGCGACCTCGCTTGGAGAGGCTAAGTTGCCTTGGGAAGGGGGTCAAATGGAGGCCAATCCTCACCAAACTATAGATCCAGGTTTCCATGGATACTATAGGGTCAAATGGAGGCCAATCCTTACCCAAGAAGCCACTAGATCTTTGTAGATCTAAGAAAATGTAAAAATGGGGGTTTTAATTAATTAGGGTTTGAAGTAACTTAGACAAATGGATAGATCATGGAAAGAGAAATTACCTTGAGATCATACCTGAGTGATGAAGAGAGATGCCTTGTTGTTGAGGAAGACTCCCGCAAAGATCAAATGAGAGATTGTTGAATTTGCTTGCCGAAATGATGCCCTAGCCCACAAGTGCGACCTCCTCTACCTGTCAATCCAAGGAAAGCGATTTCAATCAGAAAGGTCAAGTATGGAGGAAATACAAGTGAAATGCAAAAGTAACATGAAATAGAAGGTCCTGGGACAGTAATACTTCCTATTACCGACGAAGAAACCCAAAGAAGAAGTAGGGAGGGTCCTCCCCTACCAATACGTCCTCCTTGAATGAATTCGGCCTGCACCTGTAGATGCAAAAATTGGTACAAAAATATGGCAAGACAATATCTCCAATAACCCAGTGCAAAGGAAGAATCAACGAACGAACTCCAAAAGCATTCACCACAACACTGGAGATAGATGCAATAATAATTTTCTATTCCAATAATCCAGAGCCAAGAGTCCCTTTACAATGAGAAGCTCTCTCCTTTAAATAGGAGGGAGAGAGTCCACAATCTAACCACTTTTTGAATGAGTGGCTAAGATTAAAATATCAAAAGATCTAATCAATGGTTGAGATGAGCTCAACAATAAAATACATGGATCACTACTAAAATATAACAATAAGTGGACAAAATCGCCCTAGGAGAGGGGATCCCACCAAATCATGATGACAAAATATAACAACTAGCTCATGGTGGGTCCAAGGGGTAATTTTAGACACCCTTGGTCAATCCCCGTAGCACAATAATAATAAAATAGTCATCAAAGTACCAAATCGTGCCTCTATGGACAAATCGTGAGCCTTAGGAGGCTCCAAAAATCACCAGAAAGTGCCTTAAGTGATGGATGTGGGTCCTGATGAAGCTGAAACTGTTGGAGAAGGTGCGGAAGACATCCCACTCATCATCACTGCTCATCCCATGCCAAAACTTTGCCTCAGTAGCCCAAATCGAATTCCTCTGTAGCCATTTCTACCAATTCTGAACTGCCTCGGGAAGCGTGAAACTGCCTAAACTGCCTCCTGGAGTGCCTACGCTGTCAAGGTGAGGGCACCAGTGTGTCTGGGAAGGGGGTAATATGGTAAAATCAAGTGGCTGGACCACCCCCTCCATGCACAGCACCCTAGGTGAACCAAATAAAATCCATCTCTGCTCTGACAGGGTCTCCGACAGAGCAAAACTGCACTAGGATAGCCTACTGAGGCTCAATCATCACTGTAACTGCCTGGAACTGAAAGTAGACTGTCTCATTGGACTCAGAAGGTCGAAATCTATCCAATATGTGTACTCATACACCATATGGATCTCTGCATGATCATATAATATATCCAATATGCCCAAACAGGTGAAATAATAATAATCTGTAAATAATCAAGTAATGCTAAAAACCATAAATCATCATTATAACCCTGCATCCGATGCATAGAACCATCATGTACATGTACATAGACCATATATCATCTGTCTGTAATCATCATAAGGTCTAATCATCTCATGTTCTGTGGTTGACCTTGGTAAAACTAGGTTTGACCAAGTCAACATGACCAAATATAACTCAGACTATCATCAGAAGCTGCTGCAAAGTGTCAAAGGTTAATGCATGCTCTACAATTCATTGAAATAGCAATTATAACAAAAAGTAATCATTACTGGCGATCTACCAACAAATATATAATGTCATTAATTATTATTATGACTAAGACTAGACTTTCAAGACCATACTCACTTCATAGTTATGATCAATTTGCTAGTGAAGGGTGAAGGCTCAAAATAAACTGGTTAGGCCAAAGGATGACTTACTGACTCAACATTGTGACACTTTGGATATGGGAAAGGGAATACACACCATAGCATATACTGAATGAGCAACAACACGAGGAATGGCGGTGTCTCACAAATGGATAAGTTGTTCAAAGAGTATTTATTCACCTTTAACAGATGAGCAAAATCCATAATACAAATGAGGCCAGCAATCATTTTGATATAGCATTTGAGTTTCATTGTTTTTTGGGCCTAAAGTTTCCATAGCCTTTGATCTGTGTGTTTGTAAACACATTGCATAGATTTACATTTATTTAGGCTTTTTGCTGCAGGTGTGTTTTTAAGGCACTTGTTTAGCTGAGCACTTCTAGGTGTGTCACAGACAACTTGTTTACCTAGATATTTACATTTCACAAAAGATATAACATTTTATTTCATAGTCATTTTCATTTGGCTTGCCTTTCATTCATGTGTGTTTAGAAACACATTTCATGAATGGGCTTTTCATACAAGATATAACATTTCATTTCCCATACTTTGTATTCATGGCAGCACTAAAAGTTTTAGGTTTAGCCAACACAACTTTAGTGACTAGGGGGATTTCTCAAGGAAATCCAACTCACCATAGGTAAGTTTTGTCACCAACTCAGAGCCGAGACACAATAAACAGGGAAGCTCATCCAACACAGAGGCTACAATGGGGAAAAGTCCTCCATGCCACTAGTCAAGTAGTAAGTCAGGATGATAAACCTAAAGGTAGGTAATGGATGGATGAAGACAATGAATAATGGAGCCAACACTAGCAAGCCAAGGTATGGTGGAATGATCACCTCTATTCTCCATAAGGAGGGTAAAACCAATGAGTATGAATAGTGAACTTCTAAGTCTGAGTACAGACAATATAATATATATAACAAGATCAACCAAGTCCACATATCTATATGATCGCCAGATCATGATACTAAATGCTAAGATGTGCCATAAGAATGAATATAAAAGCAATGTAACCACAACACCATGATATACCTACTGAGTCATATACCTGAATGATCATCCTCTAAACCATCATCTGTCCTCTGAAACTGCTATTGTAACTCGGGCACTACTGACTGCTCATGTACAAATGGTATAATAGCTACATCGGTCATCTCTCTGAGTGTCCTGAGACTCAGTCATGGCATGGGAAATATATACTGTCCAAAATCTGATAGTGATCCAATATAGATGCTCATCTCAGCATCTCAATGCAAGGGAACTGGCTGAAAAAGTGTACTGGAATCAAAAAAATAATGTATGGTAGCCCGACTACTATATACGTGATAACAGTAACCTTGTTTTCCTATGGAATGAAAGAAAGAAAAATCCAGGAAAGCATGGTAGTCCTCAATATTTTTGGTCGAGTTCTATTATCACGCAACTTATAGTTGCCCCTAAAAGATGATCCTATCAAGGACGGTAGAGGAGCTAGGCAACTAAAGAGGTGACCTAAGAGGGCCTCGATCCCCAAATAGATTGGTTGTCTCGCCAACCGAGGTACTCTTCACTTTATGCTATCAAAGCCCTAGATAGAAAAGGGGGAGACCCTGATCTACTCCCGACAGGAGAGATCTAACCCAATCACCAAATCAGACTAAACACTAGAATACGTAAGGTGATGGATGTAAACCCTAGATCTAAGGGATGGAGTCACTGTAGAGGCTTAAGAGAGATGAGATATCAGCTCGATATGTTTTAATTACAATGACTCAGAAGTTAAAAGTGGATCTAGGATATATGTGCTGGGATAAATGATCAAATCTAACTACCTTGGGAAATGTGAATCAAAGCTTTGGAAAATGGTCCAAGGTGATAGATCAGGATGAATTAGGGATTTCTAGCACAGCTTGATCATAGATCTGACAGTTTCTTAGCTCACAAGCAAAAAATGAAACTCAAACAAGTCAGAAAAAAAAAACAAAAAAAAACAAAAAAATCAATCAAGGAGGCCACAAGGGTTAGAGACCAGTGCCTAGGGATTTGGGCAATATGGAGTCCCTTAGGGGTGACGCCCTAGGAGACCCGCTTAGGGCTAGGCCTAAAGATAAAAGTCCATAAATATTTTGCCAAGATTCCAAATTATTTAAGCTAGAGAATTTTTGGAAGTTTTAGCAGTTAGGGTTTGAGCAGTAAAATTAAATGGCCAATGGATTAGAACTTCAAAACAAAAAATTATGAGTAGATCTTACCCGTAAAATCTTGTAGATGCCTTGCAAATGGTGATCTATCTGTTCTCGATCAATTTGAGACGATTTGATGGTGTATCTAAGTGAAATCGATTTGCCCAAGGAAGGTAGTGCGCCCCTCTCTCCTGCACAAGCAAACTACCGAATTGAGATTTGATGCTCAGGAAAAATATACTATAAATGCATAAGAAATATCAAAGAGCATATCAAAGATCAAAGATGTTATTGAAAACCCCCTAATACACAACGACTTCAAGAGAAACGAGTTGAGGAACCCTACAAAAACGTCCAAGTGAAGTCGCCCTCCTGCAGTTAAACACTATCTCCACAAAAATATTTCGGATCCACAAACAATATCTCAAATGCTAAGAGAAATTGACTTTCCAATCAAGTACAAGAACATCCCACAAAGAAGATCCAAGAATTATTGCAAAAATATTTTTATTATGAATATTCCAAGAGACAAAGTCCCTTTACAAATGAGGGGTCCTCTCTCTTAAATAGAATCAAGAGGGACCAAAACCCTAACCACTTTTAAGATTAGTGGTTGAGATCAAAAGATAATACAATGAGATCAACGGCTATTATGAACAGGATACAATATAAATGGATCACTCAAAAAGAGGGGAACGTGTTCCCTCAATGACACCCTAGGGGGACGTATGACATAACATATGACTAGGAACAACAACATAACATCATGTTGGGGTGGCTAGGAGGTAATAACATCTTCACTAGACCATGCCCCATATACATCAAATATAAAATACATCATAAGTGACTAAAGTCACATGGACGTGTGTCCCCAATAACTTAAGATGACGCCCTCATGGATGACTGGGAGGACGGTGGACCCCACTAAAGATGAAGATTGTGCCGGAAGGTGTAGAATGCATCACAACAAGTCTCGGATCAAACCCCATGCCATTTCCTTCCCTCACTAAGCCAAATCGATTTCTTTGCTAGCCATTTCTTCCATTTTTTAACTGCCGGAACATCACCTTGAAAAGATAAAAATGCTTGTAACTCATTGTCAAGTGCTCCGGGCACCTATCTGACTGCACCAATGTGTCTGGGGATATGGGAATATGGTAAAAACAAGTGGCTGCACCCCATACCTCCTCTGTAGCGCCCTAGGAGAATAGGAATGATCTCTATAAGTGTTGTACAAGCCATTTTTCAATGGCAATCTGCTGCAAAGTGATGAACTGACCACAACATCAATTGTATGTGCCCGGAACTAAAAATTGAGTTGAGTGTCCCATTGAACTCAGAAAGTCCAAATCAAGTAGGAATGAGTACTCATACACCATGTGACCATCAAGATAATCATCGGTAAGCTCATCCATGCCTAGATAAATAAATATAATGGTCTGTAACTGCTAATAATAATAAAAATATCACAAACCATCACATGAAACCACTGTCTAATGCATGGAACCATCTAATGGGCACCAAAGGACCATGAATAATCAATCTCGAACATCATCGGCCCAACTCATCCCAGAACCTGTTGTTGACTTGGTCAAACTGGGTTGACCAAGTCAAAACTGATCGAAATAATGACCCAGGCTATAAATAATCAATGCTACAAGTGCAAATGGATAAGATATGCTCCCTTAAATATATTGATAGTGAGACTAAAATATAAAGTGGCATTTGACTAGCGATTATACATAAAAATCATCAATAATAAGTCTAGATCAAAGTAACCAGTGACTTAAAAGAAGAACCTCAAGTGTATACTCATTTATGGACGTGGTCATTTTGCTAGAAACGGGTGAAGGTGAATGAAACGATGCTAGGCTAAAGGGTATGACTTAACAACCTCAACACTGTGATCATCTCGGATAATGGAATGAGGGAAAACCACCTACACATATGTTGGATAGAGAAACACAAAGGAGATGGCGATGTCTCACAAATGGGTAGAGTGATGAGACTGCTTCCAGTAGACTCTAGACAAGCAACCTTTATAGCAATTTGATTTATTGTCAACTTTATACACTTTGAGATTTAACATTGACTTCGACTTTATAAAGATTTTCACTAGCCATCCTCCAAGAGCAGGTGCCCTGAATAGCCTTGCGGGCCTCAGATAATGACTCGGTATGACCTCCATTGCCCGCCACTGTCCATAGGTGCGATTGTGTGACCACCCTATTGCCTTATAGAGGCAAACGGCCTTACATCATACAAAGGATGAGTGCTCCTCCCTTGGCCACTGACTAGCTATTATAGATATTTGGCATAGTGTTTAGCAACACTGTTTTTGTTGACTTAGCATCCTTTTAGATATAACATTTAAGTTCCGATGCTTTAGTGTTTAGCAACACTTTTTTTACGCACACTTGGTTTTGAGGACTAAAGGAGAACGATCACTGTGACTAGAATCACACACTCCAGAGTTGAGACACAAAGTAAACATGGAGTCTATCCAACACAGAGGCATAAGCAGGGGAAGTCCTCGATATCACTAGTCAAAGTTTAAGTCAAGATATAATAAAAAATGGATGATAACGGATGGACGGGGAAAGTGACAACATGATGCCATGAATAGCAAAGGCCCTATGGGGGAATGACCAAGTCCATACTATAATAAGGTCATGACCAACGAGTATACACAAAAAGAGCCACACAAAATACTGCCAAAGCATCACAACCCCATACCCAGTCAAGCTACCAAGATAAGTAAACGAGCATAATATGAAATATCCAAGTGCACAAACCATATACGTGTTGGGTCATATACCTGTATCCACCATCTGAACCACTGAAGGGCACTGGAACACTGCTGCTGTACAAATTGTTGCCGCTGGATACACACCTCGAGGAAAAGGGGGTTAGCGAGGCAAAAATCTTCAAGCCATTGGGTGCATCCTTGGGGGCAAGTCTCAAGTCAGGGCTGTCACCTAATCCTGACTCCTCCATTTAGGCTAACTCCTAACGAAGCCAAGGGGGGTAGTCCCTATGAAAGAGTTTCTAAGGCTCTTCAATTATTTATTAGTTGTGGATGTGAAGCTATTTAGGAGTTTCGAAATAGATTACTGAAACAAGCTACTGCAAATGTGAAATCTGTATTCAACAACGTAAAAAGATATACGGCATTCATAACATATTTGACTGAAAGCAAATAATGATAATAAAATTGTACCAGTCCCAATGGAGTCAAAATAACAGAATGCTGTTGAAAAAATAGTAAATGTTTTGCAGTGTACTTGGTCAGTTTTAATTTATTAAAATGATGAGTGGATTAAGTGGAAGGGGATTCCCGATATACCGTGAGGTACTGGGAATATGTCTGGATAATGACAAAGGTGGTTCCACACACATAGAGCACTACACCACAGATTTGCCTCCAAAGCCTTTATTATTCCAAAAGATGTTACAAAATATAGTACAAGAATTACCAACCTTTCGGTCTTCTCTAACCATGAGAGAAATGAGAGCCCAATGCCTTAGAAAAATGGAGGAGAGGGGCGCATTAGGGTAAGAGAGAGCAAAAGGGGCGCATTTGTCAAATTGAGGAGATGAATGGGCCATAACATAAGCCTTGATTCAAGGCTGATTTGATTGAGATAATTATGGGATGTGATTGCACACTCAAATCCCTCTTTAGTGGGATCAAATTCCCCTAATTTAGGAATATGATTTTCTTCATAACTTTATTATTTTTCTATTTTTTCACCCACTTTTTGACTTTTTTGAGCAAAAGTAATTTAAGTGAAAAATAAATCACTTAAACACTTAGAAAAGTGGGTCTAGGGATAAAGTGGGTGCTCTGAGTTAGAAAACCAGCACCCCCATGGCCAAATTGGCCTCCTAACCACACTTTTATTACATTTTTGGGTTTTTTAATTAAAATATTAAAAAAAGAGTCTATCTTACGAGAAAAAATTATTTTCTCAGAACTAACCAAAAATCCTAGGGGACCTAGTGCATGTCCATAATGACTCAATTTGATGTCTAACATGCTCATAAACATTGACACTTGAGCTTTAATAACCTTCTAAAAGGCCTAAGCACCAAGACGACATCCCAGCTTTGGAGGAGCGGGTGAAAAACTCGTCGATTATACATCGCTTATTCAACAGTGCGTAATTGACAAGGGAAAAACACCATGGAATGTTCGCATTTGATGTCTAAGTCCTAGGAACCCAAACTCTTTACATAGACTGTCATGCTAGCACATTTTTACAAAATCCCCCAAGGGGGTATGAACATGCAATTATTAAAAAAAGGGGCCAAAACTTGGCTTGATGGATCTCGAAACACTGATGATGAACAATTAGATTGTTCAAGTCTTCGACGGTTCACTCGGAATCCACTAAGTGCAATTTAGTGGATAACACAAACCATGGGCACTGTCATCATATCTGCTCTGTATGGAAGAGAATGGCTAACTCAGTCATCAAATTTGGGGTCATGAGGCTCAATCCTGACATGAAACTTACAAGATGTATGCTCTAGGTCCGCTGAGAGTAGGAGTGATCATCAATGAACTGCTCATCAACTGCTGATCTCATGCAAATCATAGCAAATGACTGGCTCAGAAATATGCTCAAAACTAATCTGTAAACATGGTAGCCCCGGCTACTATGGATGTGATAACAGGTCCATATCAAAGACAATGTTGCAGGTAATAATTCCTTCTATTTGAGTCATCTAAATGGAGACAAATTGCCATCGCCTATAAATGGGCAGGTTTTGAAAATATTATGCTCAGGTAATATCTGATGTCCTCCAAGCATCCCTTGTACTATAGTAGATGTAGTTTCATTTATTTCAGCAATTACTTTTACCCATGCATTGCACTTGTTGTTTATTGCATTTCATTTTGATTTGAAGAAGGTAGGATGAAAGTGTACCTCTGATGCATTTGACATATTTGTTGTTAGATGTGTGTGTAGGTTGCATTTGACATATTTGTTGTTAGATGTGTGTGTAGGTCTACAGGCCCCAAATGATTCAGAGGTTCTCACACATTCTCGGGAGAAGCGTATGTCTCATAGTTTGAGCCAACTGTTGCGGCCCAAATCATCTGCAGCATGCTTACCAGGATATACCAGAGTGAAAGGGTCTTTTACCATTGTAAAAGGCCAAGTCTGGGCTTGTTTTTGTAAAAGTGTTGGTCTAGATAGGCTAAAGACCCATGGTCTGGTCATGGAAATTCCACTTGGTTTTCATTCCAGGAAATGTTGGCTTAGTGGCATTATTGACTCCCCCTTGATGGGCGGAAGTCCCCCGTCATGTTGGGTCATTTGTGCCATGGATTGGTGTCAGGTGCTTCTTGGGATGGACCCATTAGGACACATGGCATAGGGGCTCCTAGCCACACTCATGTTTATGCTATGTAGAAGGTGATTGCACATGTAAGGGTTGTCATACCCACCTTAGCACACCTCATTTATGCCCACTTGGAATTTCTCTTTCATGTATTACCCCTCCTCTTGGTCTACATGTGCAAGATCCATGATGAAATCATCTTCTTAAAGAAGGCCTTACCTTGTTAAAGGGAAGGATGTTGAGGGATCTTCTACATCGTCGGGGTTAGTTGGGGCATGACATCCTCCTCCGACTCATTACTTCACTTGGATGGAGCCAATTGCATCATTTATCGTTTTTTAGTCTTTTGTGGTTTAGTCCCCGGCTTGTGGTTGACAAACCCTGATTTTAAGTTATTTTACTTTTTACTGAGGTAGGCTCTAAAGTTAGAAAAGACTAAAATGCCTCATATAAATAAAGGCTCCTAGCATTTATTTGTAAACAAGACAATGGTTCTAATATGTACATTTTTCTCTCTCTTGCTGTAATGGAGTTTCCAGAGTGATGCGCACCTCTCTCTTTGGCAAGTTTTTTATGTGATGAAGGTTGAATGGTGGGATTTCTAGGGTTTACTATCTTGCAAGATTGATTCAAATAATAGTTGTAATAACTCGTGGCTAAGGAGGACCTAAGAACTCTCTCTCGCTCTTTCCTTGGTAGATGTTGTTAAGATCAGTGTAGTCACACTCGACTGGGACTCGCGAGTCTTGCCGAGTGTGCCCGAGTGGCTGCCGGAACGGGTACTCGCCGGCGATACTCGCGACTCGATGAACTCGCCCGGACTCACCCTAATCGGGGAACTCGGCATGCACTCACCGAGTCCGTTTCACCCGCCAGAAAGGGCCACGTCCCTTCCATGTAAGCGATTCGAGCGTTATTGTGGCGGGAATGTGTTGCAGGAAACGGTTTAAGAAGGCATCTTGACGGGCTGTCTACTCACAGCCTTCTTCCTTACCCCCGAGCTCATCACCTCGACGGGAATTCAAACTTCGAAGGGAGCTCGACGGGAGTTCACTGTTCGACTGTAGTGGATTTCGAAGGCACCTCGACCGACAAGAGTCCAACTGGAGTTCGATTGGTCATTGGTCTCGTTGCAGGTGGAAGGGAGTGCGATTGGAGCTCAACAAGTTCTCATTGTTGCCAGCCGCCCAGCACTAATGCCTTCCATTGTTAATGTAGAGCCTTCTAGTTTTGAGGAGGCACCAAGTCAAAAGGTTTGGCAAGATGCCATAATGGAGGAGTACATCTCCATCATGAAGAATGATGTGTGGGAGATAGTTCCTAGACTAGAAGGGAAGTTGGTAATTGACACTAAGTAGTTGTTCAAGGTCAAGCATGTAGCAGATGTCAGTGTAGAAAGATTCAAAGCTCGGTTTGTGGCAAGAGGGTTCTCCTAGAAAGAAGGAGTTGACTATGTAAAGACAACATTTCTTAATGGTTTGATTGAGGAGGAGGTATACATAAACCAGCCAAGAGACTTTGAGGTGCATGGATGTGAGACCCATGTTTGCAAGTTGAAGAAGGCCTTTTATGGTTTGAAATAGGCATCACATCCATGGTACTCCAGGAGACAAGATCAATGAGTATCTTTCAAGTTTGGGTTTCACTAAGACATATGCAGATTCCAATCTCTACTATTTGGTTGATCATTCTACTCTGCTTGTTTTAGTCTTTGAAGCTTTAAATTTATTAGATCAAGTGAAGAAGCAATGCAGCTAATTATTACATGTCTTGAGTATTTTTGTTTATGAATTCAAGTTTATACTAGAAAAAACAAAAATGCTTTATCATCTTTGTTAAATCTTCCTTTATTGTGCGTTATTTCTATTTTTCTTTAACATTTGCCATAATTCCAATATGTGTCTAATGCCCTGATTTATCTACTCTACATGTAGTTGGAAGCATGTATGCATCCATTCTTCGATGAGCTACGGGATCCAAACACATGCCTGCCAAATGGCCACCCTTTGCCTCCTCTTTTCAACTTTAAGCCTCAAGGTAAATGTTGAAGCTTGTTTCTATTGAGAGAAAAATGTCATCGACTTTGGGCACTAATTTTGGTTGATGCTTTGTTTCTTGTCAACAGAGTTAATGGAAACCTCACCTGAGATAATTGCACAACTTATACCTGAGCATGCAAGGAAGCAGAACCCAATATTGCAAGTGTAATCTAAGCATTATTATATGTAGCAGTTGGACATGTTCTGCTTACAACTACCATGATTTTAGTCACCGATATTAAAGATTTTCTTTCTGTGAGAGTTACGATGAGCTCTGATTTCAATTGAGAAGGATAGAGAAATTATTTAATTTGAGTGGTGACTGCAAATCTAGTCGCAAGGTCTATCAGTATATAAAAGCATTGATGTTAGCGGTTGACTGAATTTATTGACTGAAAACTGCTTGTATCTACTTATTGTCTTCCTCTGTTACTATGCACATATTTTTTTAACTTGCACGTGCTTTTATGTAAGTGCTGGGATAACACATTTGCAATTTGGATGCTGCATTGCTAAAAATTGTCAAAGCATGAGTGTACAGTTTAAAAAGTACTTATCACGGGCATTTCATTAGTATCATAAAAGGCCACTAGAAGGTCAAGCTTGGTGAAACATCAATGTAGCATTATGGTAGGAAGTTGCAGCAAAAGCTACCACAAATTTATGGATTCATGGAGTGAAGTTAACCATAAGCTATTTAACTCAATCCGACTATAGAAGTAAGATGCTTGTTTTTGCTAAAAGAATTGTTTTTAATTGGATCAGTTGTATCTGGAAGAAATTGAATATGTCATGATTACTACTACAGATTCTCTAGAAATTAAATTCCTCTGCACACTGTTATTTCCATGAGGGTCTAAAGGTCAGAAGATGGGCATGTCTTAGTAAGACACCTTGTCCCTATAAGCAAAAGCTTTCGATTCATTTATGTTTTAAGAGTATTTTATTTCTTTGGCTGTTGTTATTTACCTCTGAAATCATGCTATATTGGATTTGAAATACCAGTGTAGTCAAACTCAGTTGATTCACTCAGAATCGACCGAATTTGACTCGGGTTGGTGAGAAAACGAGCCGAGTTAACAGGTGACTTGGTATGACTCAGCCAAGTTGGACAGTGACATGGCTGAGTCACTATCTGAGTCAGCTGAGTTAAATAGTGACTAGGCCCAGTCAGTGCCAGGAACTTTTAGGTCCCTGATGTTGTGTTCCCATTTAGAAAGAAAGCAATATATTAAGAAAAACATAGAAAATACCAGAAAAAAAAACCCTGTCTTACCTCGTCAAAAACTTCCCTCGTCTCATTTATTAGTCACTGTTTGCATGTGGAAAGTTTGGAGCTAATTTGGTGCGCAGACCCAGCTTCTTGTTACCGCTGATTTCAGAGGGGAATCCATCTGAGAGTATTGTCTACCCATTAGTATGCAGATTGACGAGGGTATTTTCAGATTTTTGTACACTATTCAAATTGAAGTTGGCCATTGTGTTTTGGTCTAGCTGAAAGCTTCTCAAAATTCTCATTTTATCTAACTGAGCTTTTGTATCCCGAAGTGACTTTGCTTATTTGCACCCTTGCATACAAAGAAATCAATAAACTTGCATATTTGGTCTCTATTTGTTTGTATATTCCCATTGTTGAGCATGATTTTCTTTTTACATTTATGTCTTGAATATGTATTTTTAAAATTTTCCAAGTCGACTTTGCATCTCGTGAAAATCTGTGTCCATGGGATTCCGATTCTGACTACTATGTCAAAAGACAATCCCATAATATGTGAAAAATAGCATATCAAAACTGATTAGTATTCACAAAGGGGAAAATAAAATAATCACCTTCCCAATGAATGAATAAGCAAGTCTACTATTTTTCTCACAGTGAAAACACTCTATACCATTAATGTATATAAAATTGGCAAAGTTTACATCCTCCTCAGCGCCCTGAAGATATCCCATAGAGTAGACCATCAAACACATGATCCCTCAAATTACACAGATACACCGGTACATCCGGCTACTTCTACCTTTGGAAATCCAGAAACCAACCATCCAACCAAAATCACGAAGGGTGCCAATGATGAAATTATAAAAAAGATAAAGATAAAGATTATAGCCGAAAACCTCCGCTAAAGCGAAGATACAAAAATGGATCAGCAAAAATATACATCGGCCCAAGAAGTAGCTAACCCAAAAAAATTGGAAGAGATCCAGAATCCCACAGTAATTGATCTTCTCTGAGTTCAAAGAAAATACTGCCCTCCCGAGCCAATAGACCCCACCTGGACATCAAATCTGCCTTTGCATTATCAACACGAAATATATGGTGAAAGCAGATCCCCTACATATCCATAAGTAGCCTATGAATCTGGGACATCCAGGATGATAGAACGATAGCATGTATGTCCCCCTTGTCACTGACCCAATTAATGGTAATCATAGAATCCCCAGAGACATGTAAAAGTTTGATCTTTAGTTGTTTGGCAAAGTAAAGCACCATCCAAAGTGCAACCAATTATGCCCGGGTGTTGGACCCAATGCCACAATTCATCCACAGATAATAGCTACTATGTTGATCCATTATGATGACAGCTCCAGCTCCGCATTTGGTGCCCGATGACTGAGATGCACCGTCGAAACATGCAGCAACTCCCAAAAGGAGAAAAGTGATGGCGCTATTAGAATTTTTTGTATTGGATTATTTATTATTCTGGTGGATTCACAATACCCTTCCATAGCTTTTCCTACACATCTGTAGGGGAAGATAAACTTATTTTCAAAAATAAGAAGGTTTCTAGACTTCTATGTTTCCCAGAGTGTAAATACAGCTAGCTCCCCCAACCTTCCATTTGAACTAAACCAGATTTGGATGCACTCCTGTGGGGAGATTCCATTCCAAACCCTGATAGTAGGAAAAGAAATTACAACAAACCTCCATACCTGTAATAGATATTGACAATCCATAAATAGATGGGAAACCGAGTCTTCAACAAGTTTACATAGTAGGCAGATGTTTGGTCCATTATATCCTCATTTCTGCAGGTTTTTCCAAGTAAGTAGTCTGTCTTCAAGAATCGGCCATATAAAAAAATTTAACTTGAGCGAAAGTCTCCACTTCCAGCATACTCTGTGACACCATGCCAGGTTAATAGGAGAAGCGTGGAATAGTACGCCGTAAGCCAATTTTGTTGTCAAGACGCCCAAGTGTGAGTTCCATGACCAAACAGGGCTATCTTCTATCTTCGATAATCTTACATTTCCACAGTGAAGACCAAGTGTATATGCATTCCATTCCCCAGCCATATCTCCCCGGAGACCGATCTGTTCAGCATTCAACCTGTTTTGGCTGGGATATGTATTTGAGACCACCGAGATGGCATGTTGGAGAGAGAATATACCGTAAGAATGCAACAGATAAATTAATTCACTTGAAATTCTGTAGCAACCTGGGCCTCCAACAATTGGATTCCCCCACCATGATGGACCAACCATTACCCTGGCACCACGCAATCCACTCTACCAGAACTGTGAAAGTCGAAATCAGGTCGACCAAGATGTTAGATACATTATTGGCTTGAGTAACAGAGCATCAGACCCACTGTGTAACTGAGAGACCCCTTAGATGCTTATCCTTGATGATATCTCCCCATAATCCCTTCACCATAAGTTCCCTCCAGATACTTTTAGCCAAAAGGGCCTTGGAGAATGCAAAAATGTTCTTTACAGACCATCCACCATTTATGAAAGGACTAGCTAACTTACGCCACTCCACTAGATGAAATTTTTGGATATCTTTGCCAGACCAAATGAAATTATGGATTCTCCTCCTAATACCTGATAGAATTGTTTTTGGAACTTTGCTTAAGGACATCCAATATACACCCAGGTTCTGTAGAACCGATTTGGCAAGGGTGACCCTGCCACCAATGGACAGCCATCGCCAGCACCACTGATGAATTCTCCTATCAAATCTTTCGTAGAGCCAGAACCAGTCCTTTATAACATATGCATTAGGATTTATGAAATAGCCCAGGTAGCATGTACCACATGCTATATCCTTCATTTCATATTGCATAAGTTCCTCTATATCCAGCTTCATTGCCCGATCCACCTTATGTTCCAGGAAGATCGATTTACTACCATTTATTTCCATACTTGTAGATATGCAAAAGAGAACCAGAATATTTTTTATACAAGCCTATTCAGATTTTTTTGCTCCCCCAAACAAGATTACATCATCAACAAAGAGTTGATGTGTGACAACTATATTTTGTGTAACCTTTATGCCAGACATGTCTCCATTTGTTTTAGCTTTGATTAGCATCCTACTCAATCCTTCGATGACAATCAGAAAGAGGAGAGGAGACAAGGGGCAGCCTTGCCTAAGACCACGTGAACATGAAAAGAACTCAGTAGGGCTTCCATTTATCAGGAATGAGTACTTAACCGATGTTACGCACGTCATGATCCACTTCATTGCCTTCCATGGAATACCAATTTGCATCAAATCCAACCGAAGAAATCCCTAGTTTACTCTGTCATATTCCCTAGATAGGTCCAGTTGGAGGATAAGTGCCTTAAGATTATGGGCTTTAATACTATGAATTATTTCGTGTGCCACCCCTACTGCATCAAGGATCTACCTATTATTCAAAAAGGCAAACTGTTCTTTTGATAGGCAATTAGAAAGAGGTAGTTCTACTATGTAGTACGTGGAGAGGTGGAAGGAGACAGGAGTTCAACATGCAGCAAGACTCCAAAGTTCCTACTGAGGATCAGATTGAAGCATTTAGAGTTAAAACCTCTTTTTCTTTCTATTGAAGAAGTGACCAAACTAATTATCCATCTTTGTATCAAAGTTGTCGCTAATTACATTGTTTGGCATATTGAATTTCAAAAACTCAAAAGGCAATTATTTTGTTCTTTCTTTAGTTAAGATAAAATATAGTAGCTAAGAGGAGGAATCTTAAGGTATGGGTTACATGTTAAAAAAATACCACCAAAGTTATGCGGGAATTTTGCCTCCATTCCACTAGTGCATGCTAAAACTCAAATTTATCCTTTGTGCATGCATAGTTGATTGTGCAATATCATGAATATAAACTCTACAAATAATTATGCAATACTGGACTCTACAAATAATTGTGCAATAATGGGGTGTTAGAAATACACAATTTTTAACCTCTAGATATCAATAACTCTTTGTCTCATAGCTCTCTATATTGTATGATACATAAATCAGTTCAGTTACAATAGTGTCCATATATAAGTTTTAAGGATGTTAGTTATGCATTTAACAACAAATTGATTAATTTTTCTTGTCAAAGTTCATGGTTGTAACTTGTGGGCATTTCTTTGGTTAGTTTGTAATATTTATTGGTGAGTTTGTTCCAATTGCTCTCAAATATTGAGGCACCCCCTTCTGTTGGGGTTTTGAGCACTATCGCACAAATCTCACAAGTAGCGACTTAAATAAAAAGATGCCTAAGGGGATGTCTAAGGGATCAATCCACTTAATACCAACCAAAGATCATAGAGAAGATCAAGGATTAGGCTCTTCCACAGGATCAAAGCCTCGGTTTCATTATATTGCATAATCAATGCCAAGGAGTATGGGCCCTATTGCCACCGGATACGCACCTCGGGGAAAAGGGGGCTAACCATTAGCGTGGCAGAGATCCTCAAGCCACTAGGTGCGTCCTTGGGGGCAAGCAAAGAGTTGAGATATTGTCACTCAACACTCAACTCCTCTGTCTCGGCCAACTCCTAGTGAAACCAAGGGGGGTGGTCCCTATGAAAAAAAAACTAAGGCTTTTAAGCTAAGTTAGAGAAAGAAATTAATCTAGGAGTTTGAAGGTGAATTAATACTGAACCAAATAAATGCAATTATGAATTACAACAACAGCATGAATAAAGATACATCCATCTAACACTTTGATTCACTTAATGTTTGATTGTTTTCACATTAGACCAGTGCCAAACAGAGTCACATAAGTTGGAGTGTTGTTGTGTCATGAAAGTGATGCAAATCTTGTTGGTCAGTTATAAATAATTTTATTAGATGCGTGAATTAAGGAATGGGTTAGTTCTTGGTTTGGACCAATTCCAACTTAATCCTTTGAACTGAGCGTAGTGAAAACTAAAGCAAGGGTCCAACTGGGCGAGGCATAACCTGCTTAAAGTAGCCCATTGACTCTGTAGTTAGTTTCACACGACCTCCCAAGTTCTAATGATAAATTTTTCGTTGGATTGCCCTATTAAACTAATCACTCGGGAACTTTAAGCCTTTCTGATTGACCAACTGATCAGACTAAGTTGTAGAGGTCAAGAGCATACTTAGGAACTTTAAGCCTTGGTCAAGTTTATTCAGCAAAAAATAAAGTTTTATTATGTGGCTGAGAATCTCTTTTCACCTATTGGGATAAACCCTTTCAGTTTACTTCAGGAATACACAACCTTAGGTTTACTTGTTAAGCTTTGAAATAAAGTACATAATTGTGAAAGAAAGATTGTAGCAGTAAAAATAAAACTAATTATACAGCCCTATTGGGGCAGATTGTGTGCATGTGAAGATAAAATCAAATAAAGGAAAGTTAGAAAAAATTGCAAACCACAAAATTGAGCCTGCTAGATCCCCCCAAGGAGGATTGGGTGTGGGCGTTGAAGTAGCCCACTTGCCTTTATTACTTATTTTACAATTTCAAGGTGGATGCCTTTGGTCCTTATAGATCTGGATCCAAAGGGTTACAAATTTTAACAAAAAAATAACTTCAAGGCACGGAAAGTGCTCCTAGGGTCTTGGATGTCCCGGATCTTCAAATTGTCGGCATCACTTCCTCCTACATGTTCATAAAAAGTGAAAAAACAGCCACCAACTTTGCACCTATTATGTTGATTAAAATGTTGGAAGCACAAAAAATTTCAAGTATTTGAAAGATAAAAAAAAAAAAATTGCAATAAACTAAGTACTTGAAAAGGGACAAGATCTATAAAATTACAGCATGAATAACCAGATCTAACTTATGAAAACGTACTTAAAAGAAATCAACTTATGATATTTTTGAAAGAAACTAATTTATATTAAGCATGTAAAGAACTGTAACCAGAAAAGAAATTTAATTTAAAGAAGGGAGAGAAAGTAGAAAGCCAAAGCCCTTTTGAACTTGGGCGATGGAGTTGTTCTGGTGGCGTTGAGAGAGACTATGTCATCTTCACAAAGAATTCGGAGAATGAAGCAATCAAACTAGTTCCTCCATCAGTCCAAATCGAAGCACCTGTAAAAGAAACCCTTACACTTGCCAAACAACTTGTGAAATCCAATAGTAAAACTTAAATCGAATATGAGAATAGCAAACATAAAAACTATTAAGCATGCAAATTCCCTATCTTAAACATAAGTATTTTAAATGAGAGAGAAACTTCTTTACTCACACCTATCGATTAATACTAATCATTCCTAGGCTAATAATTGACAAGTAAATCAAATGCAAAAGAAACTCTACAGTTACCTCAGAAAACACATAAGACAATGATCATCAAACTTGAGCCAAAGACACCGTAATAGACCTCCAAAGCCTTTTATTCATCAAAAGATTCAACACTGAAATTGTACATTATAGCAGAGGTTCCACCATTCTACCTTTCACCAAGGAGGAATACTCTTGGTTTTATAGAGTTTCCAAGAGAGAAGGTGAGATCTCCCAAAGGAGGGCACATCACTTAGATTGAGGAGCGAATAGCAGAGTAATTTTTAGGGGTGAAATTTCACCAATTTGCTATTTTTTGGGCTTTTATTCAAAAAATAAATTCGCTATTTGGTAATTTTTAGTCTCTAACATTGCCTATATTTACATAAAATTTGTTTTTTGGTCATAGTATTCGCGAAAATTTACAGTTTTCAGTAGTAAATTGTATGTTTCATATTTAATATTCGCCTACCCATCTATATATATGTTTTTTTCAATCCAAAATAATTGCCTAGAATACTACACTTAAGTATACTATTAGAATCTTTAAAAAATACCCTGGCAAATAGAGGAGTGAATCATCTTGATTGATACGACTTCGATGTGATTCACCTACCTATCTATATATATGTTTTTTTCAATCCAAAATAATCGCCTAGAATACTACACTTGAGTATACTATTAGAATCCTTAAAAAATACCTCGGCGAATAAAGGAGTGAATCCTCTTGATTGATACGACTTGGATGTGATTCATGGAGGGTGCACCACCTCTCTTGAGGTAGGAAACCTCCTTTATAGATCGCATCACCACTTAACGATGGGCTTCCACATGTGAAGGGGACGCCCACGTGAGGAGGAGGGCGCATCCTCTAAAAAGATCTAATCACTATCCATTATGATTTGACTTTTAACCATATGCTTTAACCTCCAAGATGATGCGCCTTCCATAAGAGACAAACTTGCCACCTTTTCAACATGTTTTAAGCACGCCTCCTCGATTTCCTCACTTATGCCTTTTGTGCATTTTGTGTCATCTTTAGCATCTATTTGTTATTTTGTTGCCTCTTTAGGAAAAAATGCTCCAAGTGATGACTTAATCACCCGAAACATAGGAAAAGAGGGTCCTAGGTAAATAAGACGCTCTGATTGTGAAAACGAGCCTCCCCACGCCAAATTCTTCCTCCAGGCCATCCTTTTATTACAATTTGAATTTTTCCATTTAAACCATTAAAAAAATGGCCTAACTTTACATAAAATATTATTTTTCTTGGAATTGACTCAAACACCTAGGGGACCTAGTGCATGTCCATACAACTCATTATTGATGGATAGCATGTAAAAATCCATAGACATTTAGGATTTAATAACCTCCCAAGGTTTGACCGCCAAGGAAAATAAACTTTGGAGGTGTGAGTGAAAAACTCAGGAATTATACGTCACTAAAGCGCAACGCATAATTCCAAAGGAAAAAACACTCTAGAGTATCCCCTTGACAGCTAAACCTAAGGTAATCCAAGCATGTTACAAAAAGATCATGCTTAGACCAACTTATTACAATTCCCCATGGGGGCATGGACATCCAATTTTTTTTGAAAAGGGGCCAAAATCTAGCCTGATGGATCTCAGAACACTGATGATGAACAATTTGATTGCTCAAGTCTTTGGCAGTTCACTTGGCATCCACTAAGTGCAATTTACTGGATAACATATGGCTCCAACTGTGGGACAACCTGCATGGATAATTCTGGATGGGAGGGCTAGATGGGAAACCATAAGCATGTAGTAAATCTTTGAATTGCTTCTCCAAATAATAAGTCCTCATGCTGGATTCTTCTATCCATGATTGGATAGGGATGAGAAAAAACTCGGAATGATGAGGCATATCAACTGCTTCATCATATTGATCTGAAAGGCTCTTATGATGATAAATTTATGTGAAAGCATAAGCCCCAAGCTGCTCCAAATCATAAGGAACCTCTGTATACGAAGGCAATGATGTTTGAGACTACTCTTCAAATAGTTGTATATGATTTGATTCTTCATTGCATTGCTTCTTCAGGGCTTCATTGTTGATGCTCATGCATGGCTCATACTGATCATGTAAAATGATTTCATGCTCCTTTTCCATCCAAATATATCCCAATGTATTAATGTCCATGCTTTCTTCTCTGAACACCTAATAAATGAGATTTTCAATAAAATCATCAAGAGCTTTTGACTTACTTTCCCTCTTCAGATATGTCATATATGGGATTTTCAATTATGCTCTCAAAGGATTCTAGCTCATTATTTACTTCTTCAGATATGGCATAGATGGGATTTTCTATAAATGTCCAGTTATCATCATTAACATATATGTCAGTCATGAGGGACTCTTCATCACTTATATCATGATCCAAGCTATATTTGTCTTCTTCATGCTCATAATCCTCCTCTTTGGAAAAAAAGTCACAAGCAAGTGAGCCTTCCAAACTATCATCATTATACACATTACAAGCCTCTTCATGAAGTTCAATATGAGCTTCTGCAATGGTTTCTTCTAGAGGTGGATCAGGAGTACAAATGTGCTCATCATCACTGAAATAGTCTTGAAAAAATCCACTCTTCAACATTTTTTGTTGAGGTAACACGAGGAGGGTCTTCAATAATATATTCAATGAATGGTTCCTCATGTTGTTCTTCAATGGGATCAACATGAGTCTCTGAAAAAGGCGTTACATACATCATGTTGACATTGGATAACTCAGGCTCTTCCATATGAAATTCTTTTGAAGGAAAGAAGTGAGCAAGAGTGCTTCTAATGAATGATTCAATATGATCTTCACCATTATGCCATTGTCTTAAAAAAATTCTAAATAAGCCAATGAGGGAAGTGATAGATTTATCAGGAAAGACCTCATAAAACCATCTTGAGGCATCCCCTTGGAAAGAAAAAGCAAACATATGGATCATATGATCTTCATGGTGTATGTAAAATTCGCTCATTCGTGAAAGGAACATCACAATATGGAATATTCCTGAGTGTTCCCCATCATGACCATAATAAATAGGAAAGGAATAAGATGTCTTTTCACCCTCAAACTGATTAGGAAAACCAAGAATTCTAAAGTAATCAATGGGTGGACATGCAAGGGAGATCCGAGTAGCAGTTTCTCTTCTCTTAACATCCATATCGGAACAAATCAATAACCTCATTTCAACCATGAGCCTTTAAAATTTTATGTATTTGTATGGGCTCATCTACACACAAGAAGTCTCAACAATATATATGAGATACAAGGGCTTTATCCCTTCAGTGGAGTCGCCATGTGGGAATAAAAAATATACCTTTAAAATACTCACATAAATTTCTATTTTTTTATTTTCTTTGAATTTTTATAAAAAGAAAAAAAGTTAGTGGAGTCGCCAGATGAAAATTGCAAATCTACTCTAAACATTCATCAAACAAAGCAAAAACAAAAA
The DNA here is from genome assembly GCA_027924585.1 of Larix kaempferi. Lineage (NCBI taxonomy): Eukaryota > Viridiplantae > Streptophyta > Pinopsida > Pinales > Pinaceae > Larix > Larix kaempferi. The sequence continues at coordinate 5,969,981 of BSBM01000339.1, forward strand.
GGTGAAAAAAACAAAAGTCGAATTCTGGGAATAAAAATATTTATCCCCGGCAACGCCACCAAAAATGTTGTCACCGGATACGCACCTCAGGGGAAAGGGGGATAACTGTTAGCGTGGCATAAATCTTCACGCCACTGAGTGCGTCCTTGGGGGCATGCAAAGAGTTGAGATATTGTCACTCAACACTCAACTCCTCTGTCTAGGCCAAATCCTAAAGGCAAGGGGGGTGGTCCCTATGAAAAACAAACTAAGGCTTTTAAGCTAAGTTAGAGAAAGAAATTAATCGAGGAGTTTGAAGGTGAATTAATACTGAACCAAAGAAATGCAATTATGAATTACAACAATAGCATGAATAAAGATACATACATCTAACACATTGATTCACGTAATGTTTGATTGTTTGCAGATTAGAGCAGTGCCAAATGGAGTCACATAAGTTGGAGTGTTGTTATGTCGTGAAAGTGATGAAATTCTTGTTGGTCAGTTATAAATGATTTTATTAGATGCGTGAATTAAGGAATGGGTTAGTTCTTGGTTTGGCCCAATTCCAACTTAATCCTTCGAACTGAGTGTAGTGACAACTAAACCAAGGGTCCAACTGGGCGAGGCATAACCTGCTTAAAGTAGCCTACTGAATCTGTAGTTAGTTTCAAGCGACCTCCTGAGTTCTACTGATAAAGTTTTCGTTGGATTGCCCTATTAAACTAGTCACTCAAGTCCCTTTCTGATTGACCAACTGATCAAACTAAGCTACATAGGTCAAGAGCATACTTAGGAACTTTAAGCCTTGATCAATTTCATTCAGCAAAAAATAAAGTTTTATTATGTGGTCGAGAAGCTCTTTTCACCTACCGGGGATAAACCCTTTCAGTTTACTTCGGGAATACACGGCCTTAGGTTTATTTGTTAAGCTTTAAAATAAAGTACAAAATTGTGAAAGAAAGATTGTAGCAGTAAAAATAAAACTAACTATACAACCCTATTGGGGCGGATTGTGTGCTTGTGGAGATAAAATAAAATAAAGAAAATTTAGAAAGAAAAAAATGCAAACCACAAAATTGAGCCTGCGAAATCCCCCCAAGGTGGATTGGGTGTGGGCTCTGAAGTAGCCCACTTCCCTTTATTACTTATTTTACAATTTCAAGGTGGATTCCTTTGGTCCTTATAGATATGGATCCAAAGGGTTACAAATTTTCACAAAAAATTAACTTCAAGGCACAGAAAGTGCTTCTGGGGTCTCAGATGTCCTGGATCTTCAATTTTCGGCAACACTTCCTCCTACCTACTCATAAAAATAGAAAAAAACAACCACCAACTCTGCACCTATAAGCTAGATCTATAAAATTACAACTTGAATAACCAGATCTAGCTTATGAAAACATACTTAAAAGAAATCAACTTATGACCAGAAACTAATTTATATTAAGCATGTAAAGAACTGTAACCAGAAAATAAATTTAATTTAAAGAAGGGAGAGAAAGTAGAAATCCAAATCCCTTTTGAACTTGGGCGATGGAATTGTTCCGGTGGCGTTGAGAGAGACTATGTCCTCTTCACAAATAATTCGGAGAATGAAGCAATCAAACTAGTTCCTCCATCAATCCAAATCAAAGCACATGTAAAAGAAACCCTTACACTTGCCAAACGACTTGTCAAATCCATTAGTAAAACTTAAATCAAAGATGAGAAGAGCATTCATAAGAACTATTAAGCATGCAAATTCTCTATCTTAAACATAAGCATTTTAAATGAGAAAGAAACTTCTTTACTCACCCCTATTGATTAATACTAATCATTCCAAGGCTAATAACTAACAAGTAAAGCAAATGTAAAAGAAACTCTACGGTTACCTCATAAAACGCATAAGACAATGATCATCAAACTTGAGCCAAAGATATCGTAATAGACCTCCAAAGACTTTTATTCATCAAAATATTCAACATTGAAATCGTACATGATAGCATAGGTTCCACCATTCTACCTTTCACCAAGGAGGAATGCTCTCGGTTTTATAGAGTTTCCAAGAGAGAGGGTGAGATCTCCCAAAGGAGGGTGCATCACATATATTGAGGAGTAAATAGAGGAGTGAATCCTCTTGATTGATACGACTTGGATGTGATTCATGGAGGGTGCGCCACCTCTCTTGAGGTAGGATGCCTCCTTTCTAGATCGTATCATCAATTAACGATGGGCTGCCACATGTGAAGGGGACGCCCAAGTGAGGAGGAGGGCACATCCTCTAAAAAGATCCAATCGTTATCCATTATGATTTGACTTTTAATCATATGCTTTAACCTCCAAGATGATTCGCCTTCCATAAGAGACAAACTTGCCACATTTTCAACATGTTTTAAACATGCCTCCTCGATTTTCTCACTTGTCCCTTTTGTGCATTTTGTGTCATCTTTAACATTTATTTGCTATTATGTTGCCTCTTTAGGAAAAAATGCTCCAAGTGATGACTTAATCACCCGAAACATAGGAAAAGAGGGTCTTATGGTAAAGAGGACGCTCTGAGTGTGAAAATGATCCTCCCCGCGCCAAATTCCGTCTCCAAACCATCATTTTATTACAATTTGAATTTTCCCATTTAAACCATTAAAAAAATGGCCTAAGTTTACGAAAAAAAATATTTTTCTCGGAATTGACTCAAACTCCTAGGGCACCTAGTGCATGTCCATCTGACTCATTATTGATGGATACCATGTAAAAATACATAGACATTTAGGGTTTAATAACCTCCAAAGGTTTGACCGCTAAGGAAAATACTCAAGCTTTGGAGGTGTGAGTGGAAAACTCAGGAATTATACGTCACTGAAGCGCAATGCATAATTCCTAAGGAAAAAACACTCTAGAGTATCCCCTTGACAGCTAAACCTAAGGTAAGCCAAGCTTGTTACAAAAAAATCATGCTTAGACCAACTTATTACAATTCTCCATGGGAGCATGGACATGTAATTTTTTTTTAAAAGGGGCCAAAATCTATCCTGATGGATCTCAGAACACTAATGGTGAACAATTTTATTTTTCAAGTCTTCAACAGTTCACTCGACATCCACTAAGTGCAATTTAGTGGATAACAGGCCCTCCAAGAAAAAACAATCTAAATGGGATTTTCAATTATGCTCTCAAAGGATTCTGGCTCATTATTTACTTCTTCAGATATGGCATAGATGGGATTTTCTATAAATGTCCAGTTATCATCATTAACATCTATGTCAGTCATGAGGGACTCTTCATCACTTATATCATGATCCAAGCTATATTTGTCTTCTTCATGCTCATAATCCTCCTCTTTGGAAAAAAAGTCACAAGGAAGTAAGCCTTCCAAACTATCATCATTATACACATTACAAGCCTCTTCATGAATTTCAATATGAGCTTCTGCAATGGTTTCTTCTAGAGGTGGATCAGGAGTACAAATGTGCTCATCATCAATGAAATAGTCTTGAAAAAATCCACTCTTCAACATTTTCTGTTGAGGTAACATGAGGAGGGTCTTCAATAATATCTTCAATGAATGGTTCCTCATGTTGTTCTTCAATGGGATCAACATGAGTCTCTGAAAAAGGCGTTCCATACATCATGTTGACATTGGATAACTCAGGCTCTTCCGTATGAAATTCTTTTGAAGGAAAGAAGTGAGCAAGAGTGCTTCTAATGAATGATTCAATATGATCTTCACCATTATGCCATTGTCTTAAAAAAAATTCTAAATAAGCCAATGAGGGAAGTGATAGATTTATCAGGAAGGCCCTCATAAAACCATCTTGAGGCATCCCCTTGGAAAGAAAAAGCAAACATATGGATCATATGATCTTCATGGTGTATGTAAAATTCGCTCATTCGTGAAAGGAACATCACAATATGGAATCTTCCTGAGTGTTCCCCATCATGACCATAATAAATAGGAAGGGAATAAGATGTCTTTTCACCCTCAAACTGATTAGGAAAACCAAGAATTCTAAAGTAATCAATGGGTGGACATGCAAGGGAGATCCGAGTAGCAGTTTCTCTTCTCTTAATATCCATATCGAAACAAATCAATGACCTCATTTCAACCATGAGCCTTTAAAATTTTATGTATTTGTATGGGCTCATCTACACACAAGAAGTCTCAACAATATATATGAGATACAAGGGTTTTATCCCTTCAGTGGAGTCGCCATGTGATAATAAAAATATACCTTTAAAATACTCACATAAATTTCTATTTTTTTATTTTCTTTGAATTTTTATAAAAAGAAAAAAAGTTAGTGGAATCTCCAAATGAAAATTACAGATCTACTCTAAACATTCATCAAACAAAGCAAAAACAAAAAGGTGAAAAAAACAAAAGTCAAATCCTGGGAATAAAAATATTTATCCTCGGCAATGCTGCCAAAAATGTTGTCACTGGATACGCACCTCAAGGGAAAGAGGGCTAACTGTTAGCGTGGCAGAAATCTTCAAGCCACTGAGTGCATCCTTGGGGGCATGCAAAGAGTTGAGATATTGTCACTCAACACTCAACTCCTCCGTCTAGGCCAACTCCTAGCGAAGGCAAGGGGGGTGATCCCTATGAAAAACAAACTAAGGATTTTAAGGTAAGTTAGAGAAAGAAATTAATCTAGGGGTTTGAAGGTGAATTAATACTGAACCAAAGAAATGCAATTATGAATTACAACAATAGCATGAATAAAGATACATACATCTAACACATTAATTCACGTAATGTTTGATTGTTTGCAGATTAGAGCAGTGCCAAATGGAGTCACATAAGTTGGAGTGTTGCTATGTCGTGGAAGTGATGAAATTCTTGTTGGTCAGTTATAAATGATTTTATTAGATGCGTGAATTAAGGAATGGGTTAGTTCTTGGTTTGGCCCAATTCCAACTTAATCCTTCGAACTGAGTGTAGTGAAAACTAAACCAAGGGTCCAACTAGGCGAGGCATAACCTGCTTAAAGTAGCCTATTGGATATGTAGTTAGTTTCACGCGACCTCCTGAGTTCTACTGATAAAGTTTTCATTTAATTGCACTATTAAACTAGTCACTCAAGTCCCTTTCTGATTGACCAACTGATCAAACTAAGCTATAGAGGTCAAGAGCATACTTAGGAACTTTAAGCCTTGGTCAATTTCATTCAGCAAAAAATAAAGTTTTATTATGTGGTTGAGAAGCTCTTTTCACCTAACGGGGATAAACCCTTTCAGTTTACTTCGGGAATACACGGCCTTAGGTTTATTTGTTAAGCTTTGAAATAAAGTACAAAATTGTGAAAGAAAGATTGTAGCAGTAAAAATAAAACTAACTATACAACCCTATTGGGGTGGATTGTGTGCTTGTGAAGATAAAATAAAGTAAAGGAAATTTAGAAAAAAAATGCAAACCACAAAATTGAGCCTGCGAGATCCCCCCAAGGTGGATTGGGTGTGGGCTCTGAAGTAGCCCACTTCCCTTTATTACTTATTTTACAATTTCAAGGTGGATTCCTTTGGTCCTTATAGATATGGATCCAAAGGGTTGCAAATTTTCACAAAAATTTAACTTCAAGGCACAAAAAGTGCTCCTGGGGTCTCAGATGTCCTGGATCTTCAAATTTTCGGCAACACTTCCTCCTACTAGCTCATAAAAAGAGAAAAAACAACAACCAACTTTGCACCTATAAGATAGATCTATAAAATTACAACTTGAATAACCAGATCTAGCTTATGAAAACATACTTAAAAGAAATCAACTTATGACCTTCTTGAAAGAAACTAATTTATATTAAGCATGTAAAGAACCATAAGTAGAAATCAAAATCCCTTTTGAACTTGGGCGATGGAATTGTTCCGGTGGCGTTGAGAGAGACTATGTCCTCTTCACAAATAATTCGGTGAATGAAGCAACCAAACTAGTTCCTCCATCAATCCATATCGAAGCACATGTAAAAGAAACCCTTACACTTGCCAAACGACTTGTCAAATCCATTAGTAAAACTTAAATCGAAGATGAGAAGAGCATACATAAGAACTATTAAGCATGCAAATTACATAAGAACTATTAAGCATGCAAATTCTCTATCTTAAACATAAGCATTTTAAATGAGAAAGAAACTTCTTTACTCACCCCTATCGATTAATCCTAATCATTCCAAGGCTAATAACTAACAAGTAAAGCAAATGCAAAAGAAACTCTACGGTTACCTCAGAAAACGCATAAGACAATGATCATCAAACTTGAGCCAAAGACATCGTAATAGACCTCCAAAGACTTTTATTCATCAAAATATTCAACACTGAAATTGTACATGATAGCATAGGTTCCACCATTCTACCTTTCACCAAGGAGGAATGCTCTCGGTTTTATAGAGTTTCCAAGAGAGAGGGCGAGATATCCCAAAGGAGGGTGCATCACTTATATTGAGGAGTGAATCCCCTTGATTGATACGACTTGGATGTGATTCATGGAGGGTGCGCCACCTATCTTGAGGTAGGATACCTCCTTTCTAGATCGTATCACCACTTAACGATGGGCTGCCACATGTGAAGGGGACGCCCAAGTGAGGAGGAGGGCACATCCTCTAAAAAGATCCAATCGCTATCCATTATGATTTGACTTTTAATCATATGCTTTAACCTCCAAGATGATTCGCCTTCCATAAGAGACAAACTTGCCACATTTTAAACATGTTTTATCCATGCCTCGTTGATTTTCTCACTTGTCCCTTTTGTGCATTTTGTGTCATCTTTAACATAGATTTGCTATTGTGTTGCCTCTTTAGGAAAAAATGCTCCAAGTGATGACTTAATCATCCGAAACATAGGAAAAGAAGGTCTTAGGGTAAAGAGGACGCTCTGAGTGTGAAAATGATCCTCCCCGTGCCAAATTCCGCCTCCAAACCATCATTTTATTACAATTTGAATTTTCCCATTTAAACCATTAAAAAAATGGCCTAAGTTTACAAAAAAAAATTATTTTTCTCGGAATTGACTCAACTCCTAGGGGACCTAGTGCATGTCCATCTGACTCATTATTGATGGACAACATGTAAAAATACACAGACATTTAGGCTTTAATAACCTCCAAAGGTTTGACCGCCAAGGAAAATACTCAAGCTTTGGAGGTGTGAGTGGAAAACTCAGGAATTATACGTCACTAAAGCGCAATGCATAATTCCTAAGGAAAAACACTCTAGAGTATCCCCTTGACAGCTAAACCTAAGGTAAGCCAAGCTTGTTACAAAAATATTATGCTTAGACCAACTTATTACAATTCTCCATGGGAGCAAGGACATGCAATTTTTTTTTAAAAGGGGCCAAAATCTAGCCTGATGGATCTCAGAACACTGATGGTGAACAATTTGATTGTTCAAGTCTTCAACAGTTCACTCGGCATCCACTAAGTGCAATTTAGTGGATAACAGGCCCTCCAACAAAAAACAATCTAAAAAACCCTTTACCTAGGGCCCCTCTCACAAATCAAGTATATTAAACAATGTGCGATCAAAACTCATTATATGGCCTTAATCTCATACCAATAGCATTTTGCTACTACTAGTTCATATTTGTAAATGATCTCATTGGCCTTCAATTTATAGAGTTGGAGGAACTCTCCAAATTTTCATTTATTATTCAAAATTTCCCCATGCTTACATGACTATACATGTGTCAACCTATTTACTCACAATTAATCATTTTGCATTTGTCAATCATACTTATCAAATACCCTAATGTCCCATAGTTGGTCTCCTAGGTCAAATATCCATTAGGCCCAAGGGGGAAAACACCCAAGGAACACTCTAGGTTCAAACTCATGGACGTAGGAGCAAGTAGGCAAGAAGAGAAAAAATCACACCTTCCCAAGGAATCTCCTTAACTTAGAACACCCATCATGTCATCATTCATTTTCAACAAATTATGATTAGATAGTTGGCTCAGCCCCTATCAACTAACATTGTTAGTATGGGTCACAATTGCACCTATTATCAAGAATGCTACAGAAGTGCTCACACGCACACACATTAATGCATGTTAAATAATAGAAGATTATTATCATATCATAAATCAATGTACTAGTGTGCTACAAATTGTCTATCAAAGTGCAGTGTTGTGTCACATAAACTAAACAACGAATACCACCACACCACATAAATTAGATAATAGGTACAACCATTCCACATACTAAGCAATAAGCCCCAATTTCTACAAATCGGAGATATGGGCCTCTATGCCATATATAAGACCAAAGAACAAGTGTCATTGTACCACATACCAAAGATATATACTAGGTAGGTTTGGGTATTATAATCCCCTCCCTCTTAAAGGGCACCACCCTCGATGCTATAGAAATAAAAGAAATTGAGTTAGCATTGCCTGCTTGATCAAGTGTTCCTTTGGATAATGAAGAATTAGTTCACAATAGTATTTCCAACAAGAAATGATATCATTACTAGTACACATGTCATGTAACCCATGATCGTTACCTCTTGTAGCATAAAATGTTTTCCTTTCAAAAGTCAAGGGCTATTGAAATAAGATTCAATATCATCATAGCATATAACAAAAGAAAACAAGGATCAACGCTCCATTAAGAATCATGTGAGTTGTGCCTCTCTTGCCGATTAGGGAGACCCAATCAAGACCATAGATATACCTCCTAATAGATAATTAATAGGGTAGATCATGATGTTATAATATAATAAATAAAATGGTTAATACATAAATAATAAATTATTTGGTCATCTCGTATCGATAAATATGTATAAATTAGAGACTGAACAATTGTATTCTTTACCACTTATCAATTTATTTATTTTTAAAGTATTTTATTATTAAGAAGCACAAAAATGCTTTCTTCATGTGCCTGTGCATGATTACAAAATAACTTTTGTCACTTTTTTTGTGCCTATGCATGACTACAAAATAACTTTTGTCACTTTTTTTTTCAAAGACTTCCCAGTGTCTTTTTAAATTCACTATTCAACCACCTATCAATTATAACCAATGCATTCATACTTTGAAGTGTATATTTGTGTTTGATATACTTCAACTAGTATATCAATTCAACCACCTATCAATTATATCCAATGCATTCATACTTTGAAGTGTATATTTGTGTTCGATATACTTCAACTAGTATTAAGGCCATGCCCCAAACCAAAGCCTCTTGCTAGAATATTGCATGAACCTTGATCACAAAGATGGGCTAAACAAAATCCCTATTTGAAATAATGAATGAAATAAACTAGAAACTCATCCACATAATGCAAAAGTTTGATTTACTTATCTAACATTGAGATAATTTTGAACTCATTAAGATAACCTCCTTATAATAACAATTAAATACATTTTGAAAATGGAAATGAAGAGAATAACATAATTACATTAATGATAACAATTAAATACATTTTGAAAATGGAAATGAAGAGAATAACATAATTAAATTAATGATAGATTCAATTACACTCATCTTCCTCCCTCTAATGTAATTAGAGCTAATGATGTTGACAATGGAAGTCAAAAAAACATTGGCCATCGTCATAGACTTAATTCATACACATTGGCCCCATAAAATGACGCCTCCACACTTTCCTCAGTTCCTTTGCGTCCTCAAATGTCAAATCATGACAATAGGATTAACAAGGAAACACATTTTTTCTTCACTACTAGTCACAATAGTCTTAGGAAAGCATTACCACCACAGTATCTTCAAGATCATGCTAAGTATGATGATCTTTATGGCCTTACAATGCTTGGCTACAATGTAAGATATTACTTTGCTAGTGTTTCTAGTCTCCTTGATGATGGTACTAGTGTTAGCCCTATGACTTCACCTCGCACAAGTCTTAGAAAATCTAGACTTGTTGGTAATGGTTATGATGATTATGAACCAATTTTCCAAGTTTGAAAATTCTAGAAGTTGTCGTCTTTCGTAGATGTGAGTGGACTAGGGGTCATCATTGAGGATTTATAGGAAGAAACAAAAGCATCAAGTTTAAAAAACAAGCATGACTTGAAGAAGTGTATCTCAAGTATAAGTTGAGAATTTGAGTCTCAACAGATTCTTATGATGAGTAAGTGTACTTATTATTACTAAGTAGAGGTAACAAGCTGTAGAGACATTGTAATGTATATAAAAAATCCATCATAGGAACATTGAAAGGGAAAGGGAAACCAACAATAATTAAGCAACGAGTATTGGAGCTACTTGCAAAAATAAGAGAGTACAAGGAAGGAAGAAGAATTGTAGATGTGATGAAATAAGTTGTCATTCTATTAGAACTTCAACATGAGTGAATTTAGAAAGTGGCGTTAAGGAAGGAGATACAAACTTTGAAACTATATATCACAAGATTCAATTTAAAAAGTATTGTGTACATTCATTGAAGGAGTTACCAAAGACATAAGCCAATATGAGTGAAGAATGGGTAACTAGGTTCATCACTAATATAGATTATCATGAAATTTGAAAAGCTAGTGGAATAAGGACAAATTATTTGGGGCAAGGCATAGAGGTGTTTATCCCATCTCACATCTCATATTTTCTTATATCTATGCAGTGGAACTAGTTAGCAGGTCATATGGTAAAAATATGTTGTATAGTTCAAGAAGCATGGATCCCATTCATATATTAGGTAGCTAAAGTGGGCCAACTTTTTAAATTGGTTAAATATTTTATCTACCATTTTAAATGATGCTATCTCTAGGACAATAGATTCAACTCCAACTAGTCCCATGGTTTTTTATATGTTATATTTCATAGTGTATATTGTTTGTGTAGCTAATCACTTCCAAGGTATGGGTCGGCAATGACAACCATAAGGAAAACCCATTCATGTTTGTTGCCAAGTCCTGTGGGAACACAAGTATACGAGTGAGCTTATAGGGATATGTGCTAATTTTATCACTCCCCTATACACTTTGGTGTTCTACAAGCCAACTCCCTATGTGATAGAGAAGGCAGTGCAAGTAATCAGTACAATGGATGATATGATGGATTCATACACTTATATTAAAATATATGGAGCATTAAAGACTCTACATTTTCTACCAAATTTCACCCCAAATAATCTTGTTATTATTAAGTTTTCCTATTAGACTTTTGTGCATGAACTTGCAACATTATTGATAAGATATAAGAAAGCACCATGGCCTTCATTACATTGTCCATATGATCCTACAATATTTGTACCACCAAAGAAATAGCAGTAGAAGAAAAGGCATTAACGACCTATCATTTGAATGAAGAAAGATTAGGAGGCACGATCCCTTAGGCATGACTATGCATGACTATTGGTTTTTCAAGTACAATTGGCCCTGTCAAAAAGAAACTTGGATAGATGAAAAGATTTTGAAAAGAGGGAGGTATTATGAAGATGGTATGATGATAATGAGCCAAGTGTAGAAGGACAAACAAAGGAGAAAAAAGACTAACCAAGAGTCCAAAGACAAAGAATTTGAATAGGAATGAAATTGTAAAGAAGAATAAGATGTAGTGGCGGTAGCTAAGGTTGAGCATGACAAATAACAAGAAAATAAAAGAGAAGAAGAACAAGAAAAAAAAGGCAACAAACAAATATCGAAGAGTTAGAGATGCATGGGCCAAGTGTCCCAAATTGAACTAGTATGATAAAATTACAATCAATGACGGGGTGCCATCTCACAATAAAGCTAAAGATCTCATTAGATCAAGAATTTGTTGTAACCATTGAGGTCTGAGTTATTAGAGACACAAATGATAATCCCTTAGCTGCAATATCAGTATGAGTATCCCTTTTCCAAGCTACATAAACCAAAGTGACTAGAGTGATGAAGGAATTGCAGGAAGCAAGGACGAGAATAGAGATGATGGAGCATCAAGTGAAATACTACCAAAATGAGATATCCATCTTGATAGAGTTTAAAGCTCGTGTCATGGAAGTGAAAAATGAATTAAGTGCAACACAAATGATCTTATATGAGAATTGTTATACTTACAAGAATAAGGATTTCAACTCCACCAGTTTTTTGAGAAGGTGAAGGTGAAGAAAGATCAACAAGAAGGCACTTAGATTGGTTTTGACAAGCTAAGAAATGGAAGTATGAAGAGAAGGATGCTCATGATACTTTCCACAAATGAGTAAAAAGGAAATTGAATACACAATAATAGCACTAGTGAATTGGAACCTTGAACAAAAATATGCAACTATGTCAAGTAGTTGAAAGAGTGATCCAAAGATGCCACTTACCTTCTCTTGGTGAGAAATATGCTCCTAGGCCAGTGCAACAATGCATGGAGGACCTTGAAAACATTGTGAATCTATAGAAAGTGGTCATACAAACTTCTTCAATAGTAACTAAGGCATGGATGATGGAGTACATTTCTACTCCAAAAGAAATAAATTTAGTTCAATCATTTATCAATAACTTGCAAAAATGTTGAGCCAATTTCTAGAGCACTCATTATGTAGGACATAATTTTTTGGTAGCATACGAATTTTGGACTCAATATTTTATAGATAAGGATGAAGGGATAATTTAGTTAATTAAAGACAAAATATTAATTTTGATTTTTAGAATTCCAAAGGCCAAAAGTGTTGGGGATGGGGGAGCAGTAAGTTTTACACACACACACACACACACACACACACGCCACACACACACACACACTTCTCTTGGGTGAAAAAGATGCACTCGGGATAGTACCACAATGCATGGAGGACCTTGAAAACAATATGAAGGTAGAGAAAGTGATCATACAAAAAATCAAGATTAAAAAAATTACACCTCAAGAAATTGGATCCCTCTTGGTGCTTGGAAGATCTGGGTTTAAGATGGATCTATGTTGGCATTAAATAATTAGTAACTATTACTTAAAATAATGGTGAGAATGCATGTGTTTTATGTCTAATCCTTTAAGTTGTTAAACGTAGGAAGCATTTAGAGTAGAATAAATATTGCATTTAATCCACGATTGCATACTACATTTAAGATAGAACTATGTTTGCATTTAGAATGAGCATCTTCTTGCATTCACAAGAATTTCACTCAAACAATCATGATGATGCCTTGAACAAAAGATGGACATATTCCCTATTCCAAATAGTGTGAGGTCGTATTGAGCCCTTGCGTTGGAGAGAATCCTTTTTTATTGCATAGGACAATTTTTCCCTTCCAACTATTTTGATGATAGAAAGAGAGACTTGAATCTTTGAAAGAGATCCATCTCAATCACATCATCCTCATATTGAATCTTTCAACAAAAATATTCATGACAACTATCAGATCCCCAACCAAGGTTAATATTTTAACCTGGAACAAATATTTCAAGATACTACTGCTAGTTTTGAAGATCTTGTTCCCTCGAAACCAAAACATTTGTACATTGTCCCTAACCAAGAAGATGACAATTTTCATCCTTTTACAAATTTATCATATGTGAAAAAGATCGATACATTGTATGTTGCTCCTTTACTTCCTAGAGGGAAAAAAACACTAAGAATATAAGTCAAACCCATGAGCATATATTAGTGGATTTAGTGGATGGTTAGATAGACCTTGCTTTAGATGAAATTATACAGCCCCTAATTTCAATTGCTTCAACTCCCCAAGGTTCAACTACTCATTCTTCAAGTTCTTCAGACCTAGACATTGATCATGACTGTGTTTCACAAGCCTATGAATTTACTAGCAAATTCCTTAAGAGAGAGATGAATCGGAATCAAACATGATTATTGCCCTAGTGAGCTTAAGATGCGTTGAATTTAAAAGGTCAGTTGCATGGATTACGAGAACATTCAGACATGATGCTACATAAATTTGACCTAGATAAGTTAGATTCCCTTGATCATCATATAAAAAAAAACCTTTATGCCTATCAGATTAATGAATGTTGAATATGAGGATATAGTATGTAGATTTTTCCAATATATTTTTGAAAATAAGGCCTTTGCATGGTACTTTGACCTTCTATTTGGGTCTATTTCAAATTGGTATGATTTTTAAAAATCCTTCATAGGAAAATTTGAGGATGAATCAACTCCAGTTTCACTCTTGAAAGAACTAATTGACATAAAAATGGATAAGAGAGAAAATATCATATATTTCAATCAATGTTTCACTACCATCCTAAACAAGTTCCCATCATATTCTCCTCTTGATAAAATTATAGTAGTCAAATATTACACCTCTCTGCCACATGTATCAATTTCCAAGTTTGTAAAAATATATAGTAAAACATTTTCAATAGAAAATTTTAAAGAAGTTAAGAATGTAGAAAATAAATGTCAAGTCTAGCTAGTAATCTTGAGGTAGAAGACACTAAGATCACTACTTCTACTAAATTTTTTATTATCCTACCTAGACCTTCAATTAAGGTCAATGTTGATACCCAATACAACGATCCCATGGATATGGATAGTGGCATATGCATGGTTAAAAAATTGTTAATGAAATTGTCGATTTAAAAAATAATTCGAAAGGTGATTCAAATAAAAAACTTATAGGTCCTTTTACAGAAAAATCAATTACACTCCGAAGACCTCCAAATCCTTTGGATTTCTATATGAAATTAGATGAGGTCACAATGGAAAATTATTCCACATGTCACCATGCCAAACACTCTAAAAAGACTTTCCCTCAATGGATTCATTCCATGACATTGGTAGTCGACCAATTTCTTGATCAAAAGAAACAACTTGAAGCCGTTGCTCAAGAAACGAAGTTGACCCTAGGCCCTATAATGGAGGAAGGGAAGAAAATGTTGGAGAAATAAGCAATAATGTTCTTGTGGAATATGTCCTTAGGACTCTGATATGAGTAGGAGGAAGTATCATAAGAGCTATCGGCCACCCATACGATCCCTTGAGAGATTACTTGCTCAGAAGTAAGGGACTTGTACCTTCAATAAAATCCCCTATCTACCCAGTTACAACTCCATCCACCCAGTTACAACTCCCAAAAAATAAAGTTTATACGCAACCAAAGAAGGAAACAATAATCAACCTGCCTACTCCAACCTTGGATTATAATTTGCTCGAAGACATGAAAAATACAAAAAAAAATACTTCCATTTTTATGTTTGTAGAATTCGCCAACAAAGAGATATTTCATTGACAGATTTTAGATCACCATCCAAGACAATTCAAAAAATAGTGGCCAATTTGCTCACTTTTGAAATTTTCAATCACAATGTACACAATTGTTTGGTTGATTTAGGAGCATATTCAAATGTGATGCCTTTATGTTTGTAAGAAAATCAATGGAATCTATGGAGGAAGGTGCGGGAGGGATCCTCGTAGATCCCGGAGGAAATTCAATATTAACTTATGAGTGGGGTATTGGTAAATCCACCAATAATCAGGCAGAGCACCATGTCCTTTATCTAGGAATAGTGGATGTTTTCCACCTTGGAATTCAATCTATTACAATCATTTGAGACTCCCTTCTAATCATAACTCAAGATACGAACATATTGGCCATAGCCGATAGAATTGCAAGTCAACTTCAACAACGGATCCATAGGATTCTATGTTGAATCCTTGATGTCTAGTTGATACACATCAGGCAAGATAATAATTGTGTTGCAGATGTTCTTGCTATGCAAGCTGGAAAATTGGAAAAAACGGTAGATTGGTTAAAAATGGGGGCCAACTTATAACTTGTTGGCTACCTTAAGAATTAAGTTTATTACAATTTAAACATGGGTCAAATCACAAATAATAGCATTCCATCAATCACAATCCTGACCAGGCATCATAACACCCCTCGAAGCGGGATCATAATGAAGCACGTGGTTTCACTCGTGGAGGATCCATCGAGAAGCTTGGACATGAAGCTTCGATGGGAGAGGCTAATCCATATATGCCTTTCTTCTCCTTGAATTGTATTGCATGTGGGATTATTGGAATGGTGATTGTGACTCTAGAGGAAGACAACGCCATCCCCTACACCCTAGGGGAGTGGCGCTCTATTATGAATGCTACAGAAAGTGTTGAGGATGATCAGATTGTGGGTTTTGTTTCTGGTAGCGTTGAGGTCTCTCTCTCCCTCCATTGGATGGTTTGAGACACATGAACTGATCCGGGCATCGTCATATTGGTAAGCAGTATGAAGTCGGAGGTTGACTAGGAATTCAAGTTACAGGATCTATTTGGGGGCATAAGGGAGTTCCGTGCAGACTTAAATTATATCCGCAATAACTTAAGATGGATGAATCTGCAGCTTGAAGGGGTTTTAGACATTGTTCGCTAGATCAAGGCCCAAAATTATGGCATAGAACATTGTTTGGATGCTGTTGGAGGGAATATTCGGGTTTAAGTTGACACAATGAAGAATAATTTGGAGCAACATGAAGCCCTATTGGTGGACAAACAATCTCGTCTTTTGGATCTAATGGGAAGCAAAGAAGGAGAGGGGGAATCTATCTAGCAACCCCTTGACCCTGCCATTATCTTAAGCAATGAGGATAGTGAAGTGGATAGCTGTGAGCCACAGGAGGAGAATGCGGAGAACAACCAAGAAATTTAGGTTATGGACAGTGAGGAGAGTGTTGAAGAAAACTGCAAGATGTAGGAGGAGGATGAGCTACATGAAGAAGATGTCGAGGGCAGCCAATACATCCAAGTCATGGACAGTGGTCACAAAACCACTTAGTCTTGTCTTTTTATGAAGTTTTTTTGCAAGCTGCTTCTATGACAATATGTTAGAATATATAGCAGCCTTGGAAAATTTGTTTTTTGCTTAAGGCTTATAGTTTCATGGATGATTGTAATAGAGCTAAGTAATGCTCATAAACCTTAGAAAAATTATTCCAAAATTTTGTATTGTTCTCTTGAAATCCTTTTTAGCATTTTATAAATATAAATCTATATGTTTCTATAAAAAAATGAAAAAAACAATGGCATCCAATTCAAGTGCGCCATTCACATTATTCAACTGGATAGATCATACATAAATGTAAAGGGTGAAAATAAATATGTATCGATATCGGTGACTTCTAACCCAAAAGTATATCAAATAATAGATATTATCATTGTTGATATACAATAATATTATGGTATATTTCTCATCATACATTGGTCTCATCTATGGTTACCATGGAAGGGAGTACAAAGTCATATTTGATTTGACAAGGAATCCCACATCAAACATATTATCATGGAATTGGAAGGACCTAATGAACCTGTATAGTTTACATAGTGAATCCCCATAAACTATTTTCTAGAGACTAAAATGGAAATTATACATCAAAAGAGTCAACCTTGGGAACTAATAGATAGTTTGAACTCCTTTATTTTTCCCGGACTAGTAAAATGATAATTTATTATAGTAGATTAAGTAAATAGTGTTTCCACTAGCTTAGCTATAGATACTATCATTCAACTTTGTCTTTTGATGGTTCCAAGTCTCAAGAAGGTGCAAGGCCTAGCTATATCCTAATAAAGCCATATGGAAAAAAGGCACCATATTATTTGTTGTAGATTGGAATTTGAATGCACCAACAACACCATCAAGTATGAGGCTTTAATTTAAGGTCTGAAAAAAGGTGATTGAATTAAAGTACAAATATTTTTTAAAAAATGGTGTTTTCGAGATAATCGTTAGATAAGTAAAAAAATACATTCATTGCTTATAGCCTCATCTGAAAAGTTACTAGTCTGGGTATGGAAGGTAATTAATCAATTTCATTTTTTTGATATAACTTCTATCCCTTGAGCAAAGAATGTAGTTGTTGATTTGTTAGCTGACACTGCTTCCAAATTTTCTCTGTTTACTGATGGATTTTCTGTTGAATTACTTTTTAGTGTACCAGTTCCTAACAATGTCACCAATTGGGGAGTATTTTAAGTTGATTAACAAATAATCTAGATGTTTAACTAATGAGGACATGTTCAAACATAATAATTGATGACAAGGAATATGAGGAAACCACGATGAACTTAAGAATTTAAAAAACAATATCATTCCAAAAAAATCTCGACTTTAGAGAAGTTATTTGATCTAAAAAAATGTTTTCATAAATATGTGAATGTTAAAACTAAAATCTCTTCCATGAATCATGAACTGATAAACCTGGGAATTGTTGAAAATCCTAGAACTATGAATCTTGGAACTTGTTCTTCACTAGTAGAAAAGCATAAGTACATCTTCCTATTTAAACAAATATTGAAAGTTGTTTTCCTAGGCATATGAAGATTTGAAGACATAAGACACCATAACTATACAACGTGTCATTCCTCTAAAAGACAATTTCAATCCATTCAAATAGAAATTGAGGAAAGTGTTGAACCCAATTTCATAAATATGTGAATGTTAAAACTAAAATCTCTTCCGTGGATCACGAACTGATAAACTTGGGAAGTGCTAAAAATCCCAAAACTATGAATCTTGGAACTTGTTGTTCACTAATAGAAAAGAAGAATTGCATCTCCCTATTTAGACAATATTTAGACTTGTTTTTCTAGACATATGAAGACTGGAGACATATGACACCATAATTATACAACATGCCATTCCTCTAAAAGATTATGCCAAACCATTCCAATAGAAATTGAGGAACATGCAGCCAACATCAGAACTCTTGATCCATAAGGAGTTGAAGAAATTGTTGGATGGAAAATGCACTTTTAAAGTCAAACATTCCAAAGGGATATCAAACCTAGTTCCTATCATGAATAAATCATGAGAGATCAGGTTGTGCATCGATTTCCAAAATTTGAACAGAGCATCAAATAAGGACAACTATCATGTTCCTCGGATGGAGCAAATTTTGCAATTACTGCGAGGATTAGAAATGTTTTTCCCTTAGATAATTTTTTTGGATACAACCAAGTCTTAATGGGATAAAGTAGATAAGTTGAAAACCACATTTTGTACAAAATTGTGAACCTTTCCCTATAAAATAATTCCTTTAGGATTGATCAACGTTGGTGCTACATTCCAATGAACCATAGTGCAGTCATATATCTAGACGATGTGGTAGTGTATTAAAAGAATAGAACAAACCACATTCATCATCTAAACAAATTTTCAAAATATGTAGAAAGTATGGAATCTCTCTCAATCCAAAGAAAAGTATTTTTGCAATTTTAGAAGACAAATGGCTTAGCCATATTATCTCCAATGACAGTGTTATGATTGACCTAGAGAGAAAAAAATCCATTGCCAAGATCACCATGCATGCCAATAAGAAGGTGATGCAATCTTTCTTCAGTAAAATAAACTTTGTAAGAAGGTTTATATCAAAATTTGCAGGAGATGATCAAGAAAGACTCTACTTTCAAGTGAACTCTAGTGGAGAAAGAAACATTTTAAAGGATAAAGACAACGATAGTGGCATCTCTAGCACTATAGAGTCCAAATTTTAACAAGGATTTTACCCTATTTATGTTCGCATCAAAGCATTCCCTTTCGGTCATTCTCGTATAGAATAATGAGCAAGGGGATGAACGCCTAATTTATATTTATAAGTGTTGGTTTGCAAGGGATTGAACTAAATTATTCAGCCATTGATAAATATGCATTCACAATATTCAAGGTTTTGAAACGGTTCAAACCCTATATCTTAAAGATTCATGCCAAATTGATTGTACCCCGCCTAGTTTTCAAATCTATGTTCATCAAAGGAACTAAGAGAAAGACAAGGCAGTTGGATAGCGACAATAGAGGATTATGATATGGTATTTAAGCCTACAAAGACAGTCAAAGGCCAAGTCGTATGCAAGCTCATAGTAGAAGTATTAGAAATTACTAAAACTTCAAAAGAGGGATAAGGAACATGAAATCCTACTTTGTACCCAAGACATCTTGTACAACCTGACTGCAATACTCTTGCTATGCTGATTTGAACCAATTTTTGCAAGCTAGCACAACCCCAAGTAATTTGAGTTCTAAGAAAAAAATACCCTTGAGGCTTAAGTAAGCATAATATCAATTAACAAATGGCATCTTATTGCAAAAAAAATCACAATGGAGTGTTGTAAAGATGCCTATAAAAACAAGATGCCAACGAAGTCCTCAAAGATTTGCAGATAGACTTGTTGGAGGACAATACATTGGGAAAACCATAGTTCATAAAATTATGAGAGTAAGACACTATTAATAAAAAAATATTTCAATGCTAGCCATAAAAATATATTTCAATATTCACCTTAATTAAATATTCAATATCAACATTATATGAAAATATTTGTATAAAGTAATTTAAAACATTTGTGCGATGTGCTTTGAGGGAGATGTGTAATTCCTTTTATGCTTAACATGAAGTCGAAACGTAACAAAAAATATTGGTTGCATCAAGTATGCTAAAGTGGGTGAATTAGATTACATATTGAGATCAAACAACATAGAATAAAATGAGAATAGATATACAAGAAACATAATGCTACTACAACCAACATAAATCCATGTTAATTATGTATTTATCACGAGGGGAGAGGGATCAAATCCCCGAGGTGCGAAAGCTTGAAAAAAGGTTTGCACCTTGAGAGAATTGATCCCTCTAGGCTCATGATATATCTAAAGTTAAGATCGATCTATGTTAGTTAAATATGACAATTTGAATAATGTTTAATTATAAGTTATATGAGAAAAACAATATATATATATAGATCAACATTAAAAACTTGTCCATTAAACCAAAGAATACACTAACATCCCAAAGTATCATGGCAATGCTCATTTTTATATTTTTAAGTTTATTAAGGAATGAAACATTTTTTTTTTAAACAAAAAACACATAATCCAAATAAAATTTTAAATCCAAAATTACTAGCTTGGATATATCTTAACCTTACATCTATCAAACACCAAGAAGGATCAATTTCTTGAGGTACAAATCTTTCTTAAAATGAAAAATTTGAAAGAAAAAAATCTCAAAAAAATTGAGTAGATATTCTTAAAATTTGAAGCAAATCCACCTAAAATATATATATATGTAATGAATGGAAATAATAATCGCTTGATGAATCATATAACAAAGTGACAACATATACTTACTTAACGGATCAATATATTACATGGTACCACTTATTTACAAATAAAAATTTCACTTTTCATCATGCTAATGCCAATTACAACCACAATAACCTAAAAAAATGATGTGAGAGCTATCTTTCAAACTATCAAAATAATAGCATTGCCCCAAATTTAGCAACATAGTATACATCAAATATCAAGTTTCGTTAACCCTATACTTTTGTTAGGATATTTAGACACTTAGGAGTTAGTTAAGATCAACTTGTTATAATGTATCTATAGGTAAAGTGTGTTTCTTTAATATGCATTTGTACATATGTAATCCAACGACCACGATATGTTCTAGACATAGAGTGATTCGACGGTTCATTCTTATCTCGATCTTACACTTTATTGGTCCATGATCTTTATTTAAAGAGCATGGGGGGTCATTTTCTAATTTACCAATTATGAGAAACTCATTGTAACATTATTTTTCTTTTGCATAATAATATTGCCTCAAGTATCTATTTGGCTGGGGTTGTGAACTATTTCCCTCTTCGAGGGTTTTAACCATGTAAAGTCTCAGTGTGTTGATCTGTGATCTGTTTGTGTGACCAGCTACTCAATGTGTTCGATCTTTTGGAAATATATTGTGTTAGTCAAACATGGTATTAGAGCTCTTATGAAGTTCCTCTTATGTTGATGATCGAGATCTTAAACCGGTGCTGTCGAGAGCATCAAAGGATTTATGGTTCTAATATTTTTGTGCATTTTTGGGATGAGAGAGTTGTTCCATTGCATCTGGAGCACTGCTTTCAGCTGGAATACTTTTCGTTTCACTAAAAAAGGTTTATGTTTGCCCAAGATACGACCATTTTACCATATTCGAAGTTATATTGTTTATAGTTACTCATTTTTAAATTTGTTTATCATATTCTTTTAAATTTTAGCCTAGTTTTTCTTTTATTTCTTGTTTGTTCCATTTTCAATTTGTGTATTCTCTTTGTTGTGTGCTTTGTGTGAACTTGACAAATCAGAAACATAGTGGAAAGAGTTTTCTTTACCGCGTATGTTCTTTGCAGTGCGCTTTGTGCGAGCTCGATAAACCAGAAATAGTGAGAAAACTTATATTTTCCAAGAAAGCTAACCAAGGACTAACCCCAAATCTAAGACTTTTTAGTTTTAAAATTTTTGTTTTTGTTTTTATGTGGTTGTGTAAAGAGTCTTGCAAGCCAAACAACAAGGTTTTTTGGGTAGGCGTGCTCTTCCAACAAGAACAACAACCACATCCTCATTCTCCTCCATAATATTAATAAATATTTTGCTTAGCTCACTTAGTTGAAAGTTACTTTAAAAAGCAATAGGTCTTGGGTTAAGTCCTTTGTTTTGTTACTTTTTGTAAAAGTTCATGTAACTTTAAGTTATAAAGTAATTATATTGTAAAAGTGCTTCTCACTTGTTTTATAAAAGTGGGTCACTTATTTTGAAGCAACTTATTTGTAAAAGTGAGCTTATAGGCAAAGTTAGTATGGAGGGAATTCTTTGCTACATTGTTTTGCTCTCATCACCATGTGGGTCGATCTTTGCCTTCCACGTGGCTCCTTGGCTCATTTTTATGCTTTCTTCAAATGGGCATAACTTTAGCATCTAAAGTTTGTTTTCAACATCCTTTTTTCTAACTACCTATTTTTTCGATATCTTTGTATCTAGACCATCAGTTTCTACTTTTAGAGGCATATTACCTATGTACTGCAATATGGTCGCTCCATGTGATATTCTACTTACCAATACCAACTACTTCTCATGGAGAGCTTGTATGGAGGATGTTCTACGAAGTAGGGGACTTTACCGGATTACCATGGGAACATAAACTAAACCTAGTGATGATGATAATAAAATAAAATGGGCCAATAAATGTGATGAATCTCGTGGATTAATGAGGATGACAATTTCTAATTATTTGTGATTCTGCCTTCAAGGAATTGATGAACTAGATACGGCTTGGGATAAACTGGAATTGTGTTTGCTAAACACAACGAGATTCGAGGTCACCAACTTGAAAATGAATTGATTACCTTGAATCCAAGTGATTTCTCTTGCATTCAAGACTATCTCTCTAAGCATAAAACCCTTAGACTCTTAGTTAAATAATGAAACATAAAAAGGAAAGACAAGCAATGTATTTTTCATATTATTTCCAACCTTGGTCCTATTTATTGTGTTTTTGTATCTAACTTTTATTCCATGAAAGAATCTCTGGGGGTTCACTATATAGAACCCACTCTTGAATCTTTTTGTGATTCCTTGATTAGAGAGAAAGATAAGTTCCTACATCTTGAAGTAATCAACAATTCCAATACATCTAGCAAATCCTTAGTGGAACAACGTAATAACAAAACCAAGAATCTCAAGAAGCAACATCCGCACAATACTAAGCAAAACCAGGGTCCCAAACCCACTCAGTTAGCTCATCCTTCCAATGGTGACAAGGAAACCAAATGAAAGATAAGAACATTGATCACCATTGAAATTTTTGCAAGAAAGATGGTCATGTGTTATCCAAGTGTTTCAAGAAGATGGCAACCTTGGAAGCAAAAATGAAGAAGCATGTAACGTCCCCATCTTGACCCTATTGCATTAAAATGTAAATGATGCAATATTGTTATAAAATCATGGTGAGGAGCTTAAGGCCAAGGCCCCACCATCAATTTATTGATGCATATGGTTTGCGTGCTAACAAGGCACATTGAAAATTCAAACATCATGTAAACATGCATTTTAATAAAATACCCACAACTAGCTATGCAATGCAACAAGAGATGGGGGCATGATTTTTACAAGGAATTGGGAGGGAAAATTTTCAAACCCTTGGAGCCAATCCAGTCAAGCCAAGTGTCAATGAAATAACCCATCAAACCCTCAACAACCCATGTTGACTTTTGTACCCAATCATTGATTTCTCCCAAGAGTTGGTTGAGTTAGTTAATGCCTTGGGGAATGGGAGGTATGGCTGTCCAAATTCGGGTATGGGCAAGCCACCCTACATGGGAAATTGTGTTTTGTTTCTTGGGCAAGAAAAGAGCCATGAATTGCTCCCCAAGCCATTATCCATCAACCAATTGCTCTCCCTCACGAGTTTGGATCTACCTGGGTGTTTTCCAGCCATGTTTTTGGGTATTCTCCTTGATCCTCAGCTAGGATAAGGGCGTTTTTGTATTGTATACCAGTGGGGAAGAGGGAAAATCGAATTGGGGTTCCATAGAGACCATTATGGCTGTTAAATGCTGAGATGGTTGGGGAGAAATCATTTTTCCTCCCTGTGAATGTTTTTCCTCATCCCACAATTCGTTTTTGGATGGAAACGAATTGGGGAAAGCCCAAACCCATGGCCATCCTGTTGGTAAATCCATTACTTTGGTTTGAGCTTGAATGTAAGCCTCCAGGGTTCAAATGTAGCCTGATAAACCCAGCTGTGGACTGGCTTGGCTCAGATGAAATGATTAATTGGTTGTGAATGAGTGAATGTCCCCTTTCCTTGTAAGAATCATGCCCAGCTCGGGGGTGGCAGTTGTGTTGAGAGCTTGATGAACACAACTGGCCTATGGTTCGGTGGAACGTTGCAGCGACATAGCTAGTTGTTTGGGACCAATTGCACAATAAAGATAAGTGTTTTTCTATCTATGTGTTTTGCCTCTGCAATGTATAATTTAATGACTGTTATTGATATATTGAGTTGCATCTTCACACAATGGTTTTTAATTGTATGAATCTAACGAAATTGGCTGAGTTTGTATGAAAATCCCCATAGCTTGGCATCATGTTCCCTCCCTTGCCTTGGATGGATGGGTGGGTACGTTACAGAATGGTATCAGAGCTGATGGTTGCAGCATTGGACCTTCATGGGTTACCTATCACAGTTGCAGAGGTAAGTATGCTTCCTACTCAACACTGATAATTAAGAAAAAAAATCAAAATTTTCAAATTTTCAAAAATTTTCTAAGTGTCTATGAGTTTTCTGCCAAAACCTGTGCCGGCGAATCTCGGCGAGTTGGCTCGAAACAGCGGCAGAACTTGTTGAGTGGAGCCGACACGTTCGACGAAATTGACTGAGTTGCGCCGACAGAGTTGCGGAATGCCCAGGGAAAGGAAGAAAATTTTCAAAAATTTTCTAAGTGTCTTTCGGCGGAAGAACTCGGCAAGTTGGTCCACAACGGCGGAAGAACTCAACGAGTTGGTCTGCAACGACGGAAGGACTCGGCGAGTTGGTCCGAAAATTTTTCTAAGTGTTTTTCGGTGGAAGAACTCGGCAAGTTGGTCCACAACGGCGGAAGAACTCGACGATTTGGTTCGCAACGGTGGAAGGACTCGGCGAGTTGGTCCAAAAAATTTTCTAAGTGTTTTCGGCGGCAGAACTCGGCAAGTTGGCCCGAAACTGCGGAAAATTGGCTCGAAACTGCGGCAGAACTAGGCAAGTTGGCCCAAAGCTGCGGAAAAACTCGGCGAGTTGGCCTGAAACAAGTTGGAAGAACTCGATGAGTTTCTCCGAAACAGGGAATTTCAGCCGTTTTCCAGGGAAATTTTTCAGGTGCCGAAAGTTGAAAAATGCCATGGAACTTATGCACCAGATTGCGCGAAATCGAAGGATTTACAAAAAAAAAAAAAAAAAACAAGGGCGCTGCCCTCGACCCGCCCTGCAGTGGCGAGCCAAAAGGGGGCAAGCCCCCTTGATCCTTGTCGTCCCCCGGAGACAGTCATTGAAAGTGTGAAATGCATTCTCTATGCTTGGGATGAGAAGTAGGAATTGCATAGAAGGGTGTGGAGGCCTTATTCAGAGTAATTGGCTGTAATATGCATTGCCGAAGAGCAATGGGAGCAGCAAGGCAACGTCAATAAGAGGGAAATTCCTCACCTTAAACTATTTATGTTTATAGCATAAGAATTGCATATTTGGAAAATATCAAAAATGAATGATTACACGTATGTATATGTTGAATTGTTAATTCATGGGAAGATCATAGCTAATGATTGCTTGTATGCTTGGTAGGAAAGCCAAGAAAATGATCAGCTCTGATGTGGAGGGGGAACTCCATGTCATGATGAGGAATTGGAAAGGGAGAATTCCTTAACTCCTCTCTTGCTATTGTATTTATATTTCCTGAGTTTATATATACTGAAAATTATGGCATAGGGATGCTGGAAATACAAGAGAGTAATGCATATGAATTAGTGGGCATGATTAAAGGGTCATTGCATAGTGTATGTGAATTGCTTATGCATGAGAATGATGTTGCATATGGGTAAAGGTAGTGAAAGTTACACATGCACTAACCCATTAATTGTATTGCCTATGGTTGATCACCAGTAATGTTGTTGATAATGGTTGTATGAATCAGACCATAGAATCATGATTGAAAATGCAAAAGGATAGATATATGAAATGAATATTTACTAGTTGGAATACTAATAGACATTGCATAGTGCATGTGAAAATGTTGGTAAAATAGTGAGGTTTTACATATGCAATGAGCCACTTAAGATCATTATGGTGGTTGCTAATAATTAGTTGTGTTCGCATTGGTTGTAGGACCAAAGAAAACCGAAGCATGGCTAAGGATGTGGATGATGTTGTTGCATATGACCAACAAACTTATGAGGAAAGGATGGTGCAACAAATCTGTGATCATGAGGTTGGAAAAGGGACTGTGAAGCCTTGGTAAGAGGCCAACTGATCAGGTAACATCAAGAGATGTTAATGACAGCCATGCAAGTAATGGTTAATTGTTCTTAATTGCATGAATGTTGAAAGAGGACTTGGTAAGGTCTCTTCAACTATGTTTAAACTATGCTTATTTGGTTTGCATGGGGTATTGAGTGCCTGGATGTGAATATAATCCTACCAAGTATGGTCAGGTGTGGGTAAGTGAAGGCAAGGAGCCTTACACCCTATAATTTCTTAGAAACCTCAATGCATTCATATGAAATTATATCATACCATCTAAGTATCTTGGTTGTGAGTTTAACAACCAAAGCGAGTGATGACTTATGGTCATGTTGTAGTGTATGCCATATGAGATAGGCATGGTTAGGCCATAATATGTTGAAATGCCTAGTATCCATGGATTAACGCAAGGTTGCATTGATGGGTTATACATTGAGTGAATGCACCTTAAAGGATTATATAAATGTCGTGAGTGTGCATGCATATGTGTGGGTACACATGTTGAGATGCATTGTGTGAATGCATAGGTGCGACATATATATGTTTCAATACAGTTAGATAATAGATGAAATGGTGGAATATTGTTAATCATGAGACCATTTCATGAGTTGCTATGAATGTAGGAGAAAGACTGCATGAAGAAGGTAGACATGTGACGGGATACCAGAGCACTCCGTTGGAAGGACAGAGTTGCATGGAATGTGAAGTAGTGAGTATTTACAGTTTATTTAAATTGCATGGATAGTGTGACTGTGTCTTGCAATTTTATTGTGATAATGATGCATATATAAAGATATATATTTCATTGCATTTCAAATATAGCAGCTGAGAGTGTTTGAATTATTGAATGTTATAATTCTGAGATCACTTCAGTGACTGTTGTAGCAATGAAAGGATTATATGCATAGATACTCACATTGTGTTTGGTTGATTGAAGTTTCAGATTTCAAGTAGAAAAGTCTTGCGTATGGCAATGAAGATAAGTCCATAGTAAAGACCGAGATCTACCATGTATAGAAGCCAAAGGTTATGAGAAGGTTCTCATGGTTGTAAATTATGCATGAAACAAATTTGAAAATTGTCTGATTTAAGTTTATGAGAATAATCTTATGGTTGCAAATCTAATTACTGTAGGAAAATAGATTTGTAGATTTCAGATTTCAGATTTGAGAATTTGCTTATAATTGCTAATGGTTGTTTGGCTTATATATAATTGTGTCAGGAGGACATGTTGTAGGTGGATGTTCATGTATGGTAGCAAGGGTGAAACCATAATGGACAGAGTGATACCACTTACGAGAGCCAAACAATATGAGGATAGCCTCATTGCTAAGCAAATCAATTTCTGTAAGAGACAGAATTGTAAATTCATGTTGAATTTAATTATTAATGCCATTGATTGGTTATGAAGCAATTAGATTTGAAATTATTGTTAAATGTTGTTGACTGTTTGGCTATTTGATAAGTGTGCCAGGATGACACATTGCAGGAAGACCATGTGTGATGGCCTGCATAAGCCAAACTAGATGGGAAGGATCCCATGATTTGGAAATGGGTTTCGGGTGAAACACCATTGTAAATGATGATAATGTCTCGACCAAACTGCATGTTGGTAAACCATGTGAGTGAGACAGTGAAATTATGCCAAGAAGGCATGTGTGGGTTATGGAACCTGAAAATATTGGAGGTGGCAAACCGAAGTACTATTGACTTAGAGAAGGGAGCCCCCATTCTTCGCAAATGAAGGAAAGATACATCTGAAAAGGGATAAGTATTATGTAACCCTAACTCAGAATATACATGTCTGGTTATTAGGTTTAATATGCAGAGCATGTTTTATTATTTCAAACTGCTTGAGTATGATTAGGGCCTACATGTCTCACATTCGAAAGGGAGTGCACACATTTCTGGTGTTGGGTTATGATAGGGTTTTCAATATTGACTACACCCTAAGGGAATGGACGCATTCCTAGTGTTTCAATACTTGATAGTGAATGATATGAAATGTGATTACAATTTTAGAGCAGCAATATTGATGAGCTTGCTTATCCTTCTTGTGCTACCAGCTTACACAAATGCAATTTGGTGTTGCACGTTAAGAGGCAAAGTGAAGAAAGGGTGCTCAAGAGGAATATATGGGCAGTGGTAACCTTTCTACGTTCACACTAAAGGATACTATAAGAGATGGATAGACCCGAGGAGCTGTGTTGCAGAAAAGGGGTATCATCCTTGTGTAGTGTGAATGGATATTATGGGGGCCATGCTAGCTTGCAGTCGAGTGAGTCACCTATGGAGTTCCTGGAGTGAACCACGGGTTTGCATAAAAGAAGGAGCCACGTAATCATATTATGTATTTCTCATTGCCTGATAAACCCAGCCGGTGTACTGGCTTGGCATGTTGTCAAATGGATGCCTGACAAACCCTGTCGGTGTATTGGCTTGGCATTGGTTATTTGCATGTTGTGGAGGTATTGGTGAAGGGTGTTATTTCCTGACAAACCTAGTTGGAGAACTAGCTTGGAAATGGTTGTTGTATGCTTGATAAACCCAGTCGGCGTACTGGCTTAGCATACTGATTTTTGAAATGCTTCATAAACCCAGTCGACGTACTGGCTTAGCATACTGATTTTTTAAATGCTTGATAAACCCAGTCGGCGTACTGGATTAGCATACTGGTTTTTGAAATGCTCGATAAACCCAGTCGGCGTACTGGCTTAGCATACTGATTTTTGAAATGCTTGATAAACCCAGTCGACATACTGGCTTAGCATACTGATTTTGAAATGCTTGATAAACCCAGTCGTACTAACTTAGCATACTGATTTTAGGGATGCTTGATAAACCCAGTCAGCGTACTGGCTTGGCATTGCCTATTCGGATGATGTTGTGGAGCAGCATGTGTGCTGGACAAGCATCCACCCCACAGGTGATCCAAGGCTTGTAAGCAGAGAAGGAAACCTGTGGAGTAGCAAGGAAAATATACAATACAGATAAGTATTTGTTTTCATTTATTTCTTGTTGGAATAATGACGATTTCAGGTATAAGTCTTATGACAACCAAACTAATACACTGTTGTTTCTTTGTTGGAAACCTTGGCCATTGCAGGAAGTAAGGACCCTAAAAAGCCACAAATTCTTGATAAAACCAGACAGTAACTGGTTTTGCACTATAAAATTCTTGGTAAATCCAGAGAGTAACTGATGCTCGATAAATTCAAAGAATAATTGGTGGGAACATTAACCACTTGATGTTGTGGAGCAGCCGGCGTGCTGGCCAAACATTCCTTGATAAAACCCAGTCGGCGTACTGGCCTGGCATTGCCTATTCGAATGGTTGTGGAGTAGCCTGCGTGCTGGCCCAACATTCGTTATTGTATCCACGGGAAATCCAATGCTTGTAAAGCAAAGAAGGAGCCTGTGGAATAAAGTGAAAACATCCAATACAGATAAGTATTTGGTTATCTTGCAGCTTCATGCTTATTTATTATGAATACATGTGTGTATATGATTTGATAAACCCTATGAAAATACACTAAACATGTGAATTGATTCAATGTTTGAGTGTAGGTATTGTTGGAAGCAAGGACTATGAAAGCATCTAGAGGATGCATGTGAACATGTGACCATCCTAAAGAGAGCTCAGTATGAGCAGTAATGAAAGATGGTGCTAGTGGACATGTGTGGGTCCTAGCAGCCAAAGGTTCTGTAAGCAACAATGGGGAAAGATTCCCTAGCTGAAAAGCATTGGACAGACCTTAGACACTAAGTGTCATAGCCAAGAAATGGCAAGTCAAGCATTCACATTGAAGTGAAGGAGGCTAAGGAGCATGGAACCACAAGTGATAGTGTGGCTCTAGATTGAAACAAGACTAAGAGGATTGTTGAGTGCTTTTCATAGCTGAAAATAGATTGTGTTTAATTGCTTGAAATAAATTGTGAATGCTGAAATAGTTATTTTCCTGTGAAAGGATGAACATGAATGAGTTCATGTGTATGTGAGAAAGCATGAAATGTGTGGAAGTCTCATGAGTAAAGCATGGACGTTCCAAGTCAATTGGGAAAATAATTGACTAATTTTAATATTGTGTTATGCTTGTCCTAACAGGAATTGCCATGATGAGTCTCACAGGTGAGACATTGAAAGCCATTGGTTGCAGTTGTTACTAGCCAAGTGTTGCTAGTGAGAAAAGTGAGAGCCAATTGTGCACCGTGATCGTGGCAGCAGACCAAAAGCTATTTGTTTTGGATGGAAATCTTCCTCAAATAGTTGCCAGGACAGTAAGAAAGATGGCATCCATGGAATTCCAGATTTGTAGACCAGCTGGAAGGTGAATAAAAGGGAGGGATTGCTGTGGAGCAATGCCCACCTGCAGAGATGGAAGATCAAAGCCAACAGGAAAAGCTTGAGGAAGCCAAAGGACTTGGTCCCGAAAGTTCAAATTCAAGAGATGAAACGCAGGATAGACCTGCCATCAGTTGTGAATTCTGGACATGTGTAAAATGGGTATTTATTCCTAAGAATTGGAACACCGAGGACGGTGTTATTCCAAGGGGAGGGGTATGTAACGTCCCCATCTTGACCCTATTGCATTAAAATGTAAATGATGTAATATTGTTATAAAATCATGGTGAGGAGCTCAAGGCCAAGGCCCCGCCATCGATTTATTGATGCATATGGTTTGCATGCTAACAAGGCACATTGGAAATTCAAACATAATGTAAATATACATTTTAATAAAATACCCACAACTAGCTATG
Source organism: Larix kaempferi (assembly GCA_027924585.1). Classification (NCBI taxonomy): domain Eukaryota; kingdom Viridiplantae; phylum Streptophyta; class Pinopsida; order Pinales; family Pinaceae; genus Larix; species Larix kaempferi. The sequence continues at coordinate 6,001,362 of BSBM01000339.1, forward strand.
CAATGCAACAAGAGATGGGGGCATGATTTTTACAAGGAATTGGGAGGGAAAACATTCAAACCCTTGGAGCCAATCCAGTCAAGCCAAGTGTCAATGAGATAACCCATCAAACCCTCAACTACCCATGCTGACTTTTGTACCCAATCATTGATTTCTCCCAAGAGTTGGTTGAGGTAGTTAATGCCTTGGGGAATGGGAGGTATGGCTGTCCAAATTCGGGTATGGGCAAGCCACCCTACATGGGAATTCGCGTTTTGTTTCTTGGGCAAGAAAAGAGCCATGAATTGCTCCCCAAGCCATTATCCATCAACCAATTTCTCTCCCTCACGAGTTTGGATCTACCTGGGCATTTTCTAGGCATGTTTTTGGGTGTTCTCCTTGATCCTTGGCTAGGATAAGGGCGTTTTTGTATTGTATACCAGTGGGGAAGAGGGAAAATCGAATTAGGGTTCCATAGAGACCATTCTAGCTGTTAAATGCTAAGATGGTTGGGGAGAAATCGTTTTTCCTCCCTGTGAATGTTTTTCCTCATCCCACAATTCGTTTTTGGATGGAAACGAATTGGGGAAAGCCCAAACCCATGGCCATCATGTTGGTAAATCTATTGCTTTGGTTTGAGCTTGAATGTAAGCCTCCAGGGTTCAAATGTAGCCTGATAAACCCAGCTGTGGGCTGGCTTGGCTCAGATGAAATGATTAATTGGATGTGAAAGAGTCAATATCCCATTTTCCTTGTAAGAATCATGCCCATCTTGGGGGTGGCAGTTGTGTTGAGAGCTTGATGAACACAACTGGCCTATGGTTGGGTGGAACATTGCAGCGACATATCTAGTTGTTTGGGACCAATTGCACAATGAAGATAAGTGTTTTTCTATCTATGTGTTTTGCCTCTGCAATGTATAATTTAATGACTGTTATTGATATATTGAGTTGCATCTTCACACAATGGTTTTTAATTGTATGAATATAACGAAATTGGCTGAGTTTTTATGAAAAGCCCCATAGCTTGGCATCATGCTCCCTCCCTTTCCTTGGATGGATGGGTGGGTACGTTACAAAGCACAACGTCAACCTTGATTCATCTTATGACTGTACAACTCATGGACACGCACTTTGTGCTTCTGGTTTTTCCTTCAATGCATCTTCTTCATCTTCTTCTAATCAGTGGCTCATTGATTCTAGAACATATTATCATATGGCTAAGGATAAAGCTATTTTTACTAATCTAAATTAATGTAACACCAAACAAATATTTGTTGGTGATGATAGATCTCTTAATGTTGTAGGATTTGGAACAATTCAGGTAGATGATGGTCAATTCAATGATGTATGATGTGTTCCAAGAATTTCCTGCAATTTGTTGTTAGTCTATCAAATCACTCATTTTGGTGAAGGTAAGACTGTAACATTTACACCTGACCAAGTTGTAATAAAAAATTTCAAAGATCCTAAGCATGTCCTAACTACTAGAATTGTTGATGATATTTCTAGGTTGTACAAATTTAACAACTTTGGGTCATCATATTTTCCCTCAGTTTTTATTCTTCACAACGATGACTTGAGTAAACTTTGGCATGAGTGATTTGGTCATTTAAACTATTGTTCATTGCAACAACTATATAATCAGAAAATGGTGACCAATATTCCTCTCATCTCTTGTAGGTATGTTGTTTTTCCCGGGGGTGTTCTCTGGAAACATTATTGGGATAGTTCTAGAAAAGGTGTCTCTTGGCATGCCTCAACCCCCTTGCAGCTTGTTCATAGCGATTTGTGTGGTTCGCTTTCTTCTACTTCTTTCTCTGGTTTCAAGTATTTCTCAACTTTCATTGATGAATTCTCCAATAACTTAGATTTACTTCTTAAAATTTAAGAGTGAATTTTTTGACAAGTTTTTGGCCTACGTGGCCCTTGTAGAGAAACAATCTAGACATCAAATACACAAGTTAACAATAGATAATGGAGGCAAATATGTAAACAACAAATTCACTGCTTACTGCGCTTAACAAAGAATTCAAATGCAACATATTGTTCCATATCAAAAATGGTGTTGTTGAGAGAAAGAATATCACATTAAAAGAAATGGCTAATTGTATGCTCCAATCTAAGTGTGATGTCTCTTTCCAGGTGATCATCCCAGGAGGTTATTGAGGACACTTAGGCCTAAAATTGTGTCATTTAATTAAAAAGATGATATTTCAGTGGATGGTTTTTGGTGACCCGTGGTATTGTCTGTGGTATTGGGATCAAAAAGAAAATAAAAGGGGAGGCACTCATCCATTAGAGACATCTTCATTTGATATTGATTTCTTGTGACATTCTAGGAGTTTGTCCATAGTTTTCGTTAGGGTTTCGAAAAACCCTTCCATTGTTGGTTTGGTTTCGGTGGTGAAACATATCCATCCTAGCTAGACAAGGAGGAGGATCCATTCAAGGTCTTCACTTGAGATTCATCTTTTGGTTTGGCATCACTTCCAGGTTTATTAGTTGTTGAGTGTTATTAGTACTTTGTAGCTACTATAGTATCCGGAGTTGTCAATTGTTATAATTTTGTAAATGTTAAAAATACAAGCATTGGGCATTGATCTCTACATTTGGGCATGCATATACACTGTGGGAAATAAGTTAATACCATTGGGTGACTCCTATAGAAGAGGGGATTGTCATCTGTTAGGTGTTGAAGGGGATCTTACATCAAGGTTGCAAAGGAACACTCCCAGGCTTGTAATACACAATCATGCTTCAAAACACTATAAACACAATTTGAAATCTTAATAGACAATGCTAAGGATCAGATTTGAATCTACCAGTGGGGAAGTTAAGGGAGTTAAGAAGTAGCACAATAGATGTTTCTCACAGTCCAATAACCAATCATTAGATTCAAGCAGTGAGCTATAGCAGCAGGTAAAGTGAAATTTAAATACGATATTGTGTGATGCAGGGATTTCCGTGGGCTGAAATTTTTAAAAAAAGGAACTAATGCAGGGATTTTCGAGGGTCATAAATTTTGACTCATTTATCCATTTGGGCTCAAATTTAATAGGAAGTTGCATTTCAAAGAATTCAATGCAATGACCAGTCAAATCCTTCCGATCGGACCTTTTTTCGACACCTTTATGGGGCCAAATACCTTCATATAGTGCCTCAAATTGGGGTTTTTGTGTTTTTGCAAGATTTTTTAAATTTGTAATTATCAGTTATATGTTAGTTTATGCACCTAATCAGAAAAGCGAGTTGACAACTAGTGTTGCTCTAGTTAGATTTAAGTTATTGGTCAGTTTTAGAGTCATGCAAGAATTTTCTAAAATTGGCAATTTTTGAAAATCTCAGATAGTAGTTACAAGGGGTTGAACCTTCAATGTAATAGTTAGGATGGAGAATGAATAAAAGATTGTTATTTTTCCATTCTCATGTGTTTGCATGGTTTTTAGATATCGTGAATGAGTTAAATTTTATTGGCTACATCATTTGGTATCAAAGCAGGAAGATGGTTGGGAGAGAGGGGAAGAGCATGTCTTGCTCAAATGCATAGAGATATGTAAAACCTCCAAAGGCAAGTAGCAAATATTACAAATATGCTGGCTAGTCATAGAATAATACAAAGAGAAGTGTTTGATGAGGAGACAGACCAAGGAGATGAGAATCAACATATAGAACACGAAGAAGAAGAACTAGAGCGCATGCCTTTTGAAGAAAGGATGCTCAAGGTTCTAGAAGGGAGAAATGATGGGATCGAAATGGAAGTTTCATAGTATGCAGGAAGTATTAAACCATAGGATTTAATAGATTGGCGGAACACCATGGAAATTTTTTTGAATGGAAGCCTATGACAGAGGAAAAGAAGATGAAATTTGCATGCACCAAGTTCAAGGGTCATGCCATGATATGGTGGGATCATGTATAGAAGGATGGTACAAAAAAGGAAAAGACAAAAATAAGACCTGGAATAAGATGGAGAAAAAATTGCGAGAAATTGTTTTGCCTTTAAACTATGCACATACCCTTTTTCACATATTTCAGAATTTGAAGCAAAACCTTTCCACCGTGGAGGAACTCACACACAAGTTGTATCATTTGTCCATTCTTGTGGATCACCATGAAACTGATGAGCAACTGGATTCAAGGTATGTGAATTGTTGAAAATTTTCTACTCAAGATGAATTGAGCATGCATAGGGTTCACAGTGTGGAAGAGGCATAGTAATTAGCCTTAAAGGCCAAGGAAAAAAAACTGACAATTTGCTCAAAGGAATAGATGGGCAAGGAGGGGTACATCGTCTACCTCACGAGGTGGTTTTAACTATGGCAGAGGCGAATCATCCCAAGGAGCTGAGAAAGTAGAAGATGCTCGACAAGATAACTTGAATCAACCATAAGGAAGAGGATTTCAAAGGGGTAGAGGTTACGGTGGTGGCAGAGGAAGACCTTATATGTGTTTTAGGCATGGTGTAGAGTTTCATTGAGCATTTGAATGCCCAAATTATAACATGCAAGAGTCGAAGCAAGGAAAACAACCTAGTTTAAACTTGGTCCAAGCTGAGAATGAAGAAGAAGGAGTTGAATATGAAGTGCCACCCAATATGAGGGAGAATCTCATGATACAGAGGTCAATGGTGATTCTCGAAAAATAGCAAAGACAATGTAGCGGCAATGAATATTCATGGCTACAGACAAATATTTTTTGAACCAGGTGCACTTCCGGGGGAAAGGTATGTCAAGTTATTGTTGATAGTGGCAGTTGTGAAAATATGGTTTCCAGAGAGATGGCAGATAAATTGAAATTACGATGTGAAACACATCCCCATCCTTACTGAATTGCATGGTTCAAAAAAGGGAATGAAGTCACCATTAATAAAAGATGTTTGATCAAGTTTTCCATCAGTAAGACTTATAAGGATGAAGTATGGTGTGATTTCATTTTGATGGATGCATGTCATCTATTATTGGGGAGGCTTTGGTGATATGACAAAAAATTCATGCATGATGGAGAAAAGAATACCTACACCTTTTGGGAGGATCGGTCAAAACTTGTCTTATTGCCCCTTAAGGATGAAGGGAAAGCTAAGAATATGTTGTCAGAAAGAGAGATTGTTAAGTAAATGAAGGAAACTATATTATGTTATGCATTAATAGTGCAAAAAGGAGCCGAGGAAGACATACCAATATCTATTGAAGTGGCCAAGGTACTAGAAGAATATGTTGATGTTATCCCTAATGAACTACTTGATGGTCTTCCACCAAAGAGGGATATTCAACATCACATTGATCTAATCCTAGGATCATATTTAACTAATCAGGAAGCCTATAGGATGAGTCATACACAACAAACAAAGCTCAGTCGACAAGTAACAAAGCTTATAAAGAAAGGTCTGGTAAGAGAAAGCATGAGTCCTTGTGTCGTACCGGCATTGTTGGCTCCAAAAAAATATAATACGAGGAGAATGTGCACAAATAGCAGAGCAATTAATAAAATTACCATCAAATATCAGTTTCCAATACCAGATCCAATTCGCAAAGGGGGTGAATGGAAAATTGTTTTCAAGGCCAAGGATGGACTATATGAATGGATGGTGATGCCATTCAGGCTATCCAATGCACCTAGTGCCTTCATGCAGTTGATGAATACTGTGCTTCGACCTTATATTGGTAAGTTTGTTTTCGTTTATTTGGATGGCATTCTAGTTTTCAATAACAACAAAGAAGATCACTTGCAACATTTAAAGATTATACTGTATGTGTTGAGAAAACATCAGCTTTATGCAAACCTTGAAGAAATGTAGTTTCCTGCAAAAAAGTTTGGTATTTATGGGTTTTGTCATCTCAACAGAAGGAGTCAAGATGGATTCCAAGAAGTTCAAAGCAATTTTGGAGTGGCCTAGTCCTAGGAGCATAAAAGAGGTAAGAAGTTTTCATGGGATGGCCACCTTTTACTTAAATTTTATTCCAAATTTTAGCAACATTGTAGCACACATAACAGATTGCACCAAAGGCATGACATTCAAGTGGACCAATGAAGCTGAGGAAAGTTTTAAGTTTCTAAAGAAGAAGGTAATTGAGGCACCTATATTAGCCTTACCAGATTTGATAAAGTGTTTGAGGTAGACTGTGATGCCTCCCATGTAGGCATTGGAGCTGTACTTAGACAGGTAGGTAGACCAATTGCATTTTTTAGTGAAAAATTGAATGAGGTAAGAAAGAACTATTCCACATATGATGTATAATTTTATGCAATTGTGCAAGCATTGTAACATTGGAGGCATTATTTAGTGTTGAAAGTGTTTATGTTATTTATCGATCACATTGCATTAAAGTATGTAAACACCCAAAATAAATTGAACAGTAGACATGCAAAATTGGTCTCTTTCTTACAAGGCTACACCTTGTTCTGAAGCACAAATCAAGAAGGCAAAATCAGGTTGCAAATGCTTTGAGTTAGTGCATTGTTATTTTGACAACCATGGAAAATCAAGTAATTGGGTTTGCTACATTGAAGGATCTCTATGTGTCTGATAACGATTTTGGGAATATTGTGGAACAGTTGAAGAATCCAGTTGCTGGGAATATGGATCTTATTCAAGGTGAATATTTTATGCAAGATGGCTACCTCTTCACAGGAAAATAACTATGCATTCCAATTAGTTCTATGAGAGAAAATATTATCAGAGAACTTCACAGTAGTGGCTTGGAAGGACATTTTGGAAAGGATAAGACACTAGCCTTAATCGAAGATAAATATTACTAGTCGAAGATGAAAAATGATATAACCAGGTATGTGGCACGGGTGCAGGATTTGTCAAATGGCTAAAGGACCCTCATAGAATACATGGTTGTACATGCCATTACTAGTGCCCACAAACCCATGGACAAATCTGAGCATGGAATTTGTGTTGGGGATCCCAAACAAATAGCGAGGTAATGATTATATTTTTGTAGTTGTTGATAGGTTCTCTAAAATGGCTCATTTCATTTCTTGCAAAAAAATTAGTGATGCATCAAGGGTGGCATAATTGTTTTTTTTTTCCATAAATTGTTAGATTGCATGGTGTTCCAGAAACTATTATCTTTGATAGAGATACTTGATTCTTGGGTCATTTTTGGAGGACTTTATGGAAGAAAATGGGGACTAACATTTTCAGCAGTTCCTATCACCCCCAAATAGATGGGAAAACCAAGGTAGTAAATCGGAGTTTCAGAAACTTGTTACAGAGTATAATGTTGGTTATGGAGCCTGATCTTCTTGATTTAGAGATGTTGCTCTTTCAGTCGTGTTTGTACCCTAGTTTTATATGATGTGCAAGTGGAATGTACACTCATCCCAGTGGGGGTGTGGGGGGAATCGCCCCCCCACAGGTGTCTGGGGGCCAGTGGGCCCCCGAAAGAATTTGTTTTGTGTTGTTTGTTGGCCAACAATTTGCAGGCCCATGGTATTGGGTAGCCCGTGGTATTTTCCCGTGGTAATTCCCCTTTAAAAGGAAGACATTGTAATACGGTGGGAAATGTATTGTAGCATTGTAAAGATCTCTATGAGAGAATGTGATAGAGTGAAGAGGAAGTTGCAGCGGATGTGTTGCAGGTTGTATCCCTTCATCTGTTGGATGGTATAATAATAAGGACTGGAAATTTCTGTGTGGATGTATCCCATCTTGGGTCAACCGCGTTATATTGGTGTCTCCCTTGTAATGTGTTTTATGTGATTTATATTTGCATCTTGTTCATTGTTATTGCTCTGCGGTCCTTTTTTTCTAACATATTATTGGAGGAGAATCCCAAGCAGTGAGATTTGGATTTACCTTGAGCAAAATTTCCCTACAATAGTTCAATAAATAGATCTATGGGTAAATCTCCATTTCAGATTGGTTACGGTACAAATCCTATGGGTGTCCTAGATTTGGTGCAACTACCGCTTGGGGAGAGAATCAGTGATGATGGGGAAGCATTTATAGAACACCTTCAACAATTACAACAACAATTGAGACAAAAAATTTAGGCCAATAAAGAGCAAAACAAAATTATAAAAGATGCTCACCGACGACATTGGGTATTCAATGAAGTTGATTTGGTGATGGTTTATTTACGGAAAGAGCGGTTTCCTATAGGAATCTACCACAAATTGAAGTATAAGATAATTGGTCATTGAAAGATTCTCATGAAAATTAATGGTAATGCTTATAAGATTGATTTACCAGTTGATCTTGATATTTCCCCTGTGTTTAAAGTTTTTTATTTATATATCTTCCATGGGGAAGACCTGGGTGATGACAATGAGGTGGAGGTGGATTGGCAACAAGCCATTCCGAGCAAGAAAAAGGAAAATATTTCACATATTTTAGATAAGAAGACCCTTCATACTCGACAAGGCCAACACGACCCATATCAAGTCCAATGGGAAGGCTTGGCACTAGCAGAGAGTACATGGATTATATAGGGGGACTTGCTGAATCTAGATCCCATTAAGTGGAAGCAGTTTGAAGATAGTAAATTGCAGGAGTTGTGTTCTTTTCAACCAGAGAATGATGCAGGGATTTTCGTGGGATGAAATTTAAAAAAAAAAGAATAAATAATGCATGGATGTTTTAGTGTCATAAATTTTGCCTCGTTTATCTGTTTGGGCTCAAATTTAACAAGAATTTGTGTTTCAAAGGGTTCATTGCAATGACCAATCAAATTATTTTGGTCGGACCTTTTTCGACACTTTTTCGGGGCCAAATTCCTTCATATAGTGCCTCAAATTGGGGTTTTAGTGTTTTTGTGAGATTTTTTAAATTTGTAATTATCAGTTATCTATTAGTTTATGCACCTAATCAGAAAAGTGAGTTGACAACAAGTGTTTTTCTAGTTAGATTTAATTTAGTGGTCAGTTTTAGAGTCATGCAAGAATTTTCTAAAATTAGCAATTTTTGAAAATCTCATATAGTAGTTATAAGGGGTTTAACCTTCATTGTAATAGTTAGGATGGAGAAGGAATAAAAGATTGTTATTTTGCCACTCTCATGTGTTTGCATTGGTTTTAAATCTCATGAATGAATTAAAGTTTATTGGCTACATCATTGTGACTCAAAACACTCCAACAATATGTTTAAAATATCAACACTTGTTTAAGGGGAACCTACAGGAGACGATCAAGGCAATATTAGGTAGAGGTGGTGGTAGGTCCAAGTTAGTATCTAACAATAGTAAGGAAAAAATTTCAATGTAGGATTGGCCTAGGATACTTCAATGGATATTGAAATGGCTATAGCGAACATTCAAAATAATGCAAAGGATAATGAAGCGAGAGAATGACACGAGGAGATTATAAATTGTATAAGGGATTATATGGCGCATCGTGAGACATTCCACACAGTCACATCATTCAAGAAATGTTGCACCATCAAACATCCAGAGTGGTATGAAACCTGCAGGTTCTACGACTGCAAAGAACCATGGGAGTCAGGACACAGGTGCAAGGGAAAGGGTAAGGTGCACTATATAGAAGTACTTCCTGACGATGGGGATAGTGATGAGGAGGAGACACTTAGAATACGGAAGGGTGAACCGTTTAGGGGAAATCCACCTCAGCATGAAACCGCAAGGGAGGACCCTCCCATGACGAGCCTGTATGAGGAGCATAAAGAGTTACAGGTACTCGGGGAGAGTTTGGACACAGTGAGTTGTGAACATGCACTTGTTATGTGGTATGGAGATCTTGAGACACTTCTATTGGAGGAGCCACTAAAGGCTCAAGGTTTACCTATGGAGGAGTTCACTGAGCACATTCTGTGTGGACCAACCAACATGGGTGTATATGCATCCATGGATTGGGTGGAGAGGTATATGACATATTTAGAGTCACACATGGATACAAATTCCGCTTACATCAATAGAGTGTTGGATGTAGTAGCACATCCAGGATGCCCGATGGCATAGGAGTGTACAACTGCATACATTAGTATACAAGAGGGTACACGGACACATGGTGGTGTACAGTGGAGTGTCGGAGTGTTTTCTCGAAGGAACCTCCTGACAAATTCATTGAGCATATCAATTATTTGAGGTTACCCAGGATCAAGGAATGACCATTTGAGGTGTTTGTGCATCTTATGATTTCTTGGCTCATCGGGGACAATCCGACGGAGTCTCGTGTTAGTAATTGGCATACCAACGTGATGGGTAGAGGATATTTCACACCTTACAGGATAGTGTGGGACCCTGGTGACTTTACCATTGATAGGTAGATTCGAGATAGCCCTTACAATTATTTTAGCTGGGAGCTCCAAGAGAGGAGGATGCAAACGAAGCATGATAGTCAAATGGTGGGGATCAGAGTGGCGCAGCGTCAACATGGTGGTATCTTTATGAGATTTGCTTGGGACCTAGGGATTTCAGTATTAGATAGTTCAATAGCTAATATAGAGGTGAGAGCCTATGGTAGTACCTTTCTGAATCATGTATCAAGTAGAGGATGCTTCACCTCTTATCGGCTAGTTTGGAACCCTGGTATCATTCTAGTTCATTTGGAGGAGCGACAGGTTGTGAAGGCATTGCTTGAGGACAAGCAATCTTGTGAAGGAAGGACTGTGATGTCCCTTTCCAGGTGATCATTCTAGGGGGTTATTGATGGCACTTAGGCCTAAAATTGTGTCATTTACTTAAAAAGGTGATATTTCAATGGATGGTTTTTGGTGACCCATGGTATTTTCCATCGTATTGGGATCAAAAAGAAAATAAAAGGGGAAGAACTCATACATTAGAGACATCTTGATTTGATATTGATTTCTTGTGACCGTCTGGGGGTTTGTCCATAGTGTTCGTTAGGGTTTGGAAAAACCTTTCCATTGTTGGTTTGGTTTTGGTGGTGCAACATATCCACCCTAGCTAGACAAGGAGGAGGATCCATTCAGGGTATTCACTTGAGCTTCATCTTTTGGTTTGGAATCACTTCCAGGTTTATTTGTTGTTGAGTGTTATTAGTACTTTGTAGCTACTATAGAATCCATTAGTTCTTGTGATTGGGTTCCATCCATAATAAAATGCCATGGTGTATTTTCTATCTTATGTGTGCTTGGAATTCATGTAATATATTTGATGGATGTTCTTGATGGAATGAATGCAAGCTGTTTGCAAAAGGTTTACATTCAGTTTAGGGCATCAAGAACACTTATTACATAGAAAACCTTCAATTTTCCAACCTAGCCCTATTGGGGACATTACAATAAGGGACTACGTCTTCAATATTGTCTAAGCCATTAATTGTGCCAATTACATAGTTAATCCCAATCCCACTACAGCTTTAAAAGATATCACACTGGAAGAGGCATGGAGTAACATTAAACCAGATGTCAGCCACTTTTGTGTGTTTCGTAGTGAAGCATGGGCTCATATTCCTAATGAAAAATGGAAAAAATTGCATCCTAAAAGTGAAAAGTGCATATTTGATGGATATTATGAAGATTTCAAAGGTTATATACTTTTTCAACCACATTCCCATGATATAATTATTAAAAGAAATGTTGAATTTGACAAAAATATCTCGACCTACAAACCTAATTCAATGTCTGTGCCATTTGTGGCCTACAATCCATCTTCAATGCATGTGCCATCTTCTACTCCCAACTTCCCTGACAGTGTTCTTACTCTAAATTTTGATAATGACAGTGAAAATGAAAATCCACCTCTACTTGCTCATTGTCCTCCAGTTGCACCAGCACAACCACTTCCTCTATGGGTCTGTTCAACATGCAAAGTCGCTGGTGATCTTTTATTGATCCCAGAGATCAACGTCGAAAACATCCTCAGTTCCAACGATCCACTTCTCTTTTGGCTCAAGTTTCAAAGAATCGTGATCCATAGACATTTGCAAAAGCTTTAGGTCATCCAGATTAGGACGCATCTATGAATGAAGAATATTGTTCCTTAATAATGAATGATACTTGGAATATTTTACCTCTTCCGAAAGGAAGAAAACTTGTCAGATGTAAATGGGTCTACAGAACTAAGTATGCATCAGATGGAAGTGTTGAAAGACTGAAGGCAAGGTTAGTTGCAAAATAATTTTCCCAAGTTGAAGAAATTGAATACAATGAAACCTTTTCCCCTGTCACCAAAATCAACTCCATCTACCTTGTTCTTTCCCTTGTCGCCTTACATAAATGGGAGTTCCATCAAATGGATGTCAAGTCTTCCTTCTTGCATGGGTATTTGCGGGAATAAATTTACATGGAACAACCTCCTTGCTGTGTTCAAAATGACTCTAGTCCTGTTTGTTTCCTTAAGAAATCCCTATATGGCCTTAAGCAAGCTCCTTGAGCATGGTATGCCAAAATGGATAGCTTTCTCCTTAAAACTGTTTTTCTAGATGCCATCCTAACCCCAATGTCTATACCAAGAAAGTAGGAAACCATCTCATCATCATTGTTCGATGAACTTATTCTTACTCGCAGTGACCATAAAATTTTAACCCATGTGAAATACAGCCTTAAGAAGACCTTTGAAATAACAAACTTAGGAAATCCGCATTAGTTTCTTGGCCTCCAAGTCCTGCAAACCAGAGAAGAAATTTTTATTTCTCAAGCTAATTAGTATGCTTATGACCTTATTCATCACTTTCACATGGATGATTGTAAACTAGCCCCATCTCCCTTCCATTCTGGACTCAAACTTCTACCACTTGCACTTCACCCAAAGTAGATGCCACCTTGTATCGTCAGCTAGTTGGTAGTCTCTTATACTTGATTCATACCTGGCTTGATATTTCCTTTGATATTGGTCTTGTTTCCCGACATATGCAAACACCTCATGGAATCCATTGGAAAGAAACAAAAATGATGCTTCAATATATCTGGGGTATAGTTCAATTTGGGATTCATTGCAATTAAGGGGGGACTCCTTTGTTGGATGGTTTCATTAATTTAGATTGGGTCAGTGACCCTGGTGATCAGAAGTCTACTGCATGTTATGTTTTTGGTCTTGGTTCTAGACCTGTCACTTGGGCTTGTAAGAAACAACCAGCTCTTCTCGTTCTTCAACATAAGCAGAGTATCAAGCCGTAGTTAATGCAAGTCAAGAAGCGTTGTGGCTTCGATAGATCCTTCCATAGTTTGGATTCGAGCAATGACATTCGACCACCCTTTGGTGCAACAATCAAAGTGGCATTAAGCTCACCAAATGTCCATCACAACATCAACACATCAAACACATTGAGCTACACATGCACTTCATCAAAAATCTTGTTCATGATTGCATTCTTGAAGTGCTATTTTTCCCTACAAATGATCAAGTTGCAAACATCTTTACAAAGTCGCTTACATAAGCGAAGTTTCCTAAACTTCGATATTTGTTAGGAGTTCAGGAATTTGTCATTATGGGAGGATAGGCTCTAATGCCTCCTTCATTTTTCTATAGCGTCACTTTTGTAAATCCTTCAATCCTATCCCATGTTGTTTTTAAGGGGGGGTGTTAGGATATTTAGACACTTAGGAGTTAGTTAAGATCAACTTGTTATATTAATGTACCTTTAGGTAAAGTGTGTTTCTTTAGTATGCATTAATATGCATTTATGTATATGTAATCCGATGGTCAGGATATGTTCTAGGCATAGAGTGATTCGATGGTTTATTTTCACCTCGATCATAACGACCATTGATTCGTGGCTTAACACCCGATTGGTCCATGATCTCTAATTAAAGAGCATGGAGGGTCATTTGCTAGTTGATCGATTGTGAGAAACTCATTGTAACATTATTTTTCTTTTGCATAATAATATTGCCTCAAGTAGCTATTTGGTAGGGGTTGTGGATTGTTTCCCTTTTCGAGGGTTTTAACCATGTAAAAACCCGATGTGTTGATCTGTGATCTATTTGTCTGAGTGGTTGCTCAAGGTGTTCGATCTTTTGGAAATATCATGTGTTAGTCAAACAAATTTAAGGAAGCATGGAAAAAATATTTCTTGAAAATATCTATAAACTAAAAACCATAATCACAATGTAACCATTTTTAAAACAAAATAATACTATTTACTATAAATGTAGTTCTCGATACCCTACCTTCCCCATAGTGAAATGTTATGTGTATTCATTATTCATGAACAATTTACACTTATTGATTATTAAATCTATTTAGGCAACCAAAAATCGACACACAATAATATATTTTTTTTCATTTATAAAAATAATAATTAAGTTTTGCATAACCTTCAGTTTATCACTTATGGTTTAACTGTTGTGAATATTTAATTAATATTATTATTTATAAATTAATAGATTATTAGGTTACTAGTGAAAGGGCGTAACCCTTCACTATGCTTGTTCAAGCCCTATAAAAGGCAATCTTATTGTAATTTTATCATCATCATCATCTAATATATTATTCCTATTTATCATTCAATATGAGAGTCGGATTCGACTATTAACAGTCCAACCGGATACAATTGCTGCATTTGGTATCAGAGTGGATTCGCTCCTTCGACCTGAACTTGGATTCGGCTCATCAACTTACTTCCGCTCATCACTCACCTTGTTCCCATCTCACTCGTCTCTCTCCCCAGTTCACCCCACTTCATGCTCCTCCCTCCTCGTGACCTCTTTCCGTTGACTGCTCCACGCATCTCCCACCGATATTCTCTCCTACGCAACCCCCAGCTCCCAATCCCTGTGTTACTCCTCTTCCATCCATCAACGTCACTCCCTACTTGCTTCCACCACGTCTTCCATTTCCACGCCCACGCTCCCTTACCCTCACATCCCCTCACTACGAAATACATTGTCGCGCCCTTCTCCAACGCTCCACACTTCCGCAACCTTTGTTCCCCAGTCAACACTTTCCTCTACCCACCTCGACTCCATCTCCCTGCACACGCCATCCCACAACGCTCCACGTCCTCCACTGCCACTGCTACTCTGTCCACCTGCTGCACCCTCCTGCGAACCACCTCTTCGCCTCCCCACCACCTCTGCGAACCACCTGCTGCTCCATTCCTCCATCCACTCCACCTTCCCAACTCCACGTCGTCGCTTCGGCCTCCAATTCCACGACCTGCAACCAAATAAAAAAACAACAAGAAACAATATAATATAATATAATATAATATATTATATTAATTCAAATATATTGTAATATAATATATTTTATTATAAAAAAAAATCAAATATTATATTTAATATTATAATATTTGTTTAAAAAAAAACAAAACAAAAAACTATATACAAAATATTATATAGTTTATGAAAAAATAAAAATAATAATATTATTATTAATTAATTAATTAATTAATATATTATTATTCAAAATTTCACCTTAAAAGGCCATAATAGCGTTCTACAAACGTCCATGGCATCTTATAGTAAGAGTGACGAATTCATAGATCTCCTTGAGGAAATCCTTAAAGACATAGATGAAATAAAGAAGACTATGGACGAAACATTTAAAGTAAATGTAGATGGAGGTGAAAATCACGTAGAAGAAGTCACCCATGTTGATAAAAAAAAGGAAGATAGAGTAGGCTAGTATGTCGCAATCACAAACACACGAAGGACATATATCATCACAAAGACGGCTATAAAGAACATCAAGGAAAGCAACTGTAATATCTATCAGACACAAGATAAGACCGGTGTTCTTATGAGCATTATAAGTACAAGGAGCCCGTTCAAGGGAACTGACACAAAATGTGTTGGGGATAACAACACGAAAATAATTAAGGTCCTAATGTATGTTGAGCATGTTCAATTGACGACAAACATAGTTAAAAGAAACAATCACACA
Organism: Larix kaempferi; assembly: GCA_027924585.1. Classification (NCBI taxonomy): domain Eukaryota; kingdom Viridiplantae; phylum Streptophyta; class Pinopsida; order Pinales; family Pinaceae; genus Larix; species Larix kaempferi. The sequence continues at coordinate 6,017,095 of BSBM01000339.1, forward strand.
AGTAGAAATAGCGTAAACAAAACTTCACCAAGTTCGTACTTATTGCAAATACCAAGACATAATAATCAAAATGAGGCAATGGTCGTAATCAAAATCGCACCTCTCAAGTCATCAGTGTGACATAGTGCCAGAATAAAAGACGACATTAGGAAAATACTCAAGCTTTGAGGACAAAGCTTTTCTAAGGGGAAGGCAATGCTGTGAATATTTAATTAATATTATTATTTATAAATTAATAGATTATTAGGTTACCAGTGAAAGGGCGTAACCCTTCACTATGCTTGTTCAAGCCATATAAAAGGCGATTTTATTGTAATTTTATCATCATCATCTAATATATTATTCATATTTATCATTCAATATGAGAGTCGAATTCGACTATTAACAGTCCAACCATATACGGTTGTTGTGTAACATCCCCTCCTACCATACCAGCATGATAGAGAGGACGTGATGCTAAAACCGGGCATCTAGCCCCATAAACTTTTAACCAAGCATTCTCATAATATAAAAGACATATGGAGTGTGTAATTATAAGAAAAACACAACGGAAATAATGTCAATAACACATCCATCATACATTCAAGATATTCATCATATAATAGTTGGGGAGTTAACACAAGAGAATACTTATCTTATAACAGTAGTCCCAAGCAACTGGCTATGCAACTGCAACGTTCCACCCAACCATAGGCCAGTTGTGCTTATCAACCTCTTGATGCAACTGCCACCCCCAAGCTGGGCATGATTTCTACAAGGAACCAGGGAACAACAGACTCACGCGTAGCCAAGCATACACCAAGATGAGCCAAGCCAATTTACAATTGGGTTTATCAGACTGCTAGGAAATGGAAAGGAAGAATTGCTAAGCTAGTGAGCTCAACCACAGAGCTATGGATACCTCTATAAGATCTATCTAACTTGGCACCCACAATACCTACACACCCAACACAAGGAAGAATTCTCTTCACTGCTACACAGTCCCTCAAGCCATACCTTCCTTTCTAGTGCTCTCAGGGTGTGCATAGAAAAGTAGCCAAAGCCCTCTTGATCTTCTTGAGAGGTTACTCCCTTCACTAGGTTTATCAAGCCAATTCTGTCCACTACCACTCCAAGTTTCTTGCTCACGGGTTCAAATCAAAACTGGGATGCACAAAATAGCAGAGCCACACTTATTGGGCATGATAAAACGTTTTTACAGTGAGATACCCAAAGGTGGGGTTTTCATTAGCTTCAGAAAAACGTGGGAAACCCAAAAACAAAACTAGAAGATGGGGAACAATCCTGGGAAGCCAAATCTATTTTTAGAAAAACGTCCATGGACATTCTGGGGCAAAAACGGCCTCCATAACAGTCCCAAATCGTGGCCCTTCTCTCCTAGCTGTTGTCCAATGCAGAAACGAGCTCCCAGGCATGGAAAAATGCAGAAAAATTGGTAAAAACGTGATGGGAAAAGGCCCAGTAGTTCAGACTGCGTGAGAGAGGAAAGACTGTCTGTTCAGAATGGCTTTGGGCACCATTTCGTGGGTGTTTTCTTGCCCAAGGAGACAAAACACGATTTTCCAGGTTGATGGCTTGCCCATACACGAAATTGGCTGCCATACCTCTTCATTCCCAAGGCATTAACTGCCTCAACCAACTCTTGGAAGAATTAAATGATTGGGTCCATAACCCAAAATGGGTAGTTGAGGGTTTATGGGTTTTCTCATTGACACATGGATTGACACCATTGGCTCAAGGGTTTGAATAATTTCCCTCCCTATTCCTTATAGAATCATGCCCCCATCTCTTTGTTGCATTGCATAGCTAGTTGTGGGTGTTTTCATTAAAATTCGTATTTACATGATGTCTTATTTACATTGTGCCTATCTAGCACAAGAACCATTGGCATCTATTTTTAATTGCCGATACATGAAACGCTAAATCAATGGTGGGGCCTTGGCCTTGAGCTCCTCACCATGATTAAATTACAATATTTACATCATTTACGATTTAATACAAAGGGGGTCAAAATGGGGACATTACATGTTGCATTAACATCTAATGATAAATATGTTCGCAAACATAATTTACCTTTCTGGTTTCTTCCCCACTAAAAAATGTTGTAAGTGAACTAAAGAAGAAACACAAATAAGGATCACGTATGCACACAAATTCCACACACACTTGATATTATGAATCATCGGTTAACATTACAAGACTCCAACTCTATTATATAGAGTTTACTAGTTGTCATGAGATCTAACTTATTCCCACTTTAAACTAAAAGGTGGAGAGAATATCTCAACTATATTCTCACAAATCTTATTAACGTGACATTATTTATATGTAAGCATCAAACTCTAACAACATCAAAATACAATTAAATTTATTTGATAAATAAATGATTTTCTAGTATTAATTCAAGTTTAATTGAAGATGGTGGTGGTTATTAACTCTTCATTATAATCAATTTTGGTTTATTAAACTTTGAAAAACATTGGTTAAAAAATTTTATTTATATATTAAAATTAGTTTCACCATTATAAGTAAAAAAAAATGAATTTTGGTTTATTAAACTTTGAAAAACATTGGTTGAAAAACTTTAATTATATATTAAAAATAGTTTCACCGTTATGAATAAAAAAAAATCTTAGTATCCTAAAAATTACATAAACCAATATCTTAACAAGAGCCACTAGGTGACAATGTCCTTGACATTGCACAACGTTGGCTAGTGATTTGTAATTGCTGAGAGCTTTAACCATCGCCACTAATCCTATAAAATCATTACAATCACAAAGCAAAAAGTATATAGAAAAAATGGTCTCACAACAATAAGTCAATTTAATTATATTGTTGATTATTTTTCATCACAAATTCAAAGAAATAATATGGATCTTGGATTTTATGAAAAAAAAGACTTCTTCAATTAAGAAATTGATTAAGTTACTATTACTGGAGCTCATAGCCTTTCATGAAAAATACTTTTCTTTCAATTAATAAATTGTCTTCTACCTACAATTCATAGCTCTCAACCACTTGAGCTAACCCATGAAACTTATTGAATTTAGTCTATCTTAATATATTGTATTTTTATGTTAAGTTTAACTAAAAAGTTAAAACATTTAAATACTGAATAAAACCTTTTCAATATAAGAGAGAAATAAATATAAATATTTATATTTATATCCCTCTTATATTAATATAAATTTTTCTCTTATATCTCTCTTATATTAATATAAATATAAATATAAATTTTTCTCTCTTATATCTCTTTTATATTTATATTTATTTCCCTCTTATATTGAAAAGGCTTTATTCAACATTTAAATGTTTTAACTTTTTAGTTAAACTTAGATGATGATCATTCACTACAAAGGTTAAAAACTGAATAAAACCTTTTCAATGGCCCCCCCTAAATTTTATCACCAGGTATAAAAGGCACAAATGGCCTACTTGCTAACCTTATACTGGTGAACCACCGAACTAAAAATATGCCATTGACACAAGTTACTAACCTAAATATAAAACTCAGCAAAGAATGCAACGATAAGACTCGATCCCAAGATCCTGCTCCAGCGTGTGATTTTATCCATTTTGTTTCACCCGTGGGCCTCCTGTTTTATTTCACCAATACTTCTAGAGAGAAATAAATATAAATATTTATATTTATATCCCTCTTATATTAATATAAATTTTTCTCTTATATCCCTCTTATATTAATATAAATATAAATATAATTTTTTCTCTCTTATATCCCTCTTATATTTATATTTATTTCCCTCTTATATTGAAAAGGCTTTATTCAACATTTAAATATTTTAACTTTTTAGTTAAACTTAGATGATGATCATTCACTACAAAGGCTCTGCCTCCATTGCCTAAGGGCTATGTTAAGCACTTGTAGGACAATAGAATAGCTCATAAATCATTTCTTTTAAGTAGAAAATCAATCCTTAGTGAGTCAAACCATAGAAAAGTAAACCAAAACAACTTGTAATAGTATAATTTGCAAATGAAGATATATATGCCCACGGCCACCCCTACTAGCATAAAACTTTATGCATACATCAACAAAGCAGAGCCAATTAGATGTTATATAAGAATAATTTAAAAAATACAATTTAATATTTTAAATGTTTGCATTTTCAAAAAAAATTGAACGCATGCTTTCAAATATTGGTCTGCCCAATTATACAAGGTCGATCCCATAAACAAGGATCATGGATAATAAACGGTGATCGAGCCTCATTGCTCCCAAATCCACATATAGTTCATAAATTAAAACATTTAACAAGGAAATTGATAAAAAAACATTCCAACATAGGGTCGAGTCTCACGGTTGCCCAACTCTTGGCATAATCCATTAACAATAAAACACATGACCACGATTACTTTCGAGGATCGATTATTGGGCTCAATGTCACCGTAATAATAAATTAGATTGAGAATAATAAATTACCATGACCATGACCATAATAAATTATTTTTATAATTTAGATTGAGAATAATGTTAACAAGAGCCACATGGTGCATGACCATGACCATAATAAATTATTTTTATAATTTAGATTGAGAATAATGTTAACAAGAGCCACATGGTGGCAATGTCCTTGATATTGGCAATGTCCCCGACATTGTCACCTACTCTATTTGCATAAAGTTGTAGGGAGGATCTATTTGTTTGGAGCTCTCGACAATCGATGGAGGTCAAGATAGAGGTTAATTCATAAACCATCATTGTTGGTGCATTTATAAGACATTATTTTATGAATGGTGTACCATGTGAGTTGTAATACCACATATTGCAATATTTTTATCCAGGTCACGGCCAACTTTCATATTGAATAATACTAATAATGTTTTGTATTATTTCCAGCAACCTTCCAATTGAGAAATGGATTGGTATGGGAATTCTATTGTTTTGGTCGAGTTCATCAATATAATTGAAATGGATCACAAATAAAGAAAAGAAGCCATCATTTCTTATTTGTGAAAGATATCATTATTCCATTATAAATAGGATTTACATTCATTTATTGAGAAAATAACCAAATTATTTGAATTAAGAAAAATAAAAATATTTTTTAGTAATAGTACTTTTATTTGCAAAAAGTTTTGAGAATGAACCTTTTGTAAAGAAAGGAAATTGTTACATCTACTCTCATAGTCTATTACATTGGCGAATTTAACTTTGAAGGCTTGTATCATTATCAATATATAAGGTTCCTTAGAATCTATTACATTGACAAATTTTTACATTGGCAAATTTAACCTTGAAGGCTTGTATCATTATCAATATATAAGGTTCCTTAGAGTCTATTACATTGACAATGTAAGCTTGGAGTCTTGTATCACTATCAATATCTAAGGTTATATAATTGTTCATAGAGCAGCTAACACTCCAAGAAATTACAAATTTCTTTACCCACTACTTTGCATTTTATTTTTATAATATTTGCCAAAATTGTTTTCAATTTCAAAATGGTGGCGAAGTATGAATTGAAGATAAGCCAATCACAAATTTTCAACCTAATTCTCGACTTTAAATCTTCCATATATGCAGCATTATTACCTAAAGGAATGGATGAGTGAGTGATTTTGAATATCTTGCTAAGTTAGTCAATAAAATAGTGCATGCAATCATCTAACCAAAGAAATCCCTCATCCCTCCTATAGTACTCTAATCCATCCATATGACATGCATTAACAACAACGATGGCGTATGAATTGGAAAAAACCATTCACAGATATTCAACAAACATTACTAGATGCTAAATAATTCTCATCTTTTAATATCTTTCAGGATTTAGAGCATTTTACCCAAAAGGAATGGATCAGGAATTCACTAGCTTTAACACAAAGAAGGAGTACAAAGAATAAAATGGTAGTCTGGGAAAGAAAATCATTAACTGCATAAAGCTATCTATTTGATTGTTAAACAAATAAATAAAGCCTTAGTGCACACGGTTCTAGAGAATTCATCAATCTACACGGTGATAAAACATAAATAAGGAAATAAATCCTTAGTGCACACAGTTCTAGAGAATTCTTCAATCTACACAGCGATAAAACATTGATAAACCATCGAGGTACATGATAATGATTTAAAACAAACCCCAAAAATGGCATGCAAGCTAAGTTTAAGATTAACATGATAATGATTTCAAATCAAATATAAAAAATGAGTTGCACTGATGCTTGATGCTCATATTCATATTAAACATAAATTTTATAGGTCAATATACAAAAGTAAGCTGAAACAAATATTTTCCCATCGCTTAGAATCCCCACTAAAGTACCATGGATTATTAAGTATTCAAGGAAAAAAGATCGACTTTTAAATATGCTAAAAGTAGCACACGATTGTCATTTTAAATGGATTAAGTTAGCCTATAGGTCATGCTGCTCAATTAGTAAGGCCGATATCTGTAGTCCATGTGTGAAGAGTGACCCCCTATTGAGCCAGGTCCAATCCCAGAGCTACCATAACCCCACTGGAAAAAGCACATTGCATTGTTAGATACAGAAAATCTATTGAAGTAGAAATACTGTCAGAAACGAAAAATATTTATGAATAGTACATATGTATCAACATGTTGAGAACTGAGAAAAACAAAGCAGGAGCAGGAAATATTGGAGCATCCATAGTAGGTCCATTTGGTGCTGCAATTGAAATTCTTGTTCTCTCGGTGTTTACCACTGCTCTGTGCTCCACACTTTTATATATTCCATTGCTCACAATCTGTCAATAAAAAAACAAGCTACTGAAATTGAAAATCAGAGATCTCTACCATTGCACAAATATTCAAAGGGACAAATGGTGATTCTCACCTCAAAATGGTCACCAACGTTCACAACGAAGGTGTTGGGAGAGGGCTCAACGGCCATCCAACGCCCCTCATGCTGAACTTGCAGACCCCCCACGTCGTTTTGCAATAAAATAGTGAGACCTCCATGATCAGAATGGGGTGCCATGCCCATGGTTTGGTCTGGCTCTGGACAATGTGGATACAAGTTTAGCACACTGATTTGAATACCATCTTTGAAGACCGTTTGTATGTAATCTGACTTCAGGCCCAAGCTTTCAGATATTGCTCCCATCAATCTCAGAGCCAATTTCCTGGTTTCGTTGAAGTATTCTCCTGTAACCTCTCTACAAACATATAGTTGATTATCATAAGTGCCCAGTTTATTGAAATTTAATCTAATAAATCAAATGTTGGATCGAGAACATACCTGTAATTTGGAGGATTATCGAGTATGTGCAGTTCAGGATAAGCGAAATGCTTCAAATAGTCTCTCCAATTGAAATATTGGTCGACTTTAACATTGTAGCTCGTGCTCTATGTACAACATTTCTATCATAATTGTCCATCCGAGCTTCTAGCACTGCTCTCTTCGCGTAACATCTACAAACCCTTCGATAAAAACTCAGGAACAAGAACAATTACTGCATGGAGATACATGCAGCTTCCCACGTCGTTAGACAATATAGCAGAGGTCTCAGGGTCTGTCAGATCATGAAATCAAGGGAGCTTGCCACGCTCCTTGCATGCAGTGCATCTACTGCAACAAAGGCTTCCATCAATGTCAGGACGAGCAAACAAAGGCTTCCATCAATGTCAGGACGAGCAAGTTTTCAGGGTCAGTAATGGTCAGAACTTGCAAGGAGATGAAGAAAGGCTTTCATAAGGGTCAAGACTAGAAGCTTGTCAGGCCAGTAATGGTCAGAATTTGAATGGAGATCAACTAAAAATGAAAAGTGATTTAGCAATAAAACTTTGGATAAAATTGAAAACTCATATTATAAAAAAGCTTTAAAGAACTAATGCCTTTGGAGCTGTGCACAGTGGATGATTAGCATTTAAATACTCGGGTTGGTTAGCATTTAAAGCACACCAGCAAGTTTGGCATTCATGACGTCTGCACACTGCCCCCTCTTGGGAAGGGAAAATCAAGGCAAACGTCATGCTGTCCAGCCCAATGAAATACAAGATAAATACAATTTTGAAAATACTTTTAATTAAATAAAATTAAAAGACAAATGTTTTAACTATACTTTTAACAAAAATTGTATTGTACGGACAAATTAATGCTATCTTAACGATCTATATATGATCCCCTTCGGGGACATAAAAACAAATACAATTTCCCTTGTTATATCAACCTGCAAAATTTCCTTCGTTCTAACTTACAGAACGCGTATCTGTACGCAATTATGCTACCATGTATACTTGTGATTGAGTTCATTAAACATCATAAATATAATATGAAAGTGAGGAAAGTAGCTTTTATGAAAAATAAGAATTCGACAACTGCTAGCTCTGATAGGTATTTTTATGATGGAAAATACAAAACCAATCTCTTAACTCTTGGAACTTGAAAATTGAAAACTTGATATTTAAATATAACCAACTCATATCAAGTCAGTGGCTCAAATGGCCACATCATCATGTGCAGAGATGCAAGATCCCCACCAAGAAGAGCTAATGGGAGCCTGGGAGGCAAATTGCATCCCTTGGCATTTCTCTTACAGCAACAAGGAGGGGGGACTTCCCTACTTTTCCAGGGTTCCTATGAAGCTCAGACTGCAACAGAAGTGGAAACACAGAAAAAGCATATTCAAGTCTCTTTTTGTTGCTACATCTCATTTGATTATTTGTCCTTTTATTTGATCTCAATTAATATTGTAATCTACAGTTTTTATGGTGCTGAATGTAATCGAAGAAGTCCACTAAATAAATGCACAACATTAGCTTCTTGGAACGATCCAAAATCAGCTATAGAAGTGAAATACATTGAAAACAAAAACGAAACTCTGATGTTACAAGTTGGATAAGGCATCAGAGCACTTTACAAAAATGAGCCACTTAGTCCAAAAATAATATTAAATTTTATCACTGGCTCAGTTGTTAAGGATGTTTCATCACACACTGCAAGGATGCCATTAAGCTCTTTATCTGCACTCTCTCTGAATGCTGCACTCACCTCCTCTGCAAATGTCTTCTTCTCCACCTGAACGACCAAGTCAACAACTGACACGTTGGGTGTTGGCACTCTCAGAGCAATGCCATTCAGTTTCCCCTTTAGATTTGGGAGAACTAGTGCCACTGCCTTTGCTGCTCCTATTGATGTTGGGACAATGTTCAAGGCTTCAACTCTGGCCCGACGAAGATCTCTGTGACTAGCATCAAGAAGTCTCTGATCACCAGTATATGAATGAGTTGTTGTCATGGTACTCTTGATGATTCCTGCACTAAACAAATTTAGGCGTCAACAAAAGAAAACATTGGCAAGCATAATGGACATGGACAGGAACAAAACAATTTCTTCAAGTAGGAACTAAACAATGTCATTCTTTTTATCTTTATACTTATAGGTGTTTATATTTTAGAATTTGAGGTGGACTAGCACCTATGCATTTCCTAGATTGTAGGAGGATGAGAGAAGTGTACTGTCCAAACAGATTTTATGGTCATTGTTCCAAATTCAAAATAAACAATTATAAAAAAAGAATATATAAAAAATAACTGGTAGTTGATGCATGGATAACTTGTAGCCAATGCATGAATAAGGTGCAGTTTGTGGCAGAAAACCAGTATAACTAGACTAAGGCTTTAACAGATAGGTAATTACAACTATGCATAGAGAACAAGTAACATATAACTTGTTAGTAACCCTTAACTTGTGGCCTATCAATCTTCACGGATCACAAGTTAAGTGGCTGTGCGAATTTATAAACTATGATGATCAACACTCTAAAATGTATGTTAGATTTCAACATGAATAGGGGTAAATTAATTATTTGTTCTATTTAATCAGATGACACTCACCGAATTTCTGGTCCAGAACTTTAACAAAAGGAGCCATGCAATTAGTAGCGCAGGAGGCATTGCTAATAATATCGTCTATTGGACTATATTTTTCCTCGTTCACACCAACAACATATGTAGGAATATCTCCCTTTCCAGGAGCTGTGATCAAAACCTTCTTTGCCCCAGCCTGGATATGCTTTCCAGCACTGTCCCTGTCCACAAACACGCCGGTACCTTCTATGACCAAATCTATATCATAGTCCCTGCAAACACAATATGAAGCATTTCTTTAAGAGTTGAGAAACACCAGTCATCTCTATATAATAATCCTACAAGGTTATCATCATTTTCCAGCACTACATAAATTTAACAAAATTTTGGCAAGGTAAATACTGATTTTTTCTTTCCAAATACACGACTTCAATGCCTGTGCTTAAAATATGGTAGGCCGCAAAATTTGCAATGCACATGCTTATCTTTTGTTAAATCAGTTCTTTTATTCTCTATTCTAATTTCTTTGGGGCCACAAGCCAAGTTCACCAAAGCAACCCAAAAACTATACATAGCAAAGAGAGAATTGACCATGTTGATTAAAGTTAGTGGTATTTGAGTACTCTAGTTGAGAACCGAGGGATCCTGTTAATGTTGTAAGTACTGAACATGTCAATTCACAATACTCTAATTCTTGATTTCTAAATGAACAAATAATTATCGCAAGGAATTTCAATCTTTACTATACCCAATTGCAAAGATCAAAAATCTGATCTAATACTTTCAGTGTAAGCAGATCTGAAGCATTAATCTATAATCCTAGACAAATTATTAGTTTCATGTACTTACTTCCATGGAAGATTTAGAGGGTTCTGATCTGATACAACTTTGATGATCTTGCCATCTACAGAAATACCATCACTTCCTGCTACCTTGACATCTGAATCAAAGGTTCCAAGAATAGAATCATATTTGAGCAAGTGCGAGGCCCGTTTAATACCTCCGGTGTAATTGATGACAACCACATCCAAAGGTGAGTCCTTTCGACCATGCCAATCCTTCCAAAACCATTGATTGCAACTTTTATCTTTGGCTCCACTATACCTCTTTTTTGTCCAAATGATCCTATCTGGAATGAAAGAACAAGGGCATGAGAAAAAAGAACCACTTCAGTTTGTTGTTTACCATGAAAATCCCATGCAAAAGTTTATCGGATGAAACAACATTGCAAAGTGACATCCATAAACACTAAGGACAATCAATAGACAACTAATCTCTGATTGCACTGCACTACTATGACAACCTACAATTGTTTAATATCTGCATGGACTAGTGCATCAATCATATAATTATTTTAAATCAGCATACACCAACAGAATGATCAAAAGTTTTGTGATTTCTACATAGACAAGTGTCATAATTCTCAGAGCAAAGTGATACCCACATACGCGAGGCTGACATTCATGCTGTTAATACAAACCTAGAGACATCAATACCTCAATACAAGATCATATCACTTCGCTTCTACAGACATCAATGGGATAACCATTTAGCAATTAACCCTTATGCACAGAATTCTGATGAGTGTGGTAGCAATGGCACAACAAAATCAACTTCATATAAGTCCCTATAACAATTCAGAGAGCAAAGTGACCTGCCATAGACCATAGTAAGTACTAACAATCATACTGTAAGTGACAGTGACATGCAATTATTAATACCACAACACAATTATTATAGTCCTACAAGACCTGTACATATGTCAGTATGAGTGTCATTGTTATTCCCACATGTCAAGAAGGCAGTTGAAAGTGCCAAAGTGTGCTCACATACAATAATGCTTACCTTGAAATTTTGATATAACATGGTTGTTAGAGCCTTTCAAACATCAAAATTTCCATTTAACGATATATGATTTGAACTTTTTTCTGGTACTATCATTGGAAGCTATACAATCTTTGGTCAAATTGCAATTTTTCAATACTTAAATTGCATTTTTGATAAATAGATAAAGCAAATTCCCATTCTAATTTTAACAACTTAAATTTTTAATTTGAGCATATCTCTTCAATTTTAACTAAATTTCCAATCAAACTAATTAAAAATACATAACAAAAAGATCATTTTTTTTGGGTGTATATTTAGACTACTGCTATTGGCAAGCCTGTATATGCTTTTACATACACATATAACATAGCAACAACAATAATGCATACACATATAACATAGAAACAACAATAATACTACGAAATGACAACCAAATACAATCATACTATGAAATGACACCCAAACATATAAACTGTGACAATTTAATGATGAATTGTGATATGAACTCTAGATGCACCAAGGTTTGCCCTCCACATACTACAGAGCAACAATTATCTATGAAATAACAGTGTAGCATTCATAAAACGAAGTAGCCCCCATGTATGTAATCATGCAGTAATGTGAACCCACTATTACATAGGAAAAACAAACAACTGAGGTCCTTACTACAGAAAGACTTCATCAAGCAGGTTTCACAGAGGGAAATTGCAGAAACTGTAGAAAATCAGATGTGCATGTTTTTCGAAATGCCTATTCACAAAGGGTGTTTGGGTATGTCCAATTCGCAGGGTGCTGCCTTGGAGATACCTGGTGTTTTCATAATCTGTATGACATGTCTGATAATTAATCAGGATGGCCACTCTTACTTTCTGTGGTGAAAATGATGTGTTTGGACCTTCAAAGCCTTGCCTAAAAGTTGGAATTCTATCCTGGAAAAAATTTCAATTTTGGACCCAATTTCGTTGCAATGTAAAGTCAGAATAGGTGCTATAAGAATGTGGAGATTTAGGTGGCATATCACATGCACTAGATCTTTTAGCACGGGTAGGCAGAGGAAAGGGTATTTTGATGAAACGATTTCCTTTTACGTAAAGGATTGCTAATTTCATCCCTCTTCCACAAATATAAACATCAGTTTCTCTCTATACACACAAAAAAGTGGAACTAGTGGAACTAATACCAGGAATCATAAAGCAATTTGAACTCTGGATCAAACACTGATATCCATATAAACCAGGTTGCAGCCAGATTATCAAGTGACCTCAATACACACAACCACCATGATCACATAGCAATCTGAAATCCACATAAATGGAAATCAACTTCATATACACTAGTGTGACAATTTTACAATTTAAAGCAACATCAAGACAGGCCTAAGTGGTTGTCATCAAGTAAAGTAGGCTCATAGATACAACTGAGATAATCACAAAGTAAAGTGACTTCTAGAAGACTAAATCAATTGCATAGAAACCATTTTTTTCAAGGAAAACTTCTCGGGAAACCCAAGGGATGCTTTCTCAATCAGTGGATGGCACCTGTTAACATGGAATTAGGCAAATGCCCAACAACATTAACAACAACCAATTGAGCTAACCCCTTAGACTACAACGAAACCATACATATAAGCATGGCTATTAGATGCAAATATGACACCCACACAAAGCCAAATGAGCTCTGCATTCATCATTGTCACAATTATACAACAAAACAACATCCAGAGACACCGGAGTGGGCATTGTCAAAGATAACTCCTGAGGCAATTAATAATGTGATCATCTACATATACAACAGTGTGACAATCATTGAGCAAAATTCTAGTTTGGGAAACTCCTAATTTTCTATAACTTGCTTTACTATCAGAATGCCACTTTGACATTATCAAACCAAGAAATCCACTGACTAGACCAACCATGGTGACAGTGACTGACAATCATGTATTGGATATTATCAATCAAGAGTGTGAACGTGTCCTTACCGCATTAGTCTGGAATGCAAGTACTGAAACCAAGTCCTCTTTGTATTTCCTTAGGCAAGGGAAGCCAATGGAGTTCTTGAGGCCTGAATATTCGGCGAAGCCCTTCCCTGAAACCTGCCCATGAACAATAGCACATGACACATCAATTGCAACTTCAACCTCAAACCCAAATGCAACTAAACACACAAATAAATATCTGAACTGAATAATGATCAAACTGACTACAATCAGCTCAACGCCACCCTCCCAAGCTTCATATAATGAAACCCATCTCAATTAATGCATTGACAAGTAATCTTCACTACTCTTTCTTTCATGTGGTTAATTGATTTAACATGCATACAAAACTCCAATGATGCATTAACATTATGGCAACTGCAATGAAATAAAACACCATATCTAAAAAATGCCCGCCTAAACAGATTATTGGCCAGCAGAGAATAATGCAAACATATTCAGACATCCAAATGCATAGTTAATTGAAAGCATTTATAAGTGCCAACTTCTGATTTTGAATATTATGGATGGTGGGTGGCATGGGAAGTAGAGTAGACCTGCAGGGATGCATGAGTGCTGCTGCAGTTGGCCACAACAGCCATGGAGAGTGTAGCTGAGGCCATACCCCCTCTCTCTCAGTCTGTGTCTCCGTCTCTGTGCCTATGGCAGACGCAGTTAGAGTAGCAATTCCATTGGGAGTGAGCAGCCAGTAAAATAACAATGGGTGTGGAGATTGAACAAGAGTAGAATGGTCTCCTGGTCTAAGGTAGAATGGTCTCCTGGCCGTCCTTTGACTTTCCTTCTTCAGACTTTGAGACCGAAGGAGATGTCTGAAGTGTTGGTCATGTCATTGCTTGTCCTAAAGTGGAAGATATCTGAGTCCCTTCTCCTGTTGTTGCATCTTCTTGTTCACGTATTGGGATTTGAGATATTGAAGCAAATCTGTAATTTCTTTTGTCATAGGTGTAGATTGTTCTTATGATTATCTGGCTTGAAATTTTATGTGCCACTACATTTTCAATGTTAGAAATAGTATAAACCATGTTGATGAATCTAACCGCGGAAGAAAAACAACAAAGAAGACAATAAAACAGAACAACTTTCGCGGAAAAAGCACAGAAATCACTTCAACAGGCCGATCTCAGGAAAAAGCACAAGAATGCAAAGGGTTTTATGCATTTGTTTTTATGAAAGCCACAGTGAAAAGCACACAGCCTTGTTTTCAGCAAGGCGTGTGCATAAGAATCAACAAAACCCATCTTTTGTGGAGCGTGCATGCTCAAAATCAATTGCAAAGAATTTTGAAGGTGTACCTGGCCAACCACCGCAACGCAATCGAACAATCCACACGCCGTTGCATCCTGAAACAAAACACGACACAAGGGAGACTACAAACCAGCCACCACACTCGAAGCCCGCGAAAAGCAACAACAAATGCAAGGAAGACCTCCAAAATGAGCTACAGAAACCACTGAAACTCACTGGACAACAAAACAACTCCAAATGGCAAGGAAGACTGAAGCGAGCAGGCACATAAAACCACCATTGGGTTACCATGAATGACAATTGACCATGCCCAAATAAATGATAACAAGACTGGTGAATAAATCGCATAGGAGTCTTGAGTCCCGAGACCACCGTCACCCCACGCCATACTGCATTAACACCACGAAACCCTGGACCATACCGCATGAATACGCCAACTGCAACACCGTTTAAACCCCTGCAACACCTCAACCCGACGCTAGCGGGCGCACAACAGAGCTCGACGAAAGGGACGATAAATCGACAAGACTGGTGAATAAATCGCACAGGAGTCTTGAGTCCCGAGACCACCGTCACCCCGCGCCATACTGCATTAACACCACGAAACCCTGGACCATACCACATGAATACGCCAACTGCAACACCGTTTAAACCCTTGGAACACCTCAACCCGATGCTAGCGGGCGCACAATAGAGCTCGTCGAAAGGGACGATAAATTGACAAGACTAGTGAATAAATCGCACAGGAGTCTTGAGTCCCGAGACCACCAACCTCATTTAAACCGGCAAACGTCACCTCGCCGCCGGGGCCTGGGGCACACAGCCCCAGGCCAACGTCACTGCGCACGGAACAAACAACAACCACATAAAATGAACTTTAAAATAAATCAAAAAATACAAATAAAAAAAAACTTTACAAAACACTTTGCAATTCCGTATCCGCCAATTTTGCCACCACAACTAATGCCCCCCGACTCAAAACTATATGTCGGGGACATAATAAATTACTTTTATAATTTAGAATGAGAATAATGTTAATGATGTCAATAAATTACTTTATAACTTATAATTGCTTAATAATTTAAGTTTGAAATTAATGATGGATAATATGTATTTATTATTTTGTTAAAACAAAAATTATTGAAAATTAAATACTCTTTTGTTGTCCTTATATAATATGATATATTCGAGTAGAGACAATGGTTCCCCTTCATTCAAGAGATCATAAGAAGTCATACCCTCGGCCTAACAGATTGACGGTGTCGAGTTTGGAAGGCCAGGGTTTAGAGAGAGAAGTTCCCAACAAGTTGCCTCAGTGCTACGGTCTCAAGAAATTTCTGATATCTTACAAAGGAAAAGGTCTCAAGAAGTTGCCTCAGTGCCAGATTTTAGCTCATCCGCGCATTATGTGTTCAGTTTTACTTTCTGTTTTTTTCATTGAGATCTTCGTTCCTTTGTGTATAACGCTGGAAAAAGGCATTGCTTCTGGAATGTTTTGACCGATAGAGATGTGCTATTTCAGCATATTTCTGTTTTTGACACCTCTATATAGATTATTTTCATGACATATAAAACATTACACACTCGTAAAGTAAGAGATTAAACGAGCAATAAATTTCACAAGCGACAAAAAGTACATATTACGTATCATTATTAGTTACGTTAATGGAAATTACAAGATGCCACTTCATGAACCCAACCTAACGTAAGAAATCCTAAAACTTAAATCGCCATAGCAACCGATTTACGCAAACAGTTCAAACCAAACCTAATATGAAGTGAATCCAAAGAATGCCATCTCTCAGATCAAACAGTTAATCGGGGAGCAATTCTGCGATCTCGAAGTGCAGAGGGATTTGCAGAGCTTGTCGTTTTTTGTCAATGAAGGGCCAGACGAAGGTGTGCAGATTAACTCGCGATACCTTGTAGATAGCCATGTCTTTACCCCGTCTTAGATTCTTGTCATGATTTTGTTGAATCTAAATCGAGGTTGTTGATTGTTGTAATGGAAAACCGATTTATTTCACAAAGCTTCAAAGAAGAGCTGTTTTGGATGCCGTCGTCGTTGATAACCTAAATCCCTTGTGCTTGATGCATGAGGCTACATCCACTGCTTTGTCTTACGGTATTTACAAGATTGATTTATCGAAAAATGGTTCGTTGAACATTGTGTTTGCTGATGTTGAACACTATGGAGTTGCATTTAAAAAAAGGGCAGTTGAAGATCATGGCCCATACTTTTAATGAATCTTTGGGTGGAAGGGATTTCAATGAGGCTATTTTCAGGTGTTTTGTTGAGAAATTCAAGGAACAGTAATAGACGTGCCGTCTAATGTTCGTGCCTGACAGAGATTGTGGGCTGCTTGCGAGAAGTTGAAGACAGTTTCAAGTGCCAACCCTAAGGCACCTCTAAATTTTGAGTGTTAATGGATGATAAGTATGTAAGAGGGTTTATTAAACGAGGTGAGTTTGAACAACTTGCACAGCCAATGCTCGAGCGTGTCAAAGGGCCCTGTCAGCAGGCTTTGATCGAAGCAGGAGTTACTGTAGACAATATTCATGTGGTTGAAGTCGTTGGCTCGAGTTCTAGTATTCCTGCAATTTTGAAAATATTGACTGATACTTTCGGAAAGGAATCCAGGCGGACTATGGATGCAAGTGAGTGTGTGGCTCGAGGACGTGCTCTTCAATGTGTTATTCTTAGTCCGACATCAAAGTGCGAATTGAATGTCAAATTCAGGGTATACAAATGTCTCTTTCTTTCAGGGCATGTTTTCCCAAAAATATGATTCTGCTAATTGGATGTACTTGAACTTGCAATATATATATGGTGGTAAGTCACAACTTTCATCCTCATGAAGTTAATGGTATAGGGCAGTCTGTAGAGTAGGTGCATTCCATAGGCTAACCGTCATAATGCAATTTAGCATATATGGAATTTGACTATATTTTATTGACTGGGTGGTCTTCTTGCAGTATGATTTGAACTTCCCAGAGGAATACGTCTAAAATCAGTGGATTTCATGGTATTCATGATAGTTGGATTATAATAAAATCCCTAACTTTTCATACAAAAGTTACTTTGAGACAAACGAGGAGGAAGGGAAGATTATAGGGATGGATCCATGGGTTTGGTAGTATAGGTTTCGTTGACTCAATCGGAGTCTATATGCTGAAATTACGAACTTGATCAGCCAGGGAAGGTTTCTTGTCATTTCGTTCAGGATGGATCATCTCTGAAACAAATTTTCATCTCGGTTTGTTTTTTAGAAGTGGGTTTTTGTGGAAGGTTGAGGTTTGGTGACCCCATTTTTGGGGACTTTCGAATACCTCTTGTCTTTCTCTAGACATGCATGGTAATTTCCTGACATCATTTTAACTGAAATTTTGAAAGCTTGTTTTCAAAGCTGTAATGGTTGTTCATTAACATACGCTACATATTTTCTATATTATTATATTATTATGAAAAAAGACATATTATAAGGATGCGCAATGTAAATACCATAAGGATGCCGATCAAAGCTCCATTGCTTTGTCTTGAAATTTGATTCGCTCTAGCTCTGTATCTTTGGGTTAATGTTATGGATTTATTTTTGCAAAGTACAAGTTGAGTTATGCACGTTGGATGTGGATTCCAATATCTGCTATTGCAAATAGTTCATTATGGACGTAATGCTGTGCTAAAATTGAATGTCTATCCAATGTAATCAACTGACGTACTACCACATTACATACAACGTAATGCTGTGCTAAAATTGAATATAAACCTGAGAAATTCGATGTTTACACTTTTATTCATTTGTTTGGATAGTTTCTAGGTGTGTTTCAAATGTTATATATATCTAATTATCAGTTTGCTAATGTTATAATCTAATACAAATAAGCTTTCAGTTTATTATTTTTTAACATTACATCAAGAAACAGAAAAAAAGAAAAATATGGTGTCATTGTCAAATGAATCATTCAAGAACTAAAGCTGTTGAATCATAAACCTAATTTATTAGACATAGAGTCAAGAGTGATAACATATTGCTACTTATCGTTAATGGGAAGTATGATTTGACTTATATCTGTTTTCTTAGATCCATTGCTACTTATCGCTAATTGGAAGTATGATTTGACTTATTTCTCTTCTCTTAGATCCAAGAGAAAACACTTGCCCAAAATGTATTCATAACCAAATCGTATTCATTGTTAAAATGCATAGTTAAAATTTTCTTCTACAATCTGTAAAGTGAGATTGTTTAAAAAACTGAGTCTTTTCGTTTTCAAACATTGTTGCATGCCTGCCCAAAATGTATTCATAACCAAATCGTATTCATTGTAAAAATGCATAGTTAAAATTTTCTTCTACAATCTCTAAAGTGAGATTGTTTAAAAAACTGAGTCTTTTTCGTTTGCAAACATTGTTGCAGGTATATGAATTGGATAAAAGGAGAAGAAATTAATTAGCAACTTTTTTGGTCTGATGTTTTTGGAAGCATAGGAGGCTTCGTCCGGATTCCATGATTTCATCAGCGAACAAGAATGGGTGGCATTCAAGAATGGCATTAAAGCGTCACAGGTTAAGACAAAACAGAATGGGTCTTTTATAAAGTATAATTCCCCATAGTTGAGGATCGATTCAAATTGTGAATTCATTCAACGTGGATGCCCATCTATTTAATGATCCGTACACCATTACATAAACAAAATACTTGGTTCAAGTCCATGTGTATAATGGTTCAAGGCATATATGAAGAGATTCCACAATACATACATACATTGGTTCATTTCGGTGTATTCAACAATTCGCTAATTCCTAATGCAGGTTTAGATAGATCAATATTTAAAATGTACTGCTGTGTTTTAACCGACACGTGAGGATGTAGTGTGCACCCAGTAATGGAGCATAGATATGTGAGGATGTAGTATGCACCCAGTAATGGAGCATAAATGAACTGAGCTTCTCATACACATCCTAGCTTGATGAAGTTTGACGTCAAAACTTGAGTTCACAATTGGGCTTATAAAAGACTTGTAATATTAGATTATGAATTTTAAATATATTTACATTGAACGATGTCAAGTGGTGTTATTTGATTTTATCATGTTTGCGCAAAGTTATTATGAAATTGAGACATGGGACAAGTAGATAATATTACTTGATTATTTTGTAAATCTTTGATGATCAAAGAAAATTAATTGCAACATTAAATATGTAGTATGTAAATTAACATTTTGTTGAGATAGCAAAGACCCATACCTGTTATAGTCATTGATTTTTTTTAAGTTAAGTTTTAGATATTGCAATGAGTTTAGAAAATCTCAAGATAAGATAAGAGTTTAGCATACGGAGTTTTTTTTGAATTTGCTCATTTGAAAATGACATTTTTTTATTTACAGGTCACGTGAATAGCTAAGCACTTAATTGCTAGAAAAATATATCAATATTTTGCCTATATAAAGAACACATGCTTCGAGATGCTAAAATATGCATCTTGGAACATGTCCCTCCAATCAAAGTATCATTCCCCAATTGCACTATGGCATAGGCCAATATTGTATCATCCTGGTCTTTAAGATCCATGATATCATTAGTGATTTCAACCACCTCCAATTGAGTTGCAGGCTCACTCTTAGGTCACTTTTCCCCTTTGGGACATTCTACTCTTTTTCAATCTTTCCTTGTGGTGAGTTTAGATCATCCCCACCATCATTAGAACCAATAGTTCCTCCAACATTTCACTTGGCAGAAATAACAATAGTAGGTTATCTAAAAGTGGCAATGGTGTTTCTCTCATAATAAGATATAGAACCACCTCTCAAACTAGCCAATGACTGACCTCTTTGCTTCACAATTGGTCGATGATGCCTAACTTCATCGACAAAGATTCCATGAGTTGCTTTGCCTCTAAGGATAGTAGTAGAACTAATCAAGGTGTGTAGATCACTACGAGTCAATAGTTCATGGCTATAAGTATCAAGATGTCCTTTCTTGAGCTCAAGCCCTTCATTATATCCACCACCCTCAGCTTGCCATCTAGAAGAAGGAAAGCATGATTTATACTTATGTGCAATGATAAAATATTTAAATATCCCTTTAGAGTTGTAACCCTTGATAGCCTAAACACCCTTTAAATCAATCGATTGTAAACCTTGACCCAACTCTATCATGCAAATCATACTTCTGATCCTATTACCCGCAAATCTAAACATACTAGTAATGAATTGTTTATTTTTCTTACCCTTGAAAAATGAGGACCACTATCTACATAACCCACTTAGAAAGAATCTATCACACATGAATTTGGGAAACATGTATGTGTGAAAATGCCCACATAAGATCCAAAGAGATGATGTAAACCTCACAATGAAAGAATTTAGGAATAATAGAAGATGAGAAGCATTAGAACATAGATCCAAAGAAACTCTGATAGAGGCAGAATAATTACACATGTTACATTAAACTGAATAGTAAACTGATAAATATACAATGCTGAGTATGAGGATTCGAATTCACTAGGTGGAATTCAAATTAGCCTTCATGCACAGATCCATAATCAATGGAGAGTCATCAATGCATAACTAGGAGTCCACCTTCTCATCAGCGAAGTCATCAATGCACAAGTAATGGTCAACCGGGAGTCAAATTGAGTCTAACTGAGTGTGGTTGGTGTAACTGGCACATGGAAGCACTAATGTAGTGAAGGAGGCTCAGTGGAGGGCGCAGATGGAGCTAACTAGAGTCAGAACAGGCTGTCTAGTCACACTGGAGGTCCATCGGAGTGGTAAGGTCAGTTAGGAGTCAGTTAATCCTTAAATCAAGGAAAGAACTGAAGATAACTGAACTAAACTGGACTGGTAGGTGAAGAAAGGTGCCCTTCTCATGTAGTAGGTGAAAGGAGGGCGCACTAAGCTCTAGGAGAGCTGAAACTGATCTGAAAGAAGCTCCGGGGGCTAGTTTGTTGAGGGCTAGGTGCTGGTACTGATGACTAGGATGCATGCAAACCCTAATTTTGCATGCATGACTGAAAATGAAAATGACAAAAATGCTAGGAGGACTAGGATGAAGTATAGGAATATCCTAACACCCCCCCTTAGTCCATCCTGGGCCCTGGTAACTAGGACCAAAGGTCACCCATACAATCAAATGAAATGATAGAAAAATAAAGAACTGTCCATAAACTGAGGAAATGGGGAAAACCTCATGGGAAAAATACCCCCCCTAAAAAATAACAGTAAATAACTCAAAGAACCATCATACTATGCAGAAAAGAAAGAAGCTTTCATCAGTGAAAATTTTTGCAAAAGATTTGGCAAGTTGATCCCCTGTAGGAAGGTCTCCCATTGTGTGGAGAATGTGTTGGAGGAAGCAAGTCTTTCAGGAACTCTTTCTATATCTGGAGCGAATGGAACATGAGGAGTCTTCCCAAAAGATGGAAGAGAGAGCCCCATCATCATGCTGCATCTCTCATGGAGAGGTGGATGGCATAATGCAAGGTTGGCATAATGTTGAAGTCTAGTAGTTCTGTGAATAGATAAATCATCAACTATGTTCTTAGTAGTAGCAAGGACTGTGTGAGCCCATGTTGACCTCCAATCTGGACTGAGAATAGGTGTTGGTTCTGGATCTGAATCTTCTTGAACCATGATCTCAACATCAAAATCTTGATCTTCTTCTTCATTAGAAGAGGAGTCACTGTGATCGTCATCAAAATCTGAAGGAATAGTTGGAGAGAAAGGCATGAAGTGTGAGAACTCATATGCCTTTGAGGCATGATTAGCAATCCCATTCGCTATAACCTTTCCAGTGGAGATTTTTGTAATCTCTACTATGTTTGGACCAAAAATTACTTGTTTTGGTGATCCTGTAGGAGTCATTTGATATACTGACAACAAATTAGCTGTAAGAGAAGGAACAAATAAGACATTTTTGAACTTACCATGCTCCATATGAACTGTACCCAATCCTTTGGCAGAAATCTGAGAGTTGTCTCCAATGTGAATGGTAGGCCCATCTTGGAGATCCAAAGAGGAGAAGGATTCTTCAGAGGCAATCATGTGGTTGGAGGATCCAGAATCTATGAGGAGGGCTTTTGTCTTGGAAAAACCAGCCATCAATGCATGGCAATCATCAGATCCACTTCCAGAATCAGACATCTTTGCTTCTTTTGGAACAACAATTTTGTTTTGTTCAAGAAGCTTGGTTAGAAGATCAATCTTCTTGTGCATGCAAGCTTTCTCAGGATGATTTCCTCTCTTGCAGCAGGAACAATTTGGTCTCTTTTGTTTGTCATTCTTGGATCTTGAAGGCTTCTTGTCTTTGTCTTTTTGCCCCCCTTTTGCATTCGCTCCACTTGCTTCACCAGCTAAAAGAGCTATATCTCTAGAGGTTTTGATGACACCCATTTGAATCAATTTGTCCTCTTCTTGAATGAGAGCTGCAGTAAAGTTTGCTAAGGTAGGAAACTTCCATCTAGGGATTGACATTCACCCAGAATGGAAGGTAGATACAAAAACAGAAAATTGAGATCCAAGTTTACTCAAAATGGAGAGCACTAATTGCTCATCACTTTTGGTGATGCCACAATGCTTGCATTGTACAACCAAATTCTGAAATTTTGAGATGAATGCTTGAATGCTCTCGAAATTGCTAGGTTGCAGAGAAGCCAATTCATTCTCGAGAGTGTAGCCTCTCATCCCATCTTGTTTGCCAAAGAGACTACCCAATTTTGTCCATAACTCATTGGGAGACTTCAATCTTTCAACATGAAACAGTAGATCTTCTGACATATGGAGGCATATGAATCCAAAAGCTTCATCCATTTTATTTAGATGCTTGATTCTCTCAACAACATGATGTGGTATAGCATCTTTTTCAAATACTATTCGATTTAGCTGTTTGTTATACAAGTGAAATATAATCATATCCTTCCATTCGAAGTAATTGAAGGGAGTGAGGATCATAGGAGAAGAAGAAGAAGAAGCATTCGAATTGCTCATCTTGACTGCTGGAACAAGTGCAAATAGAAAATGCTGAATTTGCTGCTGCAACTACTGGAACTTCGAAATACCTGCAAAAAACTCTCAAGAATGGAGGTAGAATATACTCTCAAATGGCTCTGATACCATGTGAAAATGCCCACATAAGATCCAAAGATATGATGTAAACCTCACAATGAAAGAATTTAGGAATAATAGAAGATGAGAGAAGCATTAGAACATAGATCCAAAGAAACTCTGATTGAGGCAGAATAATTACACATGTTACATTAAACTGAATAATAAACTGGTAAATATACAATGCTGAGTATGAGGATTCGAATTCACTAGGTGGAATTCGAATTAGCCTTCATGCACAAATCCATAATCAATGGAGAGTCATCAATGCATAACTAGGAGTCCACCTTCTCATCAGTGAAGTCATCAATGCACAAGTAATGGTCAACCGACAGTCAAACTGAGTCTAACTGAGTGTGGTTGGTGTAACTGGCACATGGAAGCACTAATGTAGTGAAGGAGGCTCAGTGGAGGGCGCAGATGGAGCTAACTAGAGTCAGAACAGGATGTCTAGTCACACTAGAGGTCCATCGGAGTGGTAAGGTCAGTTAGGAGTCAGTTAATCCTTAAATCAAGGAAAGAACTGAAGATAACTGAACTAAACTGGACTGCTAGGTGAAGAAAGGTGCCCTTCTCATGCAGTAGGTGAAAGGAGGGCGCACTAAGCTCTAGGAGAGATGAAACTGATCTAAAAGAAGCTCCAGGGGCTAGTTTGCTGAGGGCTAGGTGCTGGTACTGATGACTAGGATGCATGCAAACCCTAATTTTGCATGCATGACTGAAAATGAAAATGACAGAAATGTTAGGAGGACTAGGATGGAGTATAGGAATACCCTAATAGTATGGTTTCCCCTTGACACTGTAAATTCAAATGTATGTGTTTCCCTCTTCGTAAATGAAGGCACCCTTCCTTGGATAAGCTAATGGGATTCCTTTGTTAATCTTTTTAGGGAATGGCCATTCAACATCTCTTTAAATCTTCCAACAAACAAATGTTGAATTCAATCATAAAATTAAAATGGGCATTGTTCTTACAAAACATAGGGTAGCATAATGGAATAGGTTCCAAGTCTACACGAACATCCCCTTTTGGGGCCAAATTCTTGAATTAGTTGCAAAAGAGAATTACATATACCAAATATGGAGACATGAAGGATCTGCAGGTTTTTTGAAAACTATCCATTTACCACATAGCGCAACATATAAAACATATGTGGAAACCTTCACTATACTCTCCTAACCAACAATCCTAGCAAAAAGCCATGCAACCTACTAATATGGCTCTATAATGTTTGTAGTGTCAATTTGGTAGGGCATGACATTCTCGGTACTTGGACGTGTCAACCAATTCCTTAAAATAGGAACCTTTCACCATTTGCACTCATGAAGGTATCGACGTTCTTCATCTTGAAAACCTTGGTTAGTGTAGGGAGCCTCAACATATTTTTGAATGTGGTGGGTGTCAAAGCAACAGTTGCCTTGCCATCTTTTTTACAAATTCACAACATGATGTTTGGCGTTAAAATCCGATATATCCTCAGAGTTAGAAGCGCAGTATTACCATTGTCGATAGTCATTGTGTATATTGAGATTGTTCTAAGAAATCATTTGTTCTCTTCAACAACCTTGAGATGAAATACAAATTTGTATTACTTATTCACAACTCAATTGACTAGAATTTATTTAATGAGATCATTTCTCTGCTAATCGAAAACATAGAATTGTCTCAGAGATCTTAACTTTTTTTTAATATTTAGTCCGTGATCCATGTCGCAGTGTATATTGAGGTTGAAATCAAAGGCAAACATAATGACCCAATTAAGTAGGAGAAAATGAATCCCATATGCTTTTGAGGATACATTTTGCTGATTGAATAACCTGTTTGCAGCCAATATATTGAAGTTGATTTTGAAATTTCTAGTATACACTATGCTAATTCAATGCCGGATTTATTTAAAACAATTGGTGAGTCTCCATGCCTGCCATATTGTGTGGACAAATAACATGGAAGACAGTTGGCTATTATGAAATTGTTTTCTAATTAGCTCCATTGAGTGTATTAGATGTTATTAGTTTTATATCATTAACGGTATGTAATATTGCATAAGGAAAATTTATCAGAATAGAAACATTGCCTTGTCCCAATGCTTGGCCCCAACCTAGCAAAACTTGGGACAAGAATCAAGGCACCACAACAAGAATCATGGCGCTATAGCAAGTCTCCACTTTCTGCATGTGCAACCTCTACCTACCTGCCATGTCACGGACATTGCCGCATGCGGCTCTTGTTTAAATTATATTTACATCTATTTTCTTCCTGTAATTACTTTTTAATTCTTCTAAATAATAATACTAATACATTTTTATTTTTAAAATTATATTTACATCTATTTTCTTCTTGTAATTTCTTTTTAATTCTTCTAAATAATAAAACTAATACATTTTTATTTTTAAAATATATTTACATCTATTTTCTTCTGATATATTTAGGAAAGAGTTAATTTTAGTTTTTAAGATAATTTAAATTTAAATTATCTATAAGACAACAAGTTTTATTAAGTCTTTCGATTATAATCTTTTCATTTAAGATTATAATGTAATTTGTAACTTGTTAATTAGGTGTTAATTTGTAACTTATCAAGTGGGTGTAGTTCGAGTGGTTGACAAAAAAAGTTGTTATAATTTGTAATTTGTAACTTGTTAATTGAATGTTAATTTATAACTTATTAACTGTGTGTAGTTTAAGTGTTTGAGAAAAAAAAGTTGTTTATGCATTGGAAATTATGTATAATCATTAATCATTATAATCGTCAATATATTTAATTAAAAATAATAAATAATCACCATGACATAGTAACATAGTGGATCTCGCCCATGACTTCACCCACAAGTAACGAAAATCTTCCATCTTTGCTTGTCTTCAGTAAAACTAAAAACATGGAGGGTCAAGTAAAAAAATTGATGTGAATTTACACATGTTCATCCACATGTTTAGGGACCAACGTTCCCTAGGCATCTCTTCATTAAACCTCAGAGGGAAATCATGGACATAAATATACCCCCTACTGCATGGATTATCAATGTTCTTAATGGTTTCAATACCTTCAAGAAGGGTTTCATTAACATGTTTTGATTCTTTCATCTCTTGACAAAAATATCCTTAGATCTATACTATGAAGCCAAAGAAATTGAAATGAAATATCACAACACAACATTTCAATACACATAAAATAATTTAGAGCATGACTTGTGTATAAGCTTGTCCATTCTCTTACACTCACGGTCAATGACATCACATTGCTACAATGTTTGTTTGTGATCTCCTTTCGTCGCACAATGCCATCTTCTTCATCTCCTTCAACAAATTAATGGCACTGATAACAAATGAAATTCCCAACACATTGGCATGTGCAAGTTGAATGTTTTGACATTACTAAGGCAATCTAACACAAAAAGTAATTTATGAAAACCACTAGCTTAGGATGACATGTTTCATTTGGTCAACAGTTTTTAGGGACATTATACCCCTAATTACATTTCGTCTACTTAAATATTTGATATTTTGGCATCATCTACATGTATATCCCTATCTACTTAAAGACGTTGATTAGCCATCTCTTAGTCAACCTTATACCTATGCCCTAAACCATAATTAAGTAGAAGACAAGGAGTATTATTGTGGGATGAAATTCTAAAATAGGGATATCTCATTGTAGCAAGATAGCATGTAATATCATAGAGATAACAATTGCAAGCCAAAAATGCTCCACAAAGCATAACACTAAAACTAATAATGATATTAGTATGGAGTAAGGGAGTATGATATCACATTAGTGCATACACATGTACCCTAACTAAATTAGCTTCAAGATCAAAAAAAGTTTTAGTGAGGGTAAATCTTATAAGCTAACTTTGTCTCACAATTAACCTTAAAAAAACAAAAGTGTCTCAAAACATTTTTACTATTTAAGATACAAAGTTCCAATCTCTCTCCCTATGTTAAAAGTATGCATTCTACCATGTTAATAATAAAATTTATCCCATGTTAAAATATGTATTGTACCATGTTAACAATAAAATTGTAGTTCATATTACCCAAGAAAACAATAAAAAAAATCCTCAAATAAATCCAAATTAAGTGTGGTTTTGTTGCAAGTTTCTTTATAATAAGGTAATTTTACTACTCCCTTATTTAAATATAATTATTATATTAATATGAAACAAAATCGGGAGCATCTGAGTGGGATTAATGGTTAAGAATATGCGTTATATCCGTAGAGGTCACAGGTTCAAAATCGGGGGGGTAGGGTTTCTCATTGGCCCATTGTGTTAAGGCTCGAAGGGTATGCAACCCCTGGGATAGAGGCTCATCCCAATGGGCTTCGGGACGTCTCGGCCCCTACTGAGTCACAAGTTACTAGTATATTTGACTTGTGGGCTGTTGAATATACCCTTAAGAGACTGTTAAATTCCCATGATTAAAAAAATAAAAATATGAAACAAAATATTTAATAAAACACCACATTTAAAAGACATCACAATGACAACATCTACATTGACGGTTCACTCGAAATCCATTGAGTGCAATTTAGTGGATAACACTACCTATCGAGTGCGAGATTCCATCACTAAAACTTGCTATCGAACTTCTACCAAACACTACTGTCGAGGAAGAACGATTTCTATACTTGGAAAAACTCGATGAAACCCGTCGTGATGTCGCCTTAGCTAACGAAACACATAAAAAACACATCAAATCCCAGTATGACAAATCAGTCAAACCTCGTATCTTTAATGAGGGTGATTTGGTCCTTACTTATGACCAAAAACCTGACAAGCTTGGGGCAGGAAAATTTGAGTCCATGTGGCATGGTCCATATGTGATAAAACGTGTTTTGGAAAAGGGAGCCTATGAACTAGAAGATTATGAAGGGATATCTTTGGGGGAGCCTCGCAATGGACTTTACCTAAAGAGGTACTATGCCTAAATCATTATGCATTAGTACTTTGTATATACTGTACATGATGTGTGTTTTGTTTGGTGTGACACTGTATTTTTAGTGTGCTAGGATCTTATCATTGTGCTTATACCATGTTCTGCCTGGATGTGCAGATGGAAACTTGCTTTGGATTTGCAGACGGCGCTAGCCCACGCACCCACAACCTCGCTTTGGTGGCATGGGTACTATATTCCCCTGCCGGTGAGCTTATTAGTTTAGGAGGAACTTGCCTAGGTTTTGCAACCAACAATGCCGCCGAGTATCATGCGGTGATTGGATTATTGATCGATGCTTTTTCCTTGGGTGTGGACCACCTTTTTATCTACCTTGATTCATAGTCAGTGGTCTCCCATCTCAATTGTGTCTACGCTATCCGTGACCCCATATTACTCTGTCTATTCCAACGAGTACGTATCTTGGAAAGGTCTTTTGAACCCATTCAATACCTACATATTCCGAGAAACATGAATGCAGTTGTTGATTCCCTAGCCAATTTTATTTTAGATTGGTACATTGCACATTCATAAACATTTTTATTAAAAAGATGCATAAAATGACATAACATGTAATCTAACCATAGTGTATAAGCCAGCATCCATGAAGATCCCAATATCACTATATAAGACACAGTATATAGAACCGCAAAATAGTGTTTTGTATATATATCATCGTGTCCGATAAATACAAAAAATGGTACTGATAAAAAACCTGAAGCTCATAAGCTTTCAAGTAGAGTCTATCTACAAAATATGAGGCCTATGGCCTTCAGTACATACATCATACATAAGAGCTATCCCTATGGATGCTCGTGATAACAGATAATAGCCTGAGCTAGTTAACGGAGCAGCCGACTGAAGTGTCCTAAAACCCCAGCTGTATGACACTGGTAATGGTGAGGTAAGTCATCGATGGATATGTCAGGAATATCCAATGTTAATATCTGGAGGTTCTCCTCCATCTCGCCTAACTCCTTCGCTGCATCCTGATGAGCAACTGCCATCTCTCGTACCACCCCTCTCCTCAATCGGAGAGGAACCTACTAGTCGAGATGGGCCAACATCTGCATGAAACATGTGTGAACTATTAGTACTACCCAAAAACATTAAAAAACCATAAAATACATAAAAAAAACAAGAGTTTCGTTCTTACCAAGGTCTCCCCACTGCTCCCCCTCTAGAAGAGCTAAGTCCAGGTCTCCCCTAAAATCGGTACCTGCATACGCATAATCCTCAATCATGAGGAGCTGCCTGTAGAGCCACATGAAGAAGGTGGGCCCATAACTGATAATAGGTCCTCCGCCTCCATGGAGGGCCATGACCTCCGACCATCGGACCATATGAGGATCTAGCGGATCGAGATCATCCAACTCTACCTGTGGTCTCAGCAGTGGAACTCGCTCTATGAAGAACGAGACCATGATGGATCCATATCCGAACTGCTTCAACTCACCCCTGCAACACTTGGTGAGCTGATCCTTTAGATTTGTGAGGAGTCCCTCACACCAGTTGAAGACCGTCGGTGCCATACACTCAATGGAATACAACATGTGGGCCTTGGTGGCATGATGAGCATCCCTACTACCCACCACCCACTCTATGGTAAAGAGCATAGTCCTCAGGGGTCGATCTCATATGTTCTTGATGGGAATTTTCCCAGCAAGCACCTGTGTCCCTGGTGTACAAAACTATGCCACCAAGCTCTTTGTCGACTGATCACTACCCCGTGGACCGAATAATGAAACTAGGGATCCCCGCCTGGATAACCCTGTCAGGAAATAAATGTCTTCCACATCCAAGGTGAGGATGTGGGGACCTACTCGGAAATGCTGCTGATCCGGATCCCATAGCTTGATCAGGTAATCTAACAATTGTACTTGGGCCCCATGCCCTGTACATGGAATAATTTCAAGAGTCCACATCTTTGCAAAGCATTCATTGAATGTGGATCGTTTTTCGCTTGGGCATTTTCGATTTTGTGCTCTCTTTCTTTCCAATGGACAATGGTATTGGTTGAAACCTGCATAAACATCAATTAAACAAGTATCAGAACCCTTTCATGGCTTTGGTTTGGGTCCTTTTGGCCCCAATTTTTATTTTTGATTGTGGATCTGCGCTGACATACCCCGCTTTTGTGGACAGTGTGTCGATGACGCACTTTCCCCGTGGATGAAGCGCATCAAAACCCTCTTGACGCACTTCCCGCAAGGGGAAAGCGCGTTGCCCAGGGCGCACTCAATCCCCTTCTTTTTGAGTCCAAAAAACCCCAAAAATTATAATTAAACAAAAAATTAATCCACTGAAATGGTAAAGCATAAGGTTGAGGCCTACCTGTGACTGGAGAGGCGTGAAACAACTGACCGTAGCTTCCGCAATCAACGTTAGAAAAACGGGCTCCAAAGAGGTGTTTTCACTATTCCAACTTGGTAAATTTTTCTTTACTAGTTGACTTTTTATATAAAAAGAAATGGAATATTCCTTTTTCCATATTTCTTTTATAGGTTTTTTACTATGGTTGGTGACTTTTTTATGTTTTAACACCTTGTTATGAATTCTAACTTAGATTTTGGAGTTCGCAGATGAAGTAAAGTGGTGTTCTGACTTTATTGGCGACCATCATAGATGTTTCATACTTTTTTTCAAGTGTGAATGAGTCTTCAAGCGTTTTTATGTTGTCATGACGCTAATTAAAATCAAGTATTAACAACATCAAACTCACTTTTTGTTCTTTCTTGTGCTCGTAAAACTATGAGAATAAGTTACCGAGTTATACTTTATCAGTTTTTCGGGCTCGTAAAAATCCCACGAAAAAGGAACCCCTCGAAGTTCCTCTTTAAGCTCTTTTCAGGCTCCCTAAATAGGAAAAGATTGCCAAGCGAACTTGATTCTTTCATGCTTTTAAAAGGATTTGAAAGGTCGTCTTTCTGGTGATAATTGTTAAGCCCTAAATATGGGAACATTTCCCCCTATATTGTGGTTCATTACATTAGTTTTGATGTCGGCTTTGGTCCATTAGTGGTAATTGTCATTAGTATGGTTATATTAGTTATGTCGGCTTGGGTCAGTTAGTTGGGATTGTACCCCTTGGTCTCCTATATATAGGAAGGAGACCTTTCAATTAGAGTATCTTGTCTTGTCTTGTGTACTTAGTACATTGTGTAAGGAGGTTGCCCCCTCGAAGAGGGTTGTTATTCAGTTATTTTCTTCAATCAAGTCGTGGAGTACTCTTTCTGATTTATTTATGCTCTTTTTATACTCTTTTTGGAAAGTTGTTGCTTAATAATAGTTTACCCATTTTTTGGACCTGGAAGACTATTTACGAAAAATGAGCACTTCCGTTAATCATGACTGGAAGAGTTCTCTCTCATGTTGTTTTATCTTTTTTCGGGTGAGGAGACTAACATTTACGAAAAATAACCATTTGGAGTCTTCTTTAGTTCTTTTCAGACTCCCTAAATATGAAATAACATCGACTTTTCCTTCTTTGAACTTGTTAAAATATGACATTGAAGGGCCCTTATTGGGACAAACCCCTCCTATCTCAGGTTCGTAAAACATATGAGATCAGACTCATCTAGAGGAGGATGAGCTATACCGAGCATCTGTTACTGATCCAGATTTATGCAGGAACGCAATGAATGAAGCAAATAACAGAGTAAGCACAATAATATTGCAGAGAACACAGTGATACAGTAAACATACACTTCTATTAATTAATGAAATAGAGAGACTGTAAAACTGCTGAGCAATACATAGTTAGAATGGTGGTAGCTTATCCCTGATAAGAGATGTGGCGGCTACACTCATCTGTGACCAAGATGACATCCAAAAAAGAGGCCAGGGGGCCTTATTTATCAAAAACATGAAGCAAGGAACCCTAAACATCCAAAACCTAACCCTAGGAGGTGAACTGTCTCGAAGATTGTGGGCCCCAAGGGGGTTAGTTGAGCAGTCAACTTCCCGAGGTCATACATTTTGCATACGAACTCCGTTTCGGGCGAATTATAGCTCGTTGGAAAGGCCTACCCGAGAAATACAAGATGAGAGCTATGGCTAAATGTTAG
Organism: Larix kaempferi; assembly: GCA_027924585.1. NCBI lineage: Eukaryota > Viridiplantae > Streptophyta > Pinopsida > Pinales > Pinaceae > Larix > Larix kaempferi. The sequence continues at coordinate 6,050,056 of BSBM01000339.1, forward strand.
CATTAAGCTAACTTTTAGAAAATGGATTGTAAAAAAACATCATTTAGGGCCTCAAAATGACCCCAGAAGTTTAGGACCCAAAAAACCATAGAAATTTTGACAAAACATTGATTTGAGCCAGAGGGATAGGTGGGTGGCCACCGATACCCATCTGGATCATTCCTCCCCCCTTAAGAAGCAATGGTGCCCATTGCGTCAAGTGTCGGGATAAGATGGGAGAACTTCAGTTGAATTTGGCTCCTAGTGAGCCACTTGCCCCGATGAAGGAACTGCCCAACTTTCACGACCCGATAGAGCTGGACACGCTGTTGGAGAGCGTCATTTAACTGTGAATCCATGGTCTGATCAATTGTTTCCTGCTCCAAGCATTCAGCGTTGAGTTCTATCAGTTCCAATTGTTCGGCCACTTCTGAGGTGTCCAACAATGGTGGAAAATAGGGGTGAAGGAGATCAACATTGAATATAGGGTGCAAGCCAAGAAATGGAGGGATGCTTAACTCAAAAGAATTATCACCGACATCCTTGGTGATAGTATATGGCCCATAGAGAAATGGGAGAAGCTTGCGATGAGGTCCCGCGAGCCTTTCTTTCTGCAAATGCAACCAAACCTTATCACCCACTTGATACTTGTGTGGCACCCGATGTTGGTCATGATGTTGCTTGTACTTGGTATTGGATTTTTCCAGAATGTCATGGACTTGTTGGAGAATGGGTTGGATTCGTTCAACAAATTTGGTGGCTTTATCAGCCTCAGTATGAGCACGAGAAGATGCTTCCGGTGTGGAGGCAATGGGCAGAGCTACATCTATGAGGGCCAATGGTTGAAACTCTAGGCAAGCTTGAAAAAGGCTATGGACGATAGAGCTATGAAAGGCTCTATTGTAGCTATGTTGAACATACAGCAGGTTCTCATCCCAAGTACGGGGGCGTTTATAATTGTACATCCTCAGAATATGCACAATCATCTGATTGACTACTTATGTTTGTCCATCAATTTTGGGATGGAAGGTCGTCGACTGTGTGAGCTTGGTATCCATCAGTGACCAGAGGCTGGACCAGAATGTGCTGAGGAACTTGCTATCATGATATGAAATGATAGTCCGGGGAAGCCCGAAATGTACCCAGACACGTTCAAAGAAGAGTTTAGCAATGGCTTTGGCAGAGATACTTTTCTTGCAGGCTGACAAAATGGCCAATTTAGAGAAGCGATCCACGACCACAAACACACAGTCATTACCATGCTTGGTTGGAGGTAGTACTGACATGTAATCCATGGAGATGGATTCCCAAGGCCCATTGGGAACAGGCAGAGGGGTATACAACCCTTGCTTCTTAATGGATGGTTTGGCGATGGCGCAGGGAGTGCAGGATCTGATATACTTTCTGACATCTTGTCAGAGCTTTGGCCAATAAAAATACTTCTGCAACACCATTGTTGTCTTTTCGGTGCAAAAGTGCCCTACGACCCGACAATAATGTGCTTCCTAGATCAGCTTCACCTGCTCACTTGAAGGAACACATAGGTGGCCTAGGTGGCATAACAGTCTGTCTTGGAGATGAAAGTCAATCACTGGATTTTTTGCACAGACTACTCGATAGGTGGTCGAAAAGTCAGGATCACTGTCATATAATTGAGATCACCCAGAGGTTTCATGGTTGCAAGAGTTAAGCACCGTGGTGAGTGTGGCCACAGACGGCTGACTGAGGCAATCAACGACATAATTAGTGTTGTCCTTCTTATATTTGATGTTTAGGTGAAACTGCTGCAAGTATGCGGACCATTTTTGGTGGCGGTCATTTTGTAATTTCCCTTGTGTTTGCATGAACTGCAAGGGCTTGTGGTCAGTATGAATGACCGTCTCTCTACCTAGGATGTAATGCTTCCATTAGAGACAAGCTTGGACAATGGAGTACATTTCCTTGTCATAGGTGGGGTACTTGCGGACTGTATCTGAAAGCATCTCACTGTGATATGCCACTGGATGGCCATGTTGCGTGAGGACTGCGCTAACAACATAACTTGAAGCATCTGTCTTAATTTCAAAAGGTTGTTGCATATCCGGGAGGGTAAGGACGGGCGCTAAACATAAGCGCTGCTTCAGTTCCTCAAGTGCTTGTTGCTGAGTTGGGGCCCAAAATAATTTGGCTTTAGCCCCACCTTTGGTCACGTTGCTAAGGGCCCAAGCAATGTTAGAGAACCCCAACACGAATCTGCGATAAAATTTGGCCAGTCCTAGGAAGCTACGGAGTTCTGTAATGGTCTTTGGGGTCAGCCAGTCGCGAATGACTTGGATCTTGGCCGGGTCCACATGCACACCCTGTTCATTCACGATGTATCCCAGATACTGAATTTCCTTCATCCCGAATGAGCATTTTTCGAGATTGGCATATAACTTGTGCTGTCGCAGGGTGCTAAGGACTTGCTCGATATGCTGCAAGTGGTCTTCCCACGTTCTATTGAAGATGAGGATATAATCTAAATAGACGACCACAAAATAATTGGTCAATGGTCCTAGTATATCATCCATCATCCTCATGATGGTTTTTGGAGCGTTAGTCAAACCGAAAGGCATGACCAACCACACAAAAAGGCCTTCCTGAGACTTGAAGGCAGTCTTCCAGACATCAGTCGCCTCAATTGGGACTTGGTGATAACCGAACTTCAGATCAATCTTGCTAAAATACTTGACGCCCTTTAGTTGATCGAGGAGATCATCGATCCAGGGAATAGGATAGGTTTCGGACTGCGATTTTGTTTAAGGCTCTGTAATCAATACAGAGTCGCCAAGTCCCGTCCTTTTTTTGTACCAACACAATCGGGCTCCCACAAGGTGGGGAGCTTGGTCGAATATGCCACTTTTGGAGTAATTCCTCGATCTAGCGCTTGATCTCTTCGTTTTCCATGAGGGTTCGTTTGTAAATTGGCCCATTAGGCACAAGTGCCCCAGGTATCAAATCAATGGAATGCTTGACCCGACAATGGAGCGGCACTCCGGCAGGGGAAGTGAAGATGTCCTGGTATGCTTCCACGAGCTTGTCCACTTGTCTGTGTTGTATAGAGGGACCCTGTGTAGAGGTGGTAGATGTGGCTGCGGTCTTTCTTTTCTCTTCTGGACAAATCATCAGGAGGACGAATTTCCCGGTCTAGGAGATCACCTTCTTGCACTGCTTAGCTGTGATGAGGGAGACCGCGGTAGTGGGAACTACCTCTGGTATCCGGTAGCGTTGTTTTCTCAAAGTAACAATGACACTACGAGGAATGGATTCATACACAACATGGCGTTTCCACATATATGGTTGTCCTAAAATAACATCAGAAACTTCAAGTGGAGCAACATCACACATTACCTCATCTTTGAAGGGCTTGATGTCGTACGGTAGGAGGCACTACTCGTTGACGCGGATGTCTCGTCCTGGGGTGAGCCACCCAATGTTGTATGGTTGCGGGTGTGGCGATGTTGGAAAGTTTATCCGCTTGATGACCTCTAATGAAATCAAGTTCTTCTGGCTTCCACTGTCGACAATGAAATGTAATGGATTTCCTTGTACCCACATCTGCGAGTGGAAGAGGCGCTCCCCTTCTTCTGTCTCCTCTGGATCGTCGGGATGGATCTTTGTGGTGGAAATGGTGACGCTGGGTTCCGCATCAATGATCTTCTTTCCATGATATGTATCCGATTCCGATTCAGGTCCCAGGTGTCACTCGAAGTCTTTAATGCCGAGCTTCGTGCGCAGGGTATGGAAGTTGTTAGTGTACTCCGTCACCGCTTGGTCCCTCTCTTGTCGCAGAGTTTCCCATTTTGTGTATTGGTCATCATAGTTCCCCACAGGGAAGTATTGCTCCTTGAGGGCATCAATGAAGGATGCCCATGTGGGTTCTGTCCCAAATAGTGTGGGTTCCTCACCCTCTTTTTGTTCGCGAAGGGTTTCCCACCAATCTTTGACATGGGGGACCACCTTAAGAAGTGCAAATGTAATCTTCTCTTTGTTGGAAAAATTATGGACAAAGAAGTAACCCTCGAGCTGATTCAACCATTTTTCCAGAGCATCTGCATCTATTTGACCTTCAAATAAGTGGATATCAAAATTAACTTGTACCTTGAAAGGGGTCGGTCCTCCAAACTGATTGTTGGTCGAGCTTCCTTCTGTGGTGGTCGACAACTGTCGAAGAACTTGTGCAAAACTGTCCATCATCTCATTCCGTTGTCGCACGAGAGCCTCCTCGAGCAACATCTTGATAGGATCTCCTGCTTCGTCCCCTCACTTTTCCTCCGCCATGGGAGGCTATCTGCGTCGGAGAGAGGTTTCTCTTTCAAGATGAACTAATTCGAGACCAACTCCTTATATCCCGACCTCGTCGGTGACATGCACAAAAAAATGACAAAAGAGCAGTCTGCTCTGATACCACTGATCAAGATTTATGAAGGAACGAAATGAATGAAGCAAATAACAGAGTAAGCGTAATAATATTGCAGAGAACACATTGATATAGTAAACACACACTTCCATTAATTAATGAAATAGAGAGACTGTAAAATTGTATATCTAGAATGGTGGTAGCTTATCCTTGATAAGAGATGTGGCAGCTACACTCATCCGTGACCAAGCTAACATCCAAAAAAGAGGCCAAGGGGACTTATTATAAAAAAAATGAAGCAAGGAACCCTAAACATCCAAAACCTAACCCTAGGAGGTGAGTCGTCTCAAAGCTTGTGGGCCCCAAGGGGGTTAGTTGAGTAGTCAACTTCTCGGGGTCATAACTTTTGCATACGAACTCTGTTTCAGGCGAATTATAGCTCGTTGGAAAGGCCTACCCGAGAAATACAAGATGAGAGCTCCAGATAAATGTTACCATTAAGTTAACATTTAGAAAATGGATCACAAAAAACATCATTTAGGGCCTCAAAATGGCCTCGGAAGTTTAGGACCCGAAAAACTATAGAAATTTTGACAAAACACTGATTTGAGCCAGAGGGATAGGTGGGTGGCCACCGATACCCATCTAGATCAGTTACCCTCCTCAAGCTCGTTAAAAAACAAAATAGGTACTCATCAATCATGATGGGGATAAGGAAAGAGTTTTTGTTTCATTGTAATTATGGCAATACTTAGTCGCTCTTGAACATGACACTTGTTTGCATATGCATTCAAACACTTGGATAATTTGCTTGTCTTCGAGTCCCACCAATTCCATGAGTTGTTCCACTCCTTTGATTCATCCAAAGAATGCTTCCACCGTCAGGTGCATTAGGGGTCAGTGTTATTTTCATCGTGTCAATGCTTCCAAGTCATGCCATTCCCATGTTCAATAGAGGTTTGTTTATCGAGTCAATCTCCACAGTCATTATACCTTCTATCATGTCGGTCACTCTTGAGTTAGTATCAAGTATCACTCTACAGTCTGATCTACTCCAAAACATCTTTGATCGTGTTTCGTGTCGATGATGGGGGAAACACCATGGCCCTCCTTTGACGGATTTATCCTTGTCGACTTCAACACATCATCCAAGGATCAAATCTAGAAATCAATCAAGTACCTTGGGCCTACATGCTTCGATGGCAGGTTACCTCACTTTCAACAGTAAGCTCACATCATTAACTTCTAATTGAAGGATTCCATTGAGTGTTCAACCTCAATTCATTGATTCACATTGAGTGGTATGTACTATGATACCTTGGGAATCATTGACATCAATGGTGATTTCCCTCATGCTTGTTAATGGTATGCATTAATGACCGGTAATAAAGTGGTTTCTACCATGTTCGACTTCAAAACATTGTAATCACATGGTTAGATTCGTATCATTGCGGGTTCAGCTTGAGGACCCTGGGTTAGGTCATGTATCTCACCCGGGATGTGATGGATATTTTTTGAGTCATATCACATGGATCCACTTTGTATTGGTAGTGGATGTGTTATTATCTCATCATGGATCTACGCTTGTGTCTAGTAGCCATGATTGTGTTCATACAATCTTTCCTATCATGGATCTGTAGTGTATCGGTAGGTAGCCATGTTATGAGTCAGTTTGAGACATGTATTTTAGAGTCAGTTGTACTGCAGGAGGTATTTGTTCGTCACTCCAACCGACAACCCTTACCTCGATTTTTTCCCTATTACAAACCATTTCACCTATCCTATTTTGCCAGCTTCATGCTTTGGAGGGAATTCTGTTACACCAAAATCTCATCATCATGAGTTATGTGTCCTCTATATGCCATGATTCCTAAAGTACTTAGGTTAAAACATCAAAAGGGAATTTTTTGTTCATCCCTTAAACCTTATGTTGTCAACCCGACGCGCCCTAATCTATGGCAAGGTGGTCAGATTCAAGGTGACGCGCTCTGTACCTTAGCAGAGTGCGTTGATGGCGCATGATTCCCTTGCACAAGGTGCGTCAACTTCCCATTGGTGCGAGTTTCTCTTGTGCAAGGTGCATCATTGTTGTTTAAAAAGGATAAAGGGAATCTTCGAGCGACTTCTCGAAGCTTGGATAGCGTGGAGACTTATCCCTACATATCTAGGAAGGTGGCAGTCGACCCCCTTACCTAGTGGGATGATCCATTAAGCCTCTCCCCTAAATCCTCAACCTCTCTTATCCCTTTAGCCCTGTATATATGAACCCCCTCTCCATTGTTAAGAGAGGAAGGATATAGTACCTATATGCTGGTGGAATTTCTCTAGGTGATTCTCTTCATCCATCAAGAGGCTCAGCATTTGATCTTAGAGGCTAGGATTGTTGGAAGGAGGTTATGACGTCAAAGCATTGGCCATAACATCTCTCTCATTGCACTTATTATTATTACATCTAATGCAAATTCTTTTCATAAAATTGTTGTATTGTTAAGTTAAGCCATCTCTTTCACTTATCTTTCATTTCAATTGATCTAGGAAAGACATTTGTATTATGTACTGTTTTTGTTCTAGATCTGAACCATTCAGATTAAGGAGATCTGTTTGAGTCCGCCCTTACAGATTGTCCATAAACAGCTGCATTGCAACTGCAAAGTAATTGTAACGCCCAACTCAAATCCCCCCCCACAACAAATAAAACATGAAAATGGCATAAATGTCTATAAGTTTAGTCAATTACCCACCCAGCCAGTCCACAGCCTGATTCCAGTTCCAAACACTTTTTGCCTTGAAGATTCAATAGATTAGAGTCAACAACATGCTCTATGAACTTTCCCAGCACAACCCCACTTCGAGATATTCCATGAGTAATTCCCAAAAGCGAGGATCCATATTTGTTGTTCGGGTCGATAAAAGGTGCAAAAATAGCTTGAACCAAATGCATAAGTACAAAAAGAGACTGAAATGACTACAATGGTACAAGGGGAAATCGTCAAGATGCACTGTGTTGTGAGAATTCTTTTTGATATGCACTCTAACTATAGGTTTGTTTATATAAATCATATACATCAAGCATTAAGATGGAAACAAGAACCTTAGAGCATATGTATGATGCAAGATTGAAGCTCCAAAGGAACAATATACTTTTATTTAAGTTGAAAATAAACTCTATGGAATGGAGTTCATACTATCTCTTGCACGTGCTGCTAAGAGACTTATTTTTCTTGTCATGCTGCAATATCATCACTCATTACATATTCATTCAGAGAGATATTTTGTCAAATGGTTGACGAACATAATTGGCCAACCGATATTAATCTCACTTGCACATATAACATATGCCCTAATCTCACTGGTAGAGGTAACACAAACAACAAACCTTCAACTCTATCATGTTTTAGAGATTGACAAGTCCAATGAACTAAGAAAACACATGCGATTACCTGGAGTAGAATGGATGGCGGACTCACAAGACCAAACAATGATCAGTAGGATCAGAAGCATGAAGAATAACCAAATAATCTCATCTACAAGAAGCCACTGTGGCAAGATTCTCCTCTTTAGGAACCTCAACATAGTGTTGGAATCTTATTAATACTGAGAGGGGGGGGGTGAATCAGTATTAGCGCATTTATGAATTTTTTTTACTTCAAATCAGATTTAACTTGAACTTAAATTAAGCATCCACATAAACAATAACATTCATCATCACATGAGCGCAATACATAGAACACATAGATTTTTATGTGGAAACCCAAACGGGAGAAAACCACAAAATGCTCTCTTATAATAAAAGATTACATTTAAGGAAGCACCAAATTCCAAAGTTCTCTAGCACCAATTGGAAGGAGGAACTGACCCCATGGTTTTACAGGCACCATCCTGAAGGAAGCACCAATTCCCTGATTTACCAGCTTCAATTGGAAGGAGGAATCGACCCCCTGCTCCTTGCCCCGTCTTGCCGCCCTGATATGAAAGAAGAAGATACTACTTTGTTGTTATTCTGATCCACACACTCTTATGATAAATTGTTGTTCTTTATGCTATGCGAACCTCCTGCAACCTTAAGATCTTGTAATCACTGACCTGTATCACAAACTTCACTTGAACACATCAACAAGATACACTTGACTTCATACTTCATAAACTGTGTACTACTTCACCATATTCTGCAGTCTACGCTCTGGTTCAACACGTTGTTCTATTTTTGCACATATGCAACTTCAATTGTTATCGCGCTTCTTTTGTTGTGTTGCGGTTTTGACTTTGCGCATCAGTATCAGACGGAACTGTGTACCTTCTACGATATTTTCATTCTATCTTGGTGCAACAGTCTTTAAATAATATGTGACCTTCTGTGCATCATATATGATTCGACCTTTTAGTCTATTGCACTTGTCTCAGATCATCCTTATCATGATGTAGATCCTTTTTTGTGCATCAACTCTGTCTTAATGCATCATATAAAATCCTTTACTTCGTGCATCACAAGATACACTTCAAGTCAGTCTTTGTGCATCTGTCTTAGATCATATGTGACTGTATGCATGTTGTCTGCGACACTCTCATTATGTTCTCACGCACATGTACATCCTCTCTAGTTTTTCCTTTCTGTCTTCGCACAACTGTCACATATAAACTACATCATTCTATTCATGTGCACTCGACTCTCTGCTAGATCATGTTGTTCTGGTTCCACAAACCCTTGATGCCCCAAAATAAGAAGCTTGCTAAATATGTATCTTCCAAGCTTCGAGCTTACAAATTTACATCAATTCTCCAACTTGGCTTCTTATTTATACTTGTCCTGTGCGAATGCTATGTCCACAAGATGGTTGTGGCTTTTCTTCTTCTTTGCTTCACAGTTCATGCTTCTGCCACTTGTCATGTTCTGTGCCACTGCAGTGTCATCTCTTGTCGGTATTGTGCATACTTGGTCCTATCCCTAGTGGGACTAGCGCCCTTTCGGTGCGGCGTTGCACCCTTGATGTACCATCGCTTGTGGGACTTGTGCACTTGAATTCTCTAACTGCCACATCCTTTTGGTATTCTTGTGCATCTCAACAACTTGCGTGTTTCTTCTGATTGGTGAGACTTGCGCACTTTCGGGACTTGCTTACATATGCAACCACTTCTTGCTCCAAGTCTCTTGTGCTCTTCCGAACTTTGTCCAACCATGTCCTTGCCCTATACCATTGAAGTAATATGACTAGGTGGACTTGAGACCTAGACCTGTACCATATGCACTAAATGTATTCCTCATGTACTTCTTCAAACTGGATTTCATATACTTCTTTAAACCGGTACAACTGGATATACTTCTTCAAAGTGGCTTCGTATATTTCTTCAAAATGGCACAGGAATACTAAATCCTCTTTGACATTAGTTGACATCAATGACAACCAAAGTTCAACACAGAGTTTCATGTCCCAAAAAATTGCATTAGGTCACAATGCCCTAAGCCCTTTGGCCATAGTCATGATAGTTTGTCAAATTGATGCTAAGGGTCAAATAATTGCCAAGCATGATGTCGAAGTTGGTAATAATGAAAAATTGAATCCAAATGGACAAGGTGGGTCACATCAAGAGAAAATTCCCAATTCAAAGTTTGTAATATTCCCATCCAAATGAACTATCATGGAGGAAAATTACTAGTTCCCTAGGTTGGGGGTGGAAGTATTAAAAGTTGGAGTAAAGGAGATACAAGACCCAAAATGACCTTAGACTTACAAATTCACATTAAATGGGTCAATTAAATAATAATACAAAGAAAACAAGGTGGCATTGGATCATGAGGGCACATAAGAGGTTGTGGGACCCACATGTGGCAAGATTCCTCACTACACTTGTCATGATTCTCTCACCAATTCAAGTTCAAGATGAAGGGTCACATACTTAGGGGAGTTTAAGAGGTATTATTCAAGGCATGATTCATGTGAGGTCGAACTGGAGTGGAAGAATAACTCCCATGGAAGAAGAAGATGCATCTTAGAAGAATTGTGACACTTGGAGCTAAATTCCCTAACTCCTATGACAACAATGATGAAGATTCTATGACACCTATGACAAAGTTTAGACATGATTGCTGACCTATGACATATATGAAATGACAGGGCTAAAAATAGCCTCCAAGAGGACACACAAAGGAGTTATGGAAGCCAAGAATCTTCCCCATTCCAATTGAGGGAAGATGGAGACTAGGAATTGTTGGACAAGTGGCACACATTGGAATCTCTTCCCAACTTGAGTTGGCATGAGGATTTTGGAAGGAATTTGACCCATGGAGGACTTGAGAAGTTTATAAAAGACAATAACAAAGAAGGAAAGGGTATTTAGATCATTTTTTATTTTCATATTTGCAATTTGGAGAGCTTCTAGCTTGTCCATGCTAGTGGAGTGTTTACTCTACTTGCCTTAGTACCAATTTCGAGGGTGAAAGATTCCCATCCTAATTGGAAATTGGAGAGCCCGTTCATAACTTTCATTTGTAGCTACAATGGAGTTATTTGTTGCAGGTTGAAGCTACAAGGTAGATCGTGATTCTTTCTTCTTCAACTTGTTCCCATCTCTATCTCACATTTCTTTGCATATTTTGGCTCTTGGAGGAAGGGCGCACATGGTGAGATGCTGATCTCTTTGTGAGAGTCCAAGATACACCATTTATTTTTAATCTAAAATATTTGATCTGTATTTGATGCTCAAAATATCCTTAGGTCGAAATACCAAGTGAAGCTATGTAAAAATATCAAACAATGCATAAATGGTGCAATTTTCCCTATATCTTGTTACTGAGAGCTTGAAGTTGCTATATTTAGATTTGTATAAGTTCATATCTGTGATTTTTATGATGTATGGAGAGTCATTAATGTCTTGAAGAAGTTTCATATAAATTAAATAAGCCTTTGGATCACAAATCTCAAATTTCATAGCAAGTGGTGAAGTTTCCTATCATTTCCCCCTATGTGAAGACATGTCCACAAACCTTTGATTTATGGGAGTTGAAACAACGTTTAGAAATTGATTAATGATGCATTTGGGTACCCATTGAATTCCTTTAACTAATCTATGTCTCTGTTATGAAATTTGGGAAGGTCGTATTGCATTTGGGAAGCCATTAGTGACCTCTACCATTGGGGTTTTGAACCTCGAATTTACTAATAAATTTCCCTATTTTCTCCTGAAGTTAAATGAATGTTGCAGAAGTCCTTTGAGATTTTTCAAGAATCCATAAGCTTCATTTTTATGTCTCAATACCTTTCAAACACTCTCAGTGCCAATTCAAAATCCTTAGGAGTCTTTTGGAGCCATCTACCCTTGGGGGTTTCAACATCGATTTTCCTAATAATTCTGCCTTTCATTCTCTAATTGTAAATGCAAGTTGCTGAAGTATTTGGAAAGTGTCCAAGCATATAATAGTTGCTTTAATGTATCCAAATACATCTCAATCCACTCCATACACCATTCGAAAATATTTGGGATCATTTGGGACAGTTTGGGGCTTTACTAGTCCAAGTTTTGAAAATTGACTAAATTGGGAAAAATTTCAAATTGGGGACATTACATAGAGGACTCTCCTGATACCCTCTCATATGTGAGTTCGTGCTAACCTCTTCACCAACTGCGGGCACTGTTACATGAAGCGCACACACAATTCAAAACCTCGGTTTCAACCGACAAACCTTATTCTTAAAATCTAAGTTAGAGCTCGTTATGGAAGCCCAATCGTATTGATTGTTCAATGTAAAATACCAACTCCATATTTATCCTTATCAAAACACTGTAAATTGAGAATGCAGGTCCATAGTTGTGACTTGTCAAACAATTAATATGAACTCCATACCTTTACTCCTACGAGTTTGGACATGTTTATCAGTTCTGCACAGTGCACTTAAAGAGTCGAAGCGTTTCACTTTGCCAACCATTTGTTTCTACACTGGAAAAACGCATATGGGTGCTCTAGAAACTGTATATTTGACTCTTCAAGCAAAAACTGAGACTGCCCAGTTGACAATAATTGATAATAATCACAAATTCAACTCTTCTTAGCAAATTATATGAAGTTTTGGAGGTACACAAGCCATTGATGATAGTTGGCATTAATCACAGATTTCGCTCTGCCTAATTAATTATTTAAAGTTTTGGTGACATGGAAACCATTGGGAACATGAACCTTATGAAACAGGGGACAACAATTCTACAAATCTCATCAAGCTCAATTAGAAGTTGGAGCTTGAGACTTAAAGAGACTAGTAGGTTCAGTAGGAAGGTACGTGGAGATTTCCTTTTATTGCGGTGCTGTTGAATGTCCGCGAATGTCTGCTAGATCCCCATAATTTCATTATGTGTCAAACTCTCGTAGACCGACAAGATTTCACCAGAGAAATGAAAAATAGATGCTATAGCAGATGTTAGTTATGACACCGCATTTGAGTTTTGTGTTACAAGTCATAATAATAACGATTAGTCGATGCATCTAACTATTGCCGATGAATTGTTTGTAGATGGAAAAATTTTGCCTCTAATTCACGATTCTATTGAAGATCAAGCTATAAGCATCGCTCAATGTTATGTCAATCCTGAAAGCTTAAGGTCTTAGTCATCGATTCGATCCATCTCCTCTCCTCATCTGTCACGTCCCCTCCCGTCGATCTGTTGCAAGGGAGGAAACATGACCAAACATACCGGGCTTATTTGACAATCTCAGCCCCATTCATTAGTAAGAAATTTATGGATAAATAAAAACCTATGCGTGCAGATCATTCTTAATAAACACAACAGAATTACACACTATCCACACACCATTTCATCATGCATTCAACATATAAACAACAGTCATTAATTAAAACATGGCAGAGCACAAAATTAACATGACTCAAACCACAGAGAATTCTTATCTTGAAATGTAGTGCATAATCATACCTAATACAAACATAACGGATTAACCATAATAACACACACGCAGAAGGGAATGCATCAACCTATTTCTTCCAGGCAGAATAATGAAATAATCATACAATAATCAATCCCATCCTCATGCTATGCACAAGCTTGATATCAACCATATTAAGAGAATCATTTCATTTCATTAACATGAATAATTAACATTCAGAACAGAGCACAGAATGATCACAATTTAAACCTCAGAGAATACTTATCTTTAAGATGAAACTGTCCAACAACTGGCTATGTGAGAGCAACGTTCCACCCAACCATAGATCTATGTCTAGCCTATATTCTTTCAGCTGAGAGATCACCCCCAAGCTGGGATGTGTATCCACTAAGGAGGAACTAAACAGACTCACTCACAGCTATGGTTTCACTCAAACAGTCGTGCTAAGCCAACACACAGTTGGGTTTATCAAGTATGCAATAAGCAAAGGAGGAGGATGCTAAGCTAGTGAGATCAACCACAGAGCTACATACATCTCAAACTAAATTCAAGCAATCCAATCCTCGGTTCACACATTCACACTTGGATTTCTCACAATTCTGTCATCAAATGACTCAATCCCGTCACTGGCTTTCTAGGCTATAAAAATTGGGTTTTCCAATGGATTTCGGGGTAGCTAATACTCTCAAATTCGCCCCAAGGTTCATGTCTATGGATCCCCCATTGGATTTTACTATCAATACCAAATTCTAGGCGTTTATGGCTCTTCAAAACGTGGGTTCTTGCAAAGTTGCGATTTCTGTTTTTTTTTACTGCTGGGCATTCGTAATAGATGAAAACTGAAGCTGGGATGTTCCACAATGGAATGGGAATGAGGAAGAACCCATTCCCAAGAGGTAGGGTGACTTGTGGTACAAGAAAACATAGCCCATACTCTGCCATACGAATTTCTGGTCTGCCTATGCTTCATTGAAGCCACGGACTGATTTCTCAACAACTTTCTTACAACTGAAATAAATGTCAGCAAGGAAAGTCAAATGGGTTCTCAAAATGACATTTGGCAGCCTATGGTTCAATCTCACAACCCCCTCACCATTCCCTAGTGGATACACATGGCCTCTTCTCATTAGTTGCTTCCATAGCCAGGTTTGGTATTTTATTGCATGATGTTTATTTACATCATTTTTACAAGGTTCCATGGCTAAATAGTACATGGGTAACATAATATCTAATACTTGCCTTTTAAATAAAATTCGAGCATCCACTAGCGGGGCCTTGGCCTTAAGATCCACACTAGGAACACATACATTACATATATACAATATTTATATTAAAAGTTAATATATCCTAAGGGTCAAAATGGGGTATTACATCATTGCAGAGGTTAAAACGACATGCTGCGCCCCATCGGAGGTAAAAACTCTAGGTTGCTTTCCATTGGCCGATAGTTAAAATTTCAAGTGTCGATCGCTGGTGGCGGTTAAAAATTTAAATGTCAAATCAAATAAGAAAATATGTCGATTAAGCCAACTTAGTGTAGTGGCTAAAAAACACACCTTTTGATCAACGACTTATCAACAAGAGCAAAATAAAGCAGCGTGGGAGCATTATGGCTTATGCTCTAACGCTTCTGCCTAGACTTTCCGCCTAGCTTCCGCGTGGCTCTATCCTGTTCTTTGCTGTTCATTATTCGTTTGGCAAGGACTTAGCTGCAATGCAACGTTGTCCCTTGTTATATTTATTTTTAATGGAGTATTATATGATTGACTATTTAAATTTTTGCACCGAGTGAAACAAGGTGCTCTACAACCCAGTATGGGGGAGATGTTCTAATGTGTATGTACTGTTACATGTAGCGTTACATCTAATAAAACGTAAAAAATAATTTTTTTAATTAAAAAATAATTAAAAAAATTCATGTCCGCTAAAATATTATGAAAAATAATTATGTTCGTTTATAAAATAAAAACTTAAAACTTAAACCCGGATCTATAAATCAAGAGAGATCAAATTTATTGAGTTTAAATTTAAAAAAAGAAATACACCTCAAGAAATTGGATCCCTCTCGGTGCTTGATAGATACGGGTTTAAGATGGATCTAAGCTAATTATTAATAGATTTAAGGAAAATGATACTCCTTATGAGTTAAGAAATTGTATATATTTAATAAAGCTTTCAATATGTTTGAAAAAAGACACATTAATTAAAATGATTATGATTTGAGTAGTATAATCCGTACTTTGGCAATGTAGGTACTAGATTCTAATGATAATGACTTGGTTTCAACTATTGCTTTACAATAATTGAAGTGGTTGAAAAATCGAAGTATACAAACACGTGGTTGAATGGGAAAATGGTTCTAAACATAGAATCAAAGTATCATAATACGTGAAACAAAATAGAATTCATGAAATTCAATTCGTTTACTTAATTTATCAATACACCACATATTTTTTTGTCTTGTAAGAACCAAACGTCAGGTTTGAAAGGACTATGCATTGCCTTTTTTAGTAACTTAAAACACACACAACCAGATAACTAAATTGTAAAGAAATAAAACGCAAACAACACGTAACCCACCACGTCATCACATTAATTTCAAAACAATCTCCATCTGATGGGAACTACACCGCCAGTTGCGTTCACGGCTCGCACATTCACAATTCAGCCTAGCCCATCACCGGCCAATAATTTTGCCAAGTAAGCTATTTATCCGACGTGTATTGCCACGTAAGCGAGTTATATGACATGTCATGTACACGTCATCCGTTATTTTATATATTCTGACGAACGCGGATAGATTTAATCCTGGGGTTTCGTCTGGGACAAGCCAAGCCGACCCGGAAAGTTTCAGTTGAGCACAATCCAACACGGAACGCGGACGCTGATTTTCTCGAGGGTTCCGTGTTCGAATACTGTAAGTCTTTTCTTCTTAGTCCTAGCTACCACAAAAAATCAGCACTTGTAACTATAAATGCAGAAGAATTTGCTCTGTAAACTCTAAATCTCCGAATATTGAGGAAAACAGTACACTCCGAATATTGCCATTATCAGCTTCGTATCATAAGTTTGGATGAGTTTGAACAGTAGTTTCGGAATTGTGGTTTCAAATCGCGGCCAAACGAACTGATTCTTTGCAGCCGAGGACGACTTCAAATTTCAATTCAGTTCGCGGTAAAGCTGTTCATATATACGATTGAAATTGGTAGATTTGTGGTCACCGTTGATGAATGACGCTGAATTCTTTAATATTCCTCCTAAGTTGTAAAGTTGTTTAAATATAGGATAAATATTGGCAGATTTATCGTAAATGTTGATAATGGCGGTTGAATTCGCTAATATCCCCCGTAGGCTTCCTGGGGTTAAGTCTGGTGGCAATTTGAAAGCTTATTTAGTTCCTTTGCAGTCCGTAGCCTACTCTCGGTCTCCTTCTGTTGCTTCTTTCCGGATCGCTAAGACGAAGCTTGTAAAATCCCTGCGAGGTAAGGCTTCGGGAGGGTCCAAAAGGGGTTTTAGTCCTAAACATAGAGTTAGATGCAAACCTCTTGCATTAAATGCTAAAGAACGTCTTGAAGGTCCTAAAGGGGGTCCGGAAGAAGCAATTGAGCAATATGAGCGGTATACTGTGGCGTTTGAGGAAAATGATACTATTAGCAGAGAAAACTACGAGGAGCTTTCCACGGCTTTTACATCTGCTATTTCTTCAATGGAATCGTTAATTGATAGCTATTATTTTGCTGAAGCAAGAAAAAGTTTAAACAAGAACTTATCGGTGGAACCTCCTAAAGTTGAAAGTCCCATTGAAAAAAAGCCACCTACACTGGTTAGGATTCCCGGCTTGCCAGATGGCAATCGTGGTTCTCCGATCGAAAGCTGTTTATGGGAGTGGAAGTATAAATGGACTGTTCATTATGAGAAGGCAGGGTCGCAGAATACAGATGCTCCGGCAGTGCTCTTTTTGCCTGGGTTTGGTGTGGGGTCTTTTCATTATGAAAATCAATTGCGTGACCTAGGACTAGATTACAGAGTCTGGGCTATTGATTTTCTAGGGCAGGGCCGGTCGCTGCCATCCGATGATCCTGCGCCGCGAGTTGAAGGAAATGCATTTGACGAAGCTCATCAGTACTGGGGCTTTGGGCCAGAGGTGGAGCCATGGGCAAACGAGCTAGTGTATTCGGTGGATTTGTGGCGTGATCAGATTCAAAATTTTGTAGACCAGGTACGTTGGATGACTTCAACATGTTATGCTTTAAAGCAGTTTGCTCTGTCATCTGTCAGAGGAGGGCTTATCAATCAATCAATCTATCTATATATAGAGAGAGAGAGCGCTAACTAAAATACATTGACATAATTGCAGAGATGCAATCCTAATTTCCTAAATCAATCTATCTATCTATCTATATATATAGATAGAGAGAGCGCTAACTAAAATACATTGACATAATTGCAGAGATGCAATCCTAATTTCCTATCCAATGCTGGTTGGAAGAGGCATGGAAAAAGTCTTCAAATGTTTTGTAGAGATGCATATTACTGAAATAAATGGACTTATTTGTAGAGATGCACTCCTATGCAGTGCTGGCTAGAAGAGGGCTTGAAAATTTATTTAATTATTTTGTAGAGATGCATTGCTATTGGGTGATCTATTGTGATGACAGGCTTGTTTTGATGTAATTTGAAATTCAAGTGTCTTCTGCTGGTTTATTTCAATTTTTGTTTTGAAACTCATTTGCAGTAGAATTGACATTCTGATGCATGCATTATCTTAATAATGCCTCAGTAATTCGGGCTCATTCTTATTGCATTTAAGTGCTGATCGGTTGATTCTAATTTCTTATTGATATCCCATTTGGTTGGCCCGTGTTTGGCCCATATTTAGATACATGCTGACATTGTATAGATCCCCCAAGAATTGACATTCTGATGCATGCATTATCTTAATAATGCCTCACTAATTCCGGCTCATTCTTATTGCATTTAAGTGCTGATCGGTTGATTCTTATTGATATCCCATTTGGTTGGCCTGTGTTTGGTCCATCTTTAGATACATGCTGACATTGGATAATCCCCCAACTTTCAATATAGACGGGGGACTTGACTGCCTTTGTGATGCAGCTTTGGAGCCCACAAAATGTATTGGTACTATTAGTCTTTTTAATAATTAATATGTTCAAATCTTTTTGACTATGAATAGCAGAAGCTTTCATATGGGTATGCCATAGTGTTTGAAATCTTGCCTACAACCTTGTGTGTGTTTCATGTTTCATCACAGAGCATTGCCTCTTTATTTTGAACCTTGGTTATATTATTTGTAGTACCTGTCTGAAATACAACGCATTCCTTTGATACCCTCTGTTAATAGCCCAAAATTCTTGCTAGTGTATTCCACGTTCGTATGCATAAGTGTATTTATAAATTTTGCCCTTGCGTGGAATAGATATTCTGAAGTTATAAGAGTTTACTGTGATTGCTTATTTTTAGTTCTTTAGGCTGGCCTATTTGGTTCACGTATCTGAACTTTGAGGCCTTGCATTGTTAAATATGCTCTTATGTGACCTTTTTAATTGGTTTGTAACTTTATTGTCCTTAGCATTATTGTCTATTGATCGATAGAGCTAGGCAACCTGCATTATTTTGCTGTAACTATCTCAAAGTTACTCACTTTAAAGGAAGGATGAGTTTGCAATGTCACTTGATTGAAACAAATTTTTAACCAGATTTTGTTCATTATGCAGGACACGATAAATTGAAGAAATTCATAATGATTTATGCTAGTGGAAATATTTTCAGATATGCATTGTTAAGAGTTTTAGATGGAGCGAGCTTGGAAGGTGTTTTTGTTGTGTCCAACGGTGGTGTTGGATTTATTTATTTTTCCTGTTATTGTTGTAGGTAATAGGTGAGCCAGTTTATGTTGTGGGTAACTCACTAGGAGGATTTGTGGGATTGTACTTTGCTGCATGCAATCCTCAACTAGTAAAGGGAATAACATTGCTAAATGCAACACCGTTTTGGGCATTTATTCCTAATCCTTCAAGGTCACCAAGAGCAGCAAAACTGTTTCCCTGGTCCGGCAATTTTCCTCTGCCTGCTCGTGCAAAAAAGCTTATCGAGTTTGCGTAAGCTTACCTTTTTCAAAGTACCTTTGATTTTCGGTATTCTGTCTTTTCATGTTCTAATTGTTCATTTTTACTAGCTTTTACCTTATTCCTTCTCTATATTTCATGCCTTACCCTATTTAGTAGGGATTGAACAAAAGCTTCTTAGAGCATAGTAAGGATGCAAATATAGAGACTTGTACTTTTTCAAATTGTCACAGGAATTTCAGTTTTGAAATGATTTTTGTTTTCTACCTGTTGTGAAGCTGGAGGAAGATAAGTGATCCCAAATCCATAGAGAACGTGCTCAAGCAAGTGTATGTTGATCATTCAGTTGTGACAGCTGAACTTCTGTCACGTATACTGGAGGCGACAGAACATCCAGCCGCCGCCGCCGCATTTTCCTCAATAATCTTTGCTCCTCAGGGAGAGCTTTCATTTAATGAGACCCTGTTAAGGTGAGTTGAAAAATTGCGTGTTAAGATTGTCAAATTTGTTTTCTATTCCTTTGAAGTTTAAACATATACTTTTCTTTGGATCAAATCTGGTTCTATTCTTGCAGGGTTATTTGTGCATTTTGCTCCGTTTCATTGCTCGAGTGTTATGGACTTATGACTTCATTGTGTTCTACTGTTTCTCTGAACTTCTAGATGCACATGTGCAGATGTCGGGAACATAACATACCAATCTGTCTCATTTATGGGAGGCAGGATCCTTGGGTAAGACCTGTATGGGGTTGGCAAGTGAAGAAGCAAGTGCCAGAAGCTCTATACTATGAGATTAGCCCTGCTGGACATTGCCCACACAGTGAGGTGCCTGAGGTGTGTTTCGATTCTTTACTGATGTCTTATAGCTTTTTTGTTCTATCATTTTTTCATTTTCTCATGTTTTTAAGAAATTGGATATGGAAAGTTCTTGTTATTTGGAATAATATCGAACAGGTGGATAATTCTATGCCCTCTGCTGTATTTAAATTGAAACTTTCAATAAATTTGTTGATTTTGGGATGCAAAATTTTATTTCATTTTCACCTGTATAAAGATGAGCAAGGTACATGCAAGCACATGGGGAGTTAATATGTTAGGGACCATCCGTGATAAACAATATATATCTATATATTTTGCATGAAAAATGTCCATTTTTCTATCAATTAAAAATAAGTATACAAAAAGACCAATATTGTCTCATAAATTGGGAAGCCAAGATGATCAATCTTAGCTTTCACGGTTTTCAGGCTCACAGTTCTCTCCCCTATATCCACTAAGAGATCCTCATTGACTTGGTTCGGGGTGTTTACAGTAACATGAATATACATATAGCAGTTTTTTTTTAACACATATACTATGAAGAAAGATGACCACCATATGGGCTTTCCAATGCCTTTGCCTTCCCAGCTCGAAAGGAAAAGGACATCTTATACAGATGCTTGTAATATTCTAATGACCAAGTTATGATTTATGTAGATATGCAGGAGAATGGAAAATAAGAATCAGAAAATGGTTCTGTTCCATATTCCGCTCCTGCCTTCACCATCGGTTGCCCATCCTTCCAATGAGTTATTCTTTAATAGTGTGGTTGCTTTGGCTGCCATATCTGCTTCCTTGTTGTTTACTTGAAGCTTACCCTATCTTAGGGATACCCCCCTAGAGTTGGAGGAGAGACAACCTGAAGCGAAGAGGAGAGGAGTGTGGTGACATTGGCCTCTCTCCTGAGAGAGTTGTCATCCAGCTGGTGTGTTACATTTTGGGATTCAACAACACGCATGCCATTTTGGGAGACAACAGGGACAATTTTATTTTATTAAAATAATTAAAGTGCTTTCTTCAATGAATAGAGAAGTGCACATGCTGCCTGTTTGCGATAATTGGCAAGCAACAGAGAGATTGCAGGACTCAGCTTGATGTAGTTGGTACTTCTTGGAGTATAAGTGTTTGAGTTATATTCAAAATATGCCATTAATTGCTTCTT
Source organism: Larix kaempferi (assembly GCA_027924585.1). Lineage (NCBI taxonomy): Eukaryota > Viridiplantae > Streptophyta > Pinopsida > Pinales > Pinaceae > Larix > Larix kaempferi. The sequence goes on from BSBM01000339.1 coordinate 6,071,366, forward strand.
TTGAATGTTGTGTTCTAAGCTTCTCTTGAATGTTGTGTTCTAAATTTCTAATATCTTCTGCACTTCAGAGTTATTTCTAAATTTTTAATAGGTTCCTTTACCCCACTGTTTCAATTTGATGAACCTTTCAATCTAGAATTTCATTTTCCCAAAGAAAAAGATTTTTGTAAAGCTGAAATTTATGTGGCAGCCTTAACTGCTTGAGAGATGGACCCATTACAGAGGGATTACTACCATTCCCAAAATTGCCTCTTTTACTAGAAAGAGCAATTGGATTGATTCTGGAAGATAAACCTGTTAGTAGGAAGAGAATCTGGGTAGAAGATGGGACTTTAGGGTCAATTCATTATTATACAAGAGCCCTTTTTGTTTCTAATGAAATTTGGGGTCTGCTGTCAACATTGACCATGGTCCCTAGAAAATCTATTATATTAAATGGTGGGGCCAAAATAAGCAATTAACGAGTAAATCTTTTTGGCCCCCAAAACAGCTGCTTGCTACTATCGTCTTAACTAACATCCCATACAAGTGTGTGAATCAACATCACGAATCTTATATTTCTAGAAAACTAGGTTTGCGGAGATTATATCAGAAATCTCTAAAAGTTTGCTAAAGTGCATTGAATTTTTCTTCTTATAACATTTCCCGAAGTAACTTAAATACTTGTATGAGCAAAGTTCCCTTAATTAGATATATCCGAGTTAGTTTAAGAAAACTGGCTTTAGAAAGTAGGTAAGCCCGCTCAAAACTTAGAATACTTTTCTTTTATTACCTTTTTTTAATACTTCTGGGCAACACACACTGTTATGATGTGATACTTCCGGAGTAATTATCGACTTAATACAACTAAGAGAGAGGAAATTACTTAGCCCAATCACATGATCTAAGTTATGTGAATTTCATTCTGGATGGTCAAAGAACCATAATGGTTCAATGAGTTAGATGGAAGATGTTTTGGTTTTTTGTTTGTCACTTTGCTTTTAATTTATGAGAAAGTTATTTTATATTATAAAAACAGTAAGTGTTTGGCAGTCAGTTTTACTGTTTTGCTTGTGATGACGAATTGCGTCTTTGCTTAGGTTATAATTACTCTTCTCAGTCATTACTCTGCAGTGGGTGGAGGAAGTAAGTTGCCAATGCCACATGCTGAAGGGAAACAAACTGCTTTTTTGTAACAGGTGGTCAACTTTTTGTTACGGGGTTGGATTGGGAACTTAGAGTCTGAAGGATCTATGGGCTTACCTCTTCTTGACGAGCCTGATTTGGTTCAAGCAAACCACTGGAGGGAGATGGAGTTTATGAAAATGGGATCACGTAGATCAGTGCAGGCACGTGTTGTTGCAAGTGAATCCTCATTTTGGTACCATTTGCTGTCCGTATTTCAGTCCCTCTACAAAAAAATTGGAGCCAAAACTGACTAAGGAAATTACTGTAAAGTTGTAAACTAGTAGAGAATATTGTATGCTTATGCTGGTTCATTGGAAAGGTTTTCATGGTCTAGTGCTATCAACTGCATGTGGCTGATTGTTGGAGGGGGGAAGTAATATGCTCTTCTACTTCTCATGCTTAAAGGTGCTAATGTGAGAATTTTGAATTGCAAACAAAATTATCTGGCTTGTATATCATCCATTTAAAATAAGATAATTTCATTATTTTAGTCATTTAATGAGTATCCATTTTTCTAAAATGAGGTGTAATATTTTTCTTGAACACTGCCTATATACACACAAGTTTTTATAAACATTGAGTTTGTTGTCAACATTATAATATACGTGATGCCTAAAATGAAGACAAATTAATGCCTTTGCAATGAGGTTATGGATATCGCATAGTAGTCTTGAAATAAAAGTTCAGATTCCATCACATGGATTAGAATTATTGGTCTTTCATCAGTCAATTTCCCGTTTTTACTTGAGTCAAACATAATATATGTTCTCTCTAAGCTCTTGAGACTTGCATGATTATAACTATAAGAATATTGACCTGTTGTCTTTGAACCCATGCTCAAATAATAGTCCACTTTTCTTTCCCGTATGTCTGATTGAACCAGGAAAGTTGTTTTTTTTAAGAAGTTTAATCACATGCATTGACCAAAAGTGGCCAATGAGGATTTCTAATCAGGACTGAAGTTGTATTGAATTGTGTCAAAGTTAGTTTTGTTCACCCTATCAAGAACTACTATAGTAGACGCCTGACCCAACTTAAGGGCTGGGAACATCCCATGCTCTTGGAGAATTGAACCCTAGTGGGGGAATATCACCACTCCTCTTGACCAACTAGTCAAACACCTCATGGTGTGTTTTCTTCATTTTCATTGAACTTTTATATGAATAATCAGTGATTTCGCACATGATTATGTAATATATTTGGAAAGATTTATTCAAGTAGCCAAGCATTTAACATAAGATGACGAAAAAGACAAATGTTAAGTTAGAATTTTTATTAGCTTACAGCCCGAGAGTACATAGGAATGATATATAATAGCGAAACATTGGGATTTCAGTCAGTTTCCGGGACTGTTATTTAAAAATGATAAGATTGCCATACTTACTCCATATCTTTAACATGTAAAAAAGAAAAACAGAAGAAACATAGCAAACGGGGCTTGCTAACAGTTCTACACTACTAACGGTATTTTATATGGTATGTAATAAGTCCTTGTTGTTTGTTCTACTACATGATGCTAGAAAGTTTAAACTTCGATTGTCGTAACCTTTAGGTCAAACATATCACCCAAAAGACATACTTCATTATCATAGATAAGAGTTACATGGTTGGAATTGAAGATCCCATATTCTAGTTTACTGTCTCAGCATGGTCTATGACTTGCCACCCCACTCCTAGTGAGCTAATGATCCCTACTTCCATAAAAATGTATGTGTCATTATCATGGATCTTTGTTGATGGACTCCAAGAATTTGAGTGTGTTTCACATTCGGTCTTGGGACCATCCCCTCTCTTGGTGGATCAAGGAAAGTAACAAGAAATGGAACTTGGTGCTTGGTGTAATGACTAAAGCAAAGTCTATATTGCTGGAGGATCTAGTCCAAGATAGCCATTGTCTCCATAGTCTCCATCATGATTTTAGTGTTATCCCTTACCACCTTGAGTCCATCACATGCCTAAAGAAACTTTGTTGGCTACATGCATTTAAGATCAAAAGTAATGAAGATTGAAGGGCAAAACAAGTTCACCCCACCTTGCTCCACTATTGAAGGGCAAAACAAGTTCACCCCACTTTGCTCCACTAGGGCTATCCTATGCCCCAATATCAATTTGAGATCAACCCACAGTTGAGAGGGCCTCATAAGGCTTTATTTATCTAAGTATTAACTAGAAAATCATGAAATATCCTTTTCTATAATGAACTTGTGAATTTCCCTCCAATAATGTATCCCTGTGTATACTAAGAAGATAATAAGGGGAATAACAATAGGGCTTGATGCATATAAGGTCATTAGTGGTTGATTACATTAACTCGTTCAATCTCAATAAAAGTCCTTACAATGTCCATGAGCAAAGCACTTATCAAAAATCAATAACCTCCAATTGTTGTTCATACGCTAAAGAGATATAAGGAGAAAATACAACACCATAGACATAATCCACTTAGCTAATGAAACATATCAAGTCATTAGGTTGTTAGCAAAGGTTTGACCCTATCAACTCATATCATTGCACATTCACCCCCCTAGCTAATGACATCTATAACCTTATTTCAGATTGGTGAGTGTTGACAAACAAAGAAAGCATCTTGTAGGCCTCAATTTGTTCAGGGTAACGAATTTTGTTATGTTTTCAACCACTTGCTCTTCTAACACTCTTATGTTCTAAAGGGCCTTCCTATTTCTCCTTTTATGCAATTGTTTGTGTTTGTGGTTGGGCTCCTTTCGAATTCTAAATCCCTTTACCTCCTTGCTCTCTCCCACCCTATCTTACAATTGAATTTATGGATGACTCTCGATTCTACCTCCTCCCTCTTCCTATCAGGGTCCGAATCAATTAATGCTCTGAAACCTTCCACGAACATGAGTTTTGGATTCATTTGCAAGGATATTGTTATCACATGATTTGACAATCTTAGGTTTGCAAGGATTAAATAATCGTTAGTTCGGTGGAACCTCGAAATGCTGCCCCAAAGTGTCACATAGGTAGGGTTCCCTCTCTTTAGGTTTCCTGGGTCCACTGAAGCAGACCTAGACTAACCACGAGAAGTGGCCCCAGTAAAAATTCCCTAGATACTTTAGGACAAAACTGACTCTCTCATAGTACTAGCAAGATTGATTTAGAAGGAAATGAGGTGCCTTGAAGATTAACAAATTGAGGAAATGGACACCCTTGGGGAAAGCGCTAAAGGAGAGCTCAAATTTAATGCATGCAAAATGAAAAGCTTCCTAAAGCTAAGAACAAGCAACCCAACAAATAGATAATGAAATACACAAGTTGCATTTGAAACGAAGGCACTTAAGGATGACTAGACTCAAACTACTGATGGCTTCCTGTTGGAGGAGCCTAGTTGGCCAGTCGACGAGGTCCTCCCAACTGGCTAGGAAGTAGTCACCTCAGTTAGTCATGTTGGTTAGGGCAATTGATTGAGTAGTGAAGAAACTGTAAGTATTAATTATATAATACACTAGTGAGTCGAGGGAAAGAAGCTCTGCTCTGCTTTTGTACATGATTGGTCTGTCTTGCTAATAAAGATACTTGTTCTTCTGGATCCTATTACTCTATTTTCCTTGCTCTCTCATGTATGTATGATTCTATGTATGCTATGTATGTTTATATCTATTATGGTTGATGTATTATTGGTAACTCCAAGTAATCCCACAAATTACAACATTGGTTCCGTTGCCTGTAGTACTGATCTAGGACATGAAGTAGTCATACATATGTAAATGGTGAGTGAGAGAGGAATTAGAGACTGGTGGAATATGATGATTGCAAATTATATACAAAACTATGCTAGAAGGAACAAGTTGACACTTGCACAGGCCCGAGAAAAGTTCTTCACCGAGTCCCATGAACGATTTATAGAAGTTGTTCCCCATAAGATAAAGAAACTCCTCGACGTTGTTCATGAGCAAGTTGGACGCTAAAAATGAAAAATTGTTAATGCACAAGATCTACAATAGAGGAAGAACAAATTTGTACGAGTGGCTTGAAAAGATATGCGAAGACTTCTGTGAAGAACAAGCCGTGGAATAAAGAACTTCAGTTGATCAAGTTCGAAGTAGATTTTATACCGACCTTCACGAAGGACTTTTCTGTTCAATATTGAGTTTGTTATATAAATTCTTAATTGAAAATGGTGTCGACCACATAGTCGAGCCACGACCTCCGTTGGATGTGCTTGCCTCATCAAACTAGGAGCAAAAGCAAAAATATTGGGAACATTTTGTCAAAGAGTGTGAGTGGGAATACTTCATGAGTTAATGAAATCCATTGCCGAGCCCTCCTTCGTCGATTCATAAGAGTCGGGTTGGTAATGGGGGGGGGTCGTTGACCATGTGATTTGAATAGAAGAATGATGCTAGTCGATATAAAAAGACAAGAATGAAGCCCCATAAGAAGTCAAGTCCGCTTTGATGAAATAAGTGCCTAGCCGCTCATAAACAAATCACTGATATTTAGAGAATAGAAAGAGAAGAGAGGTACAAGTGACGAGAGCAACTGAGAGATATTGCAAGTCCCTTGCTCAAAAAAAGAAGTGTAAAGAAGAAACTAGTTGAGATGGTTGAGCAACCAAAAGCTTTCCTAAGTCTAGGGGAAGTCGACCAGATGAGAGAGAAGGTGAGGTGCCAACGCTGGTAGAACAATCACATGCAATGGTGTTGACCCCACAATCTTTGCATATTGCAATTCCAAATACTTTGACTCCCGTCGATTTTGTACCAATGATAATGACGACTGGGTTGACCATTAGACAAATCGTCGAGCATGACATGGGGCTGGGACCATGCGACAATAGTATATGGAGTCGACTAGATCATTGTGGGCGAATTATGGATCGACTGATGATTCAACGATCACCACATGGTAACCGGATTACCTTCACACCTGAATTCGGAAGACACTCTTTTAATTTATTCTATTCAGATCATGTAGAGGTACCCCCCTGCCAGCAACATTATTGGTTGAAGTGACCAGACTGTTGGAGATCCGACCTAGTGACAAGGAGTCCATAGAAGAAGTACGTTTGTCATGGTACAAGTCACATCCACAATAATTTAGCAGGGAACACCAAATAGTAAATCAGTCAGTTGGTCATTCCTATACAGTATGTATTCAAAAACAAGGTAGAAATTTCAATTCTGTTAACATGGATTATCAGATTTCAGTAAATACTCTTATTTTTGAAGGGGACAGGGATCCTAAGAAACATTGGTTTGTGTGCGAATCCCATTGGCAAGCTAACCTCATCGACAATGAGAATCAACAAATTGCACAGTGTGTAGGTGGTCGCTGAAATAGAGCACTCACTTGGTACATGAATTTAATGGAAGATGTGCCCAAGACAAAACAACAAATTAAAGATAATTTCTTGGACTTCTTCAAAGCAGACGACACTAAGCACTTGGACAGACACAAATTGAAAGAAAACAAACAAGGAACAGGAGAAACAATACTAGAGTATGATGGAATATTTAAAGATATGCTCAGTCAGATGCCATCCAAAATGGACCAAGCTGTTGTGATCTAGTTTTTTGTTGCAGGTCTACAACCACAAATTAAAACGCCACTGCTTTTGTATGAATACATGACATATCATGACATCTTAAAGAAAGCTTTAAGATTTGAGTCGAATGTAGACTATTCGATCGGACCTATCGAAAAACGACTGAAAAAAAAAATAGAAATAATACAAAGATCACTTCAACACCTCACCATGAGGCATAACGACTTATGGTGTACTACGTGCTCGATGGAAGGACATATCAGAGACAACTGCCCCTACGATGAATGCAGAAGGTATCACGATGACAAAAACGCATATCAGAGAGAATTGAACCAACTCCAAGAAGATCCCATAATATTATCATAAGTGTGGAAACAAGAGAACTTTCGCACTACTCAAACAAGCTACTTATGTGACATGTGAAAGATTTGACCCCCACTCAATGGAAGAATGCCTCTACAATGTCGACAATGTAAAACCAAAGTGGTGCGGCATATGTCAGACAACACAACACACGACTGTAGAATGTATCAAGAACTTGAAGACTAAGGCTAACTACCATACAGTGTACCAGACACAGACTATCGAACAGAAAGGACGAGACTCCCACAAAAACGACCAACGTAATTATGGAAACAATCGACGGGGCAGATATAACAATCATGGAATATAGTGACAATCGAGGAAATCACCACGCGGGTCGCTGAAATCCGCATTGCTTCGTCTACTACAGTGAAGAACATTTGAGTCCCGACTGCGCATGGAAGGATAGAACATACCTCAAATTTTGTATAAAATGTGGGTTGGGGGAACATAATTTAGAAGAGTGTCTCATCATGTTAGACGCACTTCATTATAAAAAGAATGTTAATATCTTGTCTAGTGTTCCTAAACATGAAGCATTGAATACTAAAAATTTGCAAATAATTACCAGGCAAGGCACATAGATCAAAGGAGATAAACCACATGTCTCAAGAATACAAAGAAAATAATATAATTATCCTAACCCATTGAAGCAAAAAGAAATCTTTAACAACGCTACAAAAGTATTTGAAGAAATTGCTTATGACGAAAATATCGCAAAGTCCAGAAATAAAACAATTAATGAGTTACTACAACTTCTAACGAGAGAAGAAGTTATTGTAGAATTAATTGACTTAATGTATCTTATCTGAAACAATCAGGGGAATGAAAGGATTGCCAAAATTTTTTGTAGTTTAAATACAAATGATAAAATTGATATTAATCCCTTAGTCGATCTTGAAGTTGAAGGGTTTTGCAGCGAACATAATGGCGAGGTCTACCTGGGAAAGCTTGGGTCGACCACCACTGGTAGAGTTGAGCATTTATCTTAAACTTGCCAACCAAGGGCTAATTGAACCCATTGATGTCTGGAAAAATGTTAATACTACAATTATGGGTATTGGCACTCATATCGACTTTGAAATAATCGACTCAAGAGAAGGACCCAAATCCTTTCCATCATTAGTCGGTTGTCATTGGGGTTGGAAAATGAAAACTTCTATTTCTTTAGAAAAAAGATAGAATAAAATTGAAAGGGGAAGGAAAAAAGGTCATAGTACCTATTAATCCATCTCAAGGAAAACCTTGGGCAGAACCAGATGATAATGATGAAGATTCAAGGCAACTATACCAAGTCATATAGAACAATGAAGACTCAGTAACACCAACTGAATTTGGTGAAATTCACGTGGGTTCTCCTGTGTTGGTCAGGAAATACTCAGACTCATAATTGTATGACCGACAAGTAAGAAACTACGAGTCACATGCGAGAGGCTATCGGTCGGTTGAAGTTATTCCTCGTTGGACGACACAAAAGTGTTATTCAAATGATATACCATACCAAAAAAATTTGAAAAGAAAACAAGGGATTACCCGCCGCTAGTACTAGCAAAAATCGAATCGGCCAAGCTTCCTCCATCACGATACAAAGAACGAGAATCAAAGATTTTGCACGCTGATGAAGTACCTAAAACCATCGGCAAACAAAGTCGACTATTGAAGAAACTATTACAGGACACACGACTCGATGGTGGAACACCCAGAAGGCACGCATACAAACATGGACAAATGTTTCAACAATTTTTATTGAAGAATGCCTCATAGAAGCTGCCCAAGAAATAGAACAAATAAACAAATTGCAGGAGCAATTAGTCCTTGCAGACAAACAAATCAAGATAGCCACAATTGAGAAAAACCAGTCATATTATCTCCCGACCCATCTTGCTATGAATAATGAGCACATAATAGGGAAAATATTCCAGGGGGAAAGAAACCACTTCCACAAGCTAGTGAAACCAGTCCTAAAAATACCCACAAAGAACAAAGAAGGTGAGGACGAGCATAAAGATTTCCTACCTGCTCTTACAAAATCCAAGGAAGGAGATCGACCAACCAATGGATCAAAAGCACTAGAAATAAAAGAAGTCGACATTTCGACCAACAATAAACCTAAGATGGAAGAAATAGGCAACTATGCATCCAAACAAGAAGCTGCAAAGATAAAAAACCTAATACAGGAGCATCAATATATCTTTTCCTGCAATTGCAAGGATTGGAACAGAGTACCACAAGAGATCACCATATTGAATGACGAGAAGCTTGTAAAGAAGTACCACTACAAACTAGATCACAGATACAAGAACATGCTGAAGAAACAACTAGAAAACATGCGATTCATTGGTATAAGACACCCAGTAAACCAGTCAAAAGGGGCTAGTCATAGGACCGTTCAACTAGAAAAGCACGACTGTAAGTGTCTGCTCCTATGTCTTGAGTTCATGAAGTTGAACATAGTCATTCTTACAAACTTATCCCAAATGTCCCCCACTGACGACCACAGTTGGTCATGTCGAAGGCTACGTCTATTTCAAAATTTTGAATTTGAAATACCAGTACGACTAGGCAAGAAAAATATTGGACTTCACTACCCCTGTCATACAAAGGATGGTGTACACCTACTCAAAAGAGGCGACCTGCTTTCTGAAAATTACCTTTGCAAAGTCTAAGCCGAAAGTTCATCACATCATCCGCAATTGAATGGTGTAGTCAAGTCGCTCAATAAAACGTTGACCAAAGGATTAACTAAAATATGCAGTCTTGATAAAGACGACTGGGATGACAAAATACCTCCAGTGCCATGGGCATATAGAACGTTGTATAAAAGATCGATAGGCCATATACTGTTTAAATTGGCATATGGTCAAAAAACAATCGTTTCCTTGCATCTCAAAAAGTTATCTCCAATCATTGCTCAAATATTGCACTCAGACACTGCTCAAACTCCCAAAATAGAATAATTGAAATTACGAAGCTGGAAAGAGAGTGCTCAAGAAGTGCAAAATCCACATAAGAAAGCATGTCAAACAACTCAATAATAGTATCCAGTTGGATTGGAAAAAGAAAAGTCGTAAAAAATGACCTCAATGGCCCACAATTAAAACATTACCGACTATGAAAGAGATGCTACGCCGACTAAGTGACTATATCATAACTAGTTGAACGTCGCACCCTAGGTTTCAAAAACGTTTTGTATACTAATTGCGTTCTATTTTTACTAACTAAATTGTTGAAGGTTATAAAACAAAGTGACTCAGCATCGTATAAGTAACTAAGACATGCATGTTGGCAAGATATGAGTACAAGGGACCCTAGGATGGTTAAGTGGATTGAAAAGGTAGAGCATGGAAACGAAAGAATGGACCCAAAATCAAAACATAACGAAATCCCACATAAGCCAAGTATGAAGCGACAAAAGGCAGGCACGTAAGAAGAGAGAAAATACTAGAATAAGTAAGTCGTAGCAGATGAAGACACAGTACGACAACTTAGAACTACCTCAGTCATAATCGACCAAGAATTTAAGCGAACGGTCGCCGCCAGAGCTAAGCCATTGTACTACAACACTCATGGTAAGACACCATCGTTCTACGTCAATCAATGTGTCATCATTAAAAAACTCTGCCATTCCTGCAGAAGCTCCAATTCGGTTTCTCAGCTGTCACATCCATATGATTCAATGCTCATCATGTCCTCGCTGTTACACATAATATCCCCACAACATATCCATGGCCCGTGCAAGAAAAATCATGACAATATTTGCACCATACCCAGATACTTCTCGCATCCTCTCCAATCTAATCCATGCCATGTAGAAAGCCGGTCCCTTCCCCCTTAGCTCCTGCTATAAATAGATATGCAAGCACCCCGTGCCACCTGCAAGTCTATCATTTATGCTCCACTTTGTTGCAGTCATGCAAATCACTTTACCAAGTCCTATGCTTTTCCCTTTGTTGTTATATGAGAATTCACCTCATCTTAGTTTGAGCTTAGTAGCTCCCATGCATTGCACCCCATTTATCGCTCCCTTCCACCATCCGTGATATATGAGCATTTTGATGACTGACAAGTGGCAGGAATATCACAACTCATAATATATGAACATTTCGAGAGACCTCAATGTTCTTCAAATGAGAGTTGCTTTTGAGATTCCTCCCACTTCCCAGAGCTAAGCCATTGTACTACAACACTCATGGTAAGACACCATCATTCTACATCAATCAATGTGTCATCATTAAAAATCTTCGCCATTTTTGCAGAATCTCCAATTCAATTTCCCAGCTGTCACATCCATATGATTCAACGCTCATCATGTCCTCGATGTTACACGTAATATCCCCACAACATATCCATGGCCCGTGCGAGAAAAATCATGACAATATTTGCACCATGCCCATATACTTGTTGCATCCTCTCCAATCTAATCCATGTCATGTAGAAATCCGGTCCCTTCCCCCTTGGCTCCTGCTATAATTAGATATGCAAGCACCCCGTGCCACCTGCAAGTCTATCATTTATGCTCCACTTTTTTGCAGTCATGCAAATCACTTCACCAAGTCCTATGCTTTTCCCTTTGTTGTTATATGAGAATTCACCTCATCTTAGTTTGAGCTTAGTAGCTCCCATGCATTGCACCCCATTTATCTCTCCCTTCCACCATCCGCGATATATGAGCATTTCGATGACCGACGAGTGGAAGGAATATCACAACTCATAATATATGAACATTTAGAGAGACCTCAATGTTCTTCAAATGAGAGTTTCTTTTGAGATTCCTGCCACTTCCCACTCCCTCGAGCCACTTTCTGCCACTACCGGTTCATTTGGAAGCTTGAGAGAGTGACATGCTGCAACGAGACAATGCATTAGTTTCCTTGGGAATTTTCTTCTTTGAAATAACATGATGTGATTTTCCTCAGCTCCCTATAGGAATAAATTGACGACCGATGTTGTTTAGTAGTAGATGCAGCGCTTAGATGTTGTTTAGTACTAGATGATCCATGCAGTCTCCATCCACCGTTCTCTTCGGGACGAAGAAAGTTTTTGGGGTGGGGGAGATGTTGGAGGAGCCTAGTCGGCCAACCGACTAGGTCCTCCCAACCGACTAGGAATTAGTCGGCTTAGTTAGTCGTGTTGATTAGGGAAATCGACTAAGCAGTTAAGAAATTGTAACTGAATAACTGTATGTATTAACTATATAGTAGGTTAGTGAGTTGAGGGAAATAAGCTCTGATCTGCTTTTGTACATGATTGGTCTGTCCCGCTAATAAAGATACTTGTTCTTCTTGTCCTCATTACTCTACTTTCCTTTCTCTCTCATGTATGTATGATTGTGTATGATATGTATGTTTATGTCTATTATGGTTGATACACTACTGGTAACTCACTGTAATCCCACAGATTACAACACTGCCCTAAATATTCCAGAATATTAAATAAGGGGACAACTGAACATGAACTCTAGATTTAAATAAGCTATGGTGCCTAAGGTGTTATGGTGTTAGGAAAAGAAGAAACCAACTCTTTAAATGAATTACTCTTGGATTTATTTATCATTTAGTGTGTTGAAAATGAAGTGCAGGGGTTGGATCTAGTTTCTGGTTGAAGTTAAAGTGCATTCTTAACACAAAACAATTTGTTGGTTTGATTAAGATCATATATTTAAATGTATAGACCAACAAGCTTAATAACATATACTAGGCTAAAATAACCCCCAAACAACTGAAATGATAAAATTAGAAAACTAGTGCCTAATCCTAGGGTTTTTATGGAGTCATTTACTTAAGACTCGAAAGTTTAAATCAAACTAGGAGTGAGCAAATAAACATCCAACTATAATAAGGCTTAAAAAACCTAACATACGACTAACAAAAAAGTTGAACATTAAGAGAAAAATAATGACTAAAGGAAGTTCAACAAATTGGGACTGAAAGATGGGTACATAGTTGTGTCATGGCAATTTGGTGAAGTCGCTCCACCCTTCCTAACAATGATGTGAGTGAAATGATGACCCAAAATTTCCAAGAACCTGTTGGGTGCACTTGTAGCTCTAGTTCTTCCCACCTGCAAAAAAGAAAATGAATTAGTGATGGTGAATCTCACGATAACACAAGCAACAAATCAAAACCAACTTACAAACTAGAAGATAATGTCGTACAATGAGGAAACTAGCAAAGAAATCAAAGATAAGGAATGAAACGATTGCAAAAATCCCTTCACTGGAAGTCATTAAGGCACACTGGGTGAACTGGTGGCTTGTTTCTTGCATGCAAAATCTAGAAAACTAACTCCTCAAGCAGGTAAATCCATCATACACTCAATCAAAGAGGATGGCAAGGAGATAAATTCATCCAAGAAACTCAAAGACACAAGGGATTTTAACACATGAAGCTCTGGTTTTTATTGTTGTAGCAAACTATCCAAAATGTCCCAATACAATGAGCAATTCATTCTCTTTTATAGAACCAACATAGATCCATCTTAAACCTGGATCTATTAAGCATTGAGAGGGATCCAATCTCTTGAGGTGTAATTTTTGTATCTTAATTTTTTTACACAAAGAAAAAATTTACCTCTCAATAAATCGGATCCCTCTCAGTGCTTAATAGATTCGGGTTTAAGATGGATCTATGCTGGTTCTATAAAAGAGAATGAATTTCTCATTGTATTGGTACATTTTGGACAGTTTGCTACACCAATAAAAACCAGAGCTTCATGTGTTAAAATCCCTTGTGTCTTTGAGTTTCTTGGATGAATTTATCTCCTTGCCATCCTCTTTGATTGAGTGTATGATGGATTTACCTGCGCGAGGAGGAGGGGGAAGGGGGAGGCAGAGGGGGAGGTGGGGGAAGGGGGCGGCAAGAGGAGGGGGGGTAGGGGGAAGGGAGGGGTTTGGTTTCATTTTAATTTTTAATTTTTTTATTATATATTTTATGGTTTGGGGTTTAGGTTTTATTTTTTTTTATATAGTTTATGGTTTTGGGTTTAGGTTTTAATTTTTTTTTATATAGTTTATGGTTTTGGGTTTAGGTTTTAATTTTTTTTTATATAGTTTGGGGGGGTGGGTTTAGTTTTTAATTGTTTTTTTTTATAAAATTTATATAGTTTAAGGGGGTGGGTGGAGGGGGAAGGGTCTGGGAGGGAAGGGAAGGGGCGGGAGGAGGTTTTTGTTGTTGTTGTAAATCTAAGTAATTTTTTAATTTTTTTTTTAAACCAAAATTAAAATTTGTTTGTAGATTCCATAATCAATGCACTGCAAGAACATCGCAATCAACAATCAAATGAACGAAAAAAGTTGTATAAACATCGCAAGAAGTGTTATGATGCTCCACATAAGTATATGGGTTTGATAATTGATGGAATGGATCAGAAAAAAAACACTCTTGCCACAATTTGTCCGTGTACCAAAGAATTTAAAGGAGGAAAATTTCAAAGAATATGCAAGTTTCAAAAAAGTTGTAATTTATCTCTTGAAGATTTTTTTTTTTCCAATTTAGGGGTTGATTTTACAGTTTTTGTAAACAATAGTATGGGATGTTTAGGCCATGGCTTTATTTTTTACCCTGAAAAAAAAGTGTATACTGGTATCAACACTTTTCTATTTGGGGGGTGTTTTTGGTGTTTTTTTGCAAAAATCATCGTTTTTATGGCTAGAGTTCTCGTTCATAGTATAAAGTTCTTGTTTCATAGTATAAGTGGTCCAAGCCATATGACGGGGATGATGGATGTGTTCCTTGGTGTTTCAGAGGCAGAATTAGATTGCCATGTGACTCGTGGGGTCAACACTATCCATGTAGTCAAGGGGGTTGGAATAGTGCTATTTTAACTAGAGTCAGGGGGATATCTAGAGGTAGCAAGAGTGCTGCATGTTCTAGAGTTGAAGATGACTTGCTCTCAGTCTCAGCTCTGGAGGACTAGGGGTATGGGGTTGTGTTCCAGGATGGATAGGTACTCATACAGTTAGAGGGAGCTACCTAGGATGCAGCAGTGATGATTGGTGGCATACAAGTTGCTAGGTCAGTCTGTATGTGGGTCAAGGGGATCTTGGATCATGGATCGATGTCAGCGACAGAGGTCAAGGAGCAGAAGACTTCAACGGGTGAGTATAGTTTACATACTTCTAGTATGGGGAGTAATCCTTCAAAGGGGAAGAGGGAGTTAGCCCCTTCCAATTCTGCTAGGAGACCTAGTTGGTACGAGATGACATTGATGGATGCTTAGGAGCAACAAATTTCTAGGAGTACATTGAGGGAGAGTAGGAATTTGATGAAGTTTTCAGACTTCTTGGCACTGATGTGTAGCAAAATCATCGATTCCATGTCTTCCAATAAACATTGAGCAAATAACCAGTGGGGTTGGAGGAATACCAGTGTGCAAGATGATGTGAGTGATAGTGTGCCAAGGTTGGAGAGAGAACCGGTTTCAGGTGGCCATCGGAGAAGCACCTTCCTCGCTAAGAGGGAGTGTTGATTTTTGTAGCATCAGATATGTACTTCTACATAGGCTAGGTGTCTGACATGCATGATTCATCTCAAAGATCTCTCAAACTTAGGAGTTTCACTTTAATTAAGTAAACTATTAAAGTGGATGTACTTTTGTTATTACTTTATGTAAAGTATAGGGCCCATGGTATTTGGTAGTCCATGGTATTGGCCCTAGGTATTTGCATATTGTAATGTTATAAAATTCAGCTTAGGTGAGAGGAGGAGATGCAACAATCACACAGAGTGAGTGAGATCTCATTGAGTGGGTGGAGAAGGACTTCCATCCATGAGTGAGGGTAGGGACTGAGGAATGGAGCAAAGGGGCATCAAAGGAAGTAGCAGCTAGGTGTGATAGGCCAAGCTACTTGCTATTTTGTATATTCCTCAAAAGGGCCAGTATCCCAGGATGGGAGCTCGTGATTTTTTAATAAAAATCATATGTTGTTGGTTTTTCTCTAGTTGGGGTTTTCTAGAGTAAATCTAATTGTCAAATGTGTGATTTTCTGTGTTTATTTTCCATTGTGTACATTAGAGAAATTTTGAGGTCAAAAAAGGGCCTCAAAACAAAGAAAATGTACTATAAAATACAACCAATCACATTCTAGTAGATGACATCATCCCCCTTGGTGAGGTGGCATTGCATGAGTTAAGAATATTTATTTGTCAAATTTTCTATGGTGGATGAAAACACATAGTTAACCAAGGTAGTGGTGTAAGTACTTTTAAGTCATAAAGTAAAGTACTCATAATGATAGTCTTTTCATAAAATAATATTATTGTCATTTTCAAGTAAAGTACTCATAATGAATGTCTTTTCACACTTTCACATAAAATAATATTATTGTCATTTTCAAGAAGTACTCTTAATTCATAAAGAAAGTCCTTTCACATTTTTTTATAAAATAATATCTTATCATTTTTATGTTTTTAATTTTAAATTATATATTCACTCCATTCTATTTAATAACATAATGTCAAACTAATAAAGAATAATAATAGATTTAATAAATAATAATAATGCAATGTGGATTATAATAATATTATTGACATTTTACATGTAAATAAATTCTCAATTAAATTACATTATTAAATTCATGAGAAAAGTACTAAATATAAAAAGTCAACATAAAATTTAAAAAAAAACTCTTAAAAATGTTTTTTATTATTTAATTTCATTTGCAAGTTCAAGACAAATAAATGTTAAAGGACAATACATTTTTGGGAATTTACAATGAATCTTAGTCACATCAATGTAGACTTATTTTATTAATTTTATTTCTAGTGAATTTTGAAAAGTAACTCAACCATGATTATTTATATTGTGCATAGAAAATAGTGTGGGAGGTGACTTGTCATATATACCTACCCCATAAAACCCCCAATTCATAATATTTTAATATATCTCATTTTTTTGTAGTACATCTCTTAGGAGGCCCTTTTTTGACCTCAAAATCTCTCTAATGATTTGTTGGATCTTAGTGTATTTTTTGTTAATAACTCTTAGTAAATTATTTGAGACTAAAATTCTTACTCGGGCTCGTAAAATCAACATCTTGTACTTATTTACACTAGTTTGGGCATTTTGCATGGTTCAATTTTGTTGCCTCGAGAGGAGGCTATGGTATGTACCTCATCATTCAACTTATATATGAAGTTTTCAGCCATAGATATTTGTGTCAGTGTCATATTTGATATTCAGTTATATGTATTCTTCAATTTTTGTTGTTTACATCTATTTATGATCTTGATGATTGGACATAAGTAATAGGGAAAATTGTTAAGTGATTTGATATCTAAAGAAGAAGATAAGGGATTGATTTTACTATTGTAACATTGCTATTATTTCTATTATAAAAAAACATTTTCAGAACTCAATATTCATTGATAAGTTAACTATCTCATTGGTTTGTCGTTTTTCCTTAATTGTCAATAAGTTTAGGGATGTTTTGTTAGAAACCTAATCCAAATGGATTAGGGTTTTGTAACTATTGTCAATAATTATCAAGAAGATGAAGAGTCTTCATGGAATCAAATAGACCTCTTGGAATTTGAAGTCCTAGAGTCACCCTTGTTATATAAATAAATAAGCTTGCACATTTATAAAAACAATGCAATTCGGGAGTATCATGTGGTGTCAACAGTGGTATTAGAGCGAGGCTTTGCATAACTACTTCCTGTTGCTCCTTAGTCCTACATTTCTGCCATTGCCTATTGTTACCACCTGGACACGCACTTGGGGTAACGTGGCAGAAATATTCAAACCGCTTGGTGCATCCTTGGGGGAAAGTCTCGAGTCAAGTGCTGTCACCTGATATTGACTCCTTAGTTTAGGCTTAACTCCTAACGAAGCCAAGGGGGTTAGACCCTAAGAAAATTTACCAAGGTTTTATTAGTTCTTAGTTGTTAAAATGAAAGTTTATTTAGGCGTTTTAAAATGATCCATTGAAACAAGAAAGCAATAACAACTGAGTTTAAGCTAACAACATGCAAAATTATTAATAATGACACATAGTTGATTAAGAAAAATGATTGAATAGTAAACCAATGCCAATGGAGTCGGATAGTTGCACCTGAAATGAAATGTTGTGCGAATGCTTCTTGACAATTTTAGATTTATTATGGATGAGTGGATTAAAGGGGAGGGGAGTTCCGATATACACTAAGGTACGCTGGACAAGTCCAGATTCACCAAGTGTGGTTCTACATGTGAAATGTGGGATATATTGGAGTCATGGGGGTGTGTCCAACACTACACCAAACAAGGGTGCAACCTGACTGAATTCCACGGTTGCTATCTAGTAATTCCCGCTTCACTCCAAAGTCTGCCCACAAGAGGTAAGAGTCAAGACGTCGAATTTTCATCTTTCACGGATGTTAATTTCAAAATGTGAGTCTAATTAAATCTAAAGTTGAGAATCTCTTTTTTGATCATCCACCACGTACTCAGGAAAGCCCTTTATGTGATGGCAAGAGCATACTTTGGGAATACACAACAAGGTTCGTTATTTTTAATTGTGAAATAAGCATAAAGTAAATGTGAACTAATTAGTCCTAAATTTGAGAATCTATTTTCCCTTACTCGAGCAAGCTCTATCGGTACTTTGGGAATGCACAGCCAGATTGATTTATTGTGATTGTTACTTGCAAAAGAGAGAGTACAATTTGTAATAGAAAAGTAAACTAATTAAAAAACAAATATAATCTACTAGTTAGAATAAGAAATAAAATAAACAAAAAGCAAGAAAATGCTCATGCCATGAAAATGATGTAGGACCCCCTAGGGGGTAATGAGGTGTGGACCCTGAGTAGCCCACTTGCTTTATTATTATTTTACAATCTTCTAAAGGTGGAGGCCTTTGGTCCTTGTAAATTTGGATCCAAATACTTTACAAGGTTTTGAGATGAAGAAGGATCAAGAGTTATTGCTCTGGGAGGCCGTGGATGGCTCGAATCTAATAATTTTTGGTATCACTTCCTCTTGTCCCGGAGAGAAAAATGTAAAACCAGCCACCTATTATACACCAAATGTGTCAAATAAAGCGTTAAAATAATAAAATAATTGAGTACTAAATATGGGAAATAAGTGCAAGTACTCAAACATAAACTAGATATATAAATATAAGCTTCAAGACTTAGATCTAGCAGCATACTCAAATAAATCAGCCTTTAGATATTCTTTAAAAGAAAACTAATTTACTTAAGCATGTTAGTAACCGTAACTGAAACAAAGTTCAAGAAGAATTGAGAGAGAGAGAGAGAGAGAGAAGTATGGGAACTTTGGGCCGTGGAGTCTACTTTGGTGGAACACCGAGGGACTATGTCCTTGATAAGACCTTTAAGATGAGGAAGATGTAACCCAGCTGAACATCTTCTCCAAGTGAGATCACCTGCAACTTATAAATCCTTGCACAAACAGATGATTAAAACAGAGGTGCCGCTGGAAAGAGAAACTTAGAAAGGATGCAATTAAACAAAAAATACATGTGAGCTAAGAGATCTAAAACAAGAAAATTATGTGTAAGGAACCTCCAACAATTAATTAATTAATATGTATGATATATTATAAATAATAGAACACATAAGAGATTTGTTGATCGCGGGCCACTTCGAGGGGGAAACCTCCTTTGAGAAAGCCCAATACAAAATAACACTTAGATGCTTTCATTGGCCTCAACACGTACTTATGTACTAAGTCTATGCACCAATACTATGGATCAATACCATGGAATATATAATACTACATGACGACTTACAAAGCATATGCGTCCAATACTATGGATCAATACCATGGAACATATAATACTACGGGACGACTTACAAAGCATATGTGTCCATCAACAATATACTAACAAATTAAAGAGAAGGGTTGACATGGGTTCCTAACATCCCCTCCCCCTTAGAAAAATATTTGTCCTCAAAGATTTAGATGCGGAAAGTGATGTTGAATCTGAAGGAGTGGTTCCCATGTAGCATCCTCTGGTAGCATTCCGTGCCACTGAATTAATACCTCTATGATAGATCGAGAGCGAAGCTGATGAGTGTGCCTATTGAGGATGGCCTCCGGCTCCAAAAGGATGGATCCTTCATTATCCAGTTTTGGTAAAATAGTTTGTCCTCTCATGTTGGTGCCAAAAAATTTCGTCAGACAAGAGACATGAAATACTGGATGAATGCGGGAAGAAGGAGGAAGTTCCAATTTATAAGCAACGAACCCAATATTCTGAAGAACCTTATAGAGCCCATAGAAATTTGGAGCACGCTTATGACGCCCTTTGAGTTTCAAGGAGGATTGCTGGGAAGGTTGTAGACGAATAAAAACCATATCCCCTGCTTGAAAAGTGCGCTCAGAACGGTGTTGATTGGCTTCTTGTTTCATTTTAATTCTTGCCACGTGAATATTTTCCTGCAAAATGCAAAGAATCTGATCGCGGTTTCGAAGAATCGTGTCAACTACCTGAACTTGTGAACTGTTGAGGGTGTATGGAAGAAGAACCAGTGGTGCCTGACCATAGATTGATTCATATGGAGTCATTTTAGATGCAACATTGTACCACTATTCAGTGAGAGGGAGCCACTTCTCCCACTGAGGTTGTTGTTCGTAGGTGAAGCAATGAAGATAAGTTTCCACTAGATGACCCTTGTATCTCAGGGAAGTACCATCCCAAGAGTAATGCGGTACAATAGAAGGGTTGTTGGGAAACTGTTGGATGATTTGAGATAATGAGGAGTCATTGACATAGCCCTGTTGAATAGATTGCAACCAATTTGGAACATGCATAGAAATAGCTAAAAGACAAAATTTGTGAGAAAGAGCATCTGCCACCAGATTGTCCTTACCCTTCTTGTAAGTGATCTCATAGTCATAAACCATGAGTTTGCTAACCCATTTCTGTTGTGCTGGGGAGGAGACCCGTTGTTCCAGGAAATATTTCAGACTCTGGTGATCAGTCTTGATGCAGAAATAATTCCCTAATAGGTATGGTTGCCACTTCTGTATTGCATGCAAAATAGCCATCATTTCCTTCTCATATGTAGAGGCGGATAAATTCTTATTGGAAAGGGCTCTTGAAGGTGGCAATCCCACTGGTTCATAAAAGACACCGGCATATCTATCCAAAATTTGTTGTAGATCCAAAGGAGTAGTGGAGACCATTGATGGGTGCATCTGAATGGAATGGAGCTGAGCAATGACACCATGTGAATTCTTCTTAAGGATATTTTCTAGGCGATGTGAATTGATGATGCGGAGAGACCCTGGTTGTAATCCCGTCAATGTGTGTTTTTGCCCATTTACTGAAAACTGCATCCAAAGTTCAACAAAATCCCATAAGATGGGGCCAAGTGTGCGTAACCATTGAGGGCCCAAAACCACATCACATCCTCCTAAGGCCAAGGAAAACATGTCAGAGCACAGGTTATAATATCCCATAGAGATACGCACATTGGGACACTTCCCCTTGCAAGGTAAGGTGCTCCCATTGGAAATCATGACTTCAAATTTGGAGCAAGGATGGACAAAACAATCATCCTGTTTGGAGATCCGAGGGTCAATGAAGTTATGAGTGCTACTAGAATCAATGAGTATTGTAAGAGGGAGCTTCTTGAAGTAAGCCCTGACCCGCATTTTTTGTGGGGTGGTGACTCCTTCTAAAGCATGGAGAGATATCTCTTGGTGGTCGTCCTGAGACAGAGGGTCAACAGGCGGCTGCTGAATATCGACCTGATCATTTATTGTATCTGGAGCTTCTTCACCAAGTTTAGAGGCATGCGGAGAATCCACATCCAAGAGATAGAGCTGTTGTTCAACACATCTATGGCCCCGTGTGAATTTCTCATCACAATTATAACAAAGCCCTTTTTCTCTACGTGCCCGCATCTCTGCTTCAGAAAAATGCTTTATAGGAGTTGGTCGAGGAGCTGACGTGATGGGAGGTTGTTGTAAAACCATATTTCTGAATGGAGCAAAAGTGGATTTGGAGCACTGTTGGGAAATGATCTTATCCTTTTCTAACTAAGCCAACCCTAGGACTTCCATCATTGTGTTGGGACAGAACATTTGAACCTCTGATCGGATTGCATCTTTGAGACCACTGATAAAACAACTCCTGTAGAATTCATCAGACAATCCTTATGTGTGATTGGCCAGTTTCTCAAATTCTGTCTGACACTCTCTCATAGTGCCAATTTGACAAAGTTTAGTGAGTGCTCCTGTGAAGTCATCAAAAGCACTAGGACCAAATCGTTGCAAAAGGAGTCGGCAAAAATATGTCCATTTTGGATCTTCATGAGCCTTGATGTACCAACGGTACCATTGAAGGGCTTCATGTTCCAGATGAAAGGATACAAGTGGAACTTTGTTGACTTCAAAAGTATTATGCAGATTGAAATATTGCTCTACCCAGTATATCCATCCAGTTGGATCATTACCATTGAAGCGAGGAAAATCTAGCTTCGGCCCACGAAAACTGCTGGAAGAAGAGAACCCAGTGTCTGCATAAGATTCTGGCTGTCATTTACTGTTCATGGCTAAATTTCGAAGATGGAGGCTGAGAAATTTTCATCCAGATCTTGGAGTTTGGTTTTGAGGGCTACAAGTTCTTCCTCCATGATTGTTGCTTCTGTGTGGGTGACAACCATAACTAGGAGTTTTTGTTTTGTGAATGGGTAGAAAAACAAAAACATAAGCTTCTTTAGTAAATGAAAATTTGGATTGGGGAAAAACTTTGATGGGTAATTGGGGTTTGACTAGGTTTTGGACACTTTCTGATGGACAAGGAAGCAAAAAATGGGGATTTCAGAAGCAGGGTGAAAGAATGGGAAAATTTGGAAAAGAGGGACAAAGAAGCAGAAATAGGAAATGCATACTGTGGCAAAATTTGAAGGTGATTTGGTGAAAATCAAAGAAGTTATGGCAAACCCTAAAAATAAACAAATGTGGGATTTCTGGCTTCCGAAAGTGGAATTTGGGATAGGGTCCTCAGGAATGAAATATGCAGAATGGGATTGCTGGGGTGTCAGTGAATTTTCAAGGGAAACGAAGTTAAAATAAAAAAGATATGGCAAAAAAATAGAATATATATATATATATATATATATATAGGGAATGGATCTGAAACGGCTCGGAATTGATCGGCAACAGTTCTCGACAGATGTAATCTGCTATTTATCAGCTAAAAATAGATATTGACCCCAGCTATGCTCGGCTTCCTAGCAGTTCAGGGGATTCACTCGGCCACCAATGCTGTCTGACGGCTTGTGTATTGGGGAAGTACCCCTCACTCCACGACTCAGGTAAAATTGATAACCGCTTTGCCACAAACGATAGTTCTTGGTTTACCTCACGAGTGGGAACCAGTCAATCAGGTAGGGGTCATTGCCATTTTCGCTAGCAGGTCCTCTCAATGGGCCAGCTACTTCGTGGTTCTTGTGGTACTCCTCACAATGAGTTTTAGGGCTATGCCCAAGTACTTCCCATAGTTAAATGGATAGGGATTATTCCCAGATCCAAACCTGCAATATAGATGCGAAATTTTGTTTTTGCAGAAATTCCACCCAACGAGCCCAAGAAAGTGCTTTGAAACCAGATGTAAGGAACCTCCAACAATTAATTAATTAAAATGCACGATATATTAGAAATAACAGAACACACAAGAGATTTATTGATCGCGGTCCACTTCGATGGGGCAACCTCCTTTGAGCAAGCTCAATACAAAATAACTCTTGGATTCCTTCATTGGTCTCAACACATACTTATTGTTACACCTAAATCTTGCTACCCTGAGACTCAATGTAAACATCCCTGAAGTTCCTTTGACTAAGTTATAAAATTGGAAGATAAGCTGAACTATTTCCATAGGGTTTAGTGAGGTCATCGTAGGTCACCTTTGTGCAACCTGGGACGTCGTAGGTCACCCTCATGCAGCCTGTGACGTCGTAGGTCACCCTCATGCAGCCTGTGACGATGTCAGTTAAATGGATAAAAGGCATCTTCGAGCCCATTCTCGAAGGTATGTGATGTGGATCTCTATCCCTAACTTATAGGGGAGCTGGAATTCGGTTCGCTATCCCTTTGGGAGGATCCCTTAACCCTCTCCTACCATATCTCAACCTACCCTATCTTCTTAGTCCTATATATATGAAGCTCATTTCCATTCCAAAGGGAGGAAGGCTATAGTACTTGCATGCTAGTGAAATTAGCTTAGGAGATCTCTACTCATCTCTTGGGAGACCTATACTTCCTTTGGAGGCTTTGGCATTGGTTTGTCGAAGGAGGATTGCGATGTTAAGCTTTGGTTGTAATAATCACTCTCTTGTACTTCCCTTTTTAATACAGTAATATAAACACTTTCCACCAAATGTTGTTGTGTTAATGATGTTTGTGTAGTTTACCTGCTTAACCGTTTACTTAGATCTGTTATTGTTTAGATGCATTTTACTTGCTTGTATTGTTCTGTATGACTTGAAAGGTTTTGCAGCTGAGATATGAAGACCGTGGAGCTTGGAACAACATTAAGGAGAAATATCTACAAGCTATAGGTAAGACATCTAATTACTCGATCTTTAATTAGATCTAGGAAAGCTGTTTCATATTCTGTCTCACTTGTTCTAGACTTTCGTTGAGCTAGGGAGATCACGCCTTAAGTCCGATTTCGGTAGATTGTCCGGTAACAAGTTTGGCGACCATACTGGGGAAGAAAACAATGCATTGTTAGTGTTTTAAGTTTTAAGTTTGAAAGTATTTTTCTCTGATTTTCTTTGTGAGCCATTTCCTTTGCCTCTTAACCATTTCACCATCAGATCTAGTCTTTTGATTTCCTTAAAGTCTGTATGTTTGATTTTCAAGCCTTTTGGTTGATCACATTTGAATATCTATTCATCCTTGTATAGAGATCTCGCCCGTCGCACCTGGGTGATATATCCAAAGCGACGATCCCTTGTCAGGCACAGTCTGCTTATCTGCAACCTGCGACGTTGTCACACACCACAGTTTGACATACTGCGGCACTGTCGCAGTTCACCTGTTTCTCACCTGCGATGGTCGCTTTGAGTATGACCAAAGACTACGACGAGCAGTCTAGTCTCGTGCTTGGTTTCTCTCCTCATCAACCTTTTATTCTGGTTTTCCTTACAGACCTCCTCTGCACTGTATCTTCCAGTCAGAGACCTTTTTGATGTTGCATTGCTAGTGTTTGGTTTTGTTTGGTTTGATTCAGAGTGGTTTTGGGTTCCATCTTGGACAAGTTTGAGTTTCAGTAGTGGTGGACACTTTGGTCTCCCCCACCTTCATCCACTTGACCTTGCATTCCCTCCTCTCCCCACCTGATTTGATCTTTGTATTGGATCCAATCCCAGACCTCTTTTGCACATGTTACTTAGCTTTGATTGCATTCGGTTGCTTGTTGAGTGTTTTGAGTGTTTTCAGTTCATATGAGTGCTTGTCATTTTTTTGAGAATTTTTGACTATTTGGAGTGCTGCAAATAATCTCTCTTTTCAGTTATCCACGCTTAAAAAACATTGTTGCTATCAAGTTGTAATCTTGGCATATCATTGAAAAATTCAAAGTGCATCATTTTTATTGTTTTCAAGTGCATTTGAAAATTGTTGTGGAAATTGGTTCATGCGTTTGAATCTATCATTCATTAGTCGTTTGGAAAAGTTTGAGAGACAAATTAATCATTTGTGCTTTTCGACAATTATGAGCCATTCATTTTCTTGAAACACTCAAGTGAGATCAAGTTTTTACAAAAGTGATTCCATGCTTGAAAAATTATATGCATCTTTGGTTTTTTATGTTTTTAAGTTATCATAGTGAAATTGAAAAGATTAGAGTGCTCTAGATAGGAAATTTCTCTCTTTTCATCACTTAGTTTCATTTTTGATTCGAAAAGACAAAAGAAAATGCTTAGATTTGGTTTTTGATGCTTGTGGATTTTTGTGTTTTGCTTGGAAAAAATGGAAAAGAGTACTTTTATTGTCAAATTTGGTAAATTTGGGATTGTGTTGCATTTTTTTGTTTTGGTAAAACCACTTCGAAAAATATTTCTCCTTCCTGTAAATAGATTTCATCAAAAGAAAAGTACATTTTTTCATGTAGTTAGGGCTTGCATTATGTTTACATTTATGTGCTCACCTCATGCATTCACCTAACCGTCCATATAAAATTAACGATAGAACTAGGGTAAATTTTTTTAGTAACTTGTGTGTTAAGTTAGAGACGTGTTTCAGAGTCGTAAAACATGGTAGCTGTCGTTACTTGCTAGCACTGTATTCCGGGGGTATTGTAGTCTTCCACGTACCAACTGGTATATCGAAGCTCTTTCACGTACCAACCAGATATATCAAAGGCTCTGTCACGTACCTTAGGGTATATCGAAAGGCACTTCACGTACTTGGCGTATATAGAAAGGTGTTTCACGTACTCGATAGTATATAGGAAGGTCTCATGTTGTACGGTTGTGCATTAGACAACACCACTACGGATTTGAGCTCCCACGTATCTTGAGTATATCGAGAGACACCATTAGGATTCATGAGACCAACTGAGCTATCCATTTGGCCGTCTTGGCAGAGCAATACACCGAGAACAACACTCGGGGAGATTACTACGCATGTGACGTCTAGGTAGTCGGGTATTCAGGCAAGGGTACGGTCCCAATCCTCCTTGTCACGTTTTACTGTTGGACCCTGTGGTATATAGCGAGTTGCGAATCCTTGACCATCCTGTGAGGTTCCATACTTTTGAATCCATGGACCTATCACATAAGTTTGCTTGCGGCCTTAGTTTGTGTATTTTTTCTGGACTACTTCTCTTTTGTTTAGATTACCCTTAGGAGAAACTCTGTTTGAGTCACTCTGGCTGACTTTCCTTGGAGAAGGTCCTACAGAATTTTGAACTTACCACCCGAATCTCTCCTTAACCAGGAGG
The DNA here is from genome assembly GCA_027924585.1 of Larix kaempferi. Lineage (NCBI taxonomy): Eukaryota > Viridiplantae > Streptophyta > Pinopsida > Pinales > Pinaceae > Larix > Larix kaempferi. The sequence goes on from BSBM01000339.1 coordinate 6,098,311, forward strand.
TAATTTCGAAGGTAAGAATGGACCCACACATCACGGTCGTGTCACTTGAAGTAGAAAACCCTACTTTGAATGTTGGGGCACACATGTTCCCTCCAGATTCACCCACCTCCAACCCCGCACGGGGTGAAGAGGCAGAAACTTCAACTTCACAAGACCTACCTCCCATTTTACTGGGAGAGCCTGGATCGATGGAATGGTTAAATACACCCCAAGACGACCCTGTATCAGCTGTTGGTCCAACTGCAGATTTTTGGACATCATCTCTAGGCCACCCAGTGGCTCTTTTTGCCATTGCATCCCCACCCAGTTGGGCTACTCCTGACGATCCTCTAACACCTTATCGTGAACAATTAACTCTATTACGTGCTATGGGTGAGGAGTTTTGAAGAAAAAGTATTTTACAAAGGGTTGAATACCCGACATTACCTCCTTATCGGCCACTCCCGAGTCGTTTTTTTATCTTTTGACTCATCGGAATCACCCACCCAACACATGACCACTTTTGAATCTGGTCAACCCTCACTTCTTGCACATACACCCCTTAGATAGGAGACCAGTTCTATACCTCCAACGACTCAACCTGTTGAAGGACAACAGTCCAACACACCTGTTACTACCACGGTTACATTACCCACTCCTCCCCTACCCCAAAAATCGAGGGGAGGATACTCTTTACCCCCTACCTTCCTTAAGGGTAATGTTAATCCTGTAGTATATAATCAACAACCCGTGTTGGGTCAACCTTTGATTAATGGTCAGCAAGTTGTTGTTGGGGGAAACCCCCATCTCTTAACCATGATACTGGAGGCGGAGCTCCCATCGGTCCTTCCGTTGGAGCTTCCCTACCCGCTGGACCTTCCACCATGAGATTATCCCATGTTGGGGGACCATCCAATGTAATTCAACCACCATGGAGTCAAGCGTATCCAGGTTATCTTAACCCTGTGTCGGGACAATTCAATCCCGGAAACGCACTCTACGGGATACCTTATCCCGGAAATCCATACACTCTATGGAGGCATAAATTTTTTTTACAACATGGACCCCCACCTACAGTCCCTCAAGTACCACCGCCCCCATTTGGTCCACCCCCACATCCCGTCGGAGGCGAAGGGCCCACACACAATTCCGGAGGAGGCGAACCTCTACCTTTTGGTAGAGGACCACCTCATTCTGGAAACCATGGCTCACCCCCTCCTGGCAGCGGAGGTGGAGGCCCTCCCCCTTCAGGAGGAGGTGGAGGGCCACCCCCTCGGGTGGCGTAGGACCATCCCATCCAGGTGGTGGTGGTGGAGGACCATCCTATCCTAGTGGAGGTGGTGGCGGAGGCCCTTATCCTTTCGGCGGCGACGGTGGATCACTACCTCCTCCCGGCGGAGGCGGTGGAGGTCCATCCTATCCTGGTGGTGACGGTGGACCCCCACCATTTGGAGGCGACCCATCCCCTCCCGACGGTGGTGGTGGAGGACCCCCACCTTATGGTAATAGACCCCCTTATTATGGTAACGAACCACCTTATTATGGTGGCGAACCTACATATGGTCCGGGCGGCATACCCCCTTACGGTCAGTTTCCCCAGAGAAAACCTTACAACCAGTCGATTCAAGGTCCTACCGGTCCATATATGCCCTACCAGTACTATCAGTACCCCCAGCTGAATAAAAAAATGCCATTTTTTGCTACGTTGGACCTACCCGGCCTGTCTTGTCTGACGAATGACCCCATCTTCCACGGGAATAACTGGCCACCCATTCCGATTAAGTTACCGTTAGATATCCCCAAGTTTGATGACAAACCTGGTGAAGATCCAAAAAACCATGTGATGACATACCATTTATGGTGTTCATCCAACTCCTTGATGGACGACTCGATCTGTCTTAGGTTATTTCAACGGACTCTCACCGGCCCCGCTGCCAAGTGGTATATTGAACTACCACCCAACTCTTTTCCAGATTTCGGTTCTCTTGCTATGTCTTTTTTGAACCACTTCCAGTTATCCATTCGCTATGACACTGGTATCGACTTATTGACCTCTCTTCGCCAGAATACCGCAACTCACATCTCCGATCATATCCATGAGTGGCGGCGAAGAAGACGTCTTATTAAGGCTCATATTCCGGAACAACTCCTAGCTGTCTGGTTCACAAAGTCACTTTTACCTGTCGTAGGTCGAGACATTGCCATGGGAGGGGTCGTCACCGAGGAACAGTCTATTTCCCGTGCCCATTACTTAGGCATGGTCTATGCTCAATCTGGCACGCTAATCGTTCCTGACGCACCCCGCCCTATGTATGACCCTGCACAACCACCTAAGGGACCTCAAGACGATGGCATCATTGGTTCCCTTACCACCCAGAATTCTACTCAAACTGTTGGATCGTCGAACCCCCAGGGTTCTTCCCCATACCCAACACAGGCTGGCAACAACATCACCAAGTCGCTCACTCCTGCCTCCACTGAAGAGGTGAATTCTGTTCAATCAGCTTCATCTCAGAAATCTAGTGGTAAGAAGAAAAACAAAGGGAAACCTAAGAAACCTTCTAACCAGTGGGAGCCCAAGCCCACCCCCGAAGACACCAAACAGAAAATGAAGTTGAAGTATCCTTGTTTACTGTGCGGTGGAGACCATTTCTCAAAGGAATTTCCCCACCGAGACGAAGTGCAGAAGTTTCTCAAAGGAACCTCTACTACCGCAGTTCTCAATGATCCCTTCCCCACTCAAAACCAGCAACTGATCACACACACCTCTCCTTCCTAAGGAGAGGCATCCTCTACTGCACATGTTCTCATGATGCGTAGTGAGACCGTCAACTTGAACACCCGTTCTCGTTCATATGACTCAGTCCCTCAGAAGGAACCGGTTGGAAGTAATACTGAAAAATATTCCACTTCTAATCCCGACGTCACTGTACCACATGCTTCTCTCACCATTGAGAAGCCTTCTTTAGAGTCAGTGTTGCGTCTGCCCAAGAGCACGATTCGAAAAGCCGTTTTCAATCCTAATGCTCGGGTAGTTCAAAACTACAATATTGTATAGGACTTAGCACAAGCTCCTTGCACTATGTCGACGCTAGAAGTCTTGCAGAACTTCCCTAATCAGTGCAAGACTCTCCTCGCTACCATTGGCGCAGTTGATTCGGATTCTTCTAATACCATCATGTTCCGACTTGATTACTTTAAGCCGAGGCTTTCCCATCAATTGGAATTTCAAGTTGCCACAAACATTGCTGGGAAGACAATTCATCATACCGTCTTGGATGAAGGTGCCTCTACCTCAATCATGTTGATTTCGTGTTGGAGAGCCATTGGCTCTCCTGAGTTGAATCGTTCTCCCACCACCTTGAAAGCATTCGACGGATGTGGCTTTCAACCTCATGTGATGTTACAAGCCTTAATAGTCGAGTTGGGGGGTAAGACCGCAACCATTAATGTGGAAGTGGTCGCAGCCCCTTTAGATTATAATATATTACTTGGTCGTAATTTTTTTTACGCCATGACCACGGTCGCATCCTCTGTCTTCCGCATAGTACAATTCCTCCACCAAAGGCGAATTGTTACTGTCGACCAACTGGATTTTTGCACACCTGACACCGCTACTCATCCGGGTGATAATGTTCCATTACCGGGACAATCTTCGCAGCTATATGAGAGCGTGGGGGTCGGCCTCATAAAATACTCATCTCTTATGGACATCTTTCCAACCTCAAATCCCCCTAGTCATGTTGCCACGGTGAACATGATCTCCTCTAGGATTTCATCTGTCCCCAACTCCATCGATCAATGGCTTGTACCTGATGAAGCCACTCTGCACCTGATTGGAGACACCATGCCTCTTTCACCCGCTGAACTCACTTATGAGGCTATCTAGTTAGCACCGGAGGACCACTTAGACGTGGCCTCCACATCCTATTCTCTTCAGCAGACGCCGTCCCTACCCGATCCTCTGCTCTGGACTTTTCATTCTGACAAGTCCATTATGGAAATCATAAGTGCGGATGACCCTCCGTGGGAAGACCTTCACCATCGATCGTCTTTCCTCCCTCCATCGGATACTGTGAAGAATAGCATCACCACCCTTGTCCTCAGTCCTCAATACTCACATGTCAAATAGACTTTGAAGGCAACTTGGAAAACATTGAACCTACCATTTCGATAGACATATCGGTTACTCTTGGTGTAGTGGAACACATTTGTTTAGGCCGGAAGTGTTCCCCTGAAGAGATTACAACGTTCACAGCCTTGTTCAAGCAATTTCAAGACGTATTTTCTTGGACCTACGAGGAAATGCCCAGGATAGACCCAGCTATTGTTTCACACGTGATTCAAACCTATCCTGACGCTAAACTAATCCGGAAAAAGCTCTGACCGGTACACCCTAGGAAAACTGCGGCAATTAAGGCAAAAATTGAAAAGCTCTTTAAGGCTGGTTTTATCTACCCTATTCCATTAACAGAATGGGTCTCAAATGTTGTCCCTGTAGCTAAGAAACAGGGCACCATTCGTGTCTATATTGCTTATCGGGATCTGAACAAAGCTTGTCCCAAGGAAAACTACCCCACTCCCTTTATCGACCAAATCATAGACAATTGTGTCGGAAGTGTCATCTTCTCATTCATGGATGGCTTTTCCGGTTACAACCAAATTGAGATCCACCCGGATGATGAACATAAGACAACTTTCATCTGTCCCAATTGGGGCACGTTTGCTTATTGCAAGCTCCCTTTTGGCCTTAAAAATGCTGGTGCCACATTCCAGCGGGCCATGTCATACGCTTTCCATGACGTGAAGGACTTTGTGGAACCTTATCTCGACGATCTCCCCGCTCATTCGCGACAACGTGAGTACCTTATTGATCATCTGACGATCGTTTTCCTCAGATGTAGGTGGTATAACATCTGCCTGAACCCTCACAAGTGTATCTTCTGCATCGAGTCTGGACGCCTCCTCGATTTTATCGTCTCGAAAGATGGGATCCGCATTGATCCCTTAAAGGTGGAAGCCATTGTCGCTCTCCCACCTACCACGGACATTACGAAACTTCAAAGTTTGCAGGGGAAGGAAACTTACCTATGGCGTTTTGTCTGTAATTTCGTGCAAAAGATGCAGGGTTATATGAGACTACTCAAGAAGGACGTCCTGTTCATTTGGGATGATCAAGCGCAACAATCCTTCGATAGTCTCAAACACGCTATTACGCACGCCCTTGTGCTCTAACCTCCCAATTACTATAAGGATTATATCCTTTATCTTGCTGCTTCTTCCACCATGATCACCATGGTCTTGGTACAGGAGGAAAACAACGCCTAGGAGCATGTGATCTACTACCTAAGTAAGGGTCTTATGGACTCTGAAACTTGTTATTCGCATGTCGAGAAGCTCGCTCTCGCGTCAGTCATTGCCGTCCAAATGTTCCGCCACTACATACTGCTCTGCACCACCACCATCATTGCAGAATCAAACCCCATGTACCACGTTTTAACACGTCAAGTGCTTGGGGGAAAGTATTCACGCTGGATCGTGATACTTCAGGAGTTCGATCTCCTCTTCGAAAAGGCCAAGTCTAAGAAGTCGTTGGTGTTTTCCGAGCTCATCTACGATCTTCCCCGTGTTGATGTATAATCTGAACCCAATGATTTTCTTCCGGACGAATCATTGTTCCTCATCAGCACATTTGCTCCGTGGTATGGAGATATTAGCTTATTTCTTCAAACCCAACATTTCAACCCCCAACTATCTCATGACGATCGTCGTTGAATTCGCTACCACACAAAGTATTACCTGATCAATAGTGATACCTTGTATCGTCGCAACATTGATTCTATTCTTCGACGTTGTCTCACTCATGAGGAGGCTGAACACATCTTGAATGATTGCCACTCTGGGGCTTGTGGTGGTCATCTCTCTGGGATGGCTACATCCCAGAAGATACTGCGCACGGGATATTATTGGCCATCTATATTCAAAGATTGTATTGAGGCCGTTAAAAAATGTCCCCCATGCCAACATTTTCAAACAAAAAGGCGCACCCATCCAGCCCCGTTACACTCAGTTATTGCCGTTGGCCCCTTCGCAAAATGGGGCATTGACTTCATGCACTGTAAGCCTACCTCGGCCGGGGGGCATGGTTACGTCATAGTAGCCGTGGATTACTTTACAAAGTGGGCCGACGCTTTTCCTATTGTTGTTCGCTGAGATGCACACCGACAGCAAAAATATTTCGAAAGCTATTCCCTCACTACAAGTGGGGAAAGTGTGGCCTTGGTGGCAAGCAATGAGCCAGCTACTGTCACCTGAATCCCAGCTCCTCCGTTTAGGCTAACTCCTAACGAAGCCAAGGGGGGTAGTCCCTACAAAGAGTTGTCTATGGCTCAATGTTTTCTTAAATGTTTTTGGTGTTTGGTGATGCGGATGAGTGTTGTTTAGGAGTTTTGAATGAGCGATCACATCTTATAATAGACACAAGATAAAGTGCAATCCATGTTGCGAAACAGTATATGAAGACTTGCGAAATAAAAGAATCCACAGATAGATAAGTTCAAAATAAAATCAAATGGACAAATGACCCAACTTAATTAAAACATGAAAATATAAAGTGACCAGTGCCAAATGGAGTCGAATAAGTGTGTAGTGCTGGGGGATGCTGAAGATACAAGTCTTAGTAACTGTTTGTGAGATCGTTTTGCAAATTATCTTGGTTTATTGAAAGTTTTAGTGATCTTTGATTATTAAGGTTAAGGATACTTCCAACTGATACGCGAGGTACTGGAAGTCTGTCCGAAAAAGATAGTATCAAGTGCCTCTGTTCAAGGACATGTCGGGCCACCCAGTGCTCTAGCTAGGTCGCGCAATGCTCACCAACAAACTAGAGGCTGAACATGGAACCCCGGTGCCCCCAACTAGGAGATTACCCACTGAACTTATCTTATCGATCAACTCTAGATTGGTTGGTTGTGGGGTGAAAATTTTATTATGTTATCAAAATTTAACAAATCCAACACCTTTCTGAGTACTAGCCCAACCTTTTATGGTTGGCAGAGCATACGGATGTTGGATAGCAACAAAGATAAATTATTAAAGGGGGTGTGAGTTGGAAATTTTTTATTATTTAGAGCACACTGTTCAACTCTCCGACAGAGAGCGCTCTTGACTTCGTCTTAAGACAGAAGTTCAAGAGACTTAGCTAAACTATATGCTTGATGCAGGTAGATGCAGTGGGAATGCTCTCCGACAGAGAGTGCTCTTGACTTGGGTTATTGCAAGTTCAAGAGACTTTGGTTCTTTGTTAAGATAGAATCAATTTGTAAGAAAGAACACATATGATAGCTCAATAAGACAAAAGATGAAGCAATGATATATATCAAATGAAATGAACTACTTTGCAAAAAGAAACTAGTGTTCTACCACAACAGAGACTAATCTAACAAGTGAAGTCAAAGTGACTTCTGCACATCGCTCATGAAACTTCCAACTTAGCCGGTCCTATGCAGTACACGGTGGGGAAAGAGAAGCAACATGCAGTGTTAATGCGACACTTGGGATCAAATCCTAAGAGGCTTCTCAGGTCAAAACTTGAAATAGAATCTACTCCAAATACAAAAATGAAAATTATTCTAGAAACTTGAAGGAAATCTAACTAAGCATGCACAAGACACTCTTCCCCAAATGGGGAAGAAGAACCAAAATGTGGGAGGCCTTATCCCATTTAGCCTTTTTATTAATTGATTACAAGTGCCTTGGGATTTTAACCCTTGAAAAGGACTTTGAAAGAAATGAACTGAAACGAAACTAAGAAGCTCTTGATAGCTTGTACAAAGGAGAGTGGTTTTATGTCTTCATGGTTATCATCCTCTTCATTGATTTTGGATCTTCTTGTTGGTTTAGTTTTCCTCTTTGGGTTTTGCTCTTTTTCTTGTTGGTTTATTTCTTCTCGAGTACCTACAACAAAAAGTTAACCTCAAGCACCCATTAGCCTTAGTCAAATCAAAGCATTTAACTAAGTCTAAGATCTAGAAATTGAAATCTAAGATCTATATGCAAGCAAACAAGCTAGTCTATATGCCAAATCAACTTTTAAATGCAAGTTTTGAATTTTAAGATGAGATCTAAGTATGAGATTTAAAACCAAACTTCACATGAAACTAGATTAAAATGCAAACTATAAAAATGCAATAAAATCTAAGTATGAGATCTAGTGCAAAACTAACAATGGACTAAATCTAATCTAGGAAAGGAAACTTAACAAATCTAACTTTCAAACAAAAGATTTAAGATCCAGATGCAACTAAAACAAACTAACAATGAGCTATCCTTTAGACTACTTGAGATCTAAGCTTAACAAAGAAAGGAAGAGAAGGTGGGACGAAAGCAAAGAGGAAGGGAGAAAGCGAGAGCAAGAGGAGGAGAAGACTTGGCAGCCAACGAAGAAAGGGAGAAACAGCGAGGTAAGAGGACTGTAAAGAAAAATGAAGGGACAACAGCAAGAAAAGATAGAAAAGGAGCAGCAAGGTAAATAGTGATCAACGAAGGGTAGAGTAGGAGGAGGCTGAAAGGGGAGGGAGAAGAAGATAGGAGTGGGTTGCAAAAAGAGAAGTAGGGTAGTAGACAGAAATGAAGGGGCAACGAGCAAAATAGAGGCAAAAAACAGTGAGAAAATGAGAGAGAAAAAGTGGTGAAAAAATGGAGAAAAAGAAGAAGGGAAGAAAGGCAAGCCAAACAAGGCAAGAGGGAAGAAACCAAAGGATTCGCTTGAAGGCTTAGGGCTTCTTGAAAGTAACTAGTAACCAAAAGTTTGTTTTAATTTGAAGGATGGAGAATGTAGCAAGCTTCTCAAGCTCCGTTTGAAGCACAGATTAGACCTTTGGAGTATCCTGAAATGCACAAGTTTGTTAGAAAAATATTTGGTGAAGTGGAGAGAGAGACAACCGAGTTCAAACCCCACTCTACCCTTTGAAGATCTGCACAATATACAACTCATAAAAATGCTTTGATCAAAACTTAGTATACTAAACAAGATGGGATAGGAAGATGCATAAGTATTACCGACTACAGTTTGCACTTCTAAATCACATCAAATCTAGCATCAATGAACAACTTGTACCATCAAATGCTCATCCTACGTTCTTAAGACAGAAATCTAAGCTAAGAAAATGATCAAACATTTACAATATGAGAAAGTACAAAGAACAATATCACCTTAGATGTGAAGCATTTCTCATTGACAAGTAGGGCACACCATGTAGACCTCCAAAGTCTCTTTATATTCCAAAATAGCAATTGCTATGAGCTCTTACAAATTTTGCAGAGTAAGTTTAGATCAAAAATCCATGAAGAAGAGAGCTCCTTGAGCCTCTCTTTATACAAAAACTAATAACCACCCAACCCCTAATTCGAATTGGCATGAAATCTCATGATGGAGGGCGACTTCCCTTTGATTAAAGAGCTCGGAGTATGAGCATGGCGTTGGTTGTTGTGATTGGGGTTAGTGGGGGATGAGGTGGAGCCTCCCTCCATAGTATCCAACACCCATCACTTTGGATTGAACACCCACATGGAGGAGCCCGCATGAGGAGAGACCCACGTTGGCATAAAAGCTCACGTCATCCCTTCCATCAATTCATAATCCAATGTTTCATTTATGGCATGTGCATTAAACATTAAAGTGGGTCGAATATCACATGAAACCTTATGCCACCACCTTGGAGCATTCGCATGGGAGGGAGTTCCTCACGTGAAGGTGAATCCGTACACCTTTTAAAATTAATCCAATTTTTCAACCTTTTGACTTTAATAACATACTACTTACTCCACTAATGTGTTCGTACACCCCATGCAAATCATCTCTAACCTTTAAAAAATCACTTTTTAATGTTTTTGGACTTATTTGATTTTTGTCACTTAGTGAATTTTGTCATTTTTGGTCACTAAATGCCAAAATAATGAAAAACTGCTCCCAGAGGCGATGTAGTCGCCCGAAACCTTAGAAAAGTTGGCTCTAGGGTAAAAAGGACGCTCCTCCCCTTGCCCAAAACCGCCTCCGGATGAGGTTTTTATCATTTTTTGAAAACGAGCCTCCCCTCGCCCAATTCCGCCTCCGGACGAGGTTTTTATCATTTTTTGAAATTTTTTAATTAAAACATTAAAAAATGGCCTAATTTATGAAAAAAATTATTCTTCTCAGAATCAAACGAAACTCCTAGGGGACCTAGTGCATGTTCATATGACTCAATCGAGATGGCTAACACGTAAAAAATCCTAGACACAAGACTCTAATAACCACTTTAGGTTTTGACCACCATGGGAAATATTCCATCTTTGGAGGTTTGAGTGAAAAACTCAGGGATTATACGCCATTGATGAGTAGCGCATAATTCGTAAGGAAAAAACACTCTAGAGTATCCCCCAAATGGATAAACTTACGGATATCCGAGTTTTTTTATAAAATGACCCCGTTTAGACCAACTTTTTACATTTTCTCCATGGGGGTATGAACATGGGCAAAATTGCCCTGAAAATGACTTCTGAACATTGATGATGAACATGAATCATGTTCAATAAACTGGCGGCTCACAAGAAATTCAACTATTGTACAAAATAGTTGATAACACCTACATACACAGACGATGACAAAACCACCGCAGTCTTCATGTTCAATCATGTTATCTCACGTTTCAGAGTCCCGCAAGCCATACTCACTGACCATGGATCTCACTTTCAGAACCATATGGTCGATGAGCTCAGCACCAGATTGGGTTTTCGTCATGAAAATTCAACCACCTTACTACCCATAGTCCAATGGACAAGTAGATGCCATTAACAAGGTCTTGAAAACCATGATTCAACACATGGTGGGTACGCATAAGTCCAACTGGCACAACATGCTTTTTTTCGCGCTATGGGCATACCAAAATTCCATTAAGACTGCTACCGAATTTACACCGTTCCGGTTTGTTTATGGATTGGAGGCAGTCCTTCCAATAGAGTGCGAGATTCCATCGTTCAAACTCATAGTCGAACTTCTTCCGAACACCACTACTGAGGAAGAATGTTTCCTTTACCTTGCAAAGCTTGATGAGACCCACCGCGATGCTGCTCTTGCCAATGAGGCACATAAGAAGTGCATCAAGGCACAATACGATAGGTTAGTCCAACCCCGTGTATTTAATGAAGTTGATTTGGTCCTCATGTACAACCAAAGGCACGATAAGCTGGGGTCAGGTAAGCTCGAGTCCATGTGGCACGGACCGTATATAGTGAAACATGTTCTGGAAAAAGGAGCCTACGAACTAGAGGACTATGATGGGATATCTTTGGGTGAGCCCCGCAACGGGCTCTACCTGAAGAAGTACTATGCTTGAGTCTTTCACGCATAGACATCTTGTATATACTGTACATGGCATGTGTTTTTTGTGTGGTGTGACGCTTTTATGTTAGTGTGTCTAGGTCTTGTTTTGTTTCTTATACCATGTTCTATCTGTATGTGCAGATGGAAACTTGCTACGGATTCGTGGACGGTGCCAGCCGGCATACCCATAACCTTGCTTCGATAGCCTGGGTACTCTATTCACCCACCGGCGAGCTTATTAGCTCAGGAGGATTTTGTCTAGGTTTTGCAACCAACAATGTTGCAGAATATCAGGCAGTCATTGGAACCCTAACCGACACTCTTTCCTTGGGTATGGACCACATTTTTATCTATTTGGATTCGCAACTAGTGGTATCTCATCTTAACCGGATTTATGCTATCCGCGACCCTACTCTACTTCATCTCTACAGACGATTCCATCTCTTGGAAAGGTCCTTTGAATCTATTCAGTACCTACACATTCCATGAGATATGAACACAGTTGCCGACTCGATGGCCAACTTCATTCTAGATTGGTACATTACACACACATAACATTCATAAAAATATAAAAGCATACATAACATGTAAATCATCCATTGTATAAGCAAACACATAAGCAAGATCACATTAATAATCCATAGAACACATAATGTATAAATCCGCCAAAAATGTCTGTATATATATAAGTCAAAATGATGGTGCTGATACAAAATCTGAAGCATTATAGCTTTCAGTAGGTCTCTACAAAATCTGAAGCTCATAAGATTTCAGTATACATAATTAGGACATGAGCCTAAGGATCAGGTCGCCTAGCCCTAGATACTGAAGCTCCCGGCTGCTGCCCGTGAAAGCAGACCACGACCCTTGCCACCTTGGCCATTAGTGTTCCAAAATGGTCAGATACCCCGACAACATATCTCTGGTAGCTCCGAGGTAGATCACGAAGACCCAATTATGGGATATACAAGGTCATCCTCTGGAGGTTCTCATAAACCTCTTCTACCTCCGCGGTAGCATCTCGCGCTGCGGCACCCAAGACTGGCACCTGTCTTGTCCTCGCGATGAGAGAAACTCCAACTGGCCACGACGAACCCACATCTACACACAACACCGAGTTATCAGCACTACTCCAAAAAAATCATAAAATATATAAAATGGAAAAACACATAAAGTTGTTGTTCTTACTGTTGTCATCCCATTGTGCTCCCTCGGGGAGCACTAGGTCGGGATCACCTCTGAAGTCTGTCCCACTGTAAGGGTAATCCTCAATCATGAGGAGCTGTCCCTCCATCCAAGTGAAGAACTCGGTGCCATAACCTATGATGGGACCCCCGCCACCATGACTGACCATCACCTCAGCCCATCGAGTCATATGCGGATCTCTGGCTTCCCGGTCATCCAAGTCCACCTGAGGACGCAGATGAGGTACCCTCTCCAATAAGAAAGATATCACCACGGACCCATATCCAAACTGTTTCAGTGCCCCGCGCCGACATTTGGTAAGCTGACCCCGGAGGTTGGTAAGGAGTCCCTCGCACCAGTTGAATACCCTGGGAGCCATGCAATCCTCTGTGTACATCAACTGAGTCCTGCTCGCAAGGTGAGTAGACTGACTCCCCGCCACCCTCACCAGGGTGAAGAGCACGACACATAATGGACGATCTCGAATCCCCTTAATGGGAATCTTCCCACTACTAGCCATAGTATCTCCAGTGTAGTACTGAGTAATCAGGTCATCTACGGTCCGGTCACCTCCTCCTGACCCAGTAAGAGATACAGGTTCTCCCCTCTGGGATAATCCTGTCAGAAAATATGTCCTCGACATCTATACTCAATGTATGCACCCCAATCTCGAAGTTCTACTGCGCTAGATCCCAACATCGGATCATATGTGTCAGTAGCTGAACTTGGGCCCTCATGCCCGGCACTCAGAAGTACTTAAGCAACCCGCAGTTCCTCAATGTGGCAACACATTGAGGGTTATTCTCGAACTGTGCATCATCCAACTCGTGTTCTCGTTGTTTCCACTCAATGACCATCTTTTCCGCTGTGAACTTGTCAAGAAGCACAAATGAGCAACATTAGAACTCACCCCATGCATTAAAACTCTTTCTTGTGGGTTGGGATTTGAGCTTTGGTTGGACGTTTCCACCGCCGCGGGCTGTCCCTACAGATAGTGCGACATCGTCGCAAGAGACCCTTGTGGGATTTGCGACGAAGCTTAGTCGTCGCAGTTCCCCTAAGGAGGTCATGCGCCGATCCGAGGGCACATTTCCCCCAACCAAATCAACCCAAAACCTTGAAAAACAAGCAAAAAACAAGAAATCAATCCACTGGAAAGTTGCAAAAATGAGTTTAGGCCTACCTTCTCCTGACGGCTCGTGAAATGGTGGACCGTAGCTCCCGGAATTAGCAGTTGAAGTTTGGCGCCAAATGGCACTCGACACTCTCCAAGCTTGGTAAAAAACAATTGTAATTTCTTTTCACTATTTCATCCTTTTTATAACAAAAAAGGGAATATTCCTTTTGTAAATTGATGCTTTAGTGGGTTTTTTCCATAGTTTGAATCATTTACTGCGTTTAAATGCTTGGTTAACTATTTTTGACCTAGTCTTTGAGTTGCAGGACAAGTTAAGTGCCTAATTAATTCCATTTTTCACCATGACGATCATCTCGTAAGTATCATCAGGTATGAACAACTTCTTCGAACATCTTTTTGTCATTGTTCCGCTCATTAAATTCAATTATTAATGACAACCGAGCTTACTCTTTGTTCTTTCTCGTGCACGTTAAACAAGAGAATAAGTAACCGAGTTATAGTTTATCACTTTTTTGGGCTCGTTAAACTCTTACAAAAAAGGAACCCCCCTGGAGTCTCTCTTTAATATCTTTTTAGGCTCTCTAAATACGAAAAGATTGCCAAGCGAACTTGTCGTGTTCACGCTTGTTAAAGTATTTGAATGGTCGTCTTCCTGGTGATAGTTTACCCCTTTTTCGAACCAGGGGGCACTACTTACGGAAAAGGTATACTCCAGCCAATCATGACTGGAAGAGTCCTCTCTCGCGTTGTTTTACCCTTTTTCGGGCGAAGAGGCTAACCTTACGAAAAAGGACCTTTGGAGTCTTCTTTAGTTCTTTTCAGACTCTCTAAACATGAAATGACGCTGAGTTAACTTCTATTGACTCGTTAAAATTCAGCATTGAAGGACCTGTCATGGGATGAACCCCTCCTTTCCCAGGTTTGGAAAATATTTGGGATTGGACTCATCTATGAGATGAGCTATACCGAACATCTGGTTACCCTCATCAAGCTCGTCAAAAACACTGAGGCACTCATCACTCATGATGGGGAAAAAGGAAAGTTTTTGTGTTACACCCTTATCAGTGGCAATACTTAGTCGTTCTTGAACATGGCACTCATTTGCATTCGCATACAATACTTGGGTCATCCGTTTGTCCTCGAGTTTTGCCTACTTCATGAGTCTTGTTACTCCTTTAGATCATCCAAATAATGTTTCCACCATCATTTGCATAGTAGTTGGCGTCGTTCTCATCATGTCAATACTGCCAAGTCATGGCATGCCCACGTTCAAGAATACATTCACTGCTCATCATTTGCAGTCAGTACACCTTACACCATGTCGGTCTACTATGAGTCAGTCTTGCATGTTACTGTACCATCCGATCTACTCCAAACATCTGTTATCGAGTTTCATGTCGATGATGGGGGATTCATCAAGGCCCTCCTTCGATGGGTTCATCCTTGTCGACTTCAAATCATCATCCAAGGATAGAACTTAGAAACCAAATCGAGTATCTTGGGCCTGCATGCCTCAATGGCAGGTTACCTCGCTTTCGACATGAGTTTACATCATTGGATCTTAATTGAAAGATTCCATCCGACGTTCGACTTCAACTCATTTACTCGCGCTTGATGATATGTACTATGATACCTTGGGGATCATTGACATTAATGGTGATTTCCATCGCGCTTGTTAACGGTATACATCAATGACCGGTAATCAAGTGGTTTCTACCATGTTCGACGTCAATACATTTGTAATCACATGGATAGATTCGTATCATTGCGAGTTCGACTTTAAGACCTTGGGGAGTCATGTTTTACCCAGGTTGCGATGGAGATTGTTTTGAGTCATATAACATGGATCCACTTTTGTATTGGTCGTGGCTGTGTTTATCATCTCATCATGGATCTACGCTTGTATTTAGTAGCCATGATTGTGTTCAGTTGGTCATTACTACCATGGATCTGCAATGTATTGGTCGGAAACCATGTTGTGAGTCATACGAGACTGTGTTCTCAGAGTCAGTTGTACTGCAGCGGCATCCTCCGTCCGACAAGTCCTTTCCATTTCTTCTATCAAAGCATTTCACTTGTCAAGTTCCAACAGCTTCATGCTTTGGGGGGCATTCTGTTACACCTAAATCTTGCTACCCTGAGACTCAATGTAAACATCCTTGAATTTCCTTTGACTAAGTTATAAACTTGGAAGAGTTGCTGACCTATTTCCATAGGGTTTAGTGAGGTCATCGCAGGTCACCTTTGTGCAACCTGCGACGTCTCAGGTCACCCTCATGCAACCTACGACGATGTCAATTAAATGGATAAAGGCTTGAGTACCTTGGGCATGCATGCCTCAATGGCAGGTTACCTCGCTTTCGACATGAGTTTACATCATTGGCTCTTGATTGAAAGATTTCATCCGGCGTTCGACTTCAACTGATTTACTCACGCTTGATGATATGTACTATGATACCTTGGGGATCATTGACATTAATGGTGATTTCCCTCACGCTTGTTAACGGTATACACCAATGACCGGTAATCAAGTGGTTTATACCATGTTTGACGTCAAGACATTTGTAATCACATGGATAGATTCATATCATTGCAGGTTCGGCTTGAAGAATCTAGGGAGTCATGTTTTACCCAAGTTGCGATGGAGATTGTTTTGAGTCATATTACACGGATCCACTTTTGTATTGGTCGTGGCTGTGTTTATCATCTCATCATGGATCTATGCTTGTATTTAGTATCCATGATTGTGTTCAGTCGGTCATTACTACCATGGATCTGCAATGTATTGGTTGGAAACCATGTTGTGAGTCATACGAGACTGTGTTCTCAGAGTCAATTGTACTGTAGAGGCATCCTCCGAAAAGTCTTTGCCATTTCTTCTGTCAAAGCATTTCACCTGTCAAGTTCCAATAGATTCATGCTTTGGGGGGCATTCTATTACACCTAAATATTGCTACCCTGAGACTCAGTGTAAACATCCCAGAAGTTCCTTTGACTAAGTTATAAACTTGGAAGAGATGCTGACCTATTTCCATAGGGTTTAGTGATGTTAGTTAAATGGATAAAAGGCATCTTTGAGCCCATTCTTGAAGGTATGTGATGTGGATCTCTATCACTAGCCTATAGGGGAGCTGGAATTCGGTTCACTAGCCCTTTGGGAGGATCCCTTAACCTTCTCCTACCATATCTCAACCTACCCTATCTTCTTAGTCCTATATATATGAAGCTCATTTCCATTCCAAAGGGAGGAAGTCTATAGTACTTGCATGCTGGTGAAATTAGCTTAGGAGATCTCTACTCATCTCTTGGGAGACCTATAATTCCTTTGGAGGCTTTGGCATTGGTTTGTCGAAGGAGGATTGCGACGTTAAGCTTTGGTTGTAATCATCACTCTCTTGTACTTCCCTTTTTAATACAATAATATAAACATTTTCCACCAAATGTTGTTGTGTTAATGATGTTTGTGTAGTTTACCTACTTAATCGTTTACTTAGATCTGTTACTGTTTAGATGCATTTTACTTGCTTGTATCGTTCTGTATGACTTGACAGGTTTTGCAGCTGAGATCTGAAGACCGTGGAGCTTGGAACAACATGAAGGAGAAAGATCTACAAGCTAGAGGTAAGACATCTAATTACTCGATCTTTAACTAGATCTAGGAAAGCTGTTACATATTCTGTCTCACTTGTTCTAGACTTACGTTGAGCTAGGGAGATCACGCCTTAAGTCCGCTTTCGGTAGATTGTCCGGTAACACTTATATACTAAGTCTATGCACCAATACTATGGATCAATACCATGGAACATATAATACTACGGGAAAAATTACAAATCATATGCGTCCAATACTATGGATCGATACCATGGAACATATAATATTATGGGCTAATACAAACTATGGATCAATACCATGGAACATATAATACTACGGGACAACTTACAAAGCATATGCGTCCAACAATAATATACAAACAAAGTAAAGAAAAGGGTTGAGACGGGTTCCTAACACAGTAAGAGCATGAACCAAGCTACAACAATCTCTTAACCTATTGAAATACACCTCCCCTTGCAGGCCTACAACTAACCAACATACAACAAAGAAAACACGACATATTATACCTCATAAACACATGACAATCTACATCCACACATGAAAATAATTACACCATATATCTGCCTCCAAATCCCTCTTTTATTCCAAAGAGTAACACAATACAATACATAGCTAATCAACCTTTTGGTCCTCTGACCATGAGAAAAATGAGAGCCCCAATGCCTGCTTAAATAGAAAACCAGAGAAGGGGGGGGGGAATTCACCACTAGAATATATGGGTGAGTTTAAAGAGTAAAATGAGGGATTAGATGGAGTTTAACTCCAGAGATTGGTTCCACCTATCAAGAGGTAGGCACCACCTCTCATTGGGATCATCTCCCATCAGCCAGATGTTGCCAAATAAGTTAATGTGCCCCCCTAAATGGAGAAAAACACCCTCCTAAACTCTAGAAACTCACACTGACTTAGATTTGATTGGAATCAAGTGGATTCAGGCTCCAGTTAACTCATGTATGATTTCCAATCAATTTTACACCACTCCGGTCTCACTGAAACATGTCCGGGACAAGTTTCCAAAAATCAAGGGGGCTGATTTTTGCCTTTATTTTTTTTTATTTCTTGGCATTTTTATTCACTTTTTCAAGACAAATGACATTAAGTAATTAAAAATTACTAATTTCACTCTCAAAGTGGGTTTATGGGTTAAGTGGGTGCTCTGGGTTATAAAACGATCACCCCCATGGAAAAATATTCCTCCTAACCACTTTTTTTATGCCTTGTTTTATTTGTACATAAAAAAACATTAAAAATTGACCCGTTTTGCGGGAATTTTTTATATTTGTGAAACTTAAACTAAAACCCAGGGGGACCTATTACATGTTCATATGAATCGATATTGATTACTAACATGGTAATATACATAGACACCTAGACTTTAATAACCTCCCAAGGTTTAGCCACCAAGGCAGATACTCCAACTTTGGAGGTGTGAGTGAAAAACTCAGAAATTATACATCGTTGAAATACAATGCATAATTACCAAGGAAAAAACATTCTAGAGTACCACATTGATGTCTAAGTCTTAGGAAAGCCAAATAGTTTACAAAATTCATCATGCTACGTCAACTTATTACAATTCCCCACAGGGTATCAACATGCAAAATTTATTAAAAATGGGCCAAGTTGGTCTGCTAGGACTTCTGATATCCTGAATACGAACAAGTATACTTGCTCAATCTTTGCAGGTTCACTTGAAAACGAACTAAGTACAACTTAGGTGATAACATCTGGATCCAATTGCGGTATGTGTGTTCGATCTGGTCTTCAGGCAAGGAGAGCATATGAGAACACCATAATTTCTGGTTTCTATAATCTGTAAAAACATATCAACTTGACAAGAAAACCCTTCAACAACGCAAGTTTTATAAAAAAAGGCCGATGAAACACAAGTTGCAATTATTTGAAAAATGAAACTAAAAAGTTCCTAAGTACATCAAAGGAAAATAATGAAAAAGAAATGCAAAAAGTAAATGCTCACTTTAAGGAGCTTATTTGCCTACTCTAAGTATGATATAAAGCAAAATGCTAACTATGATCAGAAATCCAATGTAACCATCTAAGAATTTTCTTAACATAATAGTTTTTTGCCTTCTCTTTGGTTACCAACCAAAGCAAGGATATCTTTATTGAAACATGCAAACCTGCATGACGATTGAGGATGGGATATCATAGGTATTATTGAATTATTTCCCAAACTGGCAAGTTCTCCTGCATGATTCTTTTATCCAAGATTGGATAGGACTGAGATATGAATCTCTGTGATGAGGCAGATCAAACACACCATTGTATTGCTCTAGAAGGCCTATCGAATGATAACTCATTGTGTAAGACCCAGGCTGCTCCAAATCATGAGTGATATTTGAATGTGAAGATGAACGCTAAGAATGATGTTCTACTGACTGCATCATATTTGACTCTTCGGTACACTGCTTCTCCAAGTCTTCATTACTGATACTCATGTATAAGCTCCCACTGATCTTATGAAAAATATGAATACTCCTCTTTACAACTTTCAAAAGCATCTGAATAATCACCCCCCCTCGCTGGACATATCATAGATGGGATTCTCAATAATATTTTAAAAAATCTCATAGACCATATTTTCAATAGAATTTCAATAGTCATCATTCCCATCTATGTCAATCTATGCCAGATATGAGAGAGTCTTTATCGTTGAAATCACATCCCTAGCTATGCCCATCCTCCTCATGTTCATAACAATCATCCTCAAAAAGTGTGCTTTCAAAAATATCACAAGGGATCCAACTTTGGAAATTTTCATCACCATGTGGAGAACATGGAGAAGTGTCATAAAACACATTACAGACTTCATCATCAATTCCTCTATAGGTTTCTGCAATGGTCTCTTTCCGAGGGAGATCTGGCATATAAATGCCATCAATTTTAATGAAATAAAATTGAGACTCATTCAAATCTTCAATGTTTTCTATTATTTTAACATAAGGAGGGTCTTCAACAGTGTCTTCAATCAATGGATCTTCATGAGCTTCAGTCACGGGTTCCTCATGAGGAAGATTTGGAAAAATGTTATCATTATACACTCGAGTACACTTCAATTCTTCAATGTTGCATATCATGTCCATATGAGGAATGTCTCTGACCATATTTTTTATCAAGGACTCCTCACATGCTTCTTTATATTGTAGATCAGGAGTGCACATGCCATCATATTTACTGAAGTAATCTAGAAGTAGCTCCAAATATTCAATATTTTTAACCATGGTAATATGAAGAAGATATTCATCATACTCTATCTTTGACAAGTAGTGGGTAGACATTGTTTTAAGTAGCTTTTCCATACCTTTCATACTACCCCCATCGTTATTCCATTGCTTCAAAAATATGCAAAGGATGCTTGAAAGGGAGGTAATACATTTGTTAGGGAGGCCATAGTAAAACCGATAACAAGCATCTCCCTCAAGGGTACTAGAAAACATCTGCATCATATTATCTTCTCAACCAATGTTGAAGTCAACCATAAACGGAAAGAAAGACTTGATATGCCATATGGATGAATCACCATTTCCATGAAAAAATGGAAGCCATTTATATGCATCCCCACCACCATTAATATTGGGAAAACCTGGGATGCTTGAAAAGTCAATAGGATGAAATTGTTTGGCAATCTGAGCACCAAACAACTCCCTTAACTCATCCATGTCAGAAACCGGTTCACATGCATTTGATATAACCATGAAATATGTCTTGTGCTGAACTAGAGGGGGCTTTCAAATAATGAGATTTAAATAATTTTATTATATTTCATGGGCTCATCTACACACAACCAGTATCAAAAAATTTATGAGATACAAGGGTTTTATCCCTTCAATGGAGTCACCATGTAAGAATGAAGATATGCATTTGTAACAATCTCACAAAGAATTCTATATTTTGCTTTTCTTTGAAAATTTTATAAAAGGAAAAATTTTAGTGGAGTCGCTAGATGAAAAAAAGAAATCTACTCTAAACATCCATCAAACAAAGAAAAAAAAAGGAGAAAACAAAAGTCATACTCCGGAAATAAGAAGATTTATCCCTGGCAACAACGCAAAAAATGTTGTCGACTGGACACGCACATGGGGTAACGCGGAAAAAATATTCAAGGCTCTTGGTGCGTCCTTGGGGGAAAGTCTCGAGTCATGTGCTGCCACCTGATATTGAATCCTCCATTTAATCTTAACTCCTAACGAAGCCAAGGGGGTAGACCTTAGGAAATGTTACTAAGGATTTATTAGTTCTTAGTTGTTAAAATGAAAGTTTATTTAGGAGTTTGAAAATGATCCATTGAAACAAGAGATAAATGACAACCGAGTTTAAGATAGTAGCATGCACAATTATAAATAATGACACATAGTTGATTAAGCAAAAATATTGAATAGTAGACCAGTGCCAATGGAGTTAGATAGTTGCAGCTGAAAGAAAATGTTGTGCGAATGCTTCTTGACAGTTTTAGATTTATTATGGATGTGTGGATTGAAGGGGAGGGGAGTTCCAATATACGCTAAGGTACATGGAACAAGTCTGGATTTTCCAAGTGTGGTTCTACACGTTAAATTCGGGCTAGATTGGAGTCGCAAGGTGTGTCCAACACTACACCAAACAAGGGTGCAACCTAACGGATCCCCACGGTCGTTATCTAGTAATTCCCGCTTCACTGCAGTCTCTGCCCACAAGAAGTAAAAGTCGAGACACCGGATTTTCATCTTTCAAGGATGTTAATTTCAAAATGCGAGTCTAATTAAATCTAAAGTTGAGAATCTCTTTTTTGATCATCTACCACATACTCAGGCAATCCCTTTATGTGATGGTGAGAGCATACTTCGGGGATACACAACAAGGTTCATTACTTTTTATTGCAAAATAAAAATAAAGTAAATGTGAACTAATTACTCCTAAACCTGAGAATCTCTTTTTCCTTACTCGAGAAAGCTATTTTGGTACTTCAGGAATGCACAACCAGATTGATTTATTGTGATTGTTACTTGCAAAAGAAAGAGTACAATTTGTAACAAAAAAGTAAACTAATTAAAAACAAAATCTAATATACTGCTTAGCATATGAAATAAAAGAAATAGAAAGCAAGAAAATGCTCAGGCCATGAAAATGATGGAGGATGCCCTAGGGGGGAATGAGGTTTGGGAGTTGAGTAGCTCACTTGCTTTATTATTATTTTACAATCTTTCAAAAGTGGAGGCCTTTGGTCCTTATAAATTTGGATCCAAAGACTTTACAAGGTTTTGAGATGAAGAAGGATCAAGGCTTGTTTCTCCAGGAGGCCCTGGATGGCTCACATCTAATAATTTTCGGCAGCACTCCCTCTTGTCCTAGTGAGAAAAATGTAAAACCAGCCACCTATTATACACCAAATGTGTCAAATAAAGCATTAAAATCATAAAATAATTGAGTACTGAAAGATGGGAAATAAGTGCAAGTAATCAAACATAAACTAGATCTATAAATATAAGCTTTAAGACTTAGATCTAGTAACATACTCAAATAAATCATCCTTTAGATATTATTTAAAAGAAAACTAATTTACTTAAGCATGTTATTAACCGTAACCAAAAGAAAATTTAAGAAGAGTTGAAGGAGAGAGAGAGAAAGAGTTGGAAGCCTGGGAACTTTGGGCTGTGGGGTTTGCTTTGGTGGAACACCGAGCGAGTATGTCCTTGATAAGACCTTGAATATGAGGAATATGCAACCTATCTCAACACCTTCTCCAAGTGAGATCATCTGCAACTTAGAAACCCTTCCACAAACAGATTATTAAAACAGAGGTGCCACCGGAAAGAGAAACTTAGAAAGCATGCAATTAAACAAAAAATACATGCTATCTAAGAGATCTAAAACAAGCAAACAATAAGAGCATGAATCAAGCTAGAAAAATATTTTACCCTACTAAGAGATACCTCCCCTTCCATGCCTACAACTAACCAACATAAAGCAAAGAAAACAAGGCAGATTATACCTCATAAACACATGACAATCTACATCCACACATGAAAAGCATTACACCATAGATCTGCCTCCAAAGCCTTCTTTTATTCCAAAGAGTAACAAAATACAATAGAAAGTTAATCATTCTTTCGGTCCTCTAACCATGAGAAAAATGAGAGCCCCAATGTCTGCTTAAATAACAATCCAGAGACGAGTGGGGGGGGGGGGCGCATTCACCACTGGAAGAGATGGGTGAGTTTAAAGAGTAAAATGAGGGATTATATGGAGTTTAAATACATAAATGGGCGCCACCTCTCATGAGGTAGGCACCACCTCTCATTGGGATCATCTCCCATCAACCAGATGCTGCCAACTAAGCTAATCTACCCCCCTCCAAGGAGAAAAACACCCTCCTAAACTATGGCAACTCACACTGACTTAGATTTTATTGGAATCAAGTGGATTTAGTGTCCATTTAACTCACATAGTATTGCAAATCAATCTTCCACCACTTTGATCTGACTGAAAAATGTTTGGGACAAGTTTCCAAAAATAAAGGGGGCTAATTTTTGTCTTTATTTTCTATTTTTTGGCATTTTTATTCACTTTTTCGAGAGAAATTACATTAAGTAATTAAAAATTACTAATTTCACTTGCAAAGTGTGTTTAGGGATTAAGTGGGTGATCTGGGTTAGAAAACGAGCACTCCCATGGAAAAAATTTCCTCATAACCACTTTTTTATGCCTTTTTTATTTTTACAGAAAAAAAAACAAATTAAAAAACTGACCCATTTTGCGTTTTTTTTTTTAATTTGCAAAACTTAAAATAAAACCTAGGGTGACCTAGTACATGTTCATATGACTCAATATTGATGACTAGCATGTTAATATACATAAACACTTAGACTTTAATAACCTCCCAAGGTTTAGCCACCAAGACGAATACTCTAGGTTTGGAGGTGTGAGTGAAAAAATAAAAAATTATACATCACTAAAAAGCAAAGTATAATTACCAAGGGAAAAACACTCTAGAGTACCGCATCGATGTCTAATTCTTAGGAAATCCAAGTCTTTTACAAAATTCATCATGCTACGTCAACTTATTACAATTCTCCGCAGGGTATGAACACACAAAATTCATTAAAAATGGGCCATTGGCCTACTAGGACTTCTGATATTCTGAATACGAACAAGTATACTTGCTCAATATTTGTAGGCTCACTTGAAAACCAACTAAGTACAAATTAGGTGGTAACACCTACCATATTCTCTGCATAAATCATGCCAACTGTGTGCACTATTCTCAGTCCTACAGATCAGTTTGCTTAGAAATTTTTTCTGAGCTCCACCTTATTCTCTTCAGTTTGCTGATCAGTCCCTATGTAGGCCATAGATTCTAACATCTCTTTCTACCCCATGGACTAGGAATGGCATATGCAACGTTTTCTATTAACCAACTAACACTAATTTGGTATACGCAGTGTTTTTGTTCACGCGACTTGTTTGCTCACCTGTGAGGGCATCTTTCTCTTTATGTTGTCTCTCCAAAAACTTTAGTTTTCTCTCCATTCAATCTACTCATGCGTGAGCTCTTAATAACCTCACCACTCTGCGTTGCACTACTATCATAAGTTCCCATGACCTGTGGCCTCACAATTGTGTAGTGGGATCCCTCTCTTGACCTGACTCGATTACATCCACGAATTGCGAGAAGATTGCATGGTGATATTATTGAAGGAGCTGCATGGAATCTCTCCCATTGTGCGTGAAAACTCCACCACCATGATGGTATTTGTGAATATCCTCCATCATGGAGTTTCTTGTGAGATGGTATCCATGTAGAGGAGATTGGTATTACATTGCATATTGATGTGAACTGTGTTGTGTTTCACTTTTTTGTGAGGTGCTAGTGAACCCTAATCCATGTGGAGAAAACTGGTATCACATTACTGCGTTTCACTCAATTTTTTGAAGACTGTGTTTCATTGCTGGTAATGTATATTGCTACATTTTTTTTAGCTAAGGAAATTTAGTTAAGACTGGTTGTTACATCTCAAATTTTTGAAGTATGATATATTGATTTTTTTCCACTAATATTATTGTTGATGCATGTTGAAATCCTAACCACTGGTAACAATGACCTAGTTCTCACTAGTGGAGTAATAACTTATATATATTTGTATTGAAATGAAAAGTCAATTTTGAGAACTGGTAAGTCAGTATAGTTGAAAGACATTATATTAGTGAGGTTGCAGATTGCAGAGAACTTGTTGTATTGTTATCACAATATTGTATAGGATATGTGCATACTTCTTTTATTAAAAAGATTGTAGAAGACTGCATTTGTATTGTTTAGATGTTGAATTCCATGACTAGTCTTCACAATTTGTACAAGGTGGCAGAGACTTAGACCTACACCTTATATTGCCATTACACAATGTTTCACGTTGAGAACATTGTTGTTGAGATTGTAATCTGTTTTGCAGACCATTATTAAGTGTATATTGATAGCCGATTAGAAAATGAAGCATTCTCGTAGAGGACGCAGAAGGAGGACTACGAGAGACAGGGGGCATAAAAACTTGTATTCAGTGTGTCCACTGTGGCAGAGATGGACATGAGGTGAAGACATGAAAAAATCGATGGGATAAGATCACAAAGAAGAAGCATAAAAAAAATCCATTGATGTGGGTAAACCTCTGAAATCTACTCATTGTATTGTTGCACACTATAATATTGGAATGAATGAAATCATATCATTTTCATCTTACAAAGATACTTGGCTGCTTGACATTGGTGCAACATCCCACATGACATTTATAAAATATTTTTTTGAATAACTACATGATAATGTAGAGGGCATAATATATATTGTAGACAAATCCAGCCTCAAACCAAAAGGAATTGGTTCCATCAGGCTCAAACTACCTAGATTCCCTGACTTTTTGATGCATAATGTTCTCTATCTTCTAGAGTTACAGAGAATCCTACTATCCCTAGTGCAGATTCAACAACAAGGCCATTCCATCCACATGTTTGGTGGAATAATAGAGATAAATTCCTCTGACATCTAGTTCATTCATGATTGGATATGAAGATGGAAAGTTGTTGAAGTTGAAAGGATCATCTACAAGAGTTCAAAACTTTGCATGCCTCTTTCAACATGAATAAGGTACATTGTTATCCAGTCATTTATGGAATTCTAGATATGCACACTTAAACTATAACATTCTTCACTTGTTGAAAATGATTGGTGTTTCTGGTTTGAGCACCATTCCTAGGAAGATGAACCAATATGATGCATGCATACTTGGAAAACATAGTAAGAAACCTTTTCCTGAGCCCAAATTTAGAGCATATAGAAAACTAGAGCTGATTCACTCATATTTGTGTGGCCCTATGCCTATTGTTTATGCTAATGGTAACAAGTATACCATGAATTTCATAGATGACTACACCAAGATGTGTTGGGTGTATTTGCTAAAAGACAATTCTCAAGCCTTTGAAACATTTAAAAAATTGCATGTATGGATTTAAAATGAAACATAATTGTAGATTGGATCCCTTCATACTGATAATGGAGGAGAATATACATCAAATAAATTTGTATCCTATCTTAGATAACATGGGATTAGGAATCAAGCCACAATTCCATACAATACTCAACATAATGGTGTAGCAAAAATAATGAATAGGACTCTTTTGATTATGGTTCATTCCATGATGTTTTTTAAGAATGTAAAATTGATGTTTTGGGTTGAAAGCAGTTTTGTGTGCAATTTATTTGAGAAACAAAAGTCTCACTCATGCTCTTGCAAACAAGACTCCATATGAAATGTGGTATGGCCACATCCCTTTGGTGAGGCATCTTAGGGTTTTTGGGTCCACCTGTTATTTCTTGATACCAAAGGAACAAAGAGACGAGTTTGGTGCATGAAGTCAAAAATGCATTTTCGTAGGGCACTCACACGCCATCAAGACATATCGTCTTTATGATAAGATAAACAAAAAGTTAATTCTTTCCAGAGACGCCATTTTTTTAAAATAAATAAAAATGACAAGTCTATTGAAAGACAACTTGATCATCTGGAAAATTTTTCCCATGTAAAGACCTTTCATGAAGTTGATAATGAAATCCCACATCTTGAAAGCGGCATCCCTATCTTGGATCAATCTCTGGATTTCGCTTTTGAAGCACCAACACCCTCTGATGAATAAAATCATGAAGAAGAATTTCATGCCACTTCACCTGAACAGGAGGTTCAAATGGATGATGTGATTGAAATAATTGGAAGACTAAATCTTGAAGAAAATGAAGCACCACTAGTTGATCAACCTGTTCCTTCAAGGAAAGTTCTGAAATGGGCCACAAAGACACTTGAAAGTGTCCATCCAGATGAAGTTGGAAAGACAAGAACAAGAAGTTCAATCAGATAAGAAGATGGAGGAGATGCAGATAATTCAAACTCAGGTGATGTAGAAGACATGGATGTCTCATATGATAGTGAATTGAATTTATCTGCCGACCTTATACGAACTTCCTTTGAAGAATTCGTTGCTCATGATGAGAGGAAAGAAGCCATGCATAATGAGTATGATGCAATCATGAAGAATGGCACCTGGAAGCTGGTGGAACCTCCACTTGGAACCAAACCAATTGGTTGCAAGTGGGTATACAAGAATAAATACAGATCATATGGCTTACTTGACAAGCACAAGGCGAGGCTTGTGGCGAAAGGGTATGCACAGAAGGAAGGCAGTGACTATGAAGAGATGTTCTTCCCCACAACAAAATGGACTACCATCTACACCTCATTGTATTTGGGTGCACATAATGGGTGGAAATTTCATCAGATGGATGTGAATATTCCTTTCTTGAATGGAGACATCAAAGAGAATGTTTTCATGTCTTATCCGTAAGGATTTATTGTGAAAGGGAAAGAATAAAAGGTATGTAATCTCATCAAGTCATTGTATGTCCTGAAACAAGCACCTCACGCATGGTATGAAAAGCTAACCGAGCATCTTATGAAGTTAAATTTTAAAATTTTTAATCTTGATGACGCAACACTGTTTGTAAAGAAAGTTGAAAGACCTGTGATAATCTGCAAGGGATCTAGCAACTGTAACAAACTCACAATCAAACTCTCAAGTATGTTGCAAAGAAGAAGAGAAGGAGACACTCAATAATCACTCATAAACACAGAATAATGAACAATAACAGTATCATACAATGAATAATGAATGTAAAGAATGTGTTACAATAAACTATGAAGTAGCATCATATAGGATTCGAATTATCCAAGTAGGGAATTCGGATCTGAGCTCAAAGTCTAGCTTGGATAACTATGGAAACATCATCCAGTCAGTAGTATCAGTCATAAATGGTAAGAGTTAGTCAAGTGTGTCCAACTGAGTCTAACAGAACCATCTAGGCATAAATAAGGGAATGGAGACTGCAAGGGGAGCGCATGAGGCGCCCTAACTGAGTGCAATTGAAGGTAGGTGAGATAAGGTGCTCTAACTGAGTGATAATTGAAGGTAGGTGAGTAAAGGTGCACTAACTAACTGTGGTAGGTGAGAAAGGCGCACTTGCCATGCAAAACAGTCAAGAAGGGCGCATCAAGTAGGTAGGAGGCCAAACAGGGGCTGTAGACAGGCTCTGGAGAGCTAGAAGAAAGATCTAGGTGCTTGTCACGTACCCACCCATTCATCCAATGCAAGGAAAGGAACATGATGCCAAATTCAGGGCTTTCACATGATCTCAGCCCATTCGTTAAATTCATATAATTAAAATGTGAGTGTGCAGATGTAAAACAAATCATTTATGCACAGCGGAATTAAAACAACATCCACACACAATTCATGCTCATCCAACATATCAAAATAATCATTAATTAAACATTGCAGAAGTAAATACATAGACATAAAAACACTTATCTTCATTTTGCAATTGCCCCAAGCAACTAGCTATGTCGCTGCAATGTTCCACCCAACCATAGGCTTTTCGACAACTTATACTGAGTCCGTCCGAAGGCCACCCCCGAGCTGGGCATGATTCTCACAAGGAACAGGGGACATTCAAGCTCACACACATCCAATTAATCATTTCATCTGAGCCAAGCTAGTCCACAGCTGGGTTTATTAGGCTACATTTGAACCCTGGATGCTTGCACTCAAGCTCAAGCCAAAGCAATGAATACCCATACCCATACCCCAACATATTCATTTCTCACACATCAAGCACAAACATTGGGCATAGATACACATTTCCAGCAATGGAATTCACAAACAAGGTGGCCATAGATTTTCCCCAAATCGTGGCTCACCCAAAACGAGCTGTGGGAAGGGAAATGCATCCACAGGGAGAAAAAAAAACGTTTTCTCCCCAACTCTCTCAGCATTTAACAACAAAAATGGTCTCTATGGAAGCCCCGTTCCATTCCCCTTCTTCCCCACGGGTATACAACACAAAAACGCCCTTCTCTACTGGGAGAATGAAGGAAAACACAGCAAACATGCCTGGAAAATGCCTAGGTAGCTCTAATCTCGTGAGGGAGAAGGAATGATCATGGATAATGGCTTGGGGGAGAAATTCATGGCTCTTTTCTTGCCTAAGAAGCAAAACACAAATTCCCATGAAGGGTGGCTTTCCCATACCCGAATTTGGACAGCCATACCTCTCCATTCCCAAGGCATTAACTACCTCAACCAACTCTTGGGAGAAATCAATGGTTGGGTACAAAAGTCAACATGGGTAGTTGAGGGTTTGATGGGTTCTCTCATTGACACTTGGCTTGAACTGATTGGCTCAAGGGTCTGAATTTTTTCCCTCCCAATTCCTTGTGAACTCATGCCCCCATCTCTTTGTTGCATTGCATAGCTAGTTGTGGGTATTTTTATTAAAATGCATATTACATGATGTTGAAGTTCCAATGTGCCTGGCTAGCATGCAAACCATATGCATCAATAAATCGATGACGGGGCCTTGGCCTTGAGCTCCTCACCACGATTTCATAACAATATTACATCATTTAAAATGTTAAAGTGATAGGGTCTAGATGGGGACGTGACAGTGCTGGGGAGACCACCATGATGATGAATGGATGCATGCAGTGGCATGCAAATGCATGCAACATGCAAAATATAAAAATGATGGTGTGAATATTCCAACACCCCCTCGCAAGCTATACTATGAGATAATAACTTAAAACAGTAAAATAGGGCCCTGGTGACTAAGACCAAAGGTCACCCTGTATAATCAATCTAAATAAACTAAGTGAGGAAAGAGGGAAAACCCAGTGGGAAGAAATCCCTCCCTCAAAATAGACTGAAGGATGCTAATGAAGCATATCATCTCTCACCCCTGAAGGAGGTAAGTGTCCTTCTTTCTCAAAGAAGGATCAATAGATCCGAAATGGATCAGTATTTTCACAAGGATGAATCCTTATATGTGAAAACTCTGATATGGCAGATCGAGGAGAAGTGGTTTCCCATTGAAGAAGAGGATCAGT
The DNA here is from genome assembly GCA_027924585.1 of Larix kaempferi. Taxonomy (NCBI): domain Eukaryota; kingdom Viridiplantae; phylum Streptophyta; class Pinopsida; order Pinales; family Pinaceae; genus Larix; species Larix kaempferi. The sequence continues at coordinate 6,129,059 of BSBM01000339.1, forward strand.
AAAGTAAGAAGGATGAAACCTCTCATGCTGAAAATTTGATCTGGCTGATCGGGGAGCAGTGGCTTCCCACAGAGGAAGAGGACAAATAGGTGAGAGATCTTCAGGTTCTCATGGATATGGATCTCCCATTTGCTCATCTTTATCATCAGTTGCTATACCTTCAGGTTCTTGTGTATCTAGGTCTAGCATTCCCTCATCATCATCTCCATATTCAGATTATGAATATGAAATATCATGTGAAGATACATCATCACATCCAAACTCTGAATCTGAAATCTCATGTGGAGAAGCAAGTAGAACTGGCTTATCATCACATACAAACTCTGAAACTGAAATCTCATGAGGAGAAGCAAGTAAAATTGGATCATTATCACATGCAAACTATGAATCTGAAATCTCATGAGGAGAAGCAAGTAAAACTGGCTCATCATCACTTGAAGGAGGAACATATCCAAAAATGTTGATGTTATGAAACTGCTCCAGAATATGCATGTCGTCCTCATTTGAACCATCATGATTGTAATCAATATCAGAAGAACTAGGACTAGATGATGATGGATCTTCATTAAGATCAAAGGAGGATGCAGTAGTGGAGGCCGATTTTGAAATAGGAGTTGGAAAAATAGGTGTTGGATCTTCAGGTTCTTGTGGATATGGATCTAGCATTCACACTTCTTCAAGAGTCCTCTTTTTCTCAATCTCTTTTGATGTATCTTTTCCCTTTAGACAACCTTCGAAGGTGCCATGAGAAAAATTTCCACTTAGAAGTGTGAAAACTCATAGAGTTTTGTCTCATGATTTGCAACTCCTTTTGCAATGACTTCCCCTGAAACCATGTGTTGTACCTTGACTTCATATGAAGTAAAGATCACTCTTTTGGGATCTCCAGTATGAGTAATTTGATACACTGAAAGGACATTAGTTGCAAGAGAAGGAACATAAAGCACATCAAAAAAGTAACCATGATCAAGATTTATTCTTCCAATCCCCTGAGAGGAGACTTCTAAATCATTGCCCAAAATGATGGAAGGGCCAATAGAGCTTTCGAAACTAGAGAAGAGATCTTTGGAGGAAGCCATATGGCATGATGCTCCTGAATCTATGATGAAAGAAGAATCAGTTGATGCACTTTCTATGAGAGCATGACATATTTCTTTGCCTTCAGATCTAGAAAGTTCAATATCAGGATCTTTCTTCCTTGCACATGCAGGTACAAGAAGATTGTTCTTCTCAAGTAACTGAGCCATCAAATCTATATTCTTCCTCATGCAAGTACTCTCAGGATGAAAACCCCTAAGAAAATATGTGCACTTGGTTTTTCCCTTCTGAGAATGCTTGGTCTTCCTTGAGTTCAAAGCCCCATCTGACTGATATGGAGCATCTGTAGGCCTTGTATCATTCGATCTCTTATCAGAAATATAATGCTTGTCTTTACCATTCTCCCTTTTGGCCTCAGCAGCTGTAAGGGCTGAATCCAACTTGGGTTTGATCATTCCCATGGAGATTAACTTCTCTTCCTCTTGAGTAAGAGATTGGATGAAGTCATCAAGTGAGGGAAACTTCCATTTTGGAATGGACATCTTAGCTAACTGGAACGTAGGGACAAAAGCTGAGAAGTTTGCCCCCAACTTTGAGAGAATGGAAAGAATAAGCTACTTGTCTTCTTTCACTATCTCATATCTTTTCAACTGTTATATCAAGCTTTTGAACTTGGTGAGGAATTCATTGATAGATTCAAAGCTGTCAAGACTCAAACATATGAGTTCATTCTCCAATTTGTGTCCTTTCATATCATCTTTCTGTCCAAAAAGGAATTCGAGCTTGTCCCAAACCTCTTTATGATATGTAAGATCGATGACATGGAAGTGAAGATCATAAAAAATTGAGAGAACGAGGAGGCCAACTGCTTCATCAAGCCTATCCAAGTACTTGGACTTTTCAACTGCACTGAGAGGTTCTACCATCGTTCCGTTGAGTATTTCGGTGAAGCTCTTGGATCTCATGAAGAGAGCCATCTTGGATTTCCACTCAACATAGTTGGAAGATGCGAGCTTTAGATCCATCTAAACAGAGAAGGTCGAATAGTTGAAGAAGAATTTGAACGGGTGAATAAACCTGCAAAACAAGAGAAGTTTTTGCTAATGGAGAATGCTACACTTCGACTAAACATTACCTTTTGAACACTGAGCACATAGGACTAAGTACTTCACACTTGGCTAGACCTCACTGGATTTCTCCAATGAATTCAAGTAATAGCACCAGGATTTGCTGTGGAAAATCAGAGGCTTCTGGTGCTCAAGTGAAAGATAGCTGCTCAAAGAAATGTTGCAACTACTGTTGTTGCAATGGATGAAATTCGAATAGCTGCTTCTTGCTCTGATACCATGTGATAATTTGCAAGGGATATAGAAACTGTAACAAACTCACAATCAAACTCTCAAGTATGTTGCAAAGAAGAAGAGAAGGAGACACTCAATAATCACTCATAAACACAGAATAATGAACAATAACAGTATCATACAATGAATAATGAATGTAAAGAATGTGTTACAATAAACTGTGAAGTAGCATCATATAGGATTCAAATTAGCCAAGTAGGGCATTCGAATATGAGCTCAAAGTCTAGCTTGGATAACTATGGAGACATCATCCAGTTAGTAATATTAGTCATAAATGGTAAGAGTCAGTCAAGTGTGTCCAACTGAGTCTAACAGAACCATCTAGGCATAAATCAGGGAATGGGGACTCCAAGGGGGGTGCATGAGGCTGTCATAGGGTCAAGTGGCACTCCAAAACTAGCTAACTAGGATATACAGGTAGTTAGGATGAGAAATCAGTGGAATAACTACTCAATCCATGCACCAACTGAGTGATAACTTTCGATAGGTGAGATAAGGCGCCCTCACTGAGTGATAACTGAAGGTAGGTGAGTAAAGGCGCACTAAATGAGTGTGGTAGGTGAGAAACGCACACTTGCCATGCAGGACATTCAAGAAGGGCGCATCAAGTAGGTAGGAGGCCAAATGGGGGCTGTAGATAGGCTTTGGAGAGATAGAAGCAAGCTCTAGGTGCTGGGGAGACCACCATGATGATGACTTGATGCATGCAGTGGCATGCAAATGCATGCAACATGCAAAATATAAAAATGATGGTGTGAATATTCCAACAAGATCTATTATGTATCTTGTGGTGTATGTAGATGACCTTTTGATGACAGGGAACAATGAAAGCTTTATTGCCTCCATACAGAAAGAATTGATTAAGGGATTTGAAATGACAACTATGGGACACTTTCACTACTGTAGGACCCAAGTCCTAAATTTACTAAGTTTAATAATAAATCCATGTTTCCTTCCGTTTTCTCATTTTGTTTCAAGTCTCGGTTTTGATTTTCTAACTTATGTTCTATTTCCATTTCTATGCCTGTAAAATATATCAAATTTACATTTACTAGTTCTTATAAACATATTTACTGTTTATCTAATTCTAACATTTACTACGTATGTGCAGGTGTAACAACATATAACTACATGTACAATTTCACAATAGTTTTATTTTCATAACTTGAAATAATAATTTGATAGAAGTAGGAATGATCATTATACCTGTAGGATAAGTACTTGTAAATAGCTAGTAGATACCCCCTTTTGTTGCTGCTCCCTTTTGTTTCCCTGCTTGCTGTATGTCCTGCAGTAGCCCTGCAACCAAAATATTCCCAAAACACTGAAACTCAACCAGCCCAAAATGAGCTGCCACCCTGGAAACTGGAGAGGCCTTGCTGACCACCCAGCTCCAAAGGTACCCCTTTGGACCCCCGAGCCCAAACCGAGTACAAGCCAACCAGTTCAACCCCACTGTAAATTCTCCAACAAGAACCCCCTTCCTCTCTGCTCTGTAATTTCCATTCTATCTCCGCTTCAAATTTCCAAAATGACCTAAGGTGAAGATCCCCTTCTCCCCTTCCTCTTCTTGACCTTATCCTCCCCCTTTCCGACTCTTTTCCCTCTATCATTAATACCTTATCCTTAACATAAATGTCCCAACCCCCCCATGTCATTCCTCGAGCCCTTAACCCTTGACTCTCATTAATCATTAAACTATTATATATATATATATATATATATATATATATATATATATATATATATAGTGTAATAAATGAATGGGCTGGTTCACAAGTGTTTTATTTTTAAATGTTTCAACCGTAATAAATTCTAATTTACCTTCTTGGACGTATAACTCAAGTTTCACAACTATAATTAATAAATCATTTTTATTTAATTAACTAAAATATAATTCAACACTTGTTTATTAATGGCAGATGGTGTTATTTATAATTTACACCATGATTCTAAAAAACTACAACATAATTATAATAAATTTAGTAATATATAAATTAAACCTTATCCCAATATTTTAATTCATTTATTGATATCGTTTGATACGTAATTAATATTACCCTTCCAAGTTAATATTATCCTTACTAACATTACAATCACCTTTTAACATTTTAACCCTTAGTCTTTACTAATCAAACTCATTAACATTCAATTAAGCATTACTAACCAAATGCACTATTTTCTACCTAAGTTAACCGTAACTTGTTTATTAATCAACAGTAATTAAAATTAATCAATATTATTAACATTAACGACAATAATTAACATTATTACTTAATCGTCTTTCATTACCACCTAATTCACTCCATTATCCTATTTAGTTATTAAACCAAAATTTACTAACTCGACGTATTAATTTAATCTCCTAGTTAGATAAGTGGCAATAATGTAATTAATGCCTAAACATTATAATTTAGTTTTATTTCACGCAATTTATAAATATGTAGGTGAGTTATGTAAGCGTAGCTACTGCTTACATACCTCACATAACTACACTAACAGTACTAGATCACACACATCAATCATAATCTCGAAATTTATTGTTCACTGACACATGTTCAACATAGTTTGCAAGGTACAGTATTTTACCTAATTGCATCTTATTAAGTTACGACAATCCATACATTACTGAGTTACGACACAATCAATCAATGGTTTTTCCACCTACATAGTTAGATATTGTTTTCATCCCATCTCCAAGCTACACCTATCTACCTAAATCACTACTAACTTCCACACCCTATCCTTTCCTTTGCTGGACTACCCTGAAGTGTCAAGCCATGACCGGCTCCAGCTAGAACCCGTAAGCGGAAGTGTCGACTACATCGACCAAGCTTCCCCAACAGGAAACCACCAGTCATCATCACACACCTTGGGGAGCACACCATGGCACATCCCTCCCATGAATCTGGGTTTCGGGGATAAACGGTGGGTAAAGCCTCTACCCCCCTAATGGAACAAGGGACTATGTCTACACCGACATAATAACTGCGTTGCACTTGTACTCAATTGTCATCATATAACCAATCTGGGTGGTTGAGTTTCCTGAAACCCTACCCCACCCATACATCATAATAATCATTTGTAAGTAAATAATGCATCACTCGCATACCATTTAGCTTTCGGAATCCATGTCCCCGAGGCTCTCCCACAACGTAGGATCCAACTATTACTTAGCCTTTTAACCTGTAATTTAGTCTCTGACATACAATCTAGAATATCGTGCATAAATACTCAACATGTACACATACATTTCATCATAAAATAACAACAATAAATTCATTTATTCCCCATGCACCTGGCATAAAATTCATTTATTCAACATATAACTGTAACGGTACCCACATACCCATCATTCAGTAATTTGCATATATGAGACATATTTAACACATGATACATATCTAAACATGACTACAGATCATAATACTAACATCACACACACACATGTATATATCGGAAAAATAATAGAACCATATGTCCATAGTGTCGTCAAAATGACGAAGTCTCACAATCAAACAAATACAACATATAATAGTAGTTCAGGTATTAATGTCAAAATGGGGCGTTACATACACCCACTTTTCAGGAAACTTCGTCCCAGGTAGCATAACCTGGGCTATACCTGTCCCACTGGACCTTAACCTGGTCCACCAAACAGGGCCTGAGCTGTCTAACTCTGCGGTCCAATATAGGTAACGGTTCAACCCTGATGGTCCCCTTATTCGAAACCTATAGTTCCTTCCAATTTATTTTCTGAGACTCATCAGCTACATAATGTCGTAAAACAAATACATGAAAAACATTATGAGTTTTGTGCAAAAGGGGTGGAAGCGCAAGACGATATGCGATGGGTCCAACCTTCTCTAAAATTTCAAAGGGTCCTATGAATCATGGCGACAACTTTGTCCCTTTCCCAAACCGGATGGTACTTTTGCTAGGCCTGATGCGGACAAACACTGCATCCCCAACCTTATAGCTTCAATCAACCCTATGTGCATCGACATAGCTCTTCTATCAATCCCAAGCTTCCTTTAACCACTATCTAATCTGAATTACCTGTTCTTCCATCTCCTGAATCAACTCAGGTCCTATAATTACTCGATCCTCTAACCTCTCCCAACTCAATGGTGTTCTACATGGCCTCCCATATAATGCTTCATATGGAGGCATCCCAATTGAGCTATGATAACTGTTATTGTAAGCAAACTCTACCAAAGGTAATTGCTTTTCCCAATGAGTCTGTTGATCCATGACATACATCCTAAGCATGTCCTCCATCACGTGATTCAATCTTTCTGTTTTCCTATCTGTCTCTGGATGGTATGCAGTGCTTAGGTTTAGCTGAGTACCCAACGTCGATTGCAAACTTGTCCAAAACCTGGACGTAAACTTGGAATCCCTGTCCGAGATTATCTTCTTGGGAAACCCATGGAGATGAACTACTTCATTTATGAACACACAAGTGACATCCGTGACATCATATGTCTCCTTAACTAGAACGAAGTGAGCAGTTTTGGTCAGTTTGTCAACGATGACCATAATGGCGTCATGCCTATGAGAGGTAAGAGGAAATCCCACCACGAAGTCCATGGAGATAACCTCCCACTTCAACATATGAATGTCATGTGGCTATAATAATCCTGTCGGGTGGTGATGATCAACTTTTACCTGCTGACACTCAAGGCACCTAGCGACGAATTTGACCACGTCGCTTTTCATCCCTGCCCAAAAGAAGAGTTGCTTCATGTCTGCATACATCTTCTTTACACTCGGGTGTGCGCAATACACTGCTTTGTGGGATTTCTTAAGGATAGTCTCTCTAATATCTCCCTCCTCGGGAGTATACATCCTCCCTTGATACCGTAACAAACCATCGGCTTCCAACTCATAGACTTCAAACTTAGGTCCCACCAGTTTCCCACTTTGGAGTGCCGACGTGACCTTTAGGTACCAACTATCCCCGATTAGTTGTCCTAATACTCTTTCCCTCAAATCAACCTTCAAAGGTATAAGAGAGAAAAGTCTTGGTTTTCTGCTTAAGGTATCGACTACCACATTCTCCTTCCCTTTGATGTATGAAATCCCAAAATCATACTCACTCATGAATTCACTCCATCTCCTTTTCCTAGCATTTAGGTCTCTTTGAGTGAAGATATACCTTAAGCTTTGGTGATCAGACTTGAGCTCAAAGCTTCGTCCAACAAGGTAATGTCTCCAAAGCTTTAAAGCTAACATCACGACATCCAACTCTATGTCATGGGTAGTGTAATTCTCTTAATGTGTTTTTAACTTTCTCGACACATAAGCTATTACCCCACCTTCCTTCATCAACACTGCACCCAAACCTTGTCTTGAGGCATCTGTGCAAACTGTGAATACCTTCTCCATATATGGAACTTCTAGAATCGGTGCACTCGTTAATAGTATTTTCACCTCGGCGAACGCGACATCGCATTCATCCGTCTATTCATACCTAATTCCTTTACGCTATAGGGTAGTTATGGATTTTGCAATTTTTGAGAAACCCTCAACAAACCTTCTATAATACCCGGCTAACCCCATGAAGCTTCTCACTTCATGCGCATTTCTTGGCATGGGCCAATCCATTATGGCCTTCACCTTCTTAGGGTCCACTGGAATTCCCTCACCCGAAATTATATGCCCTAGATAATGGATCTCCTTCTGATAGAACGAGCACTTGGACAACTTACCGTACAACTTGTGCTCTCTTCAGCATGACAACACTATTCTCAAGTGTTCCTTGTGCTCTCTTTCATTCTTGGAGTAGATAAGGATGTCATCCAAGAAGACTTGCACAAACCGATCGAAGTATTTTCGAAACACGATATTCATGAGGTTCAAGAACACAACTGGGGAATTGGTCAAACCAAAGGGTACCACTACAAACTCATAGTGCCCGAACCTTGTTTGAAAAGCAGTCTTAGGTATGTCATTGTCCATAATTCGTAGTTGGTGGTAACCTGATCGCAAGTCGATCTTTGAGAAGACTGACGCCCCTTTTATTTGATCAAAGAGGTCATCAATTCGAGCTATCGGGTACCTATTCTTCACCGTAGATCCGTTCAAATCTCGGTAATTGATGCAAAGACGCAAGGAACCATCCTTCTTCTTCAAAAAAATCACTAGTGCATCCCATGGTGAAATGCTTGGTCTGATGAACCCTAGGTCTAGCAGTTCCTTCAACTGAATTTGCAACTCACAAAGTTCCGGGGCCATCATCTTGTATGGTGTCTTCGATGTTGGCTCCGAACCGGGTTTTACCTCAATGGTAAAATCAAGTTCCCTCTTAGGAGGTAATCCAGGCAATTCCTTTGGAAAGACGTCACTGAATTTGGCTAACACTGGGTACTCATCAAAGGAGGGTCCCTTCTCATTGTTTACCTCTTCAACAATGTACAACTGACATCCCTATCATATACATCTCTTTACGTTCATCATGGATATGAAATGTAGGTACACCTTCCGTTTAACACCCTAGATCTCGATGGCCTCTCCTTTGTCATCACAACAAAGAACTTTCTTCCCATAACAGTCCAAGAAAGCTCTATTTTCCTCTAGCCAGTTCATACCTATGATGAGATCATAAGTTTCGAGGGTGGTGACGTACACCTTGACTTGTGTAACACACACCCTGAGATCCACTACACACTTGTCGACACTAGGTCCTACCGCTTGCTTTACCCCTAAAGCCATTTCGATTAAGTTGAAATCGTCATGCTCGTAGGCTACCAACCCACATTTGTCCAATGCATATGGTGAAATAAAACCATCTGTAGCACCAGGATCAAACAATATTCTAAGCTTAACATTATTGACCGTACCTGATTATTCCACCACCGTGGATTGGTGCTCAGCCTGATGGTTGTTTACTGCTGCCGAGATCTGATTCCTACTACCCCCACTCCCTATTGGAGCCTTTCCTTCTCGATGCACTGCATCGGGTCGTAATTCGAGACAGTCACGCTGGTAATGTGGTCCTCCACATCCCCAACAAGCAACCTGTAATGGAGTGGGCGAGATAACCTGTTCAGACCTCTGATAGGGGTTCCTCCCCCTGGGACCCCTTCCCCTGCTAATTGATCCTCTAAAATTCCTCACACCCTGGTGAGTTCCTATGTCTGACTGGGGCACTGCCCTAGTTGCCACTGATATGTCTACCACTGCAACCCTTGGTGTGTACCTGTTTCCGTAGGGAGGTGTCCTCGCATACCCTCCCCGAGGGTAGCTTCAAGGGGCCTTCCCCACAAACCCTGATTGTTGAGAGTTGAATGACCTGATGGGATTTGCACCCAGAATCTCCTCTATGTAACAAGCATAATCAACCACTTCGGCAACCGAAGTCGGTTTCCACATCCGTACTTGAACCTTGATCTTAGTATTGAGCCCATACATGAAGCGCTCAACCTGGAATTCGTCGTTGTCCAAGTAGGGGACATACTTGACTAATTCCATGAACCTTTCTTCATACTCCTCCACGAATAGATGCCTTTGTACCAAGGAATGAAGAGCCCTTGCTTGTTCTTCCTGGTAGGATGCGGGTAAGTACTTCCATTTTCAAACTTTTCCACAAATAGTTCCCATGGGACCGTGTCTGGTGTAAGGTGTAGCTTCCTTTCTTGGTTCCCCCACCAGTTCAAAGAAACTCCCTTAAGCTGAAATATTGCGATCTTAGACTTGGACGTGGAAGTGTACTCCTGTAAGGTTAAGCACCCAGTCATCTCTTCCAACCAAGATTCAACCCGTATCCCTACTCGACCCCCTGAAAATTCTGAAAGCCTTATCTTCTGAAGATCCCCTGTGATATCCTGATGCGGAGGTCTCGGTACTGTATTCACTTCTACCACAGGAACCTCCTCCCTTAGTGGAGGGGCCTCCACTTCTACCTCTGAGGTAACACTTCCTCTCTGTTGTCCCCAGAGTGTTTTGTTTATTGCTTCCAATGAGCGCAATATAAGGATGGTCTTTGGCAATGGTGCCAGCACATTCGGCTCAGGTAATGCCGTCACTTGACCTCGCCTCCGACCTGCTCGCGTTCTTACCATGTTTATCCCTGTAACATGACATAATATGATAATTAGCATATGGTGACATCAGGACTATGTTACTATTTAAACTCAATTATTAGTCTCAAAGGGTGCATCGGACGATTTTTTTTTTTTTGACGAGCGTTTTTACTCTAAGAGCTATAGTTTTGTGCGTTTCGATCAGGCCATCTTGAGGCCACCCGGGTACTAATTCTACTACAGTAGTTCTACGTAAGTTCAGGTATTGGATTCCACGCAATCTCCATTAAGTCGCAACTCAACCCTACATGAAATTTTAATTAAATTTCATTACCTCATTTCTCATTAATAACTATTTATTAATGAATTTTCGGCCTTGATTTACCTTAACCCGAACTCCATTGACATTATACTAGCATTTTAATACTAAAATAAACTTTAATTATTAATGTGCATTAATACCCTTATACTAATCTCATTAATAATTAATAATTTAATAATAGCATAACCTAAGTTTTAAGTCTAGGGTCGTGTTTATTTAACATATCTATCATGGAGTAGAATCAATGTCCTAGTGATCAACTTGTCATGATGGCCTCTATGGTGTCTCATTTTCGAGATTCCGTGTCCGTCTTGTCCCTTCGACTATACGTCGAAGTTTCGACAATTAACATTTTCAAGAAGAAGATAAGCTAATTAGTGTTAATTCTAACTTACCATTAATGTTATCTAATGGTTATGTATATTGATCAACTTAACACGTAAATTTTAATTAATTACATAATTAATAAATTTATATAATCCATTTAAATAATTAAATTAGATAATATAAAAATAATGTAAACCTCATAAATTGGATTATTTAAATTTACATATACAATTAAATTCCATCCTCATATATTTAAAACATTATTTCGCATAATAATTTAATATACATGAATTTAACAATTAACATAATGTATGTATATAAATAAATAAAGATTAATAAAAAAAATAAAAATATATATTTTATATATATATTTTTTGTTAATTGTAAACATAAGAAAATAACAAATTGGTATATATATATATATATATTCTTAATATAATTATAATGAATAATTAAAATAATTAAAAGATAGTTATTTTTAGAATAAGAAATAAAACTAAAATAAAATAATAAAATAAAAACCTCAACTATCGGCTTACCTAGTCAACCCTATCCTAATTTAACTGGGCCATGCAGCGAACTCTAACCCTAACACTAGTTGGTCCCCAGGAAGCCTCGCTTGGGCCACGCGTCTTCACTTGGGCATCCCACCGCTCAAACTAATAATGTTTAAACAAAGAAGGGGTAAACCCTCGGGTTCAACTCATTTTGGTCCCCGAAAATTTTCGTTGAGAGGGAGCTCTGCAACTTGGCGGTCTCGACGGTCACGGATAATGATGCGCTCCCTTAGCTCTGTAATGGAGGAAACCTGCAACCGATCGGTTAAGGTATAGCGAGTCCCTCCTTTGAATTCAGTTAAAGGGTTTTTTTTGTAATATTTTTTTTTTGTAAGTTTATTATATATATATATATATATATATTTGCAGAGAGTGGAGTGGCCGCAACTCAACCGACGCCCTCCACTCTCCCCCAACTCGAGATGGTAGGCTTCCCCGCGGCAAAGGTTGCAGGCCTAGCTGTTATTCGGATGCATGCCCAGGCCGCAACCGAAGGTTGCTTGGTCGGGATGCACGCCCAGGCTGGCCCATGGCCACTAGGCTGTGCTCAGGCCGACCCATGGCCGCTGAGGTGCACGCCCTGGCTGGCCCATGGCCGCCGGGCTACGCTCAGGCCGGCCCATGGCCGCCTAGCTGCACGCCCAGGCCAACTCATGGTCGTCGGGCTTCGCCAAGGCCAATCCATGGCCACGCAGGGCTACGCCCAGGCTATCCCATGGCCACTGGGCTGTACCCAGGCCGGCTCATGGCCACCAGGATGCGCCCAGGCCAGTCCATGGCCGCGCCTAGGCTGGCCCATAGCCGCCGGGTTATGCCCATGGCCGTGCCAAACAAAAAAATTAACGCAAATTTTTTATTTTTTTGTAATAGTAAAAAAAATTTGATATATACTTGATATATATCAATAGTTTTGGCTATATATATATATATATATATATATATTTATTTATTTATAACAAGTTTTTTTTTTCAATAAATCTATATATATATATATATATATTTTCCTTTTTTTTTAAATCATATATATATAATTTGTTTTAATTTTTTATTTTTTTGTATACATATGTTTTTGTTTATATCCTCCATTTTTTAATATATATATATATATCCTTGTTCATAAATAACTTTTTTTTAAGTTAAATTTAAATTAGATTAAATTTAATTTATATATATATATATATATATATTCTCGGTTCACATATATAGAACCATTTCTTTTTGTTTAAAAAAAAAACTTATGTTATATATATGTATATATATATAATTTTCTCTTAACCCTTAATTTGTTTCTATTCCGTAGAAAATTATTACATTAACATCATTGTCTCGTCTTTGTGTTTTGCGGGTGTGTTAAAAAAATGGTCCAAGGCTTCTAGCAAGAAGTTACTCGGCATTTTGTTTTATGTTTTTACACATAATAATTTTTCCGTCATCATTTTGCTAATTTTGTGCAAATTAGCAATTAACTTAAGGCAGTGTAAATCCCTCATTATTTTTGTCTTTTCACTGTCGTGAGCCCTCTGGTTCCAGATTTGGAACCATGGCTCTGATACCATGTGTAGGACCAAAGTCCTAAATTTACTAAGTTTAATAATAAATCCATGTTTCCTTCCGTTTTCTCATTTTGTTTCAAGTCTCAGTTTTGATTTTCTAACTTATGTTCTATTTCCATTTCTATGCCTGTAAAATATATCAAATTTACATTTACTGGTTGCTATAAACATATTTAATGTTTATCTAATTCTAACATTTACTACGTATGTGCAGGTGTAACAACATATAACTACATGTACAGTTTCACAATAGTTTTATTTTCATAACTTGAAATAATAATTCGATAGAAGTAGGAATGATCATTATACCTGTAGGATAAGTACCTGTAAATAGCTAGTAGATTCCCCCTTTTGTTGCTGCTCCCTTTTGTTTCCCTGTTTGTTGTATGTCCTGCAGTAGCCCTGCAACCAAAATCTTCCCAAAACCCTAAAACTCAACTAGCCCAAACTGAGCTGCCACCCTACCAATCGGAGAGGTCTCGCCAACCACCTAGCTCCAAAGGTACCCTTTTGGACCCCCGAGCCCAAACCGAGTACAAGCCAAATCCCACTGTAAATTCTCCAACAAGAACTCCCTTCCTCTCTGCTCTGTAATTTACCTTCTATCTCTGCTCCAAATTTCCAAAATAACCTAAGGTGAAGATCCCTCTATCATTAATACCTTATCCTCAACATAAATGTCCCAACCCCCCCCATGTCATTCCTCGAGCCCTTAATCCTTGACTCTCATTAATAATTAAAATATTCTATATATATATTGTGTAATAAATGCATGGGTTGGTTCACAAGTGTTTTATTTTTAAACGTTTCAACCGTAATAAATTCTAATTTACCTTCTTGGACTTGTAACTCAAGTTTCACAACTATAATTAATAAATCATTTTTATTTAATTAACTAAAATATAATTCAATAATTGTTTATTAATGGCAGATGGTGTTATTTATAATTTACACCAGGGTTCTAAACAACTACGACATTATTATAATAAATTTAATAATATATAAATTAAACCTTATCCCTATATTTTAATTAATTAATTAATATCGTTTGATACGTAATTAATATTACCCTTCCAAGTTAATATTATCCTTACTAATATTACAATCACCTTTTGACATTTTAACCCTTAGTCTTTACTAATCAAACTCATTAACATTCAATTAAGCATTATTAGCCAAATGCATTATTTTTTACCTAAGTTAACTGTAACTTGTTTATTAATCAACATTATTAACATTAATCAACAATAATTAACATTAATCAATATTATTAACATTAATGACGATAATTAACATTATTACTTAATCGTCTTTCATTACCACATAATTCACTCCATTATCCTATTTAGTTATTAAACCAAAATTTACTAACTCGACGTATTAATTTAATCTCCTAGTTAGATAAGTGGTAATAATGTAATTAATGCCTAAACATTGTAGTTCAGTTTTATTTCACGCAATTTATAAATATGTAGGCGAGTTATGTAAGCCTAGCTACTGCTTACATACCTCACATAAGTACACTAACCGTATTAGATCACACACATCAATCATAATCCTGAAATTTATTGTTCACTGACACATGTTCAACATAGTTTGCAAGGTATAGTATTTTATCTAACTGCATCTTATCAAGTTACGACAATTCATACATTACTGAGTTACGACACATAATCAATTAATGGTTTTTACACCTACACAGTTAGATCTTGTTTTCATCCCATCTCCAAGCTACACCTATCTACCTACATCATCTACCTAAAGCACAACTAACGTCCACATCCTATCCTTTCCTCTGTTGGACTACCCTGAAGTGTCAAGCCATGACCGGCTCCAGCTAGAACCCGTAAGCGGAAGTGTCGACTACATCGACCAAGCTTCCCCAGCAGGAAACCACCAGTCATCATCACACACCTTGGGGAGAACACCGTGGCACAACCCTCGCATGACTCTGGGTTTCGGGCATAAACGGTGGGTAAAGCCTCCACCTCCCTAATGGAACAAGGGACTATGTCTACACCGACATAATAACTACGTTGCACTTGTACTCATTTTGTCATCGAATAACCAATATGGGCGGTTGAGTTTCCTGAAACCCTACCCCACCCATACATCATAATATACATCATAATAATCATGCGTAAGTAAATAATGCATCACTCACATACCATTTATCTTTCGGAGTCCATGTCCCCAAGGCTCTCCCACCTCGTAGTATCCATCTATTACTTAGCCTTTTAACCTATAAGTTAGTCTCTGACATACAATCTAGAATATCGTGCATAAATCTCAACACGTACACATACATTTCATCATAACATAACAACGATAAATTCATTTATTTGCCATGCACCTGGCATAAAATTCATTTATTCAACATATAACTGTAATGGTATCCACGTACCCATCATTCAGTAATTTGCATATATGAGACATATTTAACACATGATACATATCTAAACATGATTATAGATCATAATACTAACATCACACACACGCATATATATATCGGAAAAATAATAGAACCATATGTCCACAGTGTCGTCAAACCGACGAAGTCTCACAATCGAACAAATACAACATATAATAGTAGTTCAGGTAGTAATGTCAAAATGGGGCGTTGCAACAACTCCTTGGGAGTTGAAGTGACTCAACATCCTAAGTACATATTCATCTCCCAAAAGAAATATGTTGGAGAACTATTGAACAGTTTTTGCATGACAAAATGAAACCCTCTCTCGACTCCAATGGAACAAAATTTGAAGCTCACATCAAATTAAGGAAAATAATTCGAGGATGCGACCAAGTATCGATAGCTTGTGGAAATCCTCATATGCCTTACCACCACCAAACAAGATATTTCATTTGTTGTTTGCATCCTTTCAATGTTCGTGCAAAAACCTTGTGAAGGACACTGGTATACTACCAAAAGAGTTCTAAGATCATTGAAGGGTGTTAGATTTCCTTAAGACTCAGTTTCAAATTTCCAAACCCAATAAAATATTTAAACTTAGATTTGCATGCATGGAAATTAAATTTTCCAAATCTGAAATTTTATGTAAGGAAATACTCCGAGTTTTCTAACCTTAAATGCACAACGGAAGAGAGAAAACAATCACACCATTTGACATCGCAAATACCCTGAAAACCAACAAAATATAGTTTTCTTGATTTTTACTGCTCAGAGAAATTTGGAATACATAGCAGAAATTTACAACAAGAAAGAACTTGAACTTTGCCTTGGAAATCGTTCCCACTATTTCCATCAATGTGTACGGCCTGCATGGCCTATAATGAACACTTACAACCCTTGCAAATATGTATTCGATCTTTACAACTTTCCAGGCCTTCCACGCATGTTGTATGGTCTCTTTTAAAGTTGTTGTACGACCAATTTTGTGGTTGATATACCTGTTGTACAACCTACTAACTGCTTTCAAGAATTCACCCTTCCTTCCTTGTTAAGAATCTCTCTCAGTGTTCTCTCCTTTAGCTTTTCAAGATTTCTTTCTCTCTTTCTCTGCCATTCACAATGAGACAATGTGTCTAATATCCTCCTTAGAAATCCTTTTATAATTCTCTTCAATGATTAAACCCTAAACCTAGATCTCCAAAGTGATAAAGGGCTAAGATTAGATCTTAGTCGCTTGAGATCTATGGATGTGAATTAATCTCACGTTGAGCTCACTTAAGTCACTTTAAATTTATTAAATCACTTTATCATTAAATATAAAAGTACTTAACTTTATAATAATAATAAAGTTAATTTCTGGAGAATACCCCTTTGGGAAAACTTCATGTAGGCTAGACACTCAACTTACAAAAGTGTTGGTGTTGTAGTGTCATGAGGTATCCCCATGACAAAAGAACGACCATGAACCCTCCTCGAAAATTTCTAGAAAGGAAACCCCCAGAAAGTTTTAGAAGTGAAACCCCCAAAAAGTTCTAGAAAGCCCCATAAATAATGGAAATAAAAATGAAGGTATAAATAAGAAGAACGCCTATCTCATTTGTACATCAAGGAATTCGCTCTACTTTCAGAGACAAGTGTGCAGTTGAAGAAGAGAAGGTTGCAATAGCAAAAGAAGACTATTTTTTGGGTTTATCTTCTTCTTATATCTGATGTACTTGTATCTTGAATCTCTAAATAAGAAAGGTTGGTTGGGTTTTTCTCGAGATAAAATATTTGTGTTTCTTTGCTTTTGTGCATGGTTATTCTTTCAGTGATCTTTATTTGTTTCCGCTGCAAATAGTTGAAATTCTAATGCTATTATAAACTCTAACATGGGATCAGAGCAGTGCTGAAAGAAGCCATTGTAAAAAACTACGTCTTCCAATTTCAGAGGTTTCCAACCACATATTTGATCCAGAAAGAGTGTTTTGGAACTCACTTTAGGAGGACACAATCATCCGTGGAAGCAAATTTCTCAATTTCCAAACTTCAAATTTTGACACTCTTCTGCTAGGGTTTCTAGATCAGGTTTCAGTTTCCAACCTACAGTCAAGATGAATAGTGTCAAAGTTGAAGATAGACTTGATGGGGCTTCCAAATTCAATTCATGGAATTCTATAGTACTCATCATCTTAGAAGAGAATGATCGAGTCTAAAATTTTTGGAAGGAGTATCGGAACCAGAACCAGAAGCAGAGAAGTCATCATGGAAGAAGAATGATGCTAAGGCAAGAAGGATTCTGATAGATTTTGTCAAAGATCACTTGATACCTTAGATATCCCAGAAGAAGATGGACAAAAGATTGTTTCATGCCTTGAAGTAGCTTTTTGATAAAATTAATGTCAACATAGCACTTTCCTTAAGACAACAACTCTCAAATTTCAAGATGACTAGAGCAAATTCAGTTGCATCTTACTTCATGAAGATTTATGAACTAAAGGATCAGTTGGGAAACATTGGAGAGACAGTTGCAGACAGAGAGTTTGCCATGATGAACCTCAATGGTCTTCCCCATTCTTGGGAACTATTCATTCAGAGAATTAGTGGGAAATCCAAATTTCCCAAGTTTGACCGGTTATGGGAAGATTGCATTTAGGAGGAGTCTAGACTTGCAGCTAGAAACAATTTGCCGCAATTGTATGATGTAGAAAATCAAGCCCTTACTGCTCATGCAAAGAAAGGAAAGGGAAGAAATTTTGAGAGGAAAAATTCATATGGAAGACCAACCCCAACTTCAAATCAGGAACCAAAGAAGAAGACGGATCTTTCACACATCTAGTGTTACAGGTGTGACAAGCTTGGTCACTATGTTGTAGATTGTCCTCAAAGAAAGAGAGGGAAGCAACATGCATCAACAACCCATGTCAATGAGGAACCTCCACCAAAAAATCCAAAACCTGATGAGATGAAAACAAAATGTTTCTTTTGATTTTTATTGTAATTGGGCCATTTTCCCTAGTACGGGAGTCCAACAATTTTTTTTTTAGGTTATCATTATTGTAATTGGGCCATTTTCCCTCGTACAGGAGCCCAAAAGAATTGATTCAATTTTTATTTTATTTTATTTTCTGTTAAATATGATGATATCATTGAGTCAGGAAAGTTTCATGACTTAGAAGATACATATGAGGCAGGAAGTATTGCCTTCATGATAGAGGGAGCAATCATAGATCCTTAAGATAAATAGATGTCCCATGTTTGTAGATTTTTGTAATTGATGAGTTTGAGATTTAGAAGGAGTAGATAAAATAATTATTAGAGGAAGATGACTTCAGGTTCCAAGGCAGCAGGTTGTTTTAGCGCAAGATACTTAGTTGCAGAGGGAGTTGAGTGTCCAAATGCAGAGGGCGCATGATACTTAGGTGCAGATGAAGAAGGGTGATCCAACACTAAGGGAGTAGCTACAACATAGGTTTTTGATGATGAAGGTATAGCATCGTACATACATTCCCCCAATATTATCCATGAGACTTGGCTATGGGTGGATGGTCAGGAAGCAACGCTATATATTCTCCCAGACACCCTGTGACAGGGTGGGGAGAATGGCTTTTGCATGATGAGTAGTGTTGATGCATCAAGAATTCCATCAAGAATTTCCTCAATGTTAGCCATGTGACTTGGCTAGAGGTGAATAGCTTAGAGCAGGACAATGCATTCTTTCGTACATCTTGTGACAGGGTGGGAAGATTAGTCCTCAGTTGCACACACTATCCTCCTAGAGGTTGAGCATTGAGCATCTCCCCAATGTTGGCCATGAGACTTGGCTAGGGGTGGGTCAAGTTGGACAATGCCTTCTCTCGAACACCCTATGACAAGGTGGATATATTAGTCCCTAAGACGACTTAGAACGAAGCAGTGTCTTCTCTTAGACATCCTGTGGTGGGGTGGAGAGATTAGTCCCTAAGAATGTTCTAAGCATGGTAGTTCCTTCTATAGGAAACCCTGTGATGGGGTGGGGAGATCAGTTCCTAGATGCTCACTCATGCAAGTGCATGGATTTAGTCATGGGACTTGGCTAAGAGACCTTGAAACCATCAACCTGAAGCAAGCTAGTGATCAACCTTTCCTTGAGATGATTCATTGAAGACAAGTCATGGCATGAATCCTTTGAAGAAATCCAAGATGTGTTTGAGCAGAACGAGCAATAAGAATACATACCTCATTGAAAGAGATGGTTACAACATCGATACGACATTCTGCTTAAGACATAGAGAATGATGTGACTCTTCTTGACAGGGAGAGAGAGGGAGTTGGTAGTTATGTGATCCTCCTCGATGCACTGAGTTGAGTCAATATATTGTGCTCCTTGATGGACTGAGTTGAAGCACAACACTTATCGATGGACTGAGTTGTGTTGGTGTCACTGGGTTGGTACCCAACAACCCTTGGGTTGTATCCCATGTGGCTGGGAGACTCATGGGTTGTAGCTTATAGAGGACATCATGTTGGTCGTATCCACATGGACGTGATAATACCTTTCTTATGATGACGAGATGTTCAAGATAATCCATGATGCTAAGATGATATCCAGATGTGTTCCAGCATGATGATACCTCCCTAGCTAAGAGGGAGTGTTGGTGTTGTAGCGTCATGAGGTATCCCCATGACAAAATAAAAACCATGAACCCCCCTGAAATTTCTAGAAAGGGAACCCACAAAAAGTTCTAGAAATCCCCAAAAAGCACAGAAATAGAAAATGAAGGTATAAATAAGAAGCATGCCTAGCTCATTTGTACATCAAGCAATTCGCTTTGCTTTCCAAGATAAGTGTGCAACTAAGGAAGAGAAAGATGCAGCAGTAGAACAAGACTATTTTTTGGGTTTAATATCTTTGGGTTGATCTTCTTCTTATATTGGATGTACTTGTATCTTGAATATCTAAATAAGAAAGGTTAGCTGGGTTTTTCCTGAGTTTGCATTTTCACAGGATAAAATCTTTGTGTCTCTTTGTTTCTGTGCATGGTTATTATTTTAGTGATCTTTATTTGTTTCCGCTGCAAATAATTGAAATTATACTGCTATTATAAAACTCTAACATATGGAGTTTATGTAATTGTACAGTACTTTAACATTTCATCATTAGCATAAGCATAACTAAACCCTAACCATATGCATATATATGCAACAGTAAATAAACAAGATCACAAGAAGATAATCATGCACATAAAACAAAGAGACACAAAGATTTTATCCTAGGGAAACCGAAACTTGAGAAAAAACCCAACCAACCTTTCTTATTTAGAGATATAATTCAAGATACAAGTACATCAGATATATTAGATACAAGAAAAATCTCAAAGCCAAAGATAAACTTCTTCTACTACTTCTTCTTCTCTATCCTGCACACCAGATCATATAGCTTGAGTGAACTTGCTTGGTTTTTAAGAAATAAGTGAGGCATCACTTTATTTATACTCTTCAAGTGGTTGACCTTTCCACATTTGTTGGGGATGACTTGCACATTTTAAGCATAAATAATAATTGTTTATTATTTATCTTCTAAAGGGTCGACTTGCACGAGGAATCTCATGAGATACAACACCAACACTCCCTCTTAGCTAGGGAGGTATCATCATGCTGAAACACATCTGGATATCATCCCAGCATCACAAATGTCTTGAACATATCTGCATCATAAGAAAGGTCTTCCGACACAACTCAATCCATCGAGAGGTGTCATCAACTCAACCCATTCCACCAAGGATTCAATATGTAACAACTCAACTCAGTCCATCGAGGAGTCAACAACTCAACCCAGTCCATCGAGGAGTCAACATGTAACAACTCAACTCATTCCATCTAGGAGTCAACAAATTGACCCATTCCATTAGGGATTCAACATGTAATAACTCAACTTAGTCCATCGAGGATTCAACAACTCAACCCAGTCCATCGGGGAGTCAACATGTATCAACTCAACTCATTCCATCAAGGAGTCAACAACTCAACCCAGTCCATCGGGGATTCAAAATGTAACGACTCAACTCAGTCCATCGAGGAGTCAACTACTCAACCTAGTCCATCGGGGAGTCAACAATGTAATGACTCAACTCAGTCCATCGAGGAGTCAACAAAGATCAATCAAATCCTTCTATCTCTCATAAGGGATAGTCACATCATTCTCCCTGTCTCAGGGAGAACACTCCCTCTCAATGAGGGAAGTATTATTCTCACTTGTTCTACCTGAACACATCTTGGGTTTCTTCAAAGGGGGTTCACGCCATGACTTGTCTTCAACGATCATCTCAAGGAAAGGTTGATCATGAGCTTGCTTTAGGTTTATGGTTTCAGAGTCTCTTATCCAAGTCTCATGACTAAATCCATGCACTTGCATGAGTGAGCATATAGGGACTAATCTCCCCACCCGTCATAGGGTGTCCAAGAGAAGGCACTGCCCCCGCTACGAGCATTTAGGAACTAATATCTCCACCCTGTCAAATGATGTCCGAGAGAAGGCATTGCCCCATTATGATTCCTCTTAGGGACTAATCTCTCCACCCTTCCATAGGATGTTTGAGAGAAGGCACTATCCCACTTGACCCACCCCTAGCCAAGTCGCATGGTCAACACTGGGGAAATGCTCGATGCTCAACCTTTAGGAGGATAGTGTGTGCAACTGAGAACTAATCTTCCCACCCTGTCATAGGATGTCTGGAAGAAGGAATTTCCCTACTCTGATCTATTTACCTATAGCCAAGTCACATGGATAATACTGAGGGAATGTCTGATGCCACAACACTACTCATCATGCAAGGGCCAATTTCCCCACCCCGTCAAAAGGTGTCTGGGAGAAGATACTTCCCTACCACTGAACCATTCACCCCTAACCAAGTCACATGGCTAATACTGGGGGAATGTTCATCGTGATGTTGCAAACAACTGTCTTCAATCTCATCACATCTCCCTCTGCATTCAAGCATCTTGCTCCTAGAAGCCTCCTGCTTCTAAGCATCCTGTTGCCTCTCAAATATTGAATATCAATGGGATCTTCACATCCATCACTTGTCCTTTAGAGAAAATTCCATCATCCTTCTCTTGTAGGCCATATGCATATGGTCTTTCCTACAAGTCAAATTTAGTTAAATAGTCAGCAACATTGCATATTAATCAATCAAGTCAATGCAATGACAATGACATAGTTCACACAGTTATGTAACCATTCAAGGGAATTTAGCATCTTAGCCAATGCTTCAACACAACACTCGTCTATATCCCAAACACAGATAATAACTATCTGGATTCCTTCCATCTTCACCATAACACACTATCAAGAGCGTTCACTACTCTCAACATGTTAGCAAAGAGTTTTCATCCTAGACTAGCTCCATCAAGGGCTCATGGATGTTGTACAACACTATAGGATACTTACTCAACATACACATAACATTTAATGCATGCACTATATGAGCCTACTTCTCGTCAATATCAGTCATATATAAATGCATAAAAAAATTTATGTAACATGCAATAACACAAAACAAAAAATACTTATCTTTACTTGTTTTGCTAGCCCCCTCTTGATCTCTACCTCCTTGCAGAAATCACTGAATTTTGAGGAGGTGTACTCTCCTCCTTGGTCCTTTTCTCAAACTGGTTCTCAACCTGCACCTTGAAATCAAGTATGCGGTGGCATCGAGCAAGAACTGCACCAACAACCTGATTTTAATAGCACTGCAACCTGAATAAGATAATAGAAAAATTCGAAGGCCTTCAGGATCCTCGCTACTCTGCACATCGACGAGAGATCCTATTTTGGAAGTTGTAAAAGAAATGTGCTCGTTCCCCATATGTATTTCTAAATCCTGGCGGCCAACCCTATACGGCTCGGGCCGGTTGTTATTATCTTGCTTTCAACAATGATCAATCAGTATTCCCTAAGAACAACATCAACTCAACTCAAATATTATAATACTTTTCAATGTTTGAATCAATGCCATCGTTTTACAAGTCTTGGAAACTTTCAGGAGCATTATTGGGTTGTATGTTCATGCATTGCGGCCTCTCCATTATCATGGAAGAGATTTTGCATGTTCTTTCTTGATGTTGAAAAGCATTTGGCTATTATACATAATCGTAGTTTTCACGACCATCATTACCCTTCCTTTGACTTCCCGAAGGAAATGACTACTATCCATGCCTATACACTCTAGTGGACCCGACGTGAACCCGACGTCGTTTCCTTTCAAGCCTTAGCCCTCCATTGCGGCGTGAGCCCCTTTCTACTACTTCGTGAGCTTTGCACTTCCGTGTGAGAGCAATTGCAGCTATGTGAAGAATATCATGTTTGGCATATCTCATATTTTTTTTCTCAATTCAATTTTGAAAGCATTGGCTAGTACGTCAAATCTCAGTGGCAACCCATGACTTGCCTTCTCTCTGGGTACTGCAATGCTAATCTCTCTGAACTATAACTATTCCCCTCTCTATTCACTCTGTAACTCTGTGTCCGACGTGATAGATTGAGTCTATGTCTCTATAACGGGTGAAGAGAAATGATCCTCCACAATGTCTATGTCGCGCATGGAGAACGATGAAGGGCCAACCGTTCAACACTTTAATCTGTTTCACGGCAAGCCTTCCTCCAACAAGCGACATCTAAGATTTTTGTTGAAACAATGATGTTCTCCATTGTTGGTGTTGTAGCATTGTGAGGTTCCTCACGCAAGTTGACCCTATAGAAGATAAATAATAAACAAGTATCATTTATGCTTAAAATGTGCAAGTCGGCCCCAATAAAATGTGGAAAGGTCAATCACTTGAAGAGTATACATAAAGTGACGTCTCACTCATTTCTTAAAAACCAAGCAAGTTCGCTCAAGCTATATGATCTAGTGCACATGAGAGAGAAGAAGAAGCAACAGAAGAAGTCTATCTCTGGGTTTTTTCCTTGAATTATATCTTTGAATAAGAAAGGTTGGCTGGGTTTTTTCCTGAGTTTGGGTTTTCCCAGGATAAAATATTTGTATCTCTTTGTTTTCTATGCATGGTTATCTTCTTGTGATCCTATTTATTTATTGCTGCACATATATGCATATGGTTACGGTTCAATTATGCTTATGGTAATGATGAAATGTTAAAGAACTGTACAATTACATAAACTCCAACATGGTATTAGAGACTAGGTTTTGAGAGGAGTAAAACTATGTCATGTGCGACATTAAAAAGGGTAGAGATTCTAATACCGAAGACAATAAAGCAATCAGTTGAAATGAGAAACAATTTATAGCAACAACAATTATGCTCTGGCCCTGGCATAGACACCGAGTGAAGAAGCTGTCGACTCGGGCGTGTTGCAGGAGGAAGTTGTTGAGGAAGGCGACATGGCCACTGCCGAAACATGGAGAGAAGATCCGTGGATAGTCGAGCTAATCTATAGAGGAGATCAGGAGGACGTGGATCTGGGTCAGGAGGTGTGAGTTGAGCGCACATGAGAGACAACAAGAAGAGACGTGGTGCGGACTCGTGGGATCACACTTTCCTCCAAAGTTCCTCTTGAGTCTAGTTGGAATAACACTTTCCCAATCCCATTTACTTCATGTATGGTGTTGACCCCACTATCCACATAGTAGTCTAAATCTGTCTCTGAAACACTAAGGAACAACTCCCTCATTCCCGTCATATGGTTGGATGCACCAATGTCTACAAACTTGCATCACTGTCCATAATCTTTGCACTTATACCATTGATGCAGGAAATGTGTGTAGCTAAAGAGAACTCCTTCTCAAACTTAGTTGCAAACTCTCCAACCTTTGTTGAGGCTACAACCTAAGTCTCACCTTTTCTTTTCTTTTTGTTTGGAAACTAACCAACATAGTGCCATATTTTGTGACATGCAAAGAACTTGACTTTGTTCATGTCTTTCTTCTCACCCTTTGAGAAATCCCACCACTAGAGATTTTCTTACCTTTGCTCTTCCCTATAAAAGCAACACTCTCCTCATCATCACCCTGTGCTCTTTCATGGATGGATCCCATTCTCATATCTTCCTGTGTGAAATCATCCCATAGTCTTTCCTAGTTGGGGAAATTCTCTCTAGCAACAATTCCATGAACAAAAACATCCCATGATTTAGAAAATCCTTTCAAAGCTATTCTTACCAATTATGGATCCTCAACCTTCTTCCTAACAACAACCAACTCATCATGGACTTGTGTGATTTTAGTGAGATAGGATGCAATCATATCAAGTTTGGACATCTTCATGCTGTGAAGCTTTCATGTAGCACCATTTTTCTGTTCTAATTACCAGTTTGATAAAGCTTTGTCAAAATTCCCACATCTCATAGGAATTATTCTTTCTGGTCACATGAGGGATAATGTGATCTTTCACAATATCCATGACTATTCTTTTGCTCTTCACATTCTTTTTATTGTAAGCAATCAACTATGTTGCATCGGTACGGATAGTCTGGGTTTCTTTAACAATGTCCCAGAGCTCACATTCCTCTAACAACAATGCAATCCTCTCTTTCTAGGGGCTGAAATTTAATGCCCCCTCCAACCAATCTTTGAACCTCAAACCGGTAGCCATATTTCTTGCCCTTCTAATACAAAGAGGCTAAACCCTCCTAGTGAAATAAACCCTCTTGCAAATCTCTTGCAAATCTATGTGCCAAACCCTTGGTTTTGTTTCTCAGAGATTGGGCTCTGATACCATGTTAGATTTCCTTAAAACTCAGTTTCAGATTTCCAAACCCAATAAAATATTTAAACTCAGATTTGCATGCACATAAATTAAATTTTCCACATCTGAAATTTTATATAAGGAATTACTAGTGAGTTTCCTAACTTTAAATGCACAGTGGACGAAAGAAAACAATCACACCATTTGACATGGTAAATACCTTGGAAACCCCAATGGGAAAAACCATCAAAAGAGAGTTTTCTTGATTTTTCCTGCTAACAAAGAAATCTAGAATACACAGTAGAAATTTATAGCAATAAAGAACTTGAACTTTGCCTTGGAAATCGGTCCCACATTTCCAACAAGGTGTACAACTTGTATGTCCTATAATGAACACTTACAACCCCTACAAATCTGCTTGTGATCTCTGCAATTTCCCAAATTTCCACACGTGTTGTAGTCTTTTTTAAAGCTATTGTATGACCAGTTTTGTGGCTTCTGTACCTGCTATACAACCTGCTAACAATTGTGAAGAAGTTGTCCTTCCTTTCTTACTAAAAATCTCTTTCAGTCTTCTCTCCTTTAGCTTCTTAAGGCTTCTTTCTCTCTTTATCTCTCATTCATAATTTGACAAACATGTCTAATCTCCTCCTTAAAACTCTTATAATTCTCTTTAATGATAAAACCCTAAAGCTAGATCTCCAAAGTGATAAAAGGGCTAAGATTAGATCTTAGTCACTTGAGATCTACAAACATGACTTAATCTCATGTTGAGATCACTTAATTCATTAACATTAAATATAAAAGTACTTTAACTTTATAATAATAATAAAGTTAATTTCTAGAGAAGACCCCTTTCGGACAACTTCGTGTAGGCTAAACACTCAACCTACAAAAGTACTTGTCCGAGCTACATGATTCAACAGGTAGCTCTCTAAGTACATTGCCAAAATTCATGGTCCTGGTATTCAAATATACATCGCATATTAGGAAAAAAAATGTTTCCCTTTAATCAAAGTACCTACACTCTAATCTAATAGATGAAACGACTATATGAGGTCAAACACTACTTTTTGAAGTTATTAAATCTTTCAAATGAAGAATATGGAAATGCATTTTTAGACAGGTGGTTTAATGTTATAAAGAATGATAATGAAATCCATAAAAGTTTGTTTTCATGTGACACATCCCTATTACATGTGCATGGATGTATTTATCAAGAGAATTTCATTGTTTGTATAAACCTTAATAGAAAACATAATTTCATAAATTTTAAATTTTGAAGTAGCTAAAAGGTTGCAAATCCCCACAAAGCACCTTCGAAGCACTCAGATAGGAAATGAAAATGAAAATGTTGAAAATTTAAAAAAAATCAAAAATTACTATGAACAAATATGTATTACATTTAGTTTTTGTTGCTATTATAGATTATGTGGATAATGTTTGGAGATATCATTAAATGGACTTAGTGAGTAAAATTAATATCAATGTGTAAAAGAAGTTTTAGAAGCTCTACTATAAAAAACAAATATCATGGATGATGATGGATATTGTTTTGAGATATCTTTATATGGACATAGTGAGTACAATTAATATTAATGTGTAAAAGAAGTTTTTGAAGCTTTAGTGAGTACTCATTTACAAGGTAATTTCCAAGGTCAATGCTATTCGTTTAAATAATTTTCTTTCTCGGTTTATCTCAATAGAACAATTTGGTTTCTTGGGTGATAAATAGATCTTCGACTCCATTAGGGTGGCACAAGAATGTTTACACTCCATTAAGACAAAAAAAAAAAAATTTGTTGTCCTGAAGCTCGACCTTCTTAAATCCTACGACAAGGTGGAGTGAGGATTCCTTAGATTGGTTTTATCGCATAGATTGGTCTCAATTATGAAGCCACCAAATGGATTATGGGTTGCGTCTCGTCAGCCTGGTTTGAAGTCCTCGTCAATGGGGTTCCCATCCCTTTTTTTAGAATCTCTAGGGGGATTCATTAGGGTTTCCCCCTGTCACTGCTATTATTTGTTCTTGTCAATGAAGGCTTAAGCCTTTTGGTTCAAAATCCTGACTTGAGCGGAGCTTGACTGGTGTAAAAATCTCGGAAGCTGTGAGGGTCACACATTTGTTCTTTGTTGATGATGTCCTCCTTTTCGGGAAAGGAGTCATGAAAGAATGGAAGGGTTTCAATGACTGTTTGGACAAGTATTTTACAGCCATGGGACTTGAGGCCAGCGTGCAGAAATCGTGCCTTATGGAATCGAGCGTTGAGGATGGTTTCAAAGCATCCTTGGTTCGGATCCTTCCTTATAAGCTGGAGTCTTTGGATAAAGGATTCAAATATTTGGGTTTTTTCCTAAAGTCGAACCATTATCTTACTTGAGACTGGCTTTGGCTTCTACAGAAGGTTGAAAAAAGACTGTCCTGGTGCTACCCGCTGGATGTCCTTCAGAGGCCGCCTGATTCTTGGAAAATATTCCAGTTTTTTGGATGACACTAGCTAGCATCCCCAAGTTTATTTTACATCGGATTCGCCAAAGGTGCTTCTCGTTTGTCTGGTTGGGGGCCTGTGGTGAGTCTACATATCATTTGGTGAATTGGGAGAAGCTAGCCACCTCGAAGGATAGGGGGATTGGGGTTTGAAGAATATCTTTGACTTCGAGAGCACCCTCGGTGCTAAAAGTATTTGGAGATCTCTGATGGGGGTTGGGGCTTTGGAGCAAGGTGATTAAGGAAAAATATCTTAGCTCTACCCCTACGGTGGACTAGCTATGGCAGGCTTCTTACTCATGCAAGGGGATTTCAACCATTTGGTCTTGCTTGCTTAATTCAGTGGAGGTGGTCAAAGACTGGCTCGCATGGGGATTTCAACCATTTGGTCTTGCTTGCTTAATTCAGTGGAGGTGGTCAAAGACTGGCTCACGTGGAAGTCAGGCAATGGTCTGGAAATTCGTGTTGGGAAGGATCCAATTTTCGGTGGTGTAGCTTTCTTCTTCTTATCGACTGAACTAGTGGTTGAATTACAATCCAGGGGTATTGTGATTCTAGCACAAGTTACAAACTCAGATTCTCAGTTTCTTCATAATCAAGGTTGGAAGAAAGCGGATGAGATCGGAATTACAGGTCCCCTCAATCCTCCATGGACCTCCTATATCAATGGTCTTTATCGTGCCGACATTCATCTCACTGATGAAAATAATTCCCTTCTTTTGTCACAGAATGTTGTAAACGGTTAGGTAACCGTAGATCTAGATTATGAGGCCATTATTTCTTCGAGGGGACCTACTGAGAGCAAATGGTGTTTCTCTCGTCTTCGAAACTAGGGGTGTCCTGTCAAACTAAAATGTTTTGGGTGGTTGATCCTGGAAAAAAGATCTTAACTTGGGAAAACCTCATCAAGAGAGGTTTCACAGTCCCGGCCTCGGTTTCCTTTGTAGGGAGGACTCTGAAAGTATTGATCGTCTTTTTGTCACCTGCCATTTTACACTGTTGGTGTGGCACGGGGTTTTAAAATTACTAAATGTTTCCAAATTTTGGATTGGTGGCTCGGTAGAGGAAGTGCTCTTCAACTGGTTGTCGATTGACCATAGATGGGAAGAGTTTTCGATGTATGTTTCTTGGTCGTTATGGAAGCATAGAAACAATATCATATTCCAGGGTGTTGTTGCCAACGCACATCTAGTCAACCTCAATGCTTCTACGATCTTCAGGGAATGATGGAAACCACCACCCTCCTTTCAGCGTGATCCCAAACCTCCTCCATTGTTTGATATGAGTCTTCCCCTCGAGTTCTTAGATGAGGCATCTCAGAGAGGTGGTGAGGCCTCGCGAGCGGGGATGATTATTTTTGTCGGCCATGATCATTTCTTCAAAATCTGAAGATGGGATGTGGACCTAGAACAAACAACCACATCAAATTGCTTGCCTACTTCGGTCTACTTTTCTTTGCTCTCAAGAAGAAGATTCAGGTCCTGCATATCGCTGGTGATTCCAAACTCATTGTTGACTGGGCCGAGCGCAGGGGTTGTTTGCAAGCGGTTTTGTTAGAGGGCTGGCAAAACCATATAAAGTGTCTGCAATCCAGATTTAGGCTCCTTCAACATTTCCATATTTATTGTGAATTTAATGGCAAGGCTGACCTTTCCAAGCAAGCTCTTGACGCTACTGAAGGCATAATATCCTATGAAGAATGGGATAGAACTGCTTTGATTACGCAGGGTTAGGTTACATTGTTTTGAACCTGTATACCTCTGGTCGGCGGACACGATGAATCGTTGTTTTTTGGTATTTCCTCATGTTACCAACTATTTTGTACAATAGTTGAACTTCCATTGAGCCACCAGTGTTTGAACATGATCCATGTTCATATCCAGAGTATCAGAAGTTTAGTTTTCAGACTTAGCCAATTTTGGCTAGCCATTTTAATTTTTGTGTTGAAATGACCATGCCCCATGGGGTTTTTGTAATAAAGTGTGCTAATAGGCGGTCTTGAGTGGCTTGGTTCCCTAAGACTTAACAATCAACTAAGGTATTCCAAGGAGTTTTTTCACTTGTCGATTATGCTTTGCCTTAAAGTTTAAATATTCAAGATCTAGGATCTAGCTTCATCTTTTCCAAAATTGTAGATCTACTTTTCTATTTTTTCATTTTGCTTGTTTTTTCCATTTTTTCATCTTTTTTGACTCATAGATCCATTTCTTTTGGTTTATCTTTAGTTTTACCATAAGAGGAGTGCTAAAATTACTTCAAAAAAGTGCCCAAAATCCTTAGATTTTTCACCAAAAATTTACCTTAAAAAAGTGCATTGGACAGTGTGTCCAAACCTTGCCTCGTTTTGCATGCCACTTCGCTGCCCATCATTATATTGTTTTCACCATTCTGGTTTTTCCCCAAACAATAAAAAATTCACCCAAAACATCCATTTTTTGCCCTAGTTTTGCCTTGGAAAAAGTGCACAATTTTCGACTCGAAAAGCGTGCCCATTTTCAGCCATTTAGCCCACTGTTTTCTGCTATTTTTCCTTAATTTACAGTTCTGGAAATTAGCATAAAACAGTTTTAAAAATTCCCTAAAAAATTTCCAAATTTTTTTCAATTGTTTTCTCGTTTTGCGTGCCATTTCCAACCTATTTAGCTTTACTGATTTTTGCTGATTTTGGTTAATTTACAGTTCTGGAAATTAGCCTAAAAGCAGTAAAGAAGTTCCAAAAATTTTTCCTAAAAATTTTCCAAGTTTTTACCTTGAAAAACGTGCTTAGTTTGCCTTGAAAAACGTGCATTTTCCAACTTTTTTAAAGTGCTGATTTTTGGCTTTAAAATTACTATTTTTGGTCAATTTTCATTTATTGGCATTCCTCTCATCGATTCATTTATCCTACTTTTTTTGACATTTTTCTTGAATTTGACTTTGGTTGACCATCTTTGGTTTTTTCTATTTTTTCATTGAGTTTTTGCCTCCTCTTCTTCTGCTTCTTCAAATCTCTACATCATAAGTCAATTTGGTTTTATCTAACACTTTAATTAGTCTTTGTCAAGAGCTCTTATCCACAAGTAAACAAGAGGACAAACAACAAGCGAAGAGCCCAAAGGCTAGCAAACAAAACCAAAGCAAGCAAACCACCTTTTTGACAAGTGAAAAACCCAAAAATATTGTAAAAAGAAATTGAATAAAAGCAAGTGAGATAACGGCTTCCACACCCCCACTACCCCCATTTGGGGGAAGCCTGTATCGCCCATTGTCTGATTTTCGTACTTTTCATTTGCTTTATACCTGCACAATAAATTGTTAGAGTAAGATAGATTAGTTTTCAAGCTTTGTTATATGCTATATTAGTCAAAGTCATTTTTGCTAGTTTAGTCTTATTTGTCATTTTTTCATATAAACTGTTAAAATTTATAAATCTATTGAATCTCACTCAACAGTGGATCAAGAGTGCTCTCTGTCGGAGAGTTCCTTGCTTTGATTTGACTAACCCCCTTGCTTTCCCGAGTACGGTCTTAGGACCTGAAAGAGATTATTGGGTAGATTAGATTTTTTTTTTTTTTTCGTGCATCATAAATCTCTTGAATCTCGCCATAAGGCGGATCAAGAGTGCTCTTTGTCGGAGAGTTTCTACAAAGGTTCTCTTTTTTCACACATTCCCCTAAAATTGGAATTTATCATTTCTATGTCGTGTATGCTCTACCCAGTTTTGGGATACACAGAAACGGTATAGGCTACTTAATTTTCACATTTAATCCAATTTCAACCATAATAAAATTCATACCCCATAACCAACGAAAATCCAGCATTGATCGCAAATACTCGAAAGTGGGAAAATTTCTGCCTGGGACGCTGGATCACTGTACTTAGACCTTGGGGGCACCGTTAGGCTACATCCTTGTTTGGTGTAGTGTTGAACACGCTTTCAGGACTTTGGCAGCCAACATGTCTCCGTACATAGTCACTTAAAGTAATTTCCGGACATATTTCCAGCACCTTACGGTATATCTTGGAGATTTCCTTAGCCATAATAATCAAGATCACCACAAAATTTACAATAAAACTTACAAAGAGCACTTGAAAAACAATCTCAAGCACACGAACTCTTGTATTTAGCATCCCAAGCATTCAAGACATTGACTCCATAAGGCACTAGTCCTACACATCATTTATTTGCTTAATATCTATCTAGAAGTACTTGTCTTATCTTGTAATTTTCATATTATACTGTGGATGCATTATACTTTAATCACATTGTCATTGGTTGCGTATCTCAAATATATATATTTTGCAAGTACATGCTTTGATTATCTATAACTGTTATTGTAAATCTTGAGTAAACTCCTAAACAACACCCATCCGCATCACATCACCTTAAACTTTAAAATCAAGAGCCTTAGAAACTCTTTTGTAGGGTCTACCCCCCTTGGCTTCGTTAGGAGTTAGCCTAAACGAAGGAGTCGAGATCATGTGACAGCACCTGACTCTTTGCTTGCCCCCAAGGCCACACATTTCCCACTTGGGAAACAACTTTCGAATGATTTCTGCTGACGGTGTGCAATTCGGCGGACAACACCTCACAAGGATGGAATTTAAGTATTTTCAACTATGGTGCTAATAGGAGTCTGGATCCTTTTTTTCATGAAAGATATCGTTTTTTTCTCCAAACAACCAGATTGTGTTCTTTCTTGCCTCGCAATTATCACTCTCTCTACTTGTTGTAGCTTAGACCATATCTGTTTTTGTAGGAATTATGTGAAAATTTTGTAAATATGTTGATGAAGCTTTTTGTATACTTTGAAATATCAAGTATAGCAGTTTTTTCCTAGGTAAAAAGAATGAAGCTTTGGTGAGTACAATTAATATTAAGGTGTAAAAGAAGTTTTTGAAGCTCTACTATAAAAGACAAAAAGTTATAGATAACATGGATATTGTTTTGAATATATCTTTAGATGGACTTAGTAAGTACAATTGTATTAATTTGTAAAATAAGTTTTTGAAGCTTATGTATACAAAATTAAAATTGAATATATCTTTAGATGGACTTAGTAAGTACAATTGTATTAATTTGTAAAATAAGCTTTTGAAGTTTATGTATAAAAAACTAAAAATTACATGATATTTCTCTAGCTAATGAAGAAGTGACATCAACATAATGTAATAAAACAATGTAGAGGATGTTTAGTAATACAACTGCCTACAAAGAAGATGTCAATGTAATCAGGCACCCCTCTTATTATCAATACAATTCTTTTTTTAAGATCTTTTTTCTGTGGTATGGCACTCCTAATTTTAAACATGGTATCATAGGAGTCTTGGAAACGCGCCTTTCTTGTTTGTTAGGATTTTACGAGTGATAGAGTTGAGTGTGTATGCAGTCAAGAAGCCACCATTGTTAAAAGTCGAAGAGCCACCGTGACAAGATTACCATAGAAAGTAGTCATTGTGTATTAGAGAAATAAACGCATTGTTGTTGTTGTTCTTGCTCTAACTGTCGTGCTATTTTGAATTGATGTTGTCTTTTACCTAACTGACAACAAACGAGTTAAGGGAGACGCAAGTATTTACAATGGATACCCAGACCCTTATAGAAAAATTTAATGGATATAATTTTCATATCCGGAAAGTAAAGATTCAAATGCATTTGATGAGTAAAAATTTATTGGGCATTGTCAAAGGAATTGAATCAGAATCTACACATCCTACTAAGTGATTGAATGACAAAATAGAGATTTCAATGCCAAATCAATCATTAGCTTAGAACCATCTGATTTTGAATTACATCATATTGATTTAGACGAATCTTAAGAAATTATAGAGGAATTACAAAAGCAATATTTTCTTTGAAATTACCTCTTCAGAGATTCAAGATTGTTGTTGAAAAAACAATGTCAAGCCATAAAAATGAGTTAAAATAACTTGTAAAGCAGTTATAGAAAGTTGGTGCAAAAATCAAAGATATAAAAGCTTTGTTATTAAACAATGTCCCCGACATTGCTACTTGCTGGCAATGTCCACGACATTTTCACTTGCATTGGTTGTTGCTTGGTGTGATGAAATATGATTTAGCGATGAAGAATGCATAAAAACTTGCATTTTAGACTTGCATGTCCATGTCAAGAATTTGATCTTTAATGTTTTCTTGAAGCTGGTGGCAATGCAATCTTTTATGTTTTCTTGAAGCTGGTGGCAATGCAATCAGTGAAACAACTTCATTTGTTAAAATAATATGAATCAATTGTTTATTCATTTGATAAAATAAACATGAAATCAATAAAACAAGTTCTTAACACATTCATTTGATAAAATAAACATGAAATCAATAAAACAAGACTTCCTTTAGCTATGCAACAGAGTAATAAGCTCCTCCTCATAGTGGGAGATGTTTCCACGTTTGATGTCGGGACTGAGTTAGTTCGACCAGCTTAATCTACAACTCTCTCCACTGATTTTAAGACTTAAAAAACTAAAAAAGACCTAAAAAACAAAAAGATCCATCGGCTTATTTAGCCTCCCATTACATATTTAAGTCTGCATTAATAGATATAAACAAAGCTTCACCTACTTTTGTTGGGATATTTGCCCATTATCTGAGAAGTGACCATTATCAAATTGAAGCTATGCAGCAGATGAACCTCCAATTATGACATCTCTGAATGCAAGGTATTTGCTATGGCTTATAGAAAGAATGCATTTTAGGAGTTCTGTATGAAAATATCATCCACTCTTCCCATTCCACACAGATCGCTAAGCGAAATCTAATGAGTAAGAAACATAGGGACATCGCTTTCCCAACAACGGTAGAACTTAAGAGAAGAGAAGTAAAGTTCACCGCATACAAAGGGCTGGTCAATGAAATTGTTTTCTATGTTAGAACCTGTACGATTTACTCACCCACTGTCAAATTGGACGATGAAGCAAGTGTTGTCATGAGAAATTTATTTTGTATTCGTGGTGGATGTGTACAAGCTTTAGTTAATTTAAATACATTCGCTAATATTGTTAATTTATAATTCCTTAGGAATTTAAATAAATATCAAGGATTAAGTGGTCTGGAATATCTATTATATATATGTCAATAGTAATTTACTTCCAATTATGTCGGCATTAAGAGCCAGGTTGTCCCCATTACCTCAATTATGTCAAGTTGTAGCAGATAGTTGAAATTTCCTCGTCAATACACGTGACGACATTGTGTTAAACCTGTTGTCGTTAGATAATAGATGTTTAGGGGAAACACGCCAAGGAAAAAGCCCCTAAACGCGCCAAGGAACAAGTCGTTATCTTAGGTTAAAATTTGGAAGAGTCGTATTTAATTTATGGTTTAATCTTAAGGATGGAAAAAATTAATTAAAGGAGATTGAACTAAATATATGTGATAACAACAATGCCACAAAGAATCAGATTCTATATGTACATAAATTCTCTTTACATTGGAATTATTCTCTCCCACTGTACAAAAACGTCTATACGTGCCAAAGCACCATGAAATCAATTTTCAATCTCTCTAACGATGCTGAGAGAAAAAACCACAAGATTGTAGCATTTCCAAATGCTATGTGAACATGAGAATGGCAGATAAAGATGCCTCAAGCGACAATCAACTATTGTTGGCAGAAACATTGGAAAAAAAATGCACAGCTAAAGCCTCTATTTTCACACAATATCAACATAAACAACTAAAATTTCACATGAAGAACATGCTAACTGAATAATTCCCAAACCTTACAATAACCAAAAGTTATTGCTTCAAACTATCTTGTGTAAAAGATTGCAAGAGAAACCAAGATTGTTTCTTTGCATGTAACAGATTGGAAATCAAGCTACAACTTCATTTGTAGCCGATCCCATTCCTCGACCACCTCGACCTCTGCCTCTACCCTCTCCTACCAATCAAAAGAGGATGTTGAGATGGAAGATTATGGAACTAAGCACAACACACACACATATATATTAACTGAACAGTATGGACTTAAGGATGAACGGCTAGATACTAAAAAAACCCATAATAAAAAACAAAGTTAAAATTAAATATGAAGTATCTCTTTGAGTTCAAGAATAGCCAAATGTTATGACATACTGCAAATCAATACTGAAAAATATAACCATAATAAGAAAACAAAACTAAAGAGTTGGAGATATATTTGTTATACCTTTTAAAATAAAAACAAAAGTTTAAGGGATTTCACTTTGTGTTTTTCTGAGCTTGAATTGAAATAACAATGTTTATAAAGAAGGACAAATCATGGGGGGTTTCAATCATATTGTTCAATATCTAAAACAAATATCATACACATGTTCAATTGCTGAGAGGCTATTTAGTTGCAATTCATGTGATTAGCACTCACCATGGGCTTGAGGAGCAAAATTATTTGAATTTTTCCACTATAACCATTATTTTCTTCAAGCATGTTCATCATCCTTCCACGTCCTCGTCGACCTCTACGACAACCACGACCCCACCCCCAATTATAATAGCCACCATTATCTAGCAAAATGAGACAGATCAAAACATGTACTTTCGGGCATTTCAGAACATATCAGAATAAACATTTTTGTAAAAACAGTTTGTAGTGTAACCTTCAATGCAAGAAGGTTATAAAATCCTAACATATTCTTATTCCTATTTTAGGTAATTATGAATACCATACATGGAATAGGCCAACCTTGGCACCAACCCTTGCCTCTGCCTTTACCCCTACCATGTCCTCTAGCTATACCACCTTGCACATCTGAAACACGTAGAAACACTTAATATAAATCGAGCAAAAACACTTAATATATGATACCAATAAGGCGATACATATATGATCCCGAAGGGGATCATATATGTATCGCCAAGAACCTATTATTTTGCAGCTAGAGGCTATAAATATGCTATAAATTTCTCCTTCACTATAGTTTGAAATATATTGTATTAAATTGAATTTTTGAAAATGATATTTTTTATATTCTTATTAGCTGGAGATGTTGACATCTTCCTCGATTTTCCCTTCCCAGGAGGGGGCGGCGGAATGACATCATACTCATTTAAATATCTTATGGGTTTGCACGAGTCTCCTTAATGCCCCTACCTTCGAAGGGCGAGCATAGGCCAGAGGTTGAAGATTTTTCTCAGCATGTTGGATCTACCAAACAGACTTGTAATTTTTGACCTAATTCTGACAGACTTGGCAGGATTTCTATGCTTGGCATTAGAAATTTGGTTTTCAGATGTTGGTCCAGAATTTTTCTCTAAACTCGGTTCAGTTTTGCTTCCGTTAGAAACTTCTTTTAATTGAATTGAATTTTTTTATTAGCTATTTATTTTAAATTGGATTGATTGGTATGCAATAATCTCAGCCTCGTAGAATGGTGCCCTAGAGGTGATAATGTGCTGAGATCATTTGACATTTATTATTATTCCATGTCGTATGAGATTTTAGCATGGTTTAGCATGGTTATCTCACACCTGACATCCTTGCAGTTTGTGGGTTTTAGTGACCCTGGGAGTTGGGAGCGTGGTTATATCTGTGTTATCCTCAGAGCTCATAGCGTGGCTATCCATGCATGTTAGTTGACAACATTTTATGTGCTTAACAAAGCTTGTGTTGACAAAGCACTCTTTTCTAACTTACACTTCACATGTACTTTCGGGCATTTCAGAACATATCAGAATAAACATTTTTGTAAAAACAGTTTGTAGTGTAACCTTCAATGCAAGAAGGTTATAAAATCCTAACATATTCTTATTCCTATTTTA
The DNA here is from genome assembly GCA_027924585.1 of Larix kaempferi. Classification (NCBI taxonomy): domain Eukaryota; kingdom Viridiplantae; phylum Streptophyta; class Pinopsida; order Pinales; family Pinaceae; genus Larix; species Larix kaempferi. The sequence goes on from BSBM01000339.1 coordinate 6,167,537, forward strand.
GGTAATTATGAATACCATACATGGAATAGGCCAACCTTGGCACCAACCCTTGCCTCTGCCTTTACCCCTGCCATGTCCTCTAGCTATACCACCTTGCACATTTGAAACACGTTGTAGAAACACTTAATATAAATCGAGCAGAAACACGTTGTAGAAACACCAATAATATTCAAAGAGCTGGAAAGAACTAAAGCAGATCTCGATTATGGAGAAACATGCCTTCTAACAAAGAACTCTACAATTCGTACAATTTATTTTGAAATTCCAAGATACCTACTTTTGTAGCTCTTCTTTAAACCATGTGTATGTCGCTCAATTCATGGTGAGTTGTTGGCAAGCGTGTTTGATACCATCTTCAACCAGAGCCTTTGCAATCTGATATCCAATTCTATTCCATAGTTGTTGTTATTATTTCCATTATCGCCATTACTAGGAGCTCCTGAACTTGCCGTTGACGGTTGAACTATCAGAGTAACCAAAAGAAGAGTTATTCTCAAAAGACGAATTCATTGCCAAAACACGAATTCTCCAGGTGCAATTTGCGTCAATATATTTTCAATGTCATGGAATACTAAGCTCGAAGCTTTGAAATATTCAGAGTGCTTTGTCAACACAAGCTCTGTCAAGCACATAAAATGCTGTCAACTAACATGCATGGATAGCCACGCTATGAGCTCTGAGGATAACACACAGATGCAGATATAACCATGCTCCCAGCTCCGAGGGTCACTAAAGGCCCACAGACTGCAAGGATGTCAGATGTGAGATAACCATGCTAAACCACGCTAAAATCTCAGACGACATGGAATAATAATAAATGTCAAATGATCTCAGCACATTATCACGTCTAGGGCACCATTCTACGAGGCTGAGATCATTGCATACCAATCAATCCAATTTAAAATAAATAGCTAATAAAAAAATTCAATTCAATTAAAAGAGGTTTCTAACGGAAGCGAAACTGAACCGAGTTTAGAGAAAAATTATGGACCAACATCTGAAAACCAAATTTCTAATGCCAAGCATAGAAATCCTTCCAAGTCTGTCAGAATTCGGTCAAAAATTACAAGTATGTTTGGTAGATCCAATATGCTGAGAAAAATATTCAAACTCTGGCCTATGCTCGCCCTTCGAAGGTAGGGGCATTAAGGAGACTTGTGCAAACCCATAAGACATTTAAATGAGGATGATGTCATCCCGCCGCCCCCTCCTGGGAAGGGAAAATTGAGGAAGACGTCAACATCTCCAACCAATAAGAATATAAAAAATATCATTTTCAAAAATTCAATTTAATACAATATATTTCAAACTATAGTGAAGGAAAAATTTATAGCATATTTATAGCCTCTAGCTGCAAAATAATAGGTTCTTGGCGATACATATATGATCCCCTTCGGGGACATAATAATTTCCCTTCCACTTACGATAATGTTAGTCTTACATTAAGTCAATTTCCTTCACAATCATTAGATGATAATGATAAAAGGCAGAGGATTTAAATAGTGTTGTTCCAGATCACACATTACATACTAAAAATCAAACAAGCCAAAAAAAAGGAAACAAATAGTTAAAAATTTGTCGAGTGTTACTATTGCAAAAAAATAGGCCATACAATAAAGAATTGTAAAATTCGAGCAAATGATCTTCTAGAAGGGAAGGTTAGATACAAAGGAAAACAAAATCTAGCGTTGACGAAAGAAAATTGCATAATGGAAGAATTATCAGAATCCGAATACGAGGTTGAAAGATGTGACAATGAAACAAATTGATATTTACTTATATTGAATAGGAAAATCTTTGCTACAAGAAGGAATATAAGAAGGTTTAATTCAGTATGGATTGGTGTCCAAGTAATTCAGGAATTTGAGAATTTTGATAATTCAAAAGTTTGGGAATTTGAAGAACTCGGTAACTTAGGAGTTTGGAAATTCGAGGAATTCAAAAACTCAAAAATTTAGAATATTTGGGAATTCAAGAATTCTACCCTTACGAAAGCAAAGAGACAACATGATGGAGTACCAACAAAATTCCAAATAGTATAGAAGAGAAGCTGCTCAAGAGAAAAAAATTTCTTTTCATAGAGTTGTAGTGTTAAGAGAGGGTGTTGGAGTATAACGCTCCAACATAATGTAATAAAAGATTTTAGATGATGTTTAGTTATACAACTATCTAAGTTAGTTTGGTTATACAAACACCTACAAGCAAAATTAAAAGTCGTGATGTCAACGTAATCATGCACCCCTCTTATTATCAATAATTTATTTTTAAGATCTTGTCCATGTTCTATGCGCTCCTAATTTTAAACAGTGCCTACAAACACAACGAATGAAGAGTCTAGAGTTAAATTAGAAAAATGGGTTACAAGAACACATTAAGAAAAGCCCCAACAAGGACATAAACAAAAAGAAGAAACTAAAAGGCCAAGTGACTCAAAAGAACCTCATGTTATAAATTCAAAGACCAAAGAAGCAATACTTCAGGTTATTGTATATCGCTTTTTGACCAACCGACAAAATAACAGTCATTAAGGAAAGGTCACCAACATCGACAACCATGGACAAATATGGAACTAGAAATGCAAACAATATGAAGGTAAATGGAGAACCAAAAACTATGTTTAGAGATATCAAAGTAGCTTAATGGCACCAAAAGAACAATCAAATAAAAAATGGCATGGCAAGGAAGTAGTTGGACTAGTTGGACCCCATATCCACATTTCACTAAGAGGATGGATGCCCGTGCTTGGTACTAGTTGGCTACATTTTTTAATAGATCATATTGTATGGCTAATTTCCATATTTCAAGAACAAAACATGTGAATGGGGATGTAGTGTAATCTCCCTAAAGAGGATAACAAAGGGTGCCTAGAGAGATACTAAAAGGGATAATACTATTTATTGAGACCATCTTTATTAAATAAGGCCCATTAGTGTGAAAATCAGTAAGTGTAATAAGGCTTACTATAAGGTTCTGCTTACTATATACTCAAGGGGGATAATACTATTTATCGAGACCATATTTATTAAATAAGGCCCATTAGTGTGAAAATCAATAAGTGTAATAAGGCTTACTATAAGGTTCCATCTAAAAGGTTCCTTTTCTAGTAAGTATTTAAAAGGTTCCACCTACTAGAAAATTTCTTCTTTAAAAAGTACTTAGGAGGTTGGATATAGTTCATTTTTTAGAAAGTACTTAGAAATTTGGATATAAACTATTAAAAAAATAGTAAAATGAATGGAATTATATGTTTTGTGAAGTATATTGGATGTAATATTTGTGGCAAACATAGCTTGTAGAGTGATTCCTTCCATGAATAGTTAATGGTGTTACCCTACCTTAAGACTTATTTCCATATTCGTGTGTTCATTATTTTGTGATTTATTCACAATGTGAGGATCTATTGTGTTATTTGTAAATTTAATTTGTTATACTCTACCTTTATATCTATTGAGCTACACAACATTTAGTTTAAGGAACACAACATGCACATTCATGTTCCATACATCTAAGCAAGGGGTGGCACCAAATGTTGATGTTATTCGTAGCATCAAAATATATTCTTATCTTGTATTTATTATGTACACTTGTGGTGGGACAAAAGAAAGATTTAAATCCCTAAAAGAACGAAAAATAATGCCACAATGAAATAGTAGGCCGACCTACAAAATAAAATAAAATAAAATGTATTTTATTATGTAAAAAGTGAAGTCGGTCCAATTTAAAAAGGCAAGTCCCCTCCTCATTTGGACAAGGAGGCAATTCACTCAAGACTGCTACTCAAGTGCACAAAAGGGAGAGAAGAAGACTGTAGGGTTGTAGAAGATTGATTTTGGGACTCTTTCTTTTGTATCTTCTTTATTTGTGATCTCTCTTGATATCGATCACTTTCATATCTGATGTACTTGTATTATGTACTGAATCTTTGGGTAAGAAAGGTTTGTTAGGTTTTTCCCGAGTTTGGGTTTTCCCAAGGTAAACTATTGTCTCTTGTGTTCTTGCGCTTGATTATGTGAAAATTATACTGCTATATCATTAAAATCTAACAGGTTATGGGCCTACACACGCTATCATGATGAGTGTAAAGCACAAATATTTACTCCAAAAATCAGGGGCCGAAAATTTAGGGTCGAAAAATTGCAAATCTGAAATTTTCAATTTTGGTGAAGTTTGAATTTTCTACAGAAACTGCAGTAATTAGGGTTTCAATTTATGAGTTGTTCTGTCCACATATCCAGAAGAAAAGGAGGTCTATCCAGCTCACCTTGGGAGGGCACATTATCCTATGGATTCAGTTTTATCAAAGTCGAAGTTTCAATTTTTTGACCTAGTTTCCGCAGTAGATCTATTAAGATGGTTGTTGAACTCGGAGATATTCCAGAGCCAGAGGGAGCCCGAGACAAATTAAAACAAGAAGAAGAAATCCGAAAAGATTACCTTCTTACTACTCTCTTAGGCTCTATTTTAGACAATGATGCTCATGAAGATTCTCTACAAAGAAGTCAAGGAATACAAAAGATGATGACCGTCGAAAGGAGTGTTTCTCTTAGTACACCAATAATTGCATTATATCTAGATGAGGAGATTGTCATTGATGATGTATGAATATCCAAGTTGCAGTTTCTTCAATGGGCTTCCGACAAGTAAGAAGAAAAATATCTAAGGACTCCAGTGATCCTTGCAAGGAGGCAGAGACCAAGAGGGAGCCCACAAAAACAATAAAAGATAAGTATTTGGATTTGGATTATCATTTGTCAATATTTCCCTTGTAGATCAAATCTGAATGTTCATAACAATTGTATGCAAATCCGTATTCTTAGAATCAGGAAATGTGTTATGCATGTTATAATGTAACATATTATACATTTATATATGACTGAAATTGATGAGCAGTAGGCTCTTATAGTACATGTTATGTATATGTTGAGTAAGCAGCCTTTAGTGCTGCACAACATTCCATAAACCTTAGATGGAACTAGTCTAGGATGAAACCTCTTCACTAACAAACTAGAGCAGTGCACGCTCTTGACAGTATGTTCTAGTGGAGATGGAAGGCATTCAGATAGTCACCAAGAGTGTTTGGGATATGGATGGATTTTGTGCTGAGGCATTGGCTAAGATGCTTACATGACTATTTGAACCGTTGTCATTGCATTGAAATATAATTTGATCTTCGTGATTATGCAATGTTGCTGACTATTTGACAAAATCTGATTTGTAGGGAAAGATCAAATGCTACGGCCTACAAGAGAAGGACGATGGGACTTGTTATGAAGAGAAACTGATGGATGTGTAGTCATCCGGATTAAGATCCCATTGATATTCAGTATTTGAGAGGGAGCAGGATGCTTAGAAATGGCTCTCAAGATTAGATAGCAGGATGGCTTTCGTGATAGAGGGAGCAGCTACAGTGGATACGATGGCTATTCAGCAGTATTGGCAAGCATATGTGGATCTAGTACATTCACTCATATGTGGACCCATGACCCACAGGTCCATGAGACCTCATATGAAGACTGATTATTGGTCTCTCTCTACTACAAATGTCCATCCTTTCGATGGACATAAGGAGTTGTAGTTAGCAACAACATATAAGTTATCTAAAGTTCATCAGTATGTTACATGAGATGTGGGGACTACATGAATAAAAAAGGCTTATAGGAGCAAGATGCTTGAAACCACTTATACTATAAAACAAGAACTTTATACTATGAACGAGTGTCGAGAACTCTAGACATAAAAACGATGATTTTTGCAAAAAAAACACCAAAAACACCCCCCAAATAGAAAAGTGTTGATAGCAGTATATACGATTTTTTTTTTGTTAAAAAATAGAGCCATGGCTTAAACATCCCATACTCTTGTTTACAAAAACTTTAAAATCAACCCCTAAATTGGAAAAAAAATTTCTTCTTCAAGAGATAAGTTATAATTTTTTTGAAACTTGCATATTAAACAAACAAACAAAAAATTCATAAATAATTTCACCACTCTAACAAAAATAAACCAAAGAAATTATGATGCGATTCATAATGAAATAATATATTAAACCATACAAGAACAAATAATTCATATAAATATTCAAAAACTCATTTAGAGTTTAAAACTTATTTAGAGGTTAAAACTCATTTTATATTTTTATAAATTTTAAATATAAAATTTGAAATGACAAGAAAATTATCAATTAAAAAAAGTTAAAATACTAAATTTTATTGTTAATCAAAATTATTGTTTCCGACATTACAAGTTTAAAAATGAAACATATATTAATTCCAACATTTTTTTTGTGCCCAAATTATGTTTTACATATTATATATGTATGTAAATATAAAGTTAGGATTTTATTTTTGTGCCCAACTTATGTTTTACATTCATTCGCTCACTTGGGCGTCCAAGGGCCACCCGTGACTTGGGCGCCCAAGTGAGCGGTATCCGCTCACCTGGGTGGCCCTTGGGTGCCCAAATGAGCGAATGAGTGTGGCCAGAGGAGCACGGAGGAGGGGGGGAGGAAGGTGCAGTGGGAGGAGGGGGCATTTCCATTATCGACGCAACCATGGCTGGCTCTGTTCTGCCATGATACGTTGGGCACAACAAAATGATGGAATTAATATATGCTTCATTTCTAAGAAGTTTGACGTGATTACAAATTTAAAAAACATTTTAATATTGTAAACAAAATGTTGGAATTAATATATGCTTTATTTCTAAGAAGTTTGATGCGATTACAAATTTAAAAAGCATTTTAATACTATAATGATCTAAATGCATTTTAATACCGCAAATAGAACTTGAAATAAATTAGAACAGAGGAACTTGAACTTGTAACTACATTTTAAAAAATTATCAAATATATGTATATATTGACAACTGTCTTCATTTTAAAGATTTAGATTATTGCCATCATTCCAAAAATACAAAGATTTAGGTTATTAATGTTTAATAATGATTTTGATTTTTTATAAAAAGTGTAAAAGGTTTTAATGTAGATATAAATATTAGTAAAAATAATATTTATTGTACATAAATATCTCTTTAGCTCAATGTTATGATATTTTCACAAACATATATACCTCATTTCCAAAATCTTGTGCATAGGTTTTCAACAGTTTAAGAATTTTGTTATATATCTTATAATAAAATCAATAAAATTATATTCGAAGAAACAATTGATGAGAGTGGCGGACAAGCATATAGTGGCAATTAAAATAACCCTCATTGTGAAGTTTGAAGTGTTCTATCTTTCTAGATATCTTTTTAAGAATGGTGCAAAGGCATTTTATATTGCCAATTAAGATAACCCTCCTTGTGAAGTTTGTGGTGTTCAACCTTTCTACATAGATATATAGACATATTCCATGTCTAATTTTTTAAGCCATGAACTAGGCTTTGTGTCTTTCTACCAATTATTTGTTTTCTCTAATGTGATTGTGATTATAGTCACTTGCTATAATCATATATTTTTCTTTTTAATATTGATAAAATACAAAGATTTGGCCTTCTGTGGAGTCTTAATACTTAGACATCTGTGTTCCAATTGATTAAATATATTTTCCCTGTTCATAATGTATCATGTTCATAAAACTCAATGGTATAGGGAAGAGATGTTTGATCTAGTTTTTTCATAGAATGAAGGAAGAAATATAAAATGGAAATATACAAAAAGGGATATTACAAAGAACATAGTAATATAAAAAAACCCAAATTCTATTAATGGATGAAATAGAAAAAGACTGTAAACCACAAAGCAATGCAAAAATCTCTAAAGATAGATGTATGTGTCAGCTATGCTCATTCCAATAAATATTACAAGAGACTAAAAGTGCCTAATAACTTAAAGTGTTGATTAGTTTCATGTTTTGAAGAAAATGTTAAATTTGACAATTTTTTGATAAGGTATATTAGTAATGTTTTGACTTTCAGACTTTATTTTAGAAATAAAATTTCTATATATAATTTTTTTAATATGTTTTTTACAAATATATGGTATAGTTTTTCTTGAATTTATGTGAATCATCACTTTTAGGAAAATAATATGAAATAGTATCGTTTTTATACCAAAAAAATCTCTAAAACTTCATTGAAAATGGTTTTAAATGTCTTTATTTTCTGAATTTTTTTACAATTTTGTCAATAAAAATGTCTTATTTTGTCCATAAAAATGTCTTATTTTATAGAAAAAATTGCAAAATGTATATGTTTTTTATTATAAATTGCTTATAAATGTATGTTATTTTGTTAAGTTTTTAAACACACTTGAAAATAGAAATTAAATATATTTTACCACAAAGATCATTCAAAGGCCCAAAAAAATGCCTAAAAATGAAAATGTGTGATACTGATATCAACCATTTTTGAAACGGAGGTAAAAATAGCTACTAAAATTAGGAGAGAGAAAAACGAGAATTGTGTTGAGTTCTCGTTTCATAGTATAAAGGGTTTTGAATGCAAAGGGAGCAGGATGCTCAGATGTAGAGGGAGTAGGGCGCTCTACCACAAAGGCAGATGTGATGAGCTTGAAGAAGGATGTTTGCAGCATCGGGCGGACATTCCCCCAGTATTAGTCATGTGACTTGGCTAGGGGTGAATGGTCCGATCGAAGGGCAATATCTTCTCTTGGACACCCTATGACAGTGTGGGGAGATTGGCTTTTGCATGATGAGTAGTGTTGATGCATCAATAATCCCTCATTATTAGCCATGTGACTTGGCTAGAGGTGAATAGCTCAGAGTAGGACAATGCCTTCTTTTTGACATCCCGTGACAGGGTAGGAAGATTAGTTCTCAACTGCACATACTATCCTCCGAGAAGTTGAGCATCGAGCATTTCCCCAGTATTGGCCATGAGACTTGGCTAGGGGTGGATCAAGTGGGATGGTGCCTTCTCTTGGACACCAAGTAGGGTGAAGAGATTGTTAGTTTTTCACAATTTAATTCAAGATTATCTAGGATCTTATCTGAGAGAATAACATGCACAACATTTAAACACAAGAAACAAGAGACACAAAGTTTTTCCTCAGGGAAACCATAAAGGAGAAAACCCTGCAACTTCCTCAGAGATAGAATGAGAAACAATACAATAGCAGAAATATAAACCCCAAAAGTAGAAATGGTTTTCAACGGCTTCTCTCTTCTCCACTTGTGTGAACTTGTCCTTCTCCTCACTAATGCGAACTTGATGAGTGAGTGAATGAGCGAATAGAGAGGAGCACCCTCTCTATTTATACTTTTACTTTCACTTGACCTTAACCCCAAACAGGTCGTCCCCTAGGTGTAACTGACTGGGCCGACTTCTCTAGAAGAGTCTAATAACCCAATGATGACTCAACTCTGGGGTCTAGAGCCCCGACATACAATGGAGGGTTAACTTCAATGACTTTACATGACTCAAGTACAATAATGACTCTTCCGACCAGAGGAATAAACATCTCCGTCGGAGGTACGATAATAAAATACAAATACAACATAAAATATACAAGTGAATATCTTCCGAAGTTACAATTACATTAACAGAGATTAGTCCCGAAGCCGACTCAGAACGGGGCAGTGCCTTCTCTCGGACACCGAGTGGGGTGGAGAGATTAGTCCCTAAATGTTCAAATCAGGACAATGCCTTCTCTCGGACACTGAGTGGGGTGGAGAGATTAGTCCCTAGATGCTCACTCATGGATTTAGCCATGCGACTTGGCGAAGAGACCTTGAAACAATCAACCTGGAGCAAGCTCGTGATAAACCTTTCCTCAAGATGATTCATTGAAGACAAGTCATGACAAGATGTGTTCAAGCAGAACAAGCAAGAAGTATTCCTCCCTCATTGAGAGGGAGTGTTCCCTGAGACAAGGAGAATGGTGTGACTCTCCTTGAGAGGGAGAGAGAGGGAGCTAGTTGTTCTTTATGACACTTCTCGATGGACTGAGTTGTGTCGAGGATGTCATGTTGGTCATAGCCGCATGGACGTAAATAGACCTTTCTTATGATGACGAGATGTACGAAACAAGTTGTGACGATCAAATGATATTCAGATGTCATGAAGCCAATGTTGAAGAATACCTTCCTCACTAAGAGGGAGCGTTGATGTTATTTGTAGCATCGGAGGATATTCTTATCTTGTATTTATTATGTACACTTGTGATGGGCCAGAAACAAGATTTAAAGCCCTAAAAGAATGAAAAATAATGCCACAAAGAAATAGTTGGCCAACCTACAAAAACAAATAAAAAAAATGTATTTTATTATGCAAAAAGTGAAGTCGACATAGTTTAAGAAGGCAAGTCGGCCCAAAGTGGAGAAAGGTCAGCACAGAACCAATATAAATACAGGTGACGCCCTCCTCATTTGGACAAGGAGCCAATTTGCTCAAGACTGCTACTCAAGTGCGCAAACGGGAGAGAATAAGACTGCAGGGTTGTAGAAGATTCATTTTGGGGCTCTTTCTTTTGTACCTTCTCTATTTGTGATCTCTCTTGAGATATATCACTTTCATATGTGTTGTACTTGTATTATGTATTGAATTTATGAGTAAGAAAGGTTTTGGGTTTTTCCCAAATTTGGATTTTCCGAAGGTAAACTATTGTCTCTTGTGTTCTTGTGCTTGATTATGTGAAAATTATACTGCTATATCATTAAAATCTAACACCAAATAGTTGAAACCCATCCATAACAAATACTTGCTTAAATAAACTTTAGTAAGACCAATCGAAAGAAAGGTAAGAAGAGGTTGCACCCAAATAGATGAAAGCCATCCACAACAAATACTTGCCATGACAAACTTTAATAAATGTAATAAAATGAAAGATAAAGAGGAAAGGATAGGTTTGGGTTATCAAGGACTATACATAAGATAAAAAAGGAATGCACAGGTTTGGCTAATGAAGGACTACACATTATAGTCAGTTCGTTTAAGGTTCTCATCTATTTTGTACCGTGAAGTAGTTGGTATTGATCTTGTTCAATGCTTAGATGCTCATATATACCAACCTAGATCCATCTAAACTCTGGATCTACCATGCACCAAGAGGGATCAAAATCCTAGAGATGCAAACCTTTTTTATTGTCTAGGGATCAAATCCCTAGAGATGCAAACCTTTTTTATTGTCTACCTCTTATTAGATAGAGGTTTGGACCGAAGGGATTTGTTTACAAAATACTTTCTAATTTTTTTACATTGTTTTACTTTTAAACTTTTTTACATTGTTTTACTTTTTATTTGTTTACATTGTTTACTTTCTACTTGTTCCTATTCTTTAAAAGTTATTATGAAATTTTTAATTAAAATTTATGTCTTCTCAATTATTATTATGTTGGAACTGTTATCACATACATAGTAGCCGGGCTACCATGTTAGCAGAGCAGATATCTGGGCTTTTTCGAGCTTTGCCTTTGCATATTTTCAGTGAGATCAGCTATGATGAGCAACATTATTTATGATCACTCACACATCAAAGCATATTTATATCATACATTTAGACCTTATGCTAAGGCTGAGACTTGAAACCTCATATTTGATGACCGATGTGACCTTTTGTTCCATACAGATACAAGGCAGTGTTCAGTGTTTCAGATGCAGTGTTCTCAGTGATTGTAGTTGGTCCAGATTTACAGATATTGATGTATGACCCAGTATATATATATGATGTGCATTGATGTTATTACCTTGTTTCGGTCATTTTGATAACATTGACTTGGTATATAGTAATCATGATCTGGTAGTATATTAAAATTGAAATGAAATTGGTTGTTATGGATTATATGCATGATTGTATTACTGACATTTGGAAACTCTTGCTTTATACTTGTTGGTCTTTACCTTCCTATGAATGTGAACATGATCATCTATTGTCTCTTTGACTTGCTAGCCTAGGCACCATTTCCACTTGTCTCCGTCCATCCATTTATCCTTCCTCATTTGTTGATTTTCACCTTGACTTACACTTTGACTTGTGATATGTAGGACCTCCCCGCTTTTGCCTCTGTGTTGGACATGCATCCATGTTTATTTTGTGTCTCGGCTCTGAGTTGGCAACAAAACTTGCCTTTGGTGAGTTGGATTCTATGTCTTTATCACTCTAGTCGGTTGCCTCGATGTGTGGTTTTGATTGCAAAAGTCCCCCTAGTTGCTTGAGTTGTGTTGATGAAAACCTGAAGCAAATTGTACTACATGTGGAAATTATTGTTATATCTTGTAAAGCCAAATGAAAAGGGCTATTGAAATGGAAATGAAATTCAAAGCTATGAAATGTAAATACACCTCGGATGAAAGCTGAGATTAGTTGTGCTTGTAAGCACATGCAAAATCCGAAAGGGGTCATATCAGGCCTAAAAAGCAATGGATAAATGTATGCTAAATCTAAAGATTGCTAGCCATGAATTTATGTGAAATGAAATGAAAGGTCCAAATAAAGCAGTGGTTAAATATATGCCAAATCTAAAAACTGCGGACCTTATGTGAAATTTTCCTCATTAAGCCTGCGGGTTATGATATGAGATGGAGCAAGGGACAACTAATTCTAAGTGTCCCATAGAACCTCAAGTTACGGTTAACAACTTACTCATTTGTGAGACACCGCCATTCCTTGTGTATTCTTTGTCCAACACATGCTTAAGTGTGTAACACCATTTCCCTCATCCAAAGTATCACAGTGTCAAGTCAGTCAAATCATCCCCATTCAGCCTAGCCTTGTATCCTTAGCCTTTACCCTTTGCTAGCAATTTGATCATGTTTACAAATGAGTATATTCTTGAGATTCTTCTTGAAAGTAAGTTATTTAACTAACCTATTATTATGTATTAACTGCCAGTGAAATGATGCTTAATACTTTATATTTTTGCTATGAAAATGATTTAGGGAGCATGTCTTAACCATTTGCACTTGCAACAACATGGCTTCTTTGGCTAAGGTCATATTTTGATCAGTTTGATCAGTCAAACTTAGTTTGACCAAAGTCAACCTTGGGATCCGTGATGAGATGGACTAGTTTTATTATATGATGTTGATCTATGGTTCTGTGTATACCTCTTGATGATTCCATGTGATGGGCACAGACTTCAGATGATGATTGATGCTGTTTTGCATGATTATTATTATTTCCAGATCATCATATTTTCACTTGTCCGAGTATGGTGGACACTACATATGATCTTACAGGTTAGCATGAGGTGTATGAGTTCTATCTCTAGTGGATTTGGGTCTTCTGGATCCATTGAGACGCTTATTTTTCAGTTTCAGGCACTTCCGAGCATGATTTGAGCAGTTGTTCACCTATTGACCAGTTTGGCCATGCTGATGTGGCTTGTCCAGCTAGAGCATTAGAGGCTAGTCATGTCCTAGGGCGCTACAGAGGGAGGGGGTGGTCCAACCACTTTTTTTTACCATATTACCCCCCTTCCGAAACAATCAGTTTCCTAGCGCAGGCACTAGACAGTGAACTATGGGCAGTTTGATGGTTTTTCATGAGGATTAACAATGGAATAAAAAGATCATAAAGGAATTCGATTTGGGAAATTGAGGCAAGGTTTTGGCATGAGGCTTTCTTTGAGGTCATCTATGGTGTATCCCACTCCTAGATCAGTTTGCAGCAGTCAGTGGGGTCCACACAGTCATTAGGATGTGATTGATGCTTCTCTCAATTGAGGGGGCCAGGATAATGATCATTTGTGTACTTGGACATGTCATTGAGTCTCATGTTATATTATTGTGCCATGGGGTGATGCTAGTGAAGGGAAATAATACCTCCTGGCCCCACCATGTGCTCCTAGTCACTTGTCCTAGTCATCTTATGTGGCACACATGTGTTTTAGTCATCCTTACGTTGTGCCCCATCCCCCCTAGGGCATCTTAGTCATGTGCACCCTCCTTTTAGTGAGTGATCCATGTCATATTTGTACCAGCTCATCTTAGCCATTGATTATATTATTGTATCTTTTGATCTCAACCACTAGTTTTCAAAAGTGGTTTAGGGTTTTGGTATCTCTCATCCTATTTAAGGAAGAGACCTCCTATTGTAAAGGCATCTTTGGAGCTCTTCAAACTTGGAATAAAAATACTATTTTGTAGATCTTCTTCTCTTGTCTTGATGGATTCTTTTGCAAGTTGAATATACAATCTTTTCTCTGTGTATCATTTGTGAATCTTGGGGTTTCAAACGTTTTTCTACATGGAGGCCAAATTGATGAAGAGGAGGACGATTTTGAGGGAGGTTATTGTGGGGAAACCCCATATCTTACCTTTGGATTGGCATTTGTCTCAGTGATCATTATTGTATCTTAGTGACATAGTTGATGCTTTCTCTTTCATCTTTTCATCATTATTGTCATTCTTTTGCTAGATCGATTATCATGTAGATCAAGGAGTGAGAACTAGCCAACTTGGAGGAAGTGCGATTTCACTTGGAGCTTTGGATCTCACTCTTGAATATACATAGGGGGGAAATTATCAATTTGCAAAGTGGCCACAAGCTTTTGAGGTATGTTCTACGAGATATGTATTTAGTTCCATGCATTTTTATCCATTGATCATCTCAAACCTTAAAAGTCAAAACCCTTGCATTTTTATTTTTCAGATCTATGGAGATCTAGCAATCACTTGGGCTTAATATTAAAACCCACCTTAACAATCAACACAACATTCCCGATCTAAAGTTTGGTGGACATCCAACTCCATTTGCCCCCCAATCTAAGGCACTAGTCCTCTCTCGAGGAAGTCGCACTCCTTGGGTAAGTGGCCATTTGCTAGATCCCACACAAGGGTATTGCTAATATCTTCTCAAATCCATAGATCCATGTTATAACATACTCCCTAATGTCATTTTACCTTGATCTTCACCTCGTGGGCCCCATTTGGACCATTTTCCACTTTTTAAGGGTGGACCCGACTTGGGTACCTTTTCTTGGCATTAAATCTATCTCGATCTACTATTCATAATCCACAAGTTACCTTATCTTATACTTGGTTGAACATTTGTCCTTCCATTAAGCCTCTTCAACCAAGCCCTAACCATCTTGGGTCCAGTTATCATCCTAGATCTAGATCTTGTTTCATCTTGGTCTCCTACTCTTTCATCATCACATTTCCCTAGGAGGTCGAGATTGGGTTCACTAGCCTTCATTGGCTAAGCTAGGGTCTCCCCCTTGGTCTTGCTTAGGCTTGATCTAAAATGAAGAGTGCTTCGCTTAACGTGACACCCAGCTTGCATTGGGAACCGTGGCATCTCTTGGGTCACCTCTTTAGTTGTCTACACCTCTACCGTCCTGGATAGGATACCTTTAGAGACAACTACAAGTTGTGTGATAACACGAACGTTACATTACCTAGAATGTAACGTGACAACATCTCCCCATAGTGGTTGGGAGCGTAACGTAATGTGACAACATCTCCCCCATACTGGACTGTAGAAGTGCCTCTCGACACAATAAGTTGCTCAATTGCATCTAAACTAGCATAGATCCATCTCAAACCCGGATCTATCAAGCACCGAGAGGGATCCAATTTCTTGAGGTGTAATTGCTTAATAGATCCATGTTTAAAATTGATCTATGCTTTTTATTTTTTTATTTTATAAGCCAACATGAATTTTTTTAAGAACTTTTTATTTGGTTTTAATTTTTATTTTATGAGCCTACTTTTTACTTGGTTTTAATTTTTATTGTATGAGCTTATTTTTTATTTGTTTTTTTTAATTTTATTTTTTGAACCTACTTTTTATTTGGTTTTAATATTTATTTTATGAGCCTACTTTTTATTTAATTTTATTTTTTATTTTATTTTATAAGCGAACATTTTATTTGGTTTTAATTTTTATTTTATGAGCCTACTTTTTATTTAGTTTTATTTTTTATTTTATTTTATAAGCTGACATGAATTTTTATAATTATTTTTTATTTTGTTAAGAACATGACAACATCTCTACCATCTCTACCATCTCTACTCTCGGTGCAATAATTAAAAATGATACAACTATCTAACACCCTTACTTCAAAGAGCACTTGACTTCAAGAGACTTAACACTCTACTTCAAGAGACTTAACAATCTGATCAATTAAAAAAAAATTGTATTGATATAAGATTTGCATTAAAGAGAGAGGAGGTGCAGACCTCCTCAGGCACGGCAAGAACATGGATGCCCGAGTTACATTTGAACTCTGAGATTACACAACTCAAATTTCAAAACAAAAAGATCTCCTAAAAATTCAATAAATTCTTGAATTATTCCACTGATGATGCTTCCTTTCCAACTATTTCTGACGATGCCATCCAAAACACATATAAGGCATGAAGAGGAAGTACAGCTTGATGGTGAGCTCCACTAAAGCTATCATTCTCACATGCAATGCTGGCTAATATTTAACCCATAGACATGAGATCAATGGATATTGAATGCCTCTGCTAAAATGCTGTAAATACACTTCTCAAAACTGTTCAACTCTACAGAACCATTCATTTGATTTTTACCCCTTGGAAATCAGAGAGACAACCACTACTATTATTCGAGATACTCCTGAGTATTTCTACACCTGGTTTACATACAGATTGCAGCAGATATAGCTATTGTGCATGAACAGATCTAATTATCTATTTTCAAGATATACCACTAGAAACCTACTATAAAATCGTTTTATTAGTTACTGATTGAGTATACTTTTCAAAAGCAGGGACACTTTGGGATCGAATGTTGACACTGCGATGCTGTGAAGTAAGTGATCTTGATTTTCTGGTAGATGCCAGAGAGAGACTCCTCGAGAAGCATTCAGATTGTAATGACGTCTCATTAAGAATACGTTTACCAAACGTACGCGATTTTAAACCCGTACGATTCGTATAAAAGGAACAAGCGTCATGGCTAAAACTGTGTTGCTTCGCTTTGTCAAGAGGCAAAACTATTGAATCTTCCTCATTTTCATCTAAAGTACCTATAGTTGGTTGACCACCTGAATTATCTGACCAATAGTCACCGCCTTGTTCATCAGGAGCCAAATTTTCATATCCTTCATCGGACCTTGCAGATCCCTCGTTAACAGAACCTTCTAGCTGAGACAACAAAATTAGATTTAAGAGTGAATTCATGTATAGCAACCAACAATTGCATACATGTATATTTCGTGTAATAAATACAAGGAAGCTACCAATGACAGAGAATAACTTTGGAATAAAACTTAATGACTATGGAATAAAATTTAATGACTATGCCAGGCCCAGGTTTGTAGTCTTATATAGACAACTTGACAGGACGTTTAAAAAACAAGTACTTACTTCATCTTCTTGCTTAACGCTCGAGTCACTGAGTTCATCCTCAGAATCAACAGGAGGCACTTCATCAGGTTCTTCATCACTGCTTGGTACTGGCAATTCTTCAGTGAGCTGCAACCACAGTAAAATATGCTAAATCAGATAGATATACAGTTATGAAAGAAACAACATACCCAGCAAAGGATAATATTGACAAATAAAATGAAAATGATACTATTACAAAAGGAATCCATGGTGGTTTTTTGGTATTATAAGAAAACAGCAATCTCGTGCCCAATTCAATTAGAGACGAGCATGATCTAACTGCAATTTGTTTATAGGAAGTTGTACTTGTTAGAGTTAATGTTTATCTTATTGTGAGCTGTTGATAGATGAGAGATTCTATCCTAGTTTGATGTATGGTTTGAGATATTATCTCAACCTCTATCAGCTATATTTAGCATCTGTTAAGCATCTGTTAGTCATCTCTCGAGTCTATATATTGGAGTCTCAATGTATTGTATGATATAGTTTTATATAATAGATTTTAGTTTATGTGCATAATGTCTCCTCTCTCATTTCTATTTTGGTATCAGAGCTAGGCTGAGCATGACTCCCTCACGGGAGTGCTCAGGAATATTTTGTGTTTGTTGTGTTTGCTGTTTGAGTAAGGATCCGCCGCTCCATCTTAGAAATCATCACTACTGCCATCCATCCGCTTGAGAGAGAGTATCACCCTGCTGCCTGTGTTGAATGTTGCACTCTGATTGGAGATTGCTGATGATATAAGAGAATTGCTGTCGCCGCTGTCATAAGGGGCCATAATTGTTAAGTGCACAAAACGGGACTCTTGTTGGGCAACGCTGCCTGGCCGAATTGGAGAGAGCCGAGTCGAATTGTGAAGAGTGAGGCGAACTGCCTGTACGCTGCGTGAAAGAATATATGGCTGCCCAAATCGCTGGAGAAGTGCTGTAGGAGCTGGCTGCCAACACGCTGAAGGAGAGAACGTTTCCGGCCAGCCGCCATTTTTCTGAGATCACTGCCCATTTGTTGTGATCACTGAAGGGTGATCTAAATGCTGAGTAGCTGCCAGAGACGCTACCTCTCTATTGCTGCCTGTATTGCTTTGACAATCGCTGCCGTAGCTGTGTGAAGAAGCCACCGATCACTGTCCAATTCTTCTCTGCCGTGTTAATGCTTCCAACTTACAGTAGAATTTGCTGAGAGCTGTCGTGTTTGATCTCTTTGGATAGGAGTCTGACTTTGCTGTTGTGTATGGAGTCTGCTGAGATAAGGGTAGCGGCTACCATCTGAAGGAGCTCATTGCTACCATATGATTGAGGTGGAATTCAGTTGCTGAAGGGAAAGATCGTTGAGAGATCGCAGCCGCCATTGATCACAGCCGGAGATAAGACAGACAAGATCTTGATAGCTGCTGGAGAAAATCGTGGTGTGGCTGTCACCATTAGATTGCAGGCCTCACCGTGGAGATCAATCTCTGCTCGCTGCCCATGGAATTGCTGAGATCGCTGCAGATCGTGCAGAAGGTAAAAGTAAGGAGGTGCGTGGCAGAGTTCTGCGCAGCAAATCGCTGTGTACAAAGAGCTGCTCAGAGGAGAACGAGTTGTTGCGTGGGAGACCAACCCATGAAGGAGTGAGCTTCCTGTGCTAACAAGCTTGCTGGAAGCCGCTTGATCTGTCAAGAAGAGACGCTTTGTTATTGTGGAGGAGATAAACAGTCTTGTGACGAGAACTATGAGTTGTCAGCATTGCCAGTTTGCCTGATCGCTGGTGTTTATTTACACTGTAAACTGGTAGGTGAAGCTGGAGCAGAAACTTATGGGTGCCGTCGTGCAACTTATTTATTTGAAGGCTTGAGTAGTAGTGTGGATTCCCTTAATGGTGTGTAAAATATTATCTTTGTCTTGGTCAACAGTTAAATGATTAAATATAATGGGTTTGACATGTTTAGTGTACCTGAGTTGTTATAAGAGGTGCATGTTTGGTTGTACCTGACACCCGGAAGAGTTCTTTTGGTCCAAGTTGTAAAGCTTAGCCATTGGCAAGCTGATTTCCCTGGTTTGTTGTAAGACCTGTTCAAATGTTCAGGCATACATGTTGTGGTGCGTAATCGCACTGTGTTTTCCCTCTTATACATAGAGTGGATGTGGATCAAGATCTAGCTTGATGTGAAGGGAAAGTTGAGATGAAACATTCTCGCAGTATGAAGGACCAGTTATGTTTGACATTGATGAACCATGTAGCTGAAAGGGATTCCTAGAGAACTGGCGGGTACAGCAGCTGAGCACCCATGTATTCCGGTAGATGGTTTTCTTTTTATATGGACGTCAACAGAAAGGTACCGAAGAAGTTCAAAGTGATGAAAGCCTCATGAAGATCAAGACTACTCTGCAAATAAATTCGAGATAAACATTAAGGGAGGATGTTAGAGTTAATGTTTATCTTATTGTGAGCTGTTGATAGATGAGAGATTCTATCCTAGTTTGATGTATGGTTGAGATATTATCTCAACCTCTATCAGCTATATTTAGCATCTATTAAGCATCTGTTAGTCATCTCTCAACTCTATATATTGGAGTCTCAATGTATTGTATGATATAGTTTTATATAATAGATTTTAGTTTATGTGCATAATGTCTCCTCTCTCATTTCTATTTACTAATGTTGGATTAGCTAGGAGCAAGCTTAAGAAGAATACCATGCTTGATCTTCTGAATCTTATGGAGTCACTTGTTGCAAATATAAAATCCATTCTTTGGTAACCATGAATGCAGAACATTACCATGATACACGGAATAATCTCCTAAACCTAGTAATGCAAGTTGCAGATTATACATGATTCCAGGAAAAATGGAGAATCACATGTAATTATGCAAATGTTATTTGTAGCATAGTAGCAGAATTCAGTTGAATTGGGCCTTTAATTATGCAAATGTTATTTGTAGCATAATAGCAGAAATTCAGTTGAATTGGACCCTTCCTTGTAGCATAGTAGCAAAATTCAGTCTTGGGCCATAGAGAAAGTCAGCAAAGAATTCAATTTGCTTGAATTCCCTCAAATTCGTATTTGATTTGTACGGAAACTCTGTCTGTTCGTTTTTCCCCCGTTTGTCTAATATCCATATGTCTGATAATATTACATTCATTAAACATCTTTGTGATGTGCTAATATTATTACATGCATTAAACATCTGTTGTGATGTGCATTATATTATTTGTGAAATTAATAAAGCACTGTTTTGGGGAGTTGGTATCCATTTAGCACATAATATCCATCTGACTCTCAATATTCTATTTCATTAAATGGATGCTGTGCATTAATAGAATTTGTTAAATTAATATAGCATAATAAAAAGGCAACACTGTTTTAGAGAAATTGGCACGTATACACTGCTGGATATTTCCCGGACCAGATCTGAATCCAAATCTGAACTCGTATATGGTATAATTATGATTTGTAGTGAACCTAATAGGGTAAAAGGATAAATAATTCCAAAACCTAATGACTAGTATAACGACAGGAATAGAATAAATATCCTTCTACGATTTGTAGGTTCAGAGAAACTAATAGGGTAAAAGGATAAATAATTCCAAAGCCTAAGGACTAGTAATAACAACAGGAAAAGAATAAATATCCTTGAATTTATTCCCAGTGGACATAACCGGACATAACCCTTCACAATAGCCCTCGAGTATATCTTATATTCAATGACGACGATGATGATTGTTAATGTCCATGAAGATCTAAAGGCTAATATTTAATGATGATGATGATTGTTAATGTCCACAAAGATCAACTTTGATCTATGTCAGACCTTGAGAAAAAATGGTCAGGAACTACTTGGGTCACTTCAAATTTTATTCTCACAATTATGATGTACCTTCCAGATTGAAAGCTTGTCCAAGCATCCTCACTCATTCAAGTACCAGAACCTATTGATCCAAAACTAGCAATTCAGGTAGCACCTTGAAGGCCTGTAAATAGATCTTTCCACGGGCCAAACAGTCACTATTGAACCTTCTTGCCAAGGTAAGGTATTTTACTATTTTCACTTGCTTTCAGGCTGGTCACGCTCAATTCTATTACATTCTGAAGAACACTTTCCCTACTTGTCAGCACCTAATTAAGGGGAAGACAAAAGTTGTTATAATGTCCATAACGGGAATTCCATTTCTGTGTGAGTGGGAATATCAATAACACTAGGTTACTTAGGGGTAATCAGTATCTTTATCTGTCCTCTCAAATAATCTCCCAGTGATCACTCTTCAGGAAAGGAGATGGACATAACCCTTCACAATAACTATCGACAGTAAGTAGTATTTACTATAACTCTCGACTGTAACCTAAGTTGCACTGAAACGGATACAGAAACAGGGGGGACACGGATACGGCAAATTTTCAAAAAATCTGGATACGATACGGCAGGGAAACGGCGTATGTATATATATATATATATATATATATATATATATATATATATATATATATAATGTAACTAAAATTTGACTTAATATATAAATTTTATTTTAAAGTTTTTTTAATGTAATAAATTTATATTATATATATATATATATATAGTATACACTTGTAACAATAAATAAATAAAAAATTAAATAAATAAGTTAAGTTAATAAATTTACAAGTTAAGTTAATAATATATAAGTTATGAATTTTTAACTTTATATATCGTATAGGACTTAAGTTATTAACTTATATATATTAACTTATATATAGTTATACTATATAGTATAGGACTTAAATTTTAATATTATTAACTTATTGATTAACAATTTAACACTTTAACTTATATATACTATATAGTCTAGGACATAAATTTCAATATTATTAACTTATTGGCTTCCAACCACGACCACACGGTTCTGGAATATGCCCCGAAGTCGGGCTTCCGACCACACGGTTCTGGAATATGCCCCGAACTCGGGCTTCCGACCACGACCACGACGATTCTAACTTCTGCTCAGGACCACGACAGTTCTGGAATATGCCCCGAACTCGGGACCTGAGGTTGAAGCCCGCCATTTAGTGTAGCTCTTAGTTGGATTGTTTCTCACGACATTTACCGTAGCTCTTAGTTTTGGAATATGCCCCGAACAAGGGTTTTCTTGCCATACAAATTTAGCGTAGCGCCGGACTGTTCTAACTTCTGCTCGACAACCACGACGACTTTGGACTTTGCTCACGACCACAACGATGGCTGAAAACCCGGATCCGTTCCCGAAAACCCCGACCCGTTTCAGAAAACCCCTGATCCGTATCCCTTTCTCTGATCCGTTTCCAGTATTTAAGGATCCATATCCACGTCGTATCTTTGTCGTATCCCATCTGAATCCGTATCGGTAGCAGCAAATGGCGTTTCGGGAAGGCTGGATGGTCGTTTCCGGTAACGTAGACTGTAACTAATATTTACTGGTGATGATTGTTAACATGCACTGAGACAAACTTTCGTCTATCGAACCTTATATAAAATGGTAGAGAATTACTTGGGTTGCTTTAGAATTTTATTTCTATACTTGAAGATGCTTTCCTAAATCTCTATATTTTTTATGCATGTTTGCGCCGAGACATGCTTTCTACAGCCCAGTATGAGGGAGAAGTGTAATTCCGTACTCAACATGGTGCTGACACGTGGCACTTTAATCAAATAATAATAAAATATTAAGTAAAAAATTTACAATGTTGGCTCTAACCTAATGTTCAAAATAAAGAGATATATATTCCAGTTAATTAAAAGGTAAAAAAATTAATGAAACTTGGATACTACTTTCTTGGAAGATTCTTAATGAAACTTGGATACTAATCGTGCAAGTTGCTCTAGCCTCAAAATAAAGAGATATATATTCACCTCAAAATAAAGAGATAAATATTCCAATTAATTAAAAGTAAAAAAATTAATGAAACTTGCTTACTAGGTCTTTCTTCTTAATGAAACTTGAATACTAATTGTTCAAGTTTGGGTATGTCCAATGATATGGATATTATAAAATTTCTCTCTCTTTACCTCTTTGCAATTAAATGTTTTTTTATAATCGTGGTGACATTCATATTTTATGATTTCATCTAATATAGTTTTATCACCAGCATAAATCCATCTTAAATCCAGATCTATCATGCTCCTATAGGGATCAAATCCCTCGAGGTGCAAACTTTTCCTCAAAATTTTGCACTCTGAAAAAGGTTTGCACCTCAAGAGATTTGATCCCTATCAACGCATGATAGATCTGGATTTAAGATGGATCTTGGTATAGCAAGAAATATTAAAATTAACAACTACTAAGGAGATATTAATATGCTCACCCCTTTATAAGGTATACATACAAGCCACCCATTCTTGAAAATGCTTCTTCCTTGAAGTGTGGCCACAAAGACAGTTTCCTATTGCTAAAAATAAGACATTTAATGAATTACATGGATTTTGGTTCCACTTTAAAGAAAGTTTTAATAAACAAGGAATTTGCTATTGATCTTTAGTGCAAGAAAACTACAAGAAGTTACTAATCACCTTATGGTGAGCTTATGTGCGACCATGTATTAATATGACATTGTAAATATCAGTGCCATTTATGTCATTGATTTGTGCGGGAATCTGTCAATTACAACCAGTTGATAAGAGCGATCTTAAAAACTAGGACAATGGTTATTGGTTGATGATGCCAAATTTTCTATAATAAATTAATTCCAAATAAGAGCAATAGGCATGATTCACAGATCTGACAGTTTTGAATCAAGATTTTAGTTAAGGCATATTAGGCATATTATAGTTCATTTGGTGTTTATAATTCTTGGCCCAAAACTTCACATCTGCAAAATTTGATTGATTCCACATTTTGTTGAGGAAGTAAGCTAGTTATGTTCTCTTTAGTTATCCTCGGTAACTAAATTTCTCTATTACTATTCATTAAAAATGACTCATTTCCACTTTCCGTAGATTCTACTTAGTCTTGAACCTCACAATTCTCGATACTATTTAATCCTTGAGACTGTCCATACTTCGTTATTTTCTAGATTAAAGCCCTTTTTTTCAAGAGAAACAAATGAATTTTACTAATTTACAAAGAAATCAGAGCCCTCGGCAATTATTGTAGGGCGATTTGTCCTGGCCTTTACCATAATCTAAAACTGCAATTTGTTGGTTCCAAGATCACAAAATTTTCTTCGAATGCTGTAAATTTCTTACAATAGACTACTGTATCTATAATGACAATGAATTGAAAACCAGACAACATAGATTTCACAGCAGCAGAGAGTGTACTGTCCTCTACAAAAGTTCAAAAAATCCTCAACAGTGATTATTATGAGTGAAAAAAGAAGATTACTTTACTGACCAGTGTAGGAAGAGGCCCAAGGGGTAAAATTCCGGTTCACATGTTGCTGTGTTAGACTGGAGTGGCTAGTCATCTGCATTGCCCTATTGATATTTATCGCCTCCTTTGCTTTGCTTGAAATCCCCATGTAGTCCACTGTATTGTCCTTCTTGTGTGTTGATGTGTCGCTCGATTAGTTCCATAGAGCTTCCGCAAGTTTCACGGTTGAAAGGCTTGGTGGCCCACAGTTCCATCTTCCAAGTCCTTCTGACCTTCCTCCAGGCTCGTCATATGAGCCTCAACTACTGATAGTCTCTGCTTACTGTCAATGAGCTCCTTGGTGAATTCTTCGACTCTGGCTGTCAATGCAAAGCTTGTTTGCTAGGTCGGATGCTTGCGTACCTTTCAGATGTGCCATGGTCTATTGAAAGTGACCTCAAGATGAAAAGTTGCCAACTGATCCTGTGATGGGGCTAGTGGCACAAGAGGTCCAGAGCCTTCTCCATGAGATTCACTGAACACGAGGGTCTTCTGTGCAGCAATATGCTGAAGAGGGACAAAGAAAAACATGCAGGAGAATAAAGAAGGGGAGTGATCGAATGAGATGCCCCATGAGAGAGGAAGATGGGAAATCAGTGAGAGGCAGTGTATGGCAGTGAAGTAGATTCAGATCTCCTTTCTGGAGATCTGAACCTTCATTGGCAAGTGTGTAAGCTTTAACATCGAATGCTCTTAGTACATTAAAGGAGATCCTGTCATAAGGGATGCCAATGACGTGTCCTTTATGAAAAATCAGGAATGATTAATTCTTGTGTGAGATGTTAGAAAGTGTACCTTGGATAGTCTTCTACAGCAGAATGACACTCAACAGATCTGCACAGCACTGATTTCCATGCAGCATGATGTTCTGTAGATGAGGGCGCAGCAGTAGAATAGACTAGGAGGAGGTCACATCTTTATTTGTAGGCTTCCAACTGAGAGTGCATGCATGCATGCACTATCTATAGGTGGAATAGGATAAAGCTCTCCTTCAATGATTCCAGTTCTAGGAGATTATATGTCGCTTCTAAGTTAAGTAAAAGAAGCACATGCAGTTGCAGGTGTTAATTTCAGTTTATTAGGCAGTTTCTAACAATAGCTTGAGTGTGAGTTCACTTAGGTGAACGCATTCAGATAAGGGCACAGATCTATAGGAGGATGCATGCTTGCATGCCTTGGATCATCTCCAGTTGAGGTGGCTGTATGTACTCTTCTTCCTATCATTCAGTTCAGCAACAAGCAGTGATGCTAGCTGTATTTTTCCTGTAGCAGATTTCAGTTCAGAATTAATGAAAAAGCAGTAACAGGTTTTGACAGTCCATGTACTGAGTTTCTGTTTTCATTTTAAAAGTGATTTAGCAAGTACCCAGTACTGCTGTTTTCCTACAGTGATGTGACTCAGGACAGACCTGTGAATTTTCGTTGTATATTTTCTACAGTATGTATTTGCAGATTTAGCATTATTAGAGCAGTTTTAAGTGGCTTTTAAGGTTCAACTATCTAGTAGGTTAGGAATTTTGTGAGTGGACAGTCTGCTTATCATGATATAAGAAAATCTAACATGGTATCAAAGTGCAGTTTCTGAAATCTTCCAGATTCCGTGTATGGAAACGCAAGCTGTCAGGAATAGAGAGCTGTCAGGGGGTTTCAGTGGGTGATATGTCCAAGCTTCCGTGATTAAAGCAGAATTGTGCCAATAATTGGCACATGGACCAAAAAAGGGTTGTGAGGTGTGAAACCCTATTCTTTATCCAATTATTGTAAATTGTAGTTTGTTCAAAGCAACTGTAGCAATAGCAACTCCTAGTATGTGAGAGTCATTTGTTGCAAGGAGCCTCCAACTTTGTGCCATGGAAGTTGAAATTGTAGAACCTCCTAGAAGTGGCAAACTTATGGTACTGTTATCACGCAACTTGTAGTTGCCCCCATTAGATGATCCCATCAAGGATGGTAGAGGAGCTAGGCAACTAAAGAGGTGACCTAAGAGGGCCTCGATCCCCAAATAGATTAGTTGTCACGCCAACCAAGGCACTCTTCGCTTTATGCCACCAAAGCCCTAGGTAGCAAAGGGGGAGACCATGATCTACTCCCGACAGGAGAGATCTAACCCAATCACCAGATCAGACTTAGCAATAGAATATGTAAGGTGATGGATGGAAAACCCTAGATCTAAGGGATGAAGTCACTAGGCAGGTTATGCTTGAGTTGAGAGGCTTAAGAGAGATAAAATATCAACCCAATGTGAATAGTTCAAGTGAATGTGTTTAAAATTACAGATCCAAGATCAAGGTACTAGCAAAAGAGAGTGATTCTTACTGCCTTGGGAAACGTGACCAAGGTAGAAGGTTAGGGTCAAGATGGGGCTTTCTAGCACCTTTCTGATAAGGCTTGATGAGTAATTTGAC
The DNA here is from genome assembly GCA_027924585.1 of Larix kaempferi. NCBI lineage: Eukaryota > Viridiplantae > Streptophyta > Pinopsida > Pinales > Pinaceae > Larix > Larix kaempferi. The sequence goes on from BSBM01000339.1 coordinate 6,194,539, forward strand.
AATGTCTTAGCACACAAGTAGAGATCGGATCTCACAACAACCAGAAAGATGGCCAAACCAAGGAGGGCGTAAGGCATGAGAGATTAGTGCTTACGGAATGGGCTAGATGGAGTCCACTGAGGGTGACGCCCTAGGGAACCCACCTAGGACTAAGCCTAAAGGTAAAAACCCAGAAATGGTTTGCTGAAATTCTAAGTTATTAGAACCAGAGAATTTTTATGATTTTTTGTAGTTAGGGTTTTAATGTAGTTTGAGTTTAGACTTGTTATCACACCATAGTAGCTGGGCTACTAGTTTTGCTGAGCAGATATCTGCACATTTCAGAGCTTTGCTTTTACAGAGATCAGTTATGATGAGCTTGTATTTTGAGATCACTCATGATCAGAGCAGTATATTGTATCAGACTTTTATTAGACCTTGTGCCAAGGCTGAGCCTTGAGAGCTTTAGATTTGATGACCAATGTGACCCTTTGTTCCATACAGTTTCAGTTCAGTGCCCAGTGATGTTATTGCAGCAGTGTTTCGGATGATTCTTGATGATTATTATTATGATGTGATATGACTTGTGGACTTCTAATTATTGACTTTGGACTATTATCTTGTTGTTTTAGTCATTTTCATAGCATTGACTTGGTATATGATTCAGGATATGGTAGTACTATTTAAAAATAAAATGAAATATTTTGGATGATGTTATAACTATTAAATGGATGTATTACTTGCTCACATCCCCCATGGGCAAGACGTTTTCATATTGAGGGAGTTTTTCAATTGTGCTTTGTCCATTGATTGCTTCTTTGACATGACATGCTTAGATCTCATTGATTTGTGGATCAAATCTAACTTGATGTAGTTTGATTTACAGGTTGCATGAGACAAGAATCATCCATATGCTAAGAGGCCGCAAGCTTTGAGGTAATATCTACAAGGTACGTATCTATTTCGCTTGTTCTCCATCCTATTGGTCACAAAATCATTAAAATCAAAACCCTTGTTTTCATATTTTTCTAGATCTACTTGGATCTAGCTTGGCTTTGGGGATAATAAAAAGAACCCACCTCTATAGCATCCACGACAATTCGAATCTATAGTTTGGTGGCAATTGGTCTTCATTTGACACACTTTCCAAAGCACCTAGCCCTCCTTGAGGCATTTCGCACTCCTTGGGGAAGGCTAGTTGGGCTAGATCCTTGACATGGGTAGGTGAGATCCCACTTGATTTACATAGATCCACCTTGATTACCTACACCTAGTGCTTCACCTTGTTGATTTTCACCTTGTGGGCCCCATTCCTCATTTTGAGGGATTGAGCCCCACTTCGGTCACTTGGTGATGCATTTTGCATCTTAGATCTATGGAGATCTAGGTCATATTGGGGCATGCCATCCTAAACCCACCTTGATAATTGCCTTAACTACCCCAATCTACATTTTGGCATAACTTGGACTCCATTTGCCCCCTCATCTCAAGGCACTAGTCTCCCTTGGGTAATTCGCACTCCTTGGGTTAGTGGCCTTTTCCTAGATCCCATATGTGGGTGTTGTCTTTTTCATCTTAGATCCATAGATCTACCTCATCTCATCCACTTAGTGCCATCTCACCCCTAATCCAACCAAGTGGGCCCTATTTGGACCATTTTCCACCTTTTAAGGAGTGGGCCCCACTTGTGTGTTTTCATGGTGCTAGATATATTCATTGGAACTCTTAAGTGGCCTTAGTCATTCATTGGTTGAAACACTTGTTACTTCTTAAGCCTCTTCAACCACATCTTAAGCTCTTTGGTCAACTTAATCATCACTCATTGATTTCCGTAACTTAATGTACACGCTTCCCTGGGAACCTTTGGGTTAGCTAATCTTCATTGATTGGCTAGGGTCTCCCCCTTGGTCTTGATTTATCTTGATCTAAAGTGAAGAGTGACTCGGTTATCGTGACTCCCAGCTTGCATTGGGAACCGTGGCATCTTTTGGGTCACCTCTTTAGTTGTCTATCTCCTCTACCATCCCGGATGGGATACCTTTAGGGACAATTACAAGTTGTGTGATAACAAGACCAATGGATAAATTAATAAAACTAAAGAAAATCGAATGCAATCACTTACTTGATGCCCGTAGATGAATGCCGTATGGTGAAGACTAGCCCCAACAAGATCAAATAAAGATTTTGAGTACCCACATCCACGAAACGCCCAAGGAGCCAAGTGCGTCCCACCTAACCTGCACAGTCGAGGAAAGATCAATCAGTAATGCAAATAAGATAGGTGAAAAACGAGAGATAAAATAAATGATGAGTAAATGGTCATAGACAAATTCACTCCCTGTTAAAACCACCAATCCAAGAGAGAAGCAAGGCAAGCTCCCTCTGCAAGTGTGCCCCTCTCCAAATCGACCTCCCTGGTGCAAATAAAAAATGGATCCGCGAAATATATGAAAGGTACAACAAAGATCTAATAGTGCAAGAGAAAACTAGCATTCAGTCACCACATCTCACATTCAACCATAGACACAAGCGTTTGATCATAAAAGCTTTCTTTATTTCCAAAATCCAGAGCCAAAAGTCCCTTACAATGAGGGGGTCCTCTATCTTAAATAGATTCGAGAGAGACCAAAACCCTAACCACTTTTTAAACGAGTGGTTGAGATTAAAAGATACATAATAGATCATCAACGGTGGAGATCTTTTTATTTTTGTATTACATGGATCAATGACTAAGTCAAAAGAGGGGAGCACACGTTTACCCAAGGACGCCCTAAGGGGGCCAAAATAATATAACAATGTGATACATCATGGGCACATGTTGTACAGGGGTCACTAGGGGCATAAATCACCCTAGGACTCAACCTTTTACAATAATACAATAATACAATAATATAGCATGATAGTACAAATGATCAACATAAGAAGTGTACCCCATGGGAGGAAGACGTCCTCTCTAAGACAAGATATCATCATGAAAAATCATCTGGGCGAAGCCAAGCCATGTAAAATGCATCTAGAGCCATAATAAATCATCATAAATCATCCCCATGCCATTTCCTTGCCCACACTAGCCAAACCAATTTTCCTAGTACATATCATGGTCATAAAAACTGCCGGTAAAATCATCTGGAGAAATAAAACTGTCCATAACTCACTGCTAGGTGCCTGGTGCACAAAACTAACTGCACAGATGAATTTGGGAACATAGGAATATGGTAATGCTGACTACTCATACCACATACCAAGCATGTAGTGCCCTAGGTGAACAAGGCACATCTCTGCTGTGTAATAAAAATGGTCACTACAATAAAAAGTGATAATAATCACTGTATCTCAAAAAGTATGACCATCTGTTGCAAACTGAAACTGTTGGAGGTAATGATAGGATGTCTGGAACATAAATAATCATCATGGAGCTCTGTAGTGACTACCTCGAGAACCATGTTGACCAAGTTAAACTGAGTTTGACCAAGTCAAAGCACCCAAACTGAAGGTAGAGCAGTACTCTAAAAGATCTTGTATGCATGTAAGATGGACAATGCTCGCAAGTGTATGTCAGAAACCAGACTATAACATGAAATACATTACAGTGGCTAATATATAAATCCAATAAAATATACCTGTGTGAGAGAAACCATCAAGTCTTTCATGGAGTTCCCTACATATGCTTGCTCACAGACTTAGACAGATTGCTAGGATGGGTGAGCTGGAAAACAAGGCTAAAGGTAACAGGAAGGACTTGTAGCTCAGACACTATGATCTCTCAGATATAAGGGAAAAGGGGAAACCACTCAGACGTATGTTAGACAGAGAACACTTAGGGAATGGAGGTGCCTCACAAATGGGTAAAGTGCTTGGACTGCTTCCTATAGACTCTAGAAAAGCAACCTTTATAATTAATTTGTTTGTCAGCATTATACTTTAACATTTAACATTAACTTTCAACATTTATCATAAGATCATCTTTCGCTAGCCGTCCTCCAGAGGAAGGTGCCCTGAATAGCCTTGTGGGCCTCAGATAATGACTCGGTATGACCTCCATTGCCTGCAACCGTCCATAGGTGCAATGGAGTGACCACCCTGTTGCCCTGTAGAGGCAAATGGCCTTACATCATACAAAGGATGAGTGCTTGTCCTTTGGCAACTGACTAGCTACGAAAGTCATTTTATTTGCACATAGTGTTTAGCAACACTGTTTTTGCTAACTTTTGCATCCGTTTAGATAATAGCGTTAAGTTCCGATGCTTTAGTGTTTAACAACACTTTTCTTAGGAATACTTGCTTTCAAGGACTACAAGAGAACAACCCGGTGACCAAAAGGCCACACACTCCAAAGCTAAGACACAAAGTAAACATGGAGTCATATCTGATAAAGAGGTCTAAGCGGGGAGAATCATCGATCTCACTAGTCAAAGTACAAGTCGGGATAAAACCAGTAATGGAAGAGACGAATGACTGTAGAAGGTGATAGGTGATGCCATCAAAGCTAATAAGGCTAAGTCCATGTGAAGTAGGGTATACAAGCAAGCATAGCTAGTGACCTTACACTAGGGGCTCTCTAACCACTCATCACACAGGTTGTAACCATAAACTCAAAGTGCCACTGGCAGTAAACATGCATAGTCACAGTAAATAACATAAACCATGGAGGAACAGGAACATCTAAATGCAACAAATATATACCTCTGCTCATCCATATACCTGACACTGGAACATCTGCATCTACTCATCATCACGGTTGACTGCTCTGTACTATATAGACCATGACTGTACTAGAATCATCTCAATGGGGTCATGTAGGCTCATTCATGACAAGGGGGCATACTACTGCTGTTGGCTCAAAATATAGATCACCGCTGAAAAATATGCTCATCTCAACCACAGGACTGGCTCAATAAACTAAAAAAAAATCAGGACTGCATCATGGTAGCCTTGGCTACAATGTAATGTGATAACAGGTACCTTGTGGAGAAGGTGGTTGCACCACCGATAGATCACAAAGATCTAGAGTAAGACAACAAATAGACAGTGAGAATGAATCAAATCCTAGTGGATTTGGTGAAGGATAACCTGGTCCATCACATCATCAAGAAAAAGGCTGCCAAAAACATGTATGATGCCTTGGGAACTTTGTACTAGAGTGTGAATGTAGCCAAGAAGATGTTCTTGTAGAACAAGCTCTACCCTCGTGAGCAAAGCAAATATAGTAGCAAGCTATCTCATGAAGATAGCAAAGCTGGGATATTATATTACTGAGTTCGGGACATAGTTGAGGATAATGAGCTAATTCAGTTTCTCTGAATGGCTTTTGTCCAATATGGCACAACTTTGTTCAAGTTATCTATGGTCAAGAGCATTTACCTAACTTTGAGCAGTTACGTGATGTTTTCATTAAAGAGGAGATGAGACTACAACAAGTCTCAAGTTTCAACCAATTATGAGGATGTTTTCTTTGACCATCCAAACAAGCTCCTCTTGCCAATTGTCTTCTCTTTCCTTTCAAAACATTCCCCTTCCATAACCACTTCCAATAAAATATGAACATATGCCAAGTCAAGGGGAAGGGAGCACTCTTCAAGAAGGCCTTTGACCAAATCATATAACAATAAAATTTTCTTAAAAGAGGTGTACCTTTAAACTGTGCACATGCAAGCTTTGGACCACAAAGAATACTAAAATACTTCTCCAAAGGTGGGCACCCTAGGTAGATGTGCAAAGGCGTACCTTTAAACTATGCGCAAGCAAGCTTTGGACCACAAAGAATAGTAAAATACTTCTCCAAAGGTGTGCACCCTAGATAGATGTGCAAAGGTGTACCTTTAAACTATGTGCAAGCAAGCTTTGGACCACAAAGAATAGTAAAATACTTCTCCAAAGGTGGGCACCCAAGATAGATGTGCAAAGGTAGTCTTGTCTGCATGATTCCTCAAGAAAAGTGCCAAGCAACTAACCTCTTCTCCTGGAACACTCCTCAAGAAATAGAATTAAACCTTCTAAAGGATGGGGCAACCTAAAAACAAGTGCCAAGATCACGAATTCATGTGCATAACTAGAAAATCCTCAAATCATGGTCCCAAGGTGGAGCGATCTTCCGCATGCGCATGAAACCTCAAATTAAGTGCCAAGATGCAATACTCAATAGAGCACTCCACTAAACAAGGGAGAAAACCACCTCAAGATGCCCAATAAATGCCAAAATAGACAATGAGCCAAAGCACTTCATGAACCAAGTCAATAACCTCCTCAATAAGTGACTCTCATGAAAAGCAAATATCGACAATAACAGTTAGAACTACCGGCTTTAAGCTAGGATGACCTCAAAGAATGTGCATTAAGACCTAGATCCATGTGCATGTTGACCAGTGTTTGAAAACTCGGCCAACTCAAACTTGGACTCAACCAAGTCAACTCCCAACTGAGTCGACTCGACCAAGTTGACCCCCAACCGAGCCAGCTCAACCCCTGAACTAAATCATGTGACCAGTTTGGTATCAAACCAACTGAGTTAGGGTATGACTATTACAAATCAAATCCTTAAAATATCATAAGAGACAAGAGTACACACCATGTACAACAATGTAAATATGGAACACAACTCCAATATAGATAAGAAAGATAAGTTACACAATAACTTCTTAAATAATAAGAGATCCTTCTCCAATTACCCCAAGGCATTCATATAATCATTTCACATGTCCCTCGACAATGACTATATTACCTTTATATATACATATCCACTCATTGCACATGAGGCCCCTTCATTAGGCCGACCCTATTACATATACAGTTAGCCGCATATATGCCCCCCTTGGAGTCATATATATACATTGAATCCCATATATGCCTGCTCTTGTCATATCAGAGTACCCTCTTTCGAAAAGTTTTGTCCCCAAAGCTTTGCAGTTAATGGCTTTACATGTGATGAAACCAAGTAATAGGATCGTCATCAATGATATGAACCAAATCCTTAAGATAGCATAAGAGACAAGAGTACACACCATGTGCAACAATGTAAATGTGGAGCACAACTCCAATATAGATAAGAAAGATAATTTACACAATAACTAAAATAATAGGAGGTCCTTCTCTAATTATCCCAAGACATTCATATAATTATTTCACATGTCTCTCAACAATGACTACATTACCTTTATATATACATCTCCACTCATTGGCACATGAAGCCCCTTCATTAGGCTGACCTGATTACATATACATTTAGTTGCATATATGCCCCTTTGGAGTCATATTATATACATTTAACCCCATATATGCTCCCCTTCAGTCATATCATAGTTACCCTGCTTCAAATAGCTTTGCCCTCAAAGCTTTGCAGTTAATGGCTTTAGATGTGATGAAACCAAGTATTAGGATCACCCTCAATGATATGAACCAAATCCTTAAGATAGCATAGGAGACAAGAGTACACACCATGTACAACAATGTAAACGTGGAGAACAACTCAATTATAGATAAGAAAGATAAGTTACACAATAACTCCATAAATAATAGGAGATCCTTCTCCAATCATCCCAAGACATTCACATAATCATTTCACATGTCACTCAAAAATGACTACATTACCTTTATATATACATATCCACTCATTGCATATGAGGCCCCTTCATTAGGCTGACCCTATTACATATACACTTAGCCACATATATGCACCTCTTGGAGTCATATTATATGCATTTCACCCCATATATGCCCCCCCACCTGGGTCATATCAGACTCGACCGAATCAGTCCCAAATTGATCAAAAATCAGCCGAGTCGACATGGGACCCGACAAGTGCACACGGATTGGAGAAAATTTGATTTAAAATAAAAAAAAAAAACTAAATACCTTAACCCTAACATTCCAAACCCTAACATTCTTAACCCTAACATAATACCATAAAGAGACCCCCCCCCAGACTCTATTTGCCTCTCACCAGCTTCATTGAGCATTTATGAGCAATTGGAGCTTTTGGAGCAACATTTCAGCCTAGGAGCATTTGGAGTTTTTGGAGGTTGTTGGGCAATCTTCTTGGCCTATTTGTAGTGGAGTTGGTATCTTAGTGAGGAAGAATTGTTGTCCATTTTATTGTGCCCTTCAGCCATCCATGTATGCTGACAACAGTCTGTCCCTGTTTTTTCTCTCTTAAAAAAAGTAAAATAGACCTGAAATCTACCTAAGTATTTAGTAATAGTTTTAGGGTTTGTTGCAAAATAAATTAAGATAGGGTTTGCACATTTTGCATTTGAAATTTGCAGACTTATTGAACTCTGCATTTAGCATGCCTCCAAGAGGGAAAAATCCTGCATGGATTGATGCTGATGTTGTTGACAATAGGATGTAATGCAAATTTTGCAAGAAATAGATCAAAGCAAGGGGGAATTCATAGGTTGAAGCAACACTTGGCTGATATAAGAGGCCAAATTGCACTTGTGCTGCACCAAAAGAAGAGATTGGTGCCATAAGAACGGAATTGCAACAACAATTTGAAAATTTTGAAGAGAAGGCTAAACAGGTTGAAATAAATGTTGAAGTAGGGAGGAAGAGGCATCTTGCCATGGTGAGGGGATCCCATTCAAATATGATCTTTGATTTAGAAAACTCTTCCTCTATCCTTTCTTCCAATGTTAGGAACCCCTTCTGTTATGTTCCTCCCATTCATGATAACCAGCCTAAAAAGAAGAAGACCATTCAAAGTTATTTTCCTACACCTTCCCCCACCTCTGCTAGCGCCTCTCAAGTAAGTCAAACTCAACACACATTAGATAATTGTTATCACATCCATAGTAGCCGGGCTAGCCATTCCTTTACACATTTTTTTATGAGATCAGACTATGATGAGCAGTACTTTTGATGATCACTCATGTATCAGAGCAGCCCTAGATCAGATATGATGAACCTTATGCCATGACTAAGCCTCATGACCTCAGATGTGATGATTGAGGTGACCATTTTCCTCCCTATAGAGCAGTGTGATAGTGCCCAAAGCTTTACAACAGCAATGTTCCAGTGACAATTGATGATCCAGATGATAGATACAGGTATATGGCCAAGCAGGTATATGGTTGTGCATTGGATATGTTTACCTTGCTCTTTTGCTTATCTTAGTAGCTTGACTAGGTATTTAGTGGTCATGATCTGGCAATATATATATATATATATATGGTTATTTGTTGACTGTCTGGAATCAAAAGTGATCTAATTACTCAGAATAAGAAATTCTTGTTTATACTCGTTGGTTTTACCCTCTTAAGTAGTATGGGCGTGGGTCATTCCCACCATTTATGGCTTGCTAGTTATGGCATCACCTATCACTTTCCCCATCCATTCGTTCTCTTCCGTATTTGGTTTTACCTTGACTTACACCTCAGCCTGTGATTTGGAGGACATCCCCACTTTTGCCTCTATGTTGGATAGATTCCCTGTTGTTTTGTGTCTCGGCTCTAAGTTGTGCGACAAAACTTACCGAAGCCTTGATCCTTCTCGGCCAGGAGAATCCACTGGTGTTGGTTCCTAAGCTTAGGTGAGTTGGATTTGAAGCCTTGACCTCTCTGGTCGGTTGCCCCCAATGTTTGGTCCTGATTGTGGATGATCCCCCTAGTTGCCTGAGTTGTGTCAGCTAGACTTGAAGCAAAATGCACTACCATCATTACATGCATATGTGACTCATTATTATATATTATATGCAAGCCGATGGTTATAAATTAAAACTGTGCTTTTCAGCACTATGAAAGAGGGTTGTGAAATGAAATGTAAAGCGGCCTGGATAAAAGCTACGATTAGTTGTGCTTCTAAGCACATGCAAATCCAAAGGGACATAAGGCCTAAAAAGCAGTGGTTAAATGTATGCTAAATCTAAAGACTGTTGGCCATAATTAAATGTAATGATTAATTCCTCACGGAGCATACGGGTTGGGATGTGAGATGGAGTAAGGGACAACTAATTCTATGTGTCACCTAGAACCTCAAGTTACGGTTGGTTGTGCACCCAGTCACGGTGGTTCTAGAAAAAATCCTCATAGAGCTGGTTCAAGCTTGGATGTGCGCTATAGACATTTGCTAAAAGTTGAATAGACACTCCTCAAATCAACTCATTCCATTTGTGAGACACCGCCATTCCTTGTGTGTTTTCTATCCAACATATGCTTAGGTGTTTCTCCTTTTTTCCCCTTATCCAAAGTGTCACAATGTTAAAGATTGTAAAGTCATTCCTCACCCATTTCTAGCAAAATGGTCACATCCATGAAATGAGTATACACTTGAGGGTCTTTCTCTTAGTAATTGATTGTTTTGATTCTGGACTTATATTTGATGTATTAATTGCTTAATTGCTTAATTGCTAGTGAAATGCTACTTTATACTTTAGTCTTGCTATTGAAATAATTAAAGGAACATAACTTATCCATTTACACTTGCAGCATTAGTCAGTTTGAGCCTGGGTCATTAATTTGATCAGTTTTGACCAGGTCAACCCAAATTGACCAAGTCAACCGCAGCATCCATGATGAGTTGGACCAATGATGTCCAAGATTGATTATTTGTGGTCCTAGGTTTCCCACTTGATGGTTCCATGCATCAGACATTAGGTTTTATATGATGGTTTGATGGATTTTTATTATTATTATTATTTACAAACCATTATTTGTATTTGTCCAGGCATCGTTGAGCTTATAGATGATTATCTAGTTGGTCACAGTGTGTATGAGTACTCATCTCTACTACATTTGGGCCTTCTGAGTTCATTGGCACACTCAAATATAAGTTTCAGGCACTTTCAGCTGAGATTACAGTCAGGTTATCACTTTATTGCATAATTGCCATTATAAAATGGCCTGGCAGCACGTTTTGAGATCTATTTGGTTCTCCTAGGGCGCTACAGAGGAAGTATGGGGTCTAGCCACTTGTTATTACCATATTACCATACTCCCAGACATTTTGATGCAGTCAAATGTGTGTCCGGGGCACCAGGCAAAGAGGTACAGACATTTTATTATTTTACAGATGATTTTTTGAGGATAAAAAATGGAAGAAATGATCACTGAGGAAATCGATTTGTGCAATTGAGGCAAGGAATTGGCATGAGGTTTGTTCAAAGGATTTTTGTGATGCATCCCAGACCTTCCGGCACAGCTTGCAGCATTCAATGGGGCCCACACACACTCCGAGCTATTATTTGGATATTTTATTATGCTTTTGAGGGGGGCACAATTTGGTCTCTTGGTCACTTTATGATGTTATATGGTCATATTATTTGTTATTGTGTCATGGGGCCATGCTAGTGAAGGATATAATCACCTCCTAGCCCCACCATGTGCTTTATTCATGTGTCTTAGTCACTTGTCATGTGGTACGTCCCCCTTGGGCGACTTAGTGAGTGTGCCCCCCTCTATTTGTGAGTTGATCCGTATATTGTATTTCCGGCTCATCTTAGTCGTTGATTATTATTGTTATATATTTTGATCTCCACCACCCATTCAAAAAGTGGTTAGGGTTTTGGTCTCTCTCATTCCTATTTAAGGAAGAGACCCCCCTCATTGTAAAGGCACTCTTGGGCTCTTGGATTTCCTGCATAATAAAATATTTTTGCAAAAACTCTTGGAAGCTTTGATGAATGTTCTTGTAAGTGATTGTAAAGTCTTTTCTCTTCGACATCATTGTGGATCTCTCTCTCTCCATAATTATTTTGCAGGGGTTGTGTGGTAGTGAAGGAGGACGATTTGAAGGGGGTGATATTGTGGGGAAACCCCATATCTTTCTCTCAAGACGTCTTTCATCTTAGGGAGTATTTCTATTGCATCTTATGATCATATTCATGCCCTTTGATTTATCTTCAATACCGTATAGTTTACTTCTTGTTTCGATCGATTCTAACTCTAGATCGTTTTGGCAGGAGGGGCGCATTGGATCTCTTGGAGCATAGCGATTTCACTTGGGGAGGTTGGATCTCACTCTAGATTGCTTCGATTTAGGAAGATCATCAATTTGCAAGGCGACCGCAAGCATTTCCAGGTGTATTTCAAATTATTTTTGTTGTTTCGGGATCCATCCCAATTGTCACCACTAAAACCCTCATTGTTAAAACCCTTGTTTTCTAGATCTGATAGATCGGGTACCTATTTGAGTACGGCCATCAAAACCCACTTTGGAATAATTATAAAAACACTAGATCTAAATTTTCAACTTAATCCAACTCCATTTACCCCTGGATCTAGCACTAGTCTCCTCTAGGTGGTACGCCCTCCTTAAGTTTTGGTCCACTTTTTAGATCTATCAGTTGGGTATGCTTGAACCCCCATAAATTTCACAGATCTATTCATCAAGCACCTAGATCTAGTCATCTAACCCCCGGATCTACTATTTTGGGTCCACTTTGGCCTCGTTTGCTTAAACCCTAGGTAGATCCAATTTGGGTATTCTTCATATGAACTAGATCCATCTAGATCTACTTTCCTAAATTCATAAGTGGTACTTTTCTTCTATGGTTGAGAATCTCTATTTTTCCTAAGCCTCCTCAACCGGTTTCTAACTCCCATAAACCACCACGTTTCCCTAGATCTAGATTTCATCCACCAAGATCTACTCTTGTGCATCATTCGTAACCTTTAGAGTGTCCTGTGTTGATTCGCTAGCCCTCAGTGGCTAGTAAGGGTCTCCCCCTTGATCTCGCTTTAGCTTGATCTAAAGTAAAGAGTGCCTCGATTGGCGTGACAACCAATCATCCTTGGGAATCGAGGCTCTCTTGGGTCACCTCTTTAGTTTCCTAACACCTCTACCATCCTGGATAGAATCACCTTTAGGAGCAACTTCAAGTTGTGTGATAACAATAACCATTGAAAGAAGCAACATAAAGTTGTTTTTGAATACATAGCTAGATGGTGGCATGATGGAAATATCCCTTCGATGTTTCCCACTCACCTTATTACCAACCTATGTGGGATTCCATTATTGTTTCTGGTAAGGGCTTCAAATGCCCCTCGCCCTAGTATGCATGACCTAAGGGGATCTTATTTGCACAAAGAAATTGTCCATAGATGAATACTTTAAGGACTTCAAAGATTCATGGGTCAAAACGGGAAGCAACATCATTTAGATGGATGGACTGATGGAAGGAACCATACGATACAAAATTTCCTTGTCTGTTTCCCAAAGGGAACCATGTTCTTGAAATCAGTTGATGCATCTGATTGGTATCTGATAAAGTGAAAGATGCAAACTTGTTATTTTAGCTTCTGGCTGAGATTGTTGTGGAGGTGGGGGTGGCAAATTATGTTCAAATCATCATAGATAATGCCTCTAATTATGTTATTGTAAGATGTTAGAGAGCAAATACACAACCATATTTTGGACCCCATGTGTTGCACATGGCATAGACCTCATGCTTGAAGATATAGGCAAACAATATTAGATCAAGAATATTGTAGAGCATGCTAAGAGCATTACAAAATACATCTACAACAAGCCCGATGGGTTAGCTCAAGTGGTTGAGAGCTAAGAGTTGTAAGCAGAAGGTCTCGGGGTCAAATCCCCAAGTGGCTATGCATAGATATATAAGGGCCTCACTTGATGTCCTCACCGGGTTAGGCTCCGTAATCAAAGCCAGCAATGTGAGGCCCCTTTGGGTGGACCCCCTGTGAATTCTTCCTGTGGACGTAGCAACTCCTCTCTGGGGTTGTGAACCACATTGAAATAAAAAAAAAATACATCTACAACCACTCATGGGTATTGAATTTAACAAGGAAAAACACTAGATGCGGGGAACTTGTTAGGTCTACCATCACAAGATTTGCAACACAATTCCTCACGTTGCAATCTCTTCCTTACCAAGCACAAAACTTGCAAAAGATGGTTTCATGCGATGAATGGAATGCATCTCGATGGGCTTGGAACAAGATGCAAAAGATACCAAAAAGAAATTTTTTGAGACCACATTTTTAAAAAGAGCAACAGAGGTTGTGAAAATTGTAGAGCCCCTCGTTAAGGTGTTGCGGTTGGTGGATGGGGAAAAATTGGCCATGGGTTGCAAATTTGAGGCCATGGATCAAGCAAAGGAGCAAATAAGGGAAGCTTACAAGGATAGAGTAATTAAGTATCATTGATAATAGATGGAACAATCAACTCCATCGCCCCATACATGCAATTGGGTATTTCCTAAACCCAAGGTATCATTACAAATATTAGTAAGAGTGCCTAGAGCACATGGTCCCTGGTGAGAGTGAGCAACTAGAGATACACAGGCAGATCAATGCTTTCACTAGAGCCACGGATACCTTTGACAAAAACCTAGCAAAGATTGCAAGAGATGGGACCAACCAAGTAAACAATTCCAAAGTTTTATTAAGTTCAATTGTTTACTGATTAATCTTTAATTCTTAAACTTTTAGCCAAAATCACAGCATATTTTGAGAGCTCACTAAGACAATGATAGCTCGTGTGCACCTACAATCAATCTAATTTCTTGAAGTAACTTTGTCTTTGCAACACATTGGTGGGAGTCATTTCGTAGCCAATGTCCTCAATTGCAAAATTTTGTAATTCAAGTCCTGAGTTAAACTTGCAATGCATCTGGATCTTAGCACAATTGATCCATCTTTGAGCGGATTCACACAAAGAAGAGAAACCGTTTGACACAAAAATGGTTAAATGATCTCTTCTTCGTACAGTACAACCTCCAACTAAGGTGCAACCAATTACTGAACAAAAGACTTGCTACAAATCCCATTGTGTTGGAAGATATTGATCCAACCTCAAAATGGGTACAAAGGAGTATCACCTAGCAATGTTTGATCCCGATCATGATTTTGATGCAAAAGGCTTGGGATAGGTTGATTTGGATGTGGATCCAACAATGGTAGGTGATGCAGCCATAGATCCAAGCATGCCAAGCACTAGCCAACGTAGTCGTGCTTCTACTACTTCTACTACTACTCTTGCAGCTCTTGCAGATGTCCCTGAGTAGTCTAACGAGGCTGAGGATTCCGAGGAGTCTGAGCCAAATGTAGATGCTGAGGATCTCATTCCTAGCAGTGGGGATGAGTTTGAGCATTGATAATTGATCATGTTGATCTTGTAGATGTTGTTTCTTGGACTCTAGAGGCATTTAGAACCTCATTGATTATGTCTTTTGTTTTGAATATGTAAACTCGGTGCCATTTTGATATATTCACCCTTACATGGTATATACACGAGCATACTTTGCATATTTTTTCTCCAATGGTTAGGAATCTTTAAAATACTTTCTCATTAAAATTTTAATATTTTATATTTTTTTGTAAACCAAGTCATTAAACTCAAACTAGAGTCATGGCTAAGTTGGAGTCCTAGTCCAAGTTGACCCTCAATCGATTTTGAGCCTAAGTCTGAAGTCTTTTGACCCAATCTACCTCCAAAAGGCCTCAGAAGAAGGTAGGCACTCTAGGGACAGGTACATGGTGGTGGAACACTCCTCTGAAATAGGCCTAAATAACCAAAACCATGTGTCACGACATAAAAACAATGTGCCAAAACCATCAAATTACATAAATAGCAAGGTCAAAGGTAGAGCACTCTAGGATTGTGTGCCACAAGAGTGGAGAACTCTTCTAGGTACGAGTGAAAACCCTCAAACCATGTGTTAAGCAACCCTTGGAACCCCTTAGTTGATGGCCATTCTTCTCCATATGTGTGTTAGCCTTTTAGGGCATGTATGAATGCAATCGACAGTCAAATCAGTAACTCATATGCCAAACACTCCTTGAGATGAGCAAGGACATGATCAAAGTAGGCTCTTGCAAGTGTGAACAAATAGTGGTCAAGTGAGGCTCCCCTTCTCATACGCCTTGACAAACAAACACCAAAATCCAAGCGATGTGGTACTATGAAACCAAATGTATGCCAAGAATGCAAAGCGCTTTTCTAACTCTAGATCCTAGTGATGTGGCGTGTCTCCACATATGTAATTGTCACTAGGGATGTGTAAGATGTCCCCTCAGGTGAATAAATATGCATGGAATTGTGTAGATAAAGAGTCCAAAGTTCAAACAGTGAAAACAAGCCACATGTGCTACTATGCCTCGAAATATATGAAGTAATGCCTCAAAAGATTATCGATAATGAAGAAAGAGGCATCAAGAGCAGCAACAAATGGACATCAAGCCAACATCCTCTACATGTAGCCTGCTTGGGATGGATCTTCAATGTGGATCATGCCCTCATGGCTCATACAACATGAAGGATAACCAAAATTACACAAATCATGGATGCGATCAGAATCAACAAAAGGCTCCAATGTGGGTGCAGCACAAATCAGGAAATTAGGAATTGGAACCCTATCCCTAATTTTTTATAGATACATATTTAAAATATACATTTTTTATTGAAAAAAAAAAAGAAATATGAATTGTCAACTGTTTGCTTTCATACTCGTATTGCCAATTGGGGAATGAGACGAAATCACCAAGTTTGCTGAATATTTAATGACTGCAATTGCTAGCAAATAGTATCAACAAATATTTAGGCTATAACACCAAATAATACGAGAAAAGTTGGAGACTGGTGGGTATAAGTAAAATCAATTCCTCTAATTGCAAGAAGAAAAACAAAACTTATTAGTAGTGGAAAACTGTGAGAAGTAGTAAAATCAGTTCATCTAATTGCAAGGGGAGAGATAACAAAACTTACTCGTAATGGGAAGTTGTGCAATGTGAACACTTCAAATTCAAATTATCAAAACTGTGATAATACATGTATGACAACAGCTAAATACAAAAAGAGACCCATTAAATACAAAAAGCCACTTGCCTGTGAACTCACTAGAACACAAACTACACTGAAGACAACTCACTGTACAAAAATACTAAAATACATTATTGATATAAACTTGATGATCACAACTAATTTAATGCTAACTCTACATTTCTCAAACAGGGCACTTGGAAACAAATCGCTCAATTTTTTACCAAGTTAGCAAATAATTATTTTGTAAATTATGTGCTCACTGTTCCTGGAGATGATGATGGTAAAAATTGTTCAAAATATGCAACTTGGGAGTGAATCTTCCACAATTCTGTTACTGGGATCTGGATCCACTTATACCAGAAAGGATCTGATTTTAGGAAACAGATCCAGACTAAAATACACAAAAATCCCAAGGATCTGGTTCAAATCTCAGATTATGAGATTCCGCAATGAATCGGATGTGGGTGCAAAGTGCCTCAAGGAGAATCTGGTAACTTTGGGGGTAACAGTACCCATCTAAACAATGAGACACTCGGAGATATGAAGGAAGTGCTCAAAATAAAAAGCTAATTTGGGATTAGGGAGTCTAGGTGATGCAATCTAAAAGATCCAAGTGTAGATCCTATGCATTGATGCGGAAAAAATCAGAGTTGGGAAAACATCACCAACAATTTGAGAAAAAATTAACAAGCATTTAATTTTGCAAATTATTTCATTTATTAGTTAAATTTATATCTTAATTTAAATGCCAAGCTTTCCTCCTCAAACTACACCAGAAGTTTATTTGATCTCCCAAAAATTGTAAACAAGTGAAAAAATGCATAACAAGTCCCTCTTAACCCATTGATGTCCGTTTTTTTCTGCACCTTTGCAATCTTTTAAAAAATACACGATTTTTCAAAAATACAAAATTATATATATTTTTTATGATTAATTGGGAAGGGAGGAAATCAGTGATTTTTCGAATTTTTCCAATATTTTGCCGATTTTTTCTGTGGTACTATGATGTCACTCCCAATAGCTGCATTAATCTCCTCTTTTAGAGTTTGGAGATTTGAAGGGCATCAAGAGAGATCATGTACAGGGGCTGACAATCAATAGAAATGTCACCGTCTCCTAAAAAGAACAGGCCTCTACAAAGTAACAGTGTCATCTACCTGACTGGTCCAAGGATGTGAATCTCTTATAAGAGAAACAGGCTAAGAAAGGAGAACCAGTGAAAATTCGGTTGACCGATCAGCTTTTGTCAAATACTCTATTTATTAACACTTGACTAAAGGCCCCTTCTGTTAAATGCTCATTAATGAGTTAATGCCCATTTCATGTCAAATCAAATGAAAAATAATATACTTTTATTATTACTTATTTTTACAAGAATAAAGCTATCATATATAGACATCGATCCTTATTTTTTGACTTTTCAATCTCCTTTAGTTGTCATGTGCTGAATATGAAATGAGGGTGACAAAGGCAGGCTTTTGTTTTTCCTATTTGACAACAAATGGAAATGAAAGTGACTTTTATGATTGAGAGTGAAGGCTAATGCCTTGTAGTGGACTCTTTAGTGATAAATAATTCCCGAACTTGATGAATAGTACAACAACAGGATAAATTTCCTCCTACATATTCCCATAATGAACATAACACTGAAAACTATTGACTATACTTAATTATTATTTAATATTATCATTAATAATAATTAATTATGTATTAGTACATTTACTTCTTCAATAGGTATACTAAATTAATGTGTTGCAAGCATTGCAAATCAGATGTGGAGAAATATTTATTTGCTATTACTGATTCCACAACAGCAAGCATGAGGAAATTGGGATGAATAAGGACTGGACAGTGGAAACATGAAGTATGCAGAAGATGACAGATGGAAGTTGCATCACAAATATTCCAATGTGGCTTTGAAGTAATACAAATCCATTTCAAAGCTCCGCACCCATAAGAAATAATTTCCTGGCTAATCATTGCTACAGATCTATTATTATTTCAATGACACAAAGAAATAGGCAAGCAGGAAGGAAGAAAAAACAACCTACATAGCATACAGCCCTTTGAAGTAATACAAATCCATTTCAACGCTCCACACCCATAAGAAATAATTTCCTGGCTAATCATTGCTACGGATCTATTAATTATTTAAATGACACAAAGAAATAGGCAAGCAGGACGGAAGAAAAAGCAACCTACAGAGCATACAGCCTGTTTGCAAAGTATTTTGCTACGTTTGAACATCTTTCAGATCTTTCTTATATCAAAGTAGCAACACATATTTGTCAATAGGCAAAGAGAATACCTCCTTTGCAGGTCCATCAGAGTGCCTGGGTGAGTTTGAAAGAGAAGAATAACGACTGTTTACTTCATTACCATCAATGCTACTGGCATGGCTTGCACCAGAAGTGTCATTAGGCCAGGAACTAATACCAAAATTACCAAACTGAAGGTTAACAGGCTCTTCCTTTCCAATCTGTAAAGGTCCATACATGGGACTCCCAACACAACTATCACTCCCATAGTTTGAAACAGGTTTACCATTACTATCTACTACGTCAACTGGCCATGCCTTTGCAACAGATCCATCAGTATTAACTAGTGCCATCAGACGCCGAAAAGAGCCTTGTCTCTGAATAAGCTTAAACATACCCTTTGAGCTAAGTGAATTTGCAGCACAAACATTATGATACTCTTCATCTACTACCTTGACTGTATTTGTAGCCTGATCATAGAGGTGTTCACCTGTCTCTCGTCTGCGTAAACAGCTAAATATTGTAGCATGTATAGAGGCCACACTTTTATCCACATTAGTATTATTGACCTTTGGAACTATACGTTTGTCAGCTCGTTTGCACAGGTAATCCTGGATTGCCCGGATATTACGAATGTACTTAACATACTTGTTCTTTGCAGGATCTAAGGTCATATATTTTGCACGAATGGCAAAGCGCTCTAAATGCTTCTCTTCATTTGCAATGTAGATCATGAACGGTATAATTGATGGATGTTTTTTCATGAGCCCCATCTGTGAGAAAACCATGAAAATCAATTTAGCTTAATTTATAAAGCCATAATGTATACATGACAAGGTTCAATAGCACTTTTCTGCATTAGTTAATTGTATATAACAGAGTTTGCCTGTCTTACATACATGGCACAGAGAGACTCACCACAAAGTTCAGACTCAAATGCACACCTTCAACCACAACAGATTCCTTCCTTTCTTCCCATGCACTGATCAACCTGTCAAGGCTTTCAATCACCATCTCACTTTGTGCCTTGTACCCCTCAACAGCCATAGCTTTGCGTCCAATTACGTCTGCACCACTATTAGCATCAAATCCTTCCTTCTCAAGATTATCAGATTTGAATTGGTTTTCTCCCAGAGTCTCATGTCGGAAATGATACTCAGCTTGATCATCAGTCTTTGAAAACATCCCAGGCTCTATTCTGATCGATTGTCCATTTGGAGGTCGCCCTGAAAATTTTTTATCTTTCTTTTTAGCCTTTGCTTCGGCTACAGCAACTGGATCTAAACACTCACCAGCATGATATGTTGAGGCCCATAATAAAGGGTTTTCCTTTTCATCCACAAAGCTCCTCATCATGTGGCGTATTGAGTCAGTAGAAACAACAGTTGTAATGCCAAGTCTACTAGCCTGTGGAAGAGTTGAAACACATCAAGAACTTTAGCAATTACTATACGATACCAGGGCTCTAAACAATACCTATACCATCTTAAGAGTCTAGCAAACTACAAAATTTGAAAAATCTTGAAAGTAAACCAAGAAATATTTTAATGAGATCGACAAATGCAAAACCTGACATATTCTGGTATTTTTATCCATTCATTTTCTTAATTGTATAAGTCCGCCCCACAAAAAAAGTCAACGGACAGTCAAGAGCATCAATTTTGGGGCAAAATCCCTATTTTTGGGTTAAAGGAAAATGTTGAGACTGCATTAAACATAGGCCTTCAAAATATAGAACTTCATGACAGGTAGGCCATGACAACCTACTGTCCTGGGTTGCCAATTTTCTTTTGCACTTTCATTATGGTAATTAATGCGCTTTAACCACATTCAAAAGATTGAGGAAATGTTAGAATCATTTCAGATGATACAATTCTATTCAAAGAAGCCAATCCAGAGCAAGTTACACGTCTACATAAAAGCTTAGAGGTAAACTCTTACCTCAATGCTTCAGGTAAAGAAATAAACAAAAGGGATATATATATATATATATATATAATGCCATGTCAAAAATACTAGTCTCTATCACAAATATGGTGGAGCGCATGGTATTAATAAAGGCTTTTACAAGGACTTTGAAATCCCAACAGGGAGCCATAAACAAACTAAGTAAGAATAAGAGCACCAATGATCATAAAGAAAAAGAAAATCTAGTTGCAAGTAGAAGAAGAAATAGCTTTCCTCAGCAGATTGGACAGTTCTCCTTGAAGCACGTCTTAGTAGTCTCTTACCTACAGTTATAGTTTCAACTTAATCACACTATTTTGCTGGAACCTTGCAAACTACTATGGGAATAAACAGAAAGAAAGGGAAGAATCAATTTGCTAAAAATGGAAAATAAACCTGAAGTATAAAAAAGCTATGTTGCACAGGGATCTGTCCCCCCCATAAAAAGCCTAGTTTCCGCCGTCCCTGTTTTTCAGGGACTTGGGTACCCCTAGGAAACATCCCCAATCTTCCGGGGACTTCATCGGGGACTTGGGGACTTCCTAGCCATAACCAAAACGTCCCCAACAGATTTCAGGCACTTCCAAGTAGATTTCAGAGATGTCCCCGGCAGATTTTGGCAATGTTTTGGGCATGTATCTTCAGTTTTGACAATGGACATTGATGATTGGACAATATGATCATTTATCCCATCCATATTATTCGTATTATTCTAGAATCTAAATCTATAAAAGTTGCATCTCAAAAAATGGGCTGTGTATTTGGGTTTCTAGTGATTTAACTATTGTCTTTCACACAACATCATTACGAGCAGCAAAGCCTCCATGCCAACAAACCAAGAAATGCAACTCAAAGGTCTGATCCTTCTAAGTATTGCTCTTGTTTTTCTCATTTTTAGGGCCATCTTAGCTTTTACATATTGTACGTGGGTGTTCATGAGTTATTCAAGTCCAACTCTTCCCCCATCCCAACCTCAAGCACTGTGAAAACAATTGGATAGTAAAGACTTAGATTGGGTACTAAACATTTGAATAAATTCTTTTCAATATCTTTCTTAAACTAAAATCTAAGTTGCACGAAACGGGGAAATGGGGACGAGTTTCCGAAATGGGAACACGTTGGAAACGTGACCCCCCACAATTTTGGAAATGGAGAAACGCGATATATATATATATATATATATATATATATATATATATATATATATATATTGAATAAATTCTTTTCAATATCTTTCTTAAACTAAAATCTAAGTTGCACGAAACGGGGAAATGGGGACGAGTTTCCGAAATGGGAACACGTTGGAAACGTGACCCCCCACAATTTTGGAAATGGGGAAACGCGATATATATATATATATATATATATATATATATATATATATATATCTTAAACTAAAATCTAAGTTGCACGAAACAGGGAAATGGGGACAAGTTTCAGAAATGGGAACACGTTGGAAACGTGACACCCCCCAATTTTGGAAATGGGGAAACACGATATATATATATATATATGAGCAATGACATTTAAAAAATGATGGTGAAACATAAATCATAAATCATACATGTCGACGAATCATTGCCTATATTGGGATCCTATTCATCAATAGCACCTTATGCCTCCCTCCTCTAGGCTCTAGCCCTTGCCTCTAACTTGAATCTCAAAGTTGATCCTCCAAGGAAATTAGTCAATGAGTCAACACCCTACAATTTTGATGAAACTTCCTAATAAATCGTTAAAATAAGGTAGAAAAAGCTTCCCATGCTTAATAAGTGATTTTGATTAAGTGAAGAGTACATTTTTTTAAGGTCATGATAGAGGATTTCAACAATCAACACCACCAACATCAAGGTACATACAGTGGTTGATGTGTTTGATTAAATGCCAATCCCATACCCTCATAGATGGTAGAAACAAATGGAAACTTTGCAATCCTGAAAACTCTCAAGTCTGCTGAATTTTGAATGGGATCTAAAATTCTATTTTTGCATATGAAGTCCGATGAGATTGGAACCATTCTCAAACATCCTGCAACAATTAATGGTAATGTTAAAAATTTAAGTAAAAGAAAAGAAAATGAAAGAAAAGGAGAATGTCACTTTTACTTTAAGAATTTAATATTGCCATTTAATACTACCAATTACTATTGAATAGGGCGATATTTTTTTATCAATCAAGCAATTTTCTTTTGGAAACACGACCTTACAGACCACATCCATATAGGAAACGTGTTTCCATACAGAGGAAATGTGTTTCCATCTCGGGAAACGTGCCCATCCGTACGGAAACGCGTTTCTACACTGTACGGCACGTGGCAGGAAACGGCTTGGGGACGTAAGGGGTGGTGGTGTTTCCTGCAGCATAATCTAAAATATGAATCTAATCTCTTTACAGAATGGAAGCATGTATATCCCGAAGTGTTTTGTATTGGTTTTCAATACACCTGTAAACATCTATAGAGCCCGTCAAGGGAATGCCCTTTAACCTAATCTTCATAAACAATAAATATAAGGAAGAAAAGTTGTTATATACAGACAAGGATTCTTTTCATAGACCCTTCATGGACCTGTTATCACATACATAGTAGCCGGGCTACCATACATTATTTTTCTGATGCCAGTACACTATTCAGCCAGTTCCCTTACATTTGAGATGCTGAGATGAGCATCTACATTGGATCACTATCAGATTATGGACAGCAGTATGTATTCCCCATGCCATGACTGAGTCTCGGGACACTCAGAGAGATGACCGATGTAGCCATTATACCATTGGTACAGAGCAGTCAGTAGTGCCCAGAGTTACAGCAGCAATTTCAGAGGACAGAGGATGGTACAGGTTGATGAGCATTTAGGTATATGACTCAGCAGGTATATTATGGTGTTATGGTTAGATTGCTTTTATACTTATTCTTATAGCATGTCTTAGCACTTAGTGTCATGATCTGGCGATCATATAGATATGTGGACCTGGTTGATCTATTATATATATTATATTGTCCCTACTCAGACTTAGAAGTTCACTATTCATACTCATTGGTATGTACCCTCCTTAGGGAGAATAGAGGTGATCATTCCACCATACTTTGGCTTGCTAGTGTTGGCTCCATCATTTCATTGTCTTCATCCATCCATGACCTACCTTTTAGATTATCACCCTGACTTACTACTTGACTAGTGGCATGGAGGACTTTTCCCCACTGTAGCCTCTGTATTGGATGAGCTTCCCTGTTTATTGTGTCTCGGCTCTGAGTTGGTGACAAAACTTACCTATGGTGAGTTGGAGTTCCTTGGAATTCCCCCTAGTCACTAAAGTTGTGTTGGCTAAACCTGAAACTTTTAGTGCTGCCATGAATACAAAATCTGGAAAAAATGAAATGCTATATCTTGTATGAAAGCCCATTCATGCAATGTGTTTCTAAACACACATGAATGAAAGGCATGCCAAATGAAAATGACTATGAAAATAAAATGTTATATCTTTTGGAAAATAAATACCTAGGTAAACAAGCTGTCCATGACACACCTAGAAGTGCTCAGGTAAACAAGTGCCTTAAAAACACACCTGGAGCAGAAAGCCTAAAATAAATGTAAATCTATGCAATGTGTTTATAAACACACATAGATCAAGGCTATGGAAACTTCAAGCCCAAAAAGCAATGGAACTTAAATGCTATATCTAAATAATTGCTGGCCTTATTTGTATTATGGATTGTGCGCATCTGTGAAGGTGAATAAACCCTCTTTAAACAACTCATCCATTTGTGAGACACCGCCATTCCCTGTGTTATTGCTCATTCAGTATATACTATGGTGTGTATTCCCTTTCCCTTGCCAAAGTGTCACAAAGTCAAGTCAGTCAAGTCATCCCTTAGCCTAGCCAGTGAATTTAGCCTTCACCCATCACTAGCAAATTGATCACAGCTATGAAGTGAGTATAATCTTGAAAGTCTAGTCTAAGTAATAATAATAATTAACGACATTATATATTTGGATTTAGATCGCCAGAAGTGACTACTTTGTGTTATAATTGTTATTTGAATAAGTTGTAGAGCATGCATTAACCTTGACACCTTGCAGCAGCTTCCGATGATGGTCTGAGTTATATTTGGTCTTGGTTAGACCCAGTTTGACCATGGAGGACCATGGGACATGAGATGTTGGACCTTATGATGATATGGATAGATGATATATGGTCTATGTATACATACAGGATGATTCTATGCAGCAGCTACAGGGTTATGATGATGATTCTGGGTTTACAGCAGTGTTTGGGCATTTTACAGATTATTATTATTGGCCCTGTTCCGGTACATTGGATATTTATTTTGATCATGCAGAGATTCATATGGTGTATGAGTACACATCTCGGATAGATTTGGACCTCCTGAGTCCAATGGGACAGTTTGTTTTCAGTTCCGGGCACTTACAGTGATGATTTTGCCTCAGTAGGCTGTCCTAGTGCAGTTTTGGTCTGTCGGAGGCCCTGTCGGAGCAGATGTGATTTTTATCCGGTTGACCTAGGGCGCTGATGATGGAGGGGGTGGTCCAGCCACTTGTTTTTACCATATTACCCCCCTCCCAGACACACTGGTGCCCTCACCTTGACAGCGCAGGCACTCCAGGAGGCAGTTTGGGGCAGTTTCACGCTTCCCGAGGCATTTCAGGATTGGTAGAAATGGCTATTGAGGAAATCGATTTGGGCTACTGAGGCAATGTTATGGCATGGGATGATCAGTGATGATAGATCGGGGTCCTCCACACCTTCTCCAGCAGTTTCAACTTCATCGGGGCCCACATCCATCACTTATGGCACTTTCTGAGGATTTCTGAGGTCTTTTTGAGGCCTGCGATTTGACCATGGAGGCACGATTTGGTACATTGATGATTATTTATTGATTATTGTGCTATGGGGATTGACCAAGGAGGGATAAAATTACCCCTTGGACCCACCATAAGCCTCTTATTATATTTTGTCATCATGATTTGGTGGGATTCCCCTCTTCTAGGGCGATTTTGTCCACTCACATAATATTTTATTTGTGATCCATGTATTTTATTGTTGAGCTCATCTCAACCATTGATTAGACATTTGTATCTTTTAATCTTAGCCACTCATTCAAAAAGTGGTTAGGGTTTTGGTGCCTCTCCTTCCTATTTAAAGGAGAGAGCTTCTCATTGTAAGGGGTCTTTGGCTCTTGGATTATTGGTATAGAAAAATATTCTTGTGGAAATTCTTGTGGTCTCCTTTGCATCTGGTGTTCTTAGATGGTGATTGGAAAGTCTATTGCAACCTAGCATTTGGAAATTGTGGTAAGATCTATCTTTTTTGGAAATCATTGTTTGTCTACAGGAGGGCGACTTCAACAAGGGCGATTTTGCAAGGCTTCTTCAAATCGACTTTCTTGGCATTCACTTGTATCAGGGGGTTATCATTAGCTTCATTGTGATCTATGCTATCTTTCTGTTACTTCTCTTGTGGCATTAGTCTTATCTCTTGATGCATCAAATCTGATATTGTTGACGTTTGTTGTGCAGGAGAGAGGGCGCATTGGCTTCTTGGATCAAATCGACTTGCATAGAAAACTACCTCAAAGCTTCTCAAATTGATCGGGTTTGCATAGATCATCATCATCAAGGCATCTACAAGGTTACCCAGGTAAGATCCACAGGTTTGTTTCTCTTTCCTTTATCCAATCCATTGACATAGCTCATAAATTGTTAAAACCCTAAATATTTCAAAACCCCCTTTTTACATTTTTTCAGATCTACTTAGATCTAGTGGGTTGTTGGGCATAATATTGAAAACCCACCTCTATAGCATCCACGGCATCCCGGATTTATAGTTCGGTGAGGATTGGCTTCCGTTTGATCCCCTTCCCAAGCCAGCTTAGCTTCTCCCAAGCAAGGCGCACTTCCTGGTGGTTGTGAGTTGACCTAGATCTAGGTGGTGGGTGTTTGAGATCCCGCTTGATCCATAATCTACACATCCAATAACATACACCCAGATTGTTACTTTTCTGATATTCACCTTGTGGGCCTTATTCCACATTTTAAGGGATTTAATCCCCATTTTGGACCATTAGGTGTACTTAAACTCAGATCTAGTAAGATCTAGCCGTCGGATTGCCGTGAAATTATAGATCCATACTCCTACTTGACTAACCTGCCCGGATCTAAAGTTTGGATGCCATCGGACTTGTCTTGACCCACCTAACCCACCTTTTCAGCCTCCTTGGGTAAAGTCACACCACCTTGGAGAAGTGAGTTAACTCACTTCTAGGACGTGGGTACTTGAGATTCTTGCGGATTCGGAACGGGAATAATTCAAAACCTAGGTCTAGTGTGTCACTTTGTCAGATCTTGCCTTGGGGATAGCATTCCTTGTTTTAAGGGATTGTGGTCCACTTGGGTTAAACCTAGATCTAGACCTACTTATCCATCAAGACCTTTATTGCCCACTTGTCTCATGTTATAGGAGTCCTTAACCACAAGTCAACCCTACTTTGACTCCATTATCCCAATTCCCAAGGCACTGGTTACTCTCCAAGTCAATTCGACTTTCCTAGATTGTTGGATTTACTTGTGGTTTGACCTTAGTGTGGTGAACCAAACCCTTGATGCCATCATGTATTAGGATCAAGCTTGTCATGTGTACTAGTTAGCCCCAATTCAAACCCTTAACTACCCTGCATTGGACACGGTTCCCAAGGCAGTGGATCTTCCAACATTGAACTAGTACATTAATCCTAGATCTCACTTGAAACATTATAAGTCACTCTCACATCAACTATGGACCAAATTTATACCCATTGAACCCCTCACTTGGCTTGTGACTTCATCCTAAGGTCTAGGATAAACCATACACCTAACTTCACTAAGAAATACCCTGATTTGGTGTCTTGGTTTTGATCTCTCATGTCGGGAGTAGATCGGGTCTCCCCCTTTGTTGTCTAGGCTAGATAACATAAAGCGAAGGTTGCCTCGACTGGCGTGACAACCATATATTGGAGGTCGAGGTGATCGTGGTTGCACCTTTTGAGTTGCCCTTCCCTATTGCCATCCATGACTGGATACATCCATAGGGGTAACTACAGTTTGGGTGATAACAGGACCTTATTGCACATTGAAAATAGTTACACTTAAGTCTCCTAAAGCTAAACTGCATTTTGCTCATGTTCAAGTGCCAATAATGGAATGTCACTCCACCCTTTTCTTAGTTGCCTGATCTTTTTCAGAACTAGCAAGTGTAAGGGATGTGCATAATACTATATAGTATAGACTATTGTACTTACAAGCAACTACAAATGTTTATGGTGAAATCTAACTTTTTAAAGTTTTTTAATATCTATAGAAAAGACCCTTCATGGATCTTAAGCAGATTGAAAATAGTTACACTTAAGTCTCCTAAAGCTAAACTGCATTTTGCTCATGTTCAAGTGCCAATAATGGAATGTCACTCCACCCTTTTCTTATTTTCCTAAGCGTTTTCAGAACTAGCAAGCATAAGGGATGTGCATAATAGTATATAGTATAGACTATTGTACTTACAAGCAACTACAAATGTTTATGGTGAAATCTGACTTTTTAAAGTTTTTTAATATATATATATATATAAAATTGTCGTCCCCAACCTGCCATCCCCTGAAAAAATGAGGGTGCGCTCTAGCTGTCATGGGGACGCATCCCCATCGTTCCCCATCCCCAAAACCAATGCAACCTAGTAAAAAAGGATTGAGAAGATATATAACATATTATTATTGAACAACACCTTAGAGGCAAAACAAATATGGCAATATAAGTCATGTACACAAATTAAACAGAGATGACCACAGTTACCGGATTCGACCCTAGGCCTAACAGCACGCGAATCGGATTCTTCAGAATCCAATTCTCGGATTCTTCATAATCGATTCTCGGATTCTTCCACCTCGTTTTGACTAATCTAAAGTTGTTTACGTAGGATAAATGTAGGATAATTAGGGTTAGGGTTCTGAATCCCCGATTCCTAATTTTAAGATGAGTGTCGCACCCGTATCGGATTCTTCAACCGGTTCTGATCGCACCCATGGTTCGTGTAACCTTGGAGATGACAGATATGTACGCAAATCAAACATAGATTTGTACGCAAATTAAACATAGATTTGTACACAAATACCACTTTCTTAAGAAGCTAGACATGTCATCCATATTATAGATTAGAGACTCAACAATCACAGATAACATTGTATGAGAACAAAACAAACTTCCAATGGCCATGACCTTTTTATACTAAGTTACCGGAAACAGCCATGCGCCCTCCCTGAAACAACGTTCCAAGTTTCCGAAACGGAAACGGATTCGATACGGGTCTGATACGTGGCAGATCCGTATCTGAGCTAGCTGGTACGGATCGGTGGATTTGGAAACGGATCCACCTTTTTACTAATACGGATCGGCCAATTATGAAACGGATTGATGAAATTGTGATACGTTTCAGCGGGTGAAAAAAATCGTGAAACGTTTAATCCCTGTTTTTGGTGACTCATCTTTAAACCTAACGTGAAACAAGCCGTGGGCCTGCGGCTTTACCTGTTCCGACTTCCCGTGAATCACTTAGTTCGTTTTCAGGCCTCTATGATCATCATTCGTTTTTGGGCCATCTCGCAGACTTGCTGCGTGGCTGTTATCATCATTCATCTTCGACGGACCGACTGCAGTGTTCACTGTTCAGTGTTAGCACAGTCCTTCTTGCTGTAGCTGGACCGTGGCTCGTCTTCATCTGCAGACCGGCTCTGCTGCTGACTTCTTGTTCCAGAAATCACGACCATAATCCACTTCCAAGTTCGCTGCTCGCAAGTTGCAGGTGCCAGGACCAGGTATGTTACAACTTACATGTTTCAAGTTTCAAGTTTTCAACTGATTATTACTGGAAAAATCTTGTCTTCCTGCTGCCCCTTCTGCCTTCACCTCAACATTAAACAAGCAAAAAGATAAATGAGCCGGGGCAGACTAGCAGAGCCTGAACCTGAACGCTTATAACTATAAAATTATAAATATATTAAACTTTTATTTGGAGACTGAAGACTCCTAACGAGTGGGATAATTTATTAATTTGTCTGTCTGGAATTATTTGCTTCAAGGAATCACATGTATAATACTGTAATCAATTCATTTAAAGATTTTTCAAACACCCCCAGATTCCTCAACTTGGATATGGTGACAAGGCATGGAGTGTTAACAAGCTTGCTCATGTGGCCCACAAGCAAGGTCTTTATGATGTCTGTGTAACTGAGCTGAACAAAATGGATGGCTATTCCACAATAGATGTTCAAGCAAGTATACAAATCTTTATATCTTCTGTTGTTATTTTTCCTTTTTGCAATTTATTTCGAAATTTTTTAGGAACATTTTGTTAGTTGTTTACCAAATGACATAACTGGAAATATAATTAGCTAATTTGTGACCTATGAAACCCATCTGCAGGAAACATTTGTGAAAATAAGAGAGCAAGCAAAAGCTTATTTAGAAATGAGAGGGGAATCAACGACTGGGATTAAATTATTAATTTGATCAATAGTACAAATCTGGAGTTATTTCCAGGTCAACACCAGGCAGAGATTTTCAGTCTTTTAAAGCCTTTTTCAGATTTCTTAACCAGATTAGTACTTCTTCTGAGACCCTTACAGACTTACACCAAACTGCCTTTAGCTATCAATGCTATTTCGAAATTGGCTTTGCTGAGCTGAACTTAATTAAATTTAACAGAACTTAATTAAATTTAAAAGTTTGCATTAAATATTAAATTAAAATTTTGGTTTTAACTTTTAAACACAGTCTAATCAAATAATAATAAAGCTGAAGATTTTCCCCACATTGCTTGCAGACTGCAGTCTATGAAATTATGAATAACTTTTAAACACAATTCATTTATATTTCAAGAAAATTCAAAATACTGCATGTTTCATGTTATATTAAAAAATTCTATAACTGTATCTGAGTATCAGCATTTGGATCTCACTTTGTGTGACTATGTTCATTTTCCTAATTCGTATATTTCTTGGTCCTGCAGGGTATAGCTGCTAGCAGCATAGCTACAGCCTACTAGGCTACTATTCATCTGCATCATGGAATCGACATCCGTCAATGTTGGGGAGCCGGAAATTGAATCTGCCCCTATAGAGAAAATTGATCCAAAGTCTCCTCTTTGGAAATATGTCACCGTTGTGGGGAAGATCCAAGGAGTGGGGTCATTAATATGGATTTGCAGTGAATGCCAAAAGGAATTCAGGGCATCCTACACCCGGGTGAAAGCACATTTGCTTGGGATAAAGAACACTGGTATTCGAGTATGCACCGGTCCACCTAGACCGGATGGAAAAGATGGAAAGGGTTTGACTCTTTGAGCAAAGAAAAAATAGCAACGTATAAGAAATAACAAGATGAGGCAGATGCTAAAGCAAATGAATCAAACACTGTCTTTCAGTTCAGACAACCAACAAGAATGGGGGCATATTCATCAAGTACTCCATTTCCCTCTCATGAATTTGGTAGTCCTTCAAGTTCAAACTCAAAGAGGTCTAATTTGGGACCGCTTGAAAAGAGTTTTAATAATGATGCTCGAGGCTCAGTGGATGAAGCTATAGGCCGGTGCATTTATGCAAATGGCCTTCCTTTTAACCTTGTGCGATCTCCTTACTAGGAAGAGATGATTAGAGAAGTTAACAAAGCCCCAGCAAGAGAAGTTGGCCCTGGTTATGAGAAGATCCGTAGTACAATGTTGACAGGGGAGAAGTAACATTTGGAGGGTGCATTGAACCCCATCCGTAATTCATGGTGCATATCAAGGGTGTCCATCATTTCTGATGGATGGAAAGATCAAAGGAATAGGCCTTTGATCAATGTGATTGCTCAAAGCCCTAAAGGGGCAATGTTTTTGAAGGCAATGGATTGTGAGGGACAGCAAAAAGATGCTCAATTCATTGTTGACATCTTGATTGAAACAATTGAATTTGTGGGGGTAGAAAACATTGTCTACGTCTTAATGGACAATGCAACGGTGTGGAGAGCAGTGGGCCTAATTGTTGAAGGAAAATATCAACACATCTTTTGGACCCCTTGTGCTATTCATTCATTGAACCTGATGTTGAGTAAGATGGGGTCTCAAATCGAGTGGGTGCGCCTTATTTTTGAAGAGGCAAAGGAAATAAAAGCCTTCATCACAAACCACCACATGTCCTAAGGAATTTACAGGGAATTTGCGAAGTTGGAGCTTCTTAAGGTACCAAAAATTTGAAGTGTAAAGTTTAAACTTGTAAAGTTTGTTTCATAAATGTTAGAGCCTAAGACTCTAAATTTTAATTTATTGAAATCTTGGCACTTGCAGGTTGCAAAGACTCATTTTGCCTCTCACATCATAGTGTTGATGAGGCTTATGCAGGTGAAAGAAGCCTCACAATCAATGGTATATAGTTCTCTTTGGAATCAATGGAGGCAATCCCAAACTAAAAAAGCACAAGCAGTGAAGAGGTTGGTTGTTAATGATGAATGGTGGGATAAGGTGGAGTACCTCTTGGAATTTACTAAGCCAATTGTGGATTTGCTACGCATGTTTGACACAGATAGGCCCAATTTGGGAGAGGTGTATGAGGGCATTGACTCCATGATAGAGAAGATAAGAGTGGTCAACCTGATGTTGAGTAAGATGGGGTCTCAAATCGAGTGGGTGCGACTTATTTTTGAAGAGGCAAAGAAAATAAAAGCCTTCATCACAAACCACCACATGTCCTAAGGAATTTACAAGGAATTTGTGAAGTTGGAGCTTCTTAAGGTACCAAAAATTTGAAGTGTAAAGTTTAAACTTGTAAAGTTTGTTTCATAAATGTTAGAGCATAAGACTCTAAATTTTAATTTATTGAAATCTTGGCACTTGCAGGTTGCAAAGACTCGTTTTGCCTCTCACATCATAGTGTTGACGAGGCTTATGCAGGTGAAAGAAGCCTCATAATCAATGGTATATAGTTCTCTTTGGAATCAATGGAGGCAATCCCAAACTAAAAAAGCACAAGCAGTGAAGAGGTTGGTTGTTAATGATGAATGGTGGGATAAGGTGGAGTACCTCTTGGAATTTACTAAGCCAATTGTGGATTTGCTACGCATGTTTGACACAGATAGGCCCAATTTGGGAGAGGTGTATGAGGGCATTGACTCCATGATAGAGAAGATAAGAGTGGTCATCAATGCCAAGGAGCAAGACCCAGATGAAGTCTTTTACAGAGAAGTAAAAGACATATTGACCAAAAGGTGGAACAAGATGACAACTTCATTGCACCTTTTGGCCTATGCAGTGAATCCTAAATATTATTACTAAATGATCCCGAAAGAACTGCACCAAACAATGACCCTGAAGTCTCCCAAGGGTTTAAGAAAGCTTTTTTAAAGCTATTTGTAGACCTTGATATTTCCTATCAGATTCGTGAAGAGTTTTCACATTTTGGGGATCTGAGGGTTTGGGTGCAGGTTATGATCCGTTATTATCTTAAGAATCAAGATCATTGTTATTTCATATTGGCTTCTTATTCATTTCATATTTGTTTAAGATTTGAGGGTTTGAAGTTTTGAAATTTGTGTGCATATATTGAGACTATGTGGAACAAGACCAAACTAAGTCCAATTAATTGGCGGAACTTCCATGGTAAGGAAATTCCAAATATCCAAAAATTGGCCATCAAGATCTTGTCACAAGATGCTAGTTCCTCATCAGCAGAGAGGAGTTGGAGCACATATGGCTTCATCCATTCGGTGAAGCGAAACAGATTGGGCTCCAAGAAGGTCGAGGAACTTGTATATGTCCATTCCAATCTTCGCCTTCTGTCACATAAGAAGGATGAATACAAATCAGGGCCCACCAAACCATGGGATCTAGAACCAGATTTACCTAACTTGGATATGGCATTGAATGCCATGTCTCAAATGAATCCATTTGATGAGGGGGCACCATCAAGTGGACATGGAAGCAATGCTCCCACTTCTAGTTCTAGAGGCAATGAAAGTGCTAGTGTTGATGTTGATCTTCGTCATATGGACGAGGACATTTTTTATGATATGTAAATGTAATTTATAATTATGTTTTGAACTTTTGAACAATGAAATATGAACATTGAACACTGAACAATGAATATGATAATAGCTTGCCACTCAATTCCTTTTGTAATTTGTATATTTGACTTATGTTGATGATGATGATTATGTAATATGTTAATATGTAGTTTTAATTTGAAATTTAAATGATGAATGTTAAATTTTAGTTAAATTTTAAATAAATATATATATGTATATGTATATGTCGTTTCCCTGCTGTATCGTATCCAATTTTTTTGAAAATTTGTCGTATCTATGTCCCCCCCCCCGGTATCCATATCCATTTCAATGCAACTTAGTTTTTATATGGTCTCTCTTTGGCCCATGGCATCTTGTGTTAGGTTGCATAAAATATAAAAACAAAGATCCAAGTGCTACTTGTAGGCAAATAAAACATTATTAACGTAGACGACATCCATAGTAGACTAGAGAATCAATGATTCTACACACAGATAAGTGATAACAATGCATGAGAAGAAAACAATGTTTATAGTCTTCGAATGGCCACGACTTTTTTATATGGTCGCTTTGTTTGGCCCATGGTAGTGTGTGTCAAACAAGATGATGACCCCAAGTGATGGACATAGGGAATAGCTAAAAACAATTATTAACGCCCCATTTAGGCCATTATATTAAAAAAACAAAGTGACTTGATCATTTGAAATTGATCCCTGTATCCAAATAAAAGATCCCTCTAAAATGCAAATCCCTAGTGTCGCTTAGGAATCATCTTAGTGGTGCCAAACAAGCATTAGAGAAAATTTGAGGTCTAAAATGGGCCTTATAAAAAATTGTGCCATGGATAAGTTGGATTTCTCATGGATGAGTTGGATTTCTCAAACCAATAGAATTTCAATAACTTTGGTCAACCATTATGGTTGAGTTGGACATAAGAAGTTAAAGATGCTTATGTGTCATAATTTTATTTGACAATAGCTAACTTCATATAACCCTCACCTTGGTTAAGATTTTGAAAAGTTCATCTCAAAATATGATAAATATACTTGAAATAATAAATATAGAGTATTTTATATTATCACTACTGCTAATTTCGTTAAAATATAAATCTCACATTAATTAAGATGATAGTGGAGTAATTTTGAAATAATAAATATAGAGTAATTCATATTATCACTACTTCTAAATTCTTTAAAATATAAAGCTCACATTAAATAAGATGATAGTGGAGTAATTTTGTAATAATAAAAATATTTATATAATTAATCTCTTAAAAATAAAAATAAATAATATTTAAAAAAGTATCATAAATAAATAATAGCGATAACTTTCTCATCTGAACTCGGAATTTGACGCTTTTGGTACCATTGAAAAGGTATTGACAAGACCTGAAGAAATTTCTGCACTTTACTGTTTGTTGGTTTATGTCAACATTTTGTGGTTTTCACTTACAGCCGGTTATGCATTGGCTGTAGGTTACTGTTATCACCTAAACTGTAGTTACCCCTTATGGATGTATCCAATCATGGATGGCAATAGGGAAGGGCAACTCAAAAGGTGCAACCACGATCACCTCGACCTCCAATATATGGTTGTCATGCCAGTCGAGGCAACCTTCGCTTTATGTTATCTAGCCCAGACAACAAAGGGGGAGACCCGATCTACTCCCGACAGGAGAGATCAAAACCAAGACACCAAATCAGGGTATTTCTAAGTGAAGTTAGGTGTATGGTTTATCCTAGACCTAAGGATGAAGTCACGAGCCAAGTGAGGGGTTCAATAGGTATAGCTTTGGTTAATAGTTGATGTGAGAGTGACTTACAATGTTTGAAATGAGATCTAGGGCTAGTGTACTAGTTCAATGTCAGAAGATCCACTGCCTTGGGAACCATGTCCAATGCAGGGTAGTTTAAGGGTTGTATTGGGGATAACTAGTGCAGATGACAAGCTTGACCATGATACATGATAGCTTCAAGGGTTTAATTCACCATGCATAGGTCAATCCAACAATCTAGGAAAGTCGAATTAACTTGGAGAGAAGCCAGTGCCTTGGGAATTGGGAAGTGGAGTCAAAGTAGGGTTGACGTGTGGTTTAGGACTCCTAGTACATGGGACAAGTAGGCAATAGAGGTCTTGATGGATGAATGTGTCTAGATCTAGGTTTGACCCAAGTGGACCACAATCCCTTAAAACAAGGAATGCTATCCCCAAGGCAAGATTTGACAAAGTGATAGTCTAGACCTAGGTTTTGAATTATCTCGGTTCCAAATCTCCAACAATCTCAAGTACCCATGTCCTAGAAGTGAGTCAACTCACTTCTCCAAGGTGGTGCGACTTTGCCCAAGGAGGCTAAAAATGAGGGTTAGGTAGGTCAAGACAAGTCGGATGGCATCCAAACTTTAGATCCGGGTAGGTTAGTCAAGTAGGAGTGTGGATCTATAATTTCGTGGTAATCCAACGGCTAGATCTTAGTAGATCTGAGTTTAAGTGTTCCAAGTGGTCCAAAATGGGGATTAAATCCCTTAAAATGTGGAATAGGGCCCACAAGGTGAATTTTAGAAAAGTAACAATCTGGGTGTATGTTATTTGATGTGTAGATTATGGATCAAACGGGATCTCAAACACCCACCACCTAGATCTAGGTCAACTCACAACCACCAGGAAGTGCGCCTTGCTTGAGAGAAGCTAAGTTGGCTTGGGAGGGGGGTCAAACGGAAGCCAATCCTCACCAAACTATAGATCCGGGATGCCGTGGATGCTATAGAGGTGGGTTTTCAATATTATGCCCAACAACCCACTAGATCTAAGTAGATCTGAAAAAATGTAAAATGGGGTTTTGAAGTATTTAGGGTTTTTAAATATTTTAGACAATTGGATAGATCATGGAGATAGAACTTACCTTGAGATCATACCTGAGTGATGTGAATGAGATGCCTTGATGTTGAGGAAGATTCCCGTAGAGATCAAATGAGAGATTGTTGATTTGCTTGCCAAATTGATGCCCTAGCCCACAAGTGCGCCTTCCTCTACCTGTCAAACCAAGGAATAGCGATTCAATCAGTAAGATCAAGTATGGAAGAAATACAGGAGAAATGCAATAGTAACATGAAATAGAAGGTCCTGGGACATTAATACTCCCTGTTACCAACGAAGAGCTCCAAAGAAGAAGTAGGGAGAGTCTTCCCCTACCAATACCTCCTCCTCAAAACAAATCGGCCTCCACCTGTAGATGCAAAATCGTGGTACAAAGATATGGCAAACAAGATCTCCAATAACTCAGTGCAAAGGAAGAACCAACGAACGAACACCAAAAACATTCACCACAACACTGTAGATAGATGCAATAATAATTTTCTATTCCAATAATCCAGAGCCAAAAGTCCCCTTACAATGAGAAGCTCTCTCCTTTAAATAGGAAGGAGAGGCACCAAAACCCTAACCACTTTTTGAATGAGTGGCTAAGATTAAAAGATACAAATGTCTAATCAATGGTTGAGATGAGCTCAACAATAAAATACATGGATCACAAATAAAATATTATGTGAGTGGACAAAATCGCCCTAGAAGAGGGGAATCCCACCAAATCATGATGACAAAATATCATAAGAGGCTTATGGTGGGTCCAAGGGGTAATTTTATCCCTCCTTGGTCAATCCCCATAGCACAATAAATATAAAATAATCATCAATGTACCAAATCGTGCCTCCATGGTCAAGTCGTGGTCCTCAAAAGACCTCAAAAAATCATCAGAAAGTGCCATAAGTGATGGATGCGGGCCCCGATGAAGCTGAAACTGCTGGAGAAGGTGTGGAAAGCCCTGATCTATCATCACTGATCATCCCATGCCATAACATTGCCTCAGTAGCCCAAATCGATTTCCTCAATAGCCATTTCTACCAATCCTGAAATGCCTCGGGAAGCATGAAACTGCCCCAAACTGCCTCCTGGAGTGCCTGCGCTGTCAAGGTGAGGGCACCAGTGTGTCCGGGGGGGGGGGGTAATATGGTAAAAACAAGTGGCTGGACCACCCCCTCCATCATCAGCGCCCTAGGTCAACCGGATAAAAATCACATCTGCTCCGACAGGGCCTCCGACAGACCAAAACTGCACTAGGACAGCCTACTGAGGCAAAATCATCACTGTAAGTGCCCGGAACTGAAAACAAACTGTCCCATTGGACTCAGGAGGTCCAAATCTATCCGAGATGTGTACTCATACACCATATGAATCTCTGCATGATCAAAATAAATATCCAATGTACCGGAACAGGGCCAATAATAATAATCTGTAAAATGCCCAAACACTGCTGTAACCCAAGAATCATCATCATAACCCTGTAGCTGCTGCATAGAATCATCATGTATGTATACATAGACCATATATCATCTATCCATATCATCATAAGGTCTAACATCTCATGTCCCATGGTCCTCCATGGTCAAACTTGGTCTAACCAAGACCAAATATAACTCAGACCATCATCCAAGGCTGCTGCAGAGTGTCAAGGTTAATACATGCTCTACAACTTATTCAAATAACAATTATAACAGAGTAATCATAACTGGCGATCTAAATCCAAATATATAGTGTCGTTAATTATTTTTATTACTCAGACTAGACTTTCAGGATCATACTCACTTCATAGCTGTGATCAATTTGCTAGTAAAGGGTGAAGGCTAAATTAACTGGCTAGGCTAAGGGATGACTTGACTGACTTGACTTTGTGACACTTTGGCAAGGGAAAGGGAATACACACCATAGTATATACTGAATGAGCAATAACACAGGGAATGGCGGTGTCTCACAAATGGATGAGTTGTTTAAAGAGGGTTTATTCACCTTCACAGATGCGCACAATCCATAATACAAATAAGGCCAGCAATTGTTTAGATATAGCATTTAAGTTCCATTGCTTTTTGGGCCTGAAGTTTCCATAGCCTTGATCTATGTGTGTTTACAAACACATTGCATAGATTTACATTTTTTCTTTAGGCTTTCTGCTGCAGGTGTGTTTTTAAGGCACTTGTTTACCTGAGCACTTCTAGGTGTGTCATGGACAGCTTGTTTACCTAGGTATTTATTTTTCCAAAAGATATAACATTTTATTTTCATGGCCATTTTCATTTGGCATGCCTTTCATTCATGTGTATTTAGAAACACATTGCATGAATGGGCTTTTCATACAAGATATAGCATTTTATTTTTCCAGATTTTGTATTCATGGCAGCACTAAAAGTTTCAGGTTTAGCCAACACAACTTTAGTGACTAGGGGGAATTCCAAGGAACTCCAACTCACCATAGGTAAGCTTTGTCACCAACTCAGAGCCGAGACACAATAAACAGGGAAGCTCTTCCAATACAGAGGCTACAGTGGGGAAAAGTCCTCCATGCCACTAGTCAAGTAGTAAGTCAGGGTGATAAATCTAAAAGGAAGGCCATGGATGGATGAAGACAATGAAATAATGGAGCCAACACTAGCAAGCCAAGGTATGGTGGAATGATCACCTCTATTCCCCCTAAGGAGGGTACATACCAATGAGTATGAATAGTGAACTTCTAAGTCTGAGTAGGGACAATATAATATATATAATAGATCAACCAGGTCCACATATCTATATGATCGCCAGATCATGACACTAAGTGCTAAGACATGCTATAAGAATAAGTATAAAAGCAATCTAACCATAACACCATGATATACCTGCTGAGTCATATACCTGAAAGCTCATCAACCTGTACCATCCTCTGACCTCTGAAACTGCTGCTGTAACTCTGGGCACTACCGACTACTCTGTACCAATGGTATAATGGCTACATCGGTCATCTCTCTGAGTGTCCTGAGACTCAGTAATGGCATGGGGAATATAACTGTTGTCCACAATATGATAGTGATCCAATATAGATGCTCATCTCAGCATCTCAAATGTAAGGGAACTGGCTGAATAGTGTACTGGAATGAGAAAAATAATGTATGGTAGCCCGGCTACTATATATGTGATAACAGTTACTTATGAAAAATTACTGTAACAATTAAACACACAGTAAAATGCTTCTAACAGGCTGAAAAACACATTTAAACATTCACACCATGAAAATGAAAGACTCAGAAATTTTTGGCCAAAATCAAGCCCTGGAAAACCCCCACGGGGAAAACCAGTTAGAGAGAGAGATTTATTATTCTTCAGCAAATGTAATTTCAGTACAATAATTTTTTCCAGCAAAAAATGTACTTATCTTCACCCAGAAAAGATACACAGAGGCTGCCTCGATTTCTGTGCCACACTGCTGTCTCGAAATCTGTGCTAATTTCCAGCACCTCGAAAACTGTGCCAAACTGGTACAGTCCGTACAACTGTACAGACCTCGATTTCCGTGCCCAAAAATCCATACTGTACGAAATCCGTACTATACGGAATCCATACACCTTGAAAATCGTGCTGTACGGAATACCTCGAAAATCGTTCCCACAACTTGCTATACGGATGCCTCGGTTTCTATGCTGAAATATTAAATACTGTTGCCTTGAAAATCGTGCTGCATTTAATGTCCTCAAGTTGCCTTGAAAGTCGTGCCACCTGAAAACCTGATAAAATGCTCTCTTGAAATTCGTGCTCTTGGTCTCTTGCTCTCTCCAGCTCTTTCTCTCCTCTTGAATCTCTCAAAAGTGAGCTCAAATGCCTCCCTCAAGCCTTTTTGTCTAAACCCTAGGGTTGTTCTAATCCAACG
This sequence comes from Larix kaempferi, assembly GCA_027924585.1. Taxonomy (NCBI): domain Eukaryota; kingdom Viridiplantae; phylum Streptophyta; class Pinopsida; order Pinales; family Pinaceae; genus Larix; species Larix kaempferi. Next base: position 6,235,239 of record BSBM01000339.1, read on the forward strand.
GTGGAGATTAGATCTCATCCGATGGTTGAGATTCATTGAGAGTGAAAATACCTTTTATTTAAATCACTTAAATAAATTTCACTCACCCACTTAAGATTTATCAAAAAGTGACTTTAACTTTATAAAGTCTCATTAAGTAGCTTTTAATGTGAGGGTCACTTTTTCCCCCTTCTAAGTGACTTAGGAAAAAGTCACTAGGGGAACACTTCCCTAGGTACAAAACTAACAAGACCTTTCCAATGGTACCAAAAGCATCAAATTCTGAGTTCGGGGGAGAAAGTTATCCCAAAAATAGCGAAAGCTTATTTTATCTCTCTCCTATTTTTTTATGATACATTTTTTAATTTATTTATTTTTATTTATAAGAGATTAATTTTATAAATGCTTTTATTATTTCAAAATTACTCCACTAGCATCTTAATTAATGTTAAATTTGTATTTTAAAAGACTTCGAAGTAGTGATAATATAAAATAAAATAAAAATAGTGATTGTTTATTTTTAGTATTATTGTAATTATAATTTTTCATTATAATTTTAGTTGTTTTAAGTTTGGATTTTTTTAAATATATAAAAGAAAGTAGTGGTACATTTATTAAAAAATTAAATAAATTATAATATAAATTTAAAAAATTTACCACTATATCATTTATTGTCTATGCACAAGAATCTAAACCTTTCATTATTATTTTCAACAATCATCTCTTAACTCTACACCAACCCAGCATACTTGTCAACTACCATTAATGAGATATTATAGGTTGACCTTCACTGAATAACACCTTTAACTTAGTGTGACATTGCATATTTGTAGCGTGAAGTGGATTTTTTTATTATTTTCCTTAGAAGGCCCATTTTAGACCCCAAATTTCCTCTAATGGTAATGATTCTAGAATGAATTTGGAATGAAACTGGTTTTTAATCCAATTAGTTATGTTTAACTGTGAACTTTGTATCATTATTCTTGTATACTTACTAGTACATATATGTGAGAAAAAACCATAGTTGCATGGGTACCACTCCCGAGATTTTGGTAACCCGTACTTGGCGTTTCCCCGCTCTTGGGGCTTGGGAGCTTTTTGGGAACTTGCTTTAGCCGCTCCTTTTTTATTGGGAGCTTGTAGAAGAACCCTATCTGTTTAGGAGCTTCCTGAAGCTCCTAAACAGATTGGGAGCTTCTACAATCTCTCGACCATGTGGAGCCCAAAATCATAAGAAAAGTGTCGAAAATCAATTGAAAGATTGTTGTTTATTGTACCAAGAAATCACCGATAATAAAAATTAAAAATTGAATCTACCACTAATGCCATTTTTAAAATTTTCAAGGTTATAAATTAAGAGGGCTCACACCTCTTACATGTTTAGATCTATTGACACTCAAAATATAAGCTACCAGTGTACTTAAGTGAATAAACATGGATCTTTCTACAATACTAAGATATTGAACAACTTTAATTCATGTCTCAAACATTTATAGCTAGCTTATGTTATTCATATTGATTGATATCGCAATTTAGGATCATAAACCACATCAAACTCAAAATACTGAAGGCTTTGAAAGCTTGTTAGTTGAACTTGAAACAATCAAGTTCATTCACATCAGAAGTAGTAGTTACCATCAAAAAAATGCGAAGGCACCCAAATACTAAGCACTCTTAGGAGCAATAATAGAGATGGAGTTGGAACAAGGAATTAGAAAAAGATTAAATCTTATGATTTATGAAGCTATGTGTGCTTCGTACACCCGCATGCACACACACACACACACATATACGCAATTTGCCTCTACAAACTCGTACAATCGGATAAAGTTGCAGGCCAAATTTAGAAAACATACCATGGCACTAGAGTCATGCATAGTTAGGGTTTACTTCAGGTCACACACCAATCTTTGTATAATGCGGACCTAGAGTAGTGAGCAAATTTATAAGGATTGAATTTCATGACACTAGTAGAGGCTTAAGAGGCTAAAATAGTTTAAGCCATGAAATTAATCAATTATGTTTTTTTAACTCTTTAATTGTTTTAAATATATTTTAAAAAATTAATATATATTATTGCCGCTCCCAACCCGACGTTTCCTACAAATTTAGGCGAAGCTTCTAGCCGTACCGGATACTCGTACCCAACATACTTGCGTTCTAGAAAAAATCTCAAAAATCTGCTGCGCTAGCATCCAAGTCACCTCTCATTTCTTCCTGCACTTATGTTTCCTGAGCTTTGATCCAATATTCCAAAAAGAAAACCTTAACCCCTTGCTGAAATTTATATGGGTCATACTTCACAAGCTATATACTTAACCCCCAACGTTGTGCAAAGTTGACTGTGTGATAGCAGAACCATTTTAGATTAATTAAATATATCTCGTGAAAAGGCTTGTGGCGATGTGATAAAGCCGTGTACGTATTTTGCTTGGCCAGACTATGCCATACATTTGTCACAATCAAACATGCACTAAATACATAAAAGAATATATGTGTTTTATTAAATTGAGGTTAGATGATAAAAATGAAGAGACACCCAAGTATAAATATACTTGTAAGTGGTACTTTTCTGAAGAGTCGTGCCTTTTTTATCTGAAAAATACATCTTATATCCACAGAAACATATTTACATACAAAAATGCAAAGTATGGAAAAGTATATATAATGCCTATCATAACCTCTTCTTCAGACTAACTAAAGCAGAAATAACGTCGGAATATACAGGAGCCAAATTTCTGGCATCCTTGATCAACAAGACTCCTCCTTTAGCCAATAGTTGGTGATGTAACTCTTCTTTCCATAAAGCAATAAAGGCATACATAGAACTCATCTTTCGAGCAAACACATACTAACACTTAATCTTCCATATCACAAAAAAAGTGAAAATCCATAAACAGTGCCGTAGACCAAGAAAGGAATCATGCACATCATTAGTAAACAAAAACCAGATTTAGTAACTCTTAGTACATAATTATTTATCATTTTTTTGAGTTACATTGTCATATTTCTGCATTAAATTCTACCAAGTAATATCACTCTTTATTGCAGAATTTACTTAAGTAAAGATATTTTTCAAGCATAGCTTTAGTCATTTACTTGGAATTTTAATCCTGGAAATTGTCCTTAAAATTATGCATTTTATTATTTCCAGAATTGTCTTCTCTTATTGCTTCCAGCACTAAGTCAATACTCAAACACAAGAGGGAAAAATAGTGGTTTTAACCTCTCCCTTGAGCATAATAACTAAATCGACATAATTTAATTGCTTGTACAATTCATTGTTGTTTTTATTTATCTTGCAACTACATTTATCTAAGGGATGATTATCTTTAGCAATCTAAGCCAATTAAGTTTTTCTTCAAAATTTATTTCTCATATCTCGTTGGTTTAGTTTTATAAATCTTAAAGTGTCCCTTATATGTTCTATTCTTCATATTCAAATGTATTGGATGATTAAGGCATATGTCTCATATAACTTATGTTAATCATCCTTGGGCCTATTACAAGCTTTGGGGTCTTTGCCTTGGACTTGTTATAAAAACAGGATCGCAGGGCAATAACAATAAACAAGATGCAAATATAAATCACATAAACATAATACAAGAGAGACACAAATAAACGTGGTTCACCCAATCTGGGCTACGTCCACACAAAAATTGTCAGTCTCTATTATTATACCATCCAGCAAATGATGGGATACAACCTGCAGCACATCCGCTGCAACTTCCTCTTCACTCTCTCTCAAACTCTCTTACACAATCACAGAGATCTTTACAATGCTAAAATTACATTACCTAGCCGTATTACAATGTTTTCCGTTTAAAGGGGAATTACCATGGGAAAATACCACGGGCTACCCAAAACCATGGGGCCCGTAATCTATTGGCCAACAAAACAACCCAAAAAATTTCTTTCGGGGGCTTCACCCCCGAACTCTTATGGGGGGGCGATGCCCCCCGCTAGGATGAGTGTACAATCCACCTGCACGTCATATAAAACTGGGGTACAAACCAGTGTTACCAACCATGGCCGATTTATCACAATATGCCGATAAATCGCAATTTTTCTCCAGTCCTGATTTTTTAACAAAAAATCGCTCTAAAAATCGGCCCGATTTTTAGACGATTTATCCCAATTTTTTGACAAGGCGTGTTTTGGCCGATTTTTTGCCGATTTTTCGCCAATTTATCCCAATTTTTTGACAAGGTGTGTTAGTGGTTGGAAAAGGGGTTTGAAAGGTCGCGGATTCACTTTGTTTTGGTTCATTTGGACGCTACAACCAAGGAGAGGAGAGCCAAGGAAACTAGGAGAGCTTCTATTTTTCCCAAGGAGGATTTTATTCATCATTTCACTCACCATCAACGATCAAATTTGAAGATTGGAGCTCTGCATTTGGAGTTTTTTTCAAAATTTATCACATTTGTTATATTTTTGATGATTAAGTATTCAGGAGTAAGACACGATCCATTTTAATGTGTGATGCATCTCTAGACATCTTATATATCTTATATATCGGTTTTTTGTCCATATTTATGTGGCATTGTGTTTATTTGATGTTATTGTTGCTTTAGATGTTTATAAAGTTGAACAAAAATGAATATTTTTGTATTTTTTAAGTTTGTCGATTTTTGCCGATGTGCTGCCGAGATATCCCGAAACGATGTTTCCTGGACCCTGCCGATTTTTTCGCCGCGTCGATATTTGTAACATTGGTAGAAACTGTTAAATTAATGTAACTTCAAAGAATATTCTACTTGTACTTTATTATTGTAACTCTGTTGGGCATGTTTTACCTCCGTTTGGACATGTCATTATTATATTTGGTAAAGTAAAAGTCATGAGGTAAAACCTCCATTGTAAGTTGGGTCATTAGTACCCTAAAGAATGTAATATAATATTATTTGAGTCTTTTTAGGAGAGTTCGGCCCAGTCAGTTAAAGTGAGGCCGACCTAGTTAGGTTATTTGTCAAGTGAAAAGTAAAGTATAAATAGAGAGTAACTTCCTCTCATTTGTACCATTCACTCATTCATGCATTGCGCATTAGAGGAGAGAGAGAAGTCTACGAAGGAGGAGGAGAATTGGGTTGGCTCTAGAGTTTGGGTTTGTCTCTCTTATTTGTGAGACCTTATTTTGGGCATTGTACTTTGGTTATCTATATTGAGGAAGTTCTTGCTAGGTTTTCTTCCCCTTGAGGGTTTCTCAGGATATATTGTTGTGTACCTTGTGATTGTGTATCTTTCAGAGATCCTAGTTATGTTGCTATTGTGAAAAAATTTTAAATGCTCATGAAGTTAGAATTTAGTCTTTAGTAGCATATAATCTTAACACAAACACGGTTAAAACAACATCTCTGAATTAGGAAGATCAGGCTCCACAACCAACAGGACTCATTGTTAATTCATTTTCCTAATAGAAATACTCTTTGTGAATTAATAATTAATTATTTTTATGGGCCTTTTCGGATGGTTCCTCTCTCCTGACTACAAAGTGTATAGTTTGGGGGATGCAGATGGTTCAACATGTCAACTTTCAAGTGGTACAAGGATTACGGTGGATGGAGAGGTTTAGTAATTAGTAGTTCGAAGAAGAAGGCTTATTGTCGATGCCCAATACGATATTTGACCCTAATTGAAAACAAAAGGACCCGAATACGATGGGTGGTTCACCTAGACTAACTAAAGACAAGCCCAAGACAAGCTTCAGGTTCAATTGGATTATTTTTATGGGACTTAGGAGAAGATAGCATTTTCGAGCAAACCTCAACAAAGGGATGTTTTGATGGATGTGACTAGCTCAAATAATCTTCTTATACAAACTATGATTTCTCTTGGTCATTCAATAGACTCGCCCATTGCCAACTTTAAATTACAAGCTAAATGTGTCCCACTTAGACTAGAAGGAATTTTGAGCCTTGTTCAACGGGTTTGGAACCTCTCTCCAAGATTGTTGGGAACCCCATGGTGGATCCTTTGGTTGGATGCTATTGTGTACCATTAGGTTAAGTTTATGAGAAGTTGGGTCAGTATGATGGCTCACAAGCAGAGGAAGGAGTTGTGAGTTCCTCGACAAAAGTTGGAGGAGGTTTGCATCTTTCTCAAAGAGGACATCCACTCGCTCTTCAAGAGGAAGTAGCGAGATTAGAGATGACAATGAGGCAAGGAGAAGAGTATATTGCTATGGAAACCAAAGTTCTTCTCCTCCAATGGATTCAAGAGGAGGACAAAGGCTCTAAATTTTTCTTTTGACTTCCAAAGACTAAAGGTGGTTATAGACAAGGTGCTTGGTCTTCATAAGTTTGATGCCTCTCCCGTTGATGATCCTACTAAGATTTGTGGTATCTTTAGCTTCCACTTTCAATCTATTTTCACTCCTTATGCTTGTTATGCTTGTTGTAAGGTTGTTCCTCACAAGGTCTCTAGTGGTGATTAGGAGAAGTTGGATCGAGACTTTACGAGGGATGTATTTAATGCCGCGATAACTTCCATGCAAAATGGAAAGTCCCCCAAGTTGGATGACATGTCATGTGAGTTCTACAAGTCCACGTAGGACACCATTGGTTATGAATTAGGTCATATGGCCTTAAAGGTGTTCGCTTCTAGTCATCTACTTGAGTTTATTAATCAGGGATTTGTCAAGATCGCCCTCAAGTATTATGTGAGGGATTCCATTGGACGTCGACACTTCATCACTTTGCTCTCAGTTGAATACAAGATTATGACTCGAAGCTTTGGCTACGAGGATCCAAATAATTGCTAGATATGTGGTATGGTAGGACCAAACCGGTTGTATACGGGAGGTTTGTTCTTGATACATTGATTTCTAATACCTAGGAGGCCATGGAGTGGGCTAGAGAGACTGGTCAAAAATGCCTTCTATTGAAGATTGACTTCGACAAGGCATATGACAATGTTGATTGGTCCTTCATTTTTGAGATGCTGGCCTATTTGAGCTTTTGGTCCCATTGTGTGGCCGTAGTGAACACTCTCTTCACCAACACTTTGGCTTTTATCCTTGTAAACAATTGTTTATCCCTTTGGATTTCTCTTCACCAATCAATTTGGTTGGGGTGCCCCCTGACCTCATATTTATACATCTCGACTATATATGAATGGGGTTATTTTGTTGGAGGTGGCTTGTATTGCAAGGTATGTTAGGGTACTTTTCTCTCAAATGGTTTAGAGATGATTAATAACCACTTTACGAACAATTCCCTTATCTCTGTGAGGGGGGGATTTGACTTGTTTCAATACATTTTGCGTTGCTCTAGATGTTGTGCTCAGTGCTTACAAAATTGACTTTTGGATTATTGGGTTGGATTCCCCCCTTGAGTGGATCCCTAATGCATGGAATTTTCTTCACCCCAAGGTCATAGTCAAGTATTTGGGTATCCCAGTTGGGGTTGGTTCATCTCTAGTAGCTATGTGGGACAGGGGTCTTCAAATGCTACAAAGCAAATTACATGTTTGGCATCATAAGGATTCCCTTTTGTTGGGAAGATAATAGTGGTTGGACATATTCTTCAAACCTCTCATGTGTATAATTTTTCTTGTTGATACCCTAGTAGGAGCTAGTTTTGATGGGGCTTGAGGAGATTATGAGAGCTTACTTGTGGTCTAAGTATGGCAGCGAACGTGGCCTCCCTTTGGTTTTATGGGATGTTTGCACTATGCCTAATGATAACATGGACCTAGGTTTATTTTATATTGCTTCAGAAGGTAGTATTCTTGCAGCATAGTTGATGGTGAGTTATCTTGAGGGCTCCGCACTTGGTAGGTTCTATTTCCACACAAAATGAATTTTAGCACGACATATTTGCATAATTCAAGGTGTTTTTGGCTTGTGTGATATCATTTCCACTCCTCATCTCTTCTAGGTTACAAGTTCAATTATTTTCAAAAGCATTTGGTCCACTTGGAAAGTTGTGGCAGAATTGGTTCATTAGCAGTGGAAGGGCATTCAAGCAGGTTGGGACCTTGCGTGTGGAACGATTTAAAGTTGAAGGAAGTAGGGTGATCATATTGCAAAGATGTCTTGATTCCAAGTGCGTATATTGAGCCATAAAGGCATATTTATCTAGCGAGATTTGTGGGATTCCAATGCTCGTGCTTGGAAGGAGTGGTGGCCTCTTACTTAAGAGTATGTTCTTCTCACCATTGATTACCCCTCGATCATGGAGTTGTAAGCCCTTGTTTTGAAGTCTAAGTTGTTCAAGATGAACAATGGTATGACTGGTCCATTTTACCGAGACTAGGGGTGGAGCTTTGTCCCCCACTTCATCAGTATGACTCCCATAGTATGTATAAGGTACTTCATCAAAGATATCTTCTTTCCCTAGTTCTTAATGCACGATGAGTAACTATGGATTCGTTGGCTTTATAGTGTTTGGACAATGTGACTTTCCTAAAAGGAGTGAGTTTTTGCATGGTTGATCATATATCAAGGGATTCCTTCCAAGGCCAACTTAGCCACAAGTGGTCTCTCAAATGGTCTTTACCAAGTTTGTCTACACCTACACACTATTGAGCACATTTTCTAAGTTTGTCAATTCACCAAGCAGTGTTGGGCTTTGTTCGAGGCTCAACACAATGTGTTCCTTCTGGGTAGGGTGCATTGGCACATTGCTTTGTTCAAAAAACTTGTAAGAGTAGATGAGAAAATAGTAGACCTTGTTTAAGCAAGAAATGAAAATGCAACAACAAACCCTTAATTCTTGGGTTCGAGTGGTCTGGAAAAGGCAATAACCTCCCTCGCTTGTCAAGGTGGAAGCGGTGATACAAGCCAAGTTGAATGAGTGACACCTACGTCAAACTTGAGAACTTAACCTCAGAGTGCATGGGCTCTACCCTCCCATGGCCCCATTGGACCCGCTTCATATAGGCACCTCCTTCCTTTACGACATATTCGACCTTAAGGACCTCAGCATTGCACATGCCTAGATGGGCACCAACTCCACACTCTTTTGCTATTTCCAGACACTAGCAAACCAACTTAAAGGCTTTTGAGTCAAGAAAAAATTGACTTCCCTTCCACACAATATCTTCCTTAACATTAACCTTACAATAGACATGATCCGACAACGTTAAAGAATCTAACAAGGTCGTGTATCCCATACAAGACTCTATCCAAAGTCAAGCCACTAAGATGAGCACAATAAGTTTTTTGTGGGTCTACACTCATATGAGAGGCCCCCTACTTGAAGATAGTTACATCGATGTATACTATTTCTCCCAAGCCTTGTCACACTTTACAATGCAAAGGGAGTCCAATGGGACCCTTTTCTCAACCTCTATGTCGACATCTCTTAGTATTCCACTATTGGGGCGGCCATTCTTCTAAAAGACTTGAACCCTTGTAACAGAAACCTATATATATGACAAAACCAAGGATGCACTTTGCCTCCAAAAGTTAGAGCCAACTTCTTTGGACCTTCCTAGGAACTTTGGGGGGGAGATTGGGCACCTCATCATATAAGGGAGACAAATTCCCACAATTCATTGATCTTGAATGGTCTCCCTTGCTACCCTGAGTCAAGGGGGTTCACTTGCTTCCCCCTGTTATCACACAACTTGTAGTTGTCCCAAAAGGTATCCCATCCGGGATGGTAGAGGAGATGGACAACTAAAGAGGTGACCCAAGAGATGCCACGATTCCCAATGCAAGCTGGGTGTCACGATAACCGAGGCACTCTTCACTTTAGATCAAGACAAATCAAGATCAAGGGGGAGACCCTAGCCAACCAATGAAGATTAGCTAACCCAAAGGTTCCTAGGGAAATGTGTAAGTTTGAGTTACGGAAACCAATGAGTGAGCTAGATCTATGAAAGTTAAGTGGACCCAAGGGTTGAAGTGTGGTTGAAGAGGCTTAAGGGGTGACAAGTGTTTCACAAAATGGATAACTAAGGCCACTTATGAAGTTTAGAAAGATCTAAAGAGATCCAGTACCATGACAAATACACAAGTGGCACCCACTCCTTAAAATATGGAAAATGGTTCAAATGGAGCCCACAAGGTCAAGTTAAAGATGAAAATGGTACTAAGGGGTATGCGAAGGATGGATCTATGATTTCAAGATGAAAGGGGCATTACCCACATATGGGATCTAGCAAAAGACCACTAACCCAAGGAATGCAATTTACCCAAGGGAGACTAGTGCCTTAAATTGAGGGGGCAAATGGAGTCCAAATTCCACCAAATTGTAGATCAGGGTAGTTAAGGTGATTAAGGTGGGTTTAAATTATCAAGTCCAAATGCTTGCTAGATCTCCATAGATCTGAGATTGAAAATGCATCACCAAGTGACCCAAGTGGGGCTCAATCCCTCAAAATGAGGAATGGGGCCCACAAGGTGAAAATCAACAAGGTGAAGCACTAGGGGTAGGTTATCAAGGTTGATCTATCCAAATTAAGTGGGATCTCACCTACCCATGTCAAGGAACTAGCCAAACTAGCCTTCCTCAAGGACTGGGAATTGCCTCAAGGAGGGTTAGGTGCCTTGGGAAGTGGGTCAAATGGAGGCCAATCACCACCAAACTATAGATCCGAATTGTCGTGGATGCTATAGAGGTGGGTTCTTAACTTTATACCCAAAGCCAAGCTAGATCCAAGTAGATCTAAGAAAATGTAAAATGAGGGTTTTGATTTTAAGGGTTTTATGACCAATGAAGAAGAATGAATGGATCTAGGTACATACCTTGTAGAACATACCTGAAATGCTTGTGGCCACTTTGCAAATCGATAGGCATCCCCCCTATGTGTATATTCAAGAGTGAGATCTAGTGCTCCAAGCCAAAACATCTTCCTCCAAAGATAGCCAAATCGTCCTCCTCCTACAAGACAGGATCAAGTTAGAAACAAGCCAAGTAAAAGAATTATGAAAATGATGAAGAGATGTAAGAGAAAGCATCAAGTATGTCACAAAGATACAATAATGATACTCCATGTCACAAAGATCAACCCAAGAGAAGATATGTGGATCCCCCCAACAATAGCCTCCTTCAAATCGTCCTCCTCCTCACCAATTCGCCTCCCTGCAGAAAAACGACTAGTAGCCCCAAGATCCACAATGATACATAAAGAAAATATTGTATATTCAACTTGCAAAAGAATCCATCAAGACAAGAGAAATAGATCCACAAAATAGTATTCTATTCCAATCTTCAAGAGCTCCAAAGGTGCTTTGACAATAGGGGGGTCTCCTTTTAGAGGATAATAAAGACCAAAACTCTAAACCACAAAACCACTTTTTGAAATGAGTGGTTGAGATCAAAAGATAAAACATAATAATCAATGGCTAAGATGAGCCAATACAATATATCACATGGATCACTTAACTAAGTGATGACGTCCTAGCTAAAAGTGACTCAATGAGGGTGACGTCATACATGGGGGTGGCTAAAAATACATGTGCCACATCATTAAGACCAAGACAAGTCACTAAAAGCACATAGTGGGGCTAGGAGGCATTAATCTCCTTCACTAGCATGTCCCCATGGCACAATAATGTCCCCATGGCACAATAATATAAAATATAAGTCTATGACATGTCCAAGTAACACAAATGATCAAATCCTGTCCCCAAAATCTGAGAGAGACATGCAGTAAAAGACCTCCTGTGGTCACTGTGGACCCCACTGACTAGTGCAAACTGATCTAGAAGAAAGGGGGTTCACCATGGATGACCTTAGAGCAGACGAAGTGCCAAAACCTTACCTCAATTGCCCAAATCAAATTCCTCAGTGACCTTTTTATTCCATTTTTTTATCCTTCTGAAAACCCTAAAAGTGCCAGAAACTGCCTCTAGGGTGCCTGCGCTGTCAAACTGAAGGTGCCATCGTGTCCAGAAGGGGGGTATAATGGTAATAACAAGTGGCTGGACCACCCCCTTCCCATGTAGCACCCTAGGCAACGACTTGCTTCCAATGCCTCTGCTAGACAGGTTGGATCAGCATGCCCAAACTGGTCAACAGGTGGATAATTGTAACCATCATCCTTAGAAGTGCCCGGAACTAAAAGATAAGTGTCTCAATGGATCCAGAAGACCCAAATCTACTAGAGATGAGTACTCATACACCTCATGATAACCTGTGGGGTCATCAGTATGGTCCACCTTACCCGAACAGTGTAAAATATGATGATCTCGAAATAATAATAAAACTGACCAACCGCATCAATCATCATCTGAAGCATATGTCCAACATATGGAATCATCAATAAGTGTGTGGGACCATAGATTATCATCCATAAACATAAGTGGTCATCTCATCACGGATCCCAAGAATGACCATAGTCAAACTATGTTTGACTAGGTCAAAATACAACCAAAGACTAAATTATAACAAAAGACTAAGACATGTTCCTTTAATCACATTCATAGCTTAACTTAAAGTATAAACATCATTTAGTGGCAGTTAATACATATATATTTCAATGTCATTTACAGTTTACTTGCACAAAAGCTTTAAAGACATACTCACCCAATGGGCATGGCCTAACTGCTAGCAAAGGATGAAGGCTAAGGACAAAGCTGGGCAAAGGGGATGACTTAACCAACTCAACTAAGTGACACTTTGGACGGGGAAAGCGGGAGCTACACTCTGTGCTAGACAAAATAACAAAGGGAAGGGCAATGCCTCACAAATGGATAAGTTGTTTAGAGAGTGCTTATTCAACTTAGGCATCATGTCTACATCAAGTTGATCCAAGTTCATTAGGATCATTCATTTACTTTTCATGGCCTTTTTGGCCTATATGACCCCTCTGGGATTTTACATGCGCTAAAAAGCACAACTAATCGCAGCTTGCATCCGAGGCATATTTACATTTATAATGTCAGCAATATTTAGATATGGCATTTGTTTAATCATTGCTTTTTGGACCTTTCTATACCCTTCATGGGGTATTTTAGCATTTCATTGCTTTTAGCCTTTATTCATCGTGTGTTGAGAAACACATTCTAGAATTTTAAGTTCACAAGCTTTATAAGAGATTTCCAATATAAGTAGTACATGTGCTTTTAGTTTTAGCCCACAACAACTCATGTGACTATAGGGAATTCCGCACAAAGCCAAACATCAGGACAACCGACCAGAATGATCTAGGCATAAAATCCAATTCACCAAAGGCAAGTTTTGTCACCAACTCAGAGCCGAGACACAAAACAAACATGGATGTGATCCAAAATAGAGGTAGAAATGGGGAAGTCCTCCATATCAAAAAGTCAAGAAAACAAGTCAAGGTGACAGCCAAATAAGGAAGGTCATGGATGGATGGAGTCAAGTGAATGTGGTGCCTAGGCTAGCAGACAAAGATGTCAGGAAAGACCATGTCTATGCTCACGGGAGGGTAATGAAACCAATGAGTATTGTCAGAAAACCTTAGAGTGCTAGTAATACATCCAAATTTATATTTTATAAAACCATCCAAGATATTTCATTTTATTATTTAAATAGGACTGCCACATCATGAGTTACATACCAAGTCAATGCTATGAAGATGACTAAAACAACAAGACAATAATCCAATGATAACATCACAAGTCTAATGGTCACATCACTGTATATCACAAATAGTCATCATAAAGAAACTGAAAACACTGCTGCAACAATACAACTGGGCACTGAACTGAAACTGTATGGAACAAAAGGTCACATAGGTCATCAAATCTAAGCTCTCAAGGCTCAGCCTTGGCACTAGGTCTACTCAATGTCTGATATATACTACTATGATCTGTAAGTGATCTCAAACAAATATGCTCATCATAGATGATCTCTGTAAAAGCAAAGCTCTGAAAAGTGCAGATATTTGCTCAGCAAGAATAGTAGCCTTGCTACTATGCTGTGATAACACCCCCACATTAGAGGGGACAATGTGGTGGATTAAGTGATAGCCAACCAAGACCTCCTCCCACATTTCAACACCTTTATACACCCCCCTCCCATTGTGAGACCACGCCATTCTCACCTTCTCCCACACCACCTTTCTTTTTAATAGAGAATATGCCAACGCATACACTACCCACTGAAAAGCACTTCTCCACCCCATCTCTCACTTCATGTCATTGGACACGACCACAACCAAATATCAGCAACTCTATAGGACCTTAAAGGCGACAACCCTTGATTCTTGCCACCACTCCACTTGATCACAATACCATAAGCCCACCACTAGCTCATGCCCCATGACCCGTTGAATTGATGAGAAACAAAATCCTCCACAAGCATCTCCACTTCACTCTCACATGACCCCTCATCTTCCCCTCACCTCCATAAACCCTATCATTGCCTTCTCTATCATAAGAACCATGCATTCCTTGCCTTGAGGAACATTAGATGACCCTCCGCCACTCTCCAAATACCTTTTGGCATACCTTTTTCCCTACACACCACACCATTCTACCCAACCTAGACCCCCAGTTTATGTTCTCCCACACAACCTACCTTTACAACACTCTCGGACAACGCTCCCTTCAAGGTACCTCTTTAGTGGGAGAAACATCAAGATAAGATAAGATAATTTTATTAATGTCTGGCGAATGACCACAAAAGTAGGTCAATGGGACTAAAGTGTACAACCAGTATGAATATAATGTGGGAGTCCAAACGCAGTTCCTAGGACCTATATATAGTTGGAACCAAAACTAAGATAAAATAACAAATAGAAAAGTACAATCAATGGGACAGCCTCGTAAACATGTATAAATCCATAACAAGGGCACTATCATGTGAAACATGAGGGTGTCAAGAATGTCCGAGTCTGATAGTCGATGGCGAGGGGGCAAGCGAGGAACTAGCTCAGTATCAGGTTCCTCTGGGACGTTCGAGGTGTCTAGGTGTACGATCCTTGGGGGGATGTAGGATCGAGAGATACTCCTAACATTCGAGGATGAAGAGAAGAAACTCTGGATAGATCTTTGACTGCTCCGCTGGGGCAAGGACGAAGTTCAATGGGTGGGAGGAGTCCTGCCTCGAACCTGTCGAGAACTAGACCCTTTGATGCTTTGGGGATGTATGGCCTGATGTACAACATAGTTCCTCTGAGCCTAACTCAATGGAATCGATCAAACTCCTAGAGCAGGAGGCTGAGGGGAGACTCAATGCCTCACCACCCTACTACCTGAAGTACTTTGAACCTCAGCTTGTCGCTTCTTGCTCCGATCAATCGGATCAACATGAAAGTAAGAGGTGATCCTCCTATTGATCTCAAGGCTCGGTGGGGTGTGTAGGAACTGAGATCTATGGCTGAAAATCTCTCTGATGAAGAGGGCTATGCATCTCTGGTCCTGATACCGAAAGAAAGTAGAAAGAGAACCTCCTGAGTCTCTATACAGGCAGTGGTGTCGTCCTCTAATCTCATAATATATGGGGCACCTAAAGATGAGGTGCATCTCCGTCTTTGGCTACTGTAGGCGACACAACTGGCATATCCTATCAAAACGTGGTATATGATGGTCAGTCTCCACCCAGAGTCGGTGCGATCCAACCTGAAGCTGCCCCAAGGGAATCCTGAGTGCATGCATCCAATGCCTACGTGTGCAAGGAGGATGCACGATAATGCCATCCTGTAACTCTAAGAAGTGCTCAAGGTAGAAGGACATCTTCGATCCCAAGATCATCAGAGATGAGGTCCAAGTGACCTGGATGTACAATCTGTAGATATCCTCTCTGATAGACTGGTTCAGTACCTGTTTAGGCGACAAAGTATGACTCGGCGTATCAAGAGAGAATCTAAATGGGGGAAGGCGCTCTAGGGATATGGTCACTGCCTGGAGAAGTCGAGATGCCCATGAGTACCAACCAAGAGCTCGTCCCGTGGGGTGAGCCGAAGCGATGACTCTAAGGAGCAAAGTGCAAGATAGGGGTGACTGTCCCTCCCGATTACTGAGTCTCTGAAGGATCTAACTCTGTGAAGGAAGGAGACTAGGCAAAAAATGACCTCAAGTCGAAAGGGGTGGACACCAAACTCTGCCTGAATAATGGGATGCGGAACAGTGTGCTTGCGTTGGATGATGTGCCTAAGAAGCAGGGTTTGGACTCCCTCCATCTGGGCCCAATCTATCTGTAATAAACTTGGTCCCCAAATCTCGGAGCCATAGAGGACCGTGGGCCTGACAACCATCTCCATGAGGTAGAGTTTGGACAAGATGTCCTGGAACGAACTCTGGAAACACTGCCTCTCAATGAGGGCGAGGGAACCATAACCTTTGCTGAGTCAGGGTTGGAGGCCCTGTCGCATGCCAAAACGAGGCCCCATAAATTGAACTCCCAAATAAATGTATGAAGTGGTGATCTCAATCTCTGGAATTCGAAAATAGAAATGTGTGTCTACGAGGCCTTTCTTCAATGTATTAAAGATCATAACCTTAGTTTTACTAAAGTTGATCGTTGGCTTTCGAAGGTCACAAAAGCTAGCCAGGGCATCAATCTGTCATCGTAGTCCCTCAGGTGTGGAAGCCAACAAGATCAAGTCATCTGCAAATAGGAGCAAGGAGATCAATACCTGATGTAGAAGGAAACCATCTTCCTCCTAGATGTGCTCATGGAGAAAAGACTCCAACTCAACAATGTATCTGAAGAGATCATCCAAGGTTATGAGCACCAACAAAGCAACAAACAAGGAAAGCCTCCCAACCGAACTCTCCTCAAGCAAGGCATAAGATCTCTCAACTCACACAATGATGATTTATTTAACCACGTGATATTGTCTTGATTCCCCCACTCTTTGTCTTGACACATCACTCACATGATCCACAAATCGTGGAGTATTTATGATCCCAACAATTACCAAACTATCATGGTTAGACACATTCTTCAAACTTTATGCCACAGTCCTACATAAATGGCTTTCAAAGCTAGAGGGTAGAGCAATTTCAACCCAAAGTACCAGATGATTGATCAAATCTTCACATTCAAAGCCATTATTGAGGAGGCTCGCCATTTCTCTCTAAAAGTATATTGTTGCTTTGTAAACATTCGAAAAGCGTTTGATACAGGCCTTAAACCAAAGGCTTCCTGACATTGGCATCTCTAAGACCCTCCTAGCTACCACATGAGATTGTACGAGTCGATTCTAGGTCGTCTCCAGCTAAACATGACTTCTCTAACTTCATCCAGAGTGCCATTGAGGTAAAGTACGGGTGCCCCCTCTCACCAACCCTCTTTGGGAGCTACATTTATAAGTTGGATTCTTTCCTACACAAGAACATCCAAGTTGGAGATGGTTTCCTTCTACATCAAGTGTTGGTTTCCCTACTCTCTCTCTAACCAACATTTCTACTTCTAGGGGGTGAAAATCGAGAGCACAATAGCTTACACCTACTTTCATAGGGCCTCACTTTAGCATTTAGCAGGCTCTCCAACCCCGACTTAGGAAAGGGTACAAATCCCTATCCCTCGTCAAGAAAAAGTGTTTCTAGGGACGGTTTCAAGACATTCCATCCAAGCTTCACCTAATGGGGACAATTATCAGATCTATCATCCTCTATGGCTCAAATATTTGGGGATCAAGCTTGCTATAGACAGAATGGGCCCAAATGGAGAGAGTTCAAACCCCGCTCCTCACAAACATCAACCAATGCAAACCCACAATTTCTCATCCCATTATTCAAGCATAGTTCAAAGCTCGCCCCTTTTTCCTCGAGGTCGTCTTGCATCTGGTCTCTTTCTAACAAAGTCAAGATCTTCATTGACTCTACCTCAAGGAGAGAGTGGTAACCCTACATTGCACTCTACTCCTCCAAGGCCCTTACCTCAAATTGCCCCATAGGTCGTGCACACAATTGGTTTTCAAAGGCCTCTCGACTCTTACAATCGATGACCATCTCCCTTGAGCACCTTCCCTCCACAAGTACTCCAAAGACATGCTAGGTCATCTTTTACCAACTAGACATAAACTGAATCTGGCCATCAAAGAGGGCATCTACAGATTGTATATCCAATTACTTGGACCTCACCTCCACAAAACTTGGGCTTGAAGATGTCTCTCTATATAGATCAACTAGATGGCATCATCATCTGTCCCCCTTACACGTATAGACATTAGATTTATTTACTCAGGATCCCTCTAAGCTAGCTCAAGGTTGGGTCTCACAGACTTCAAGTGGAGACCGATCATTATATTCCTCGACCAGACATGATCTACAAATGTGCCAACTTCAAGAGCCAAAGACAAAGATGCACCTGACTTCCAGGTGTCCCTTCCAACTATGAGATTATCATTAGATACCACTACCTCTATTGGGACTCTAGGAGCTCCCTTTCTACTTTCTTTCGATATCACCAACAAAGATGCCTAGCCCTCTTCATCAAGGAGATACCAACAAATGCTAGTTCTTGCACACCCTACCCAACCATGAGATTGCAAATACAAATTAATTCTTGAATTGAGAAGAAAAGCTCATATTATAAATGAATTTTAGCTCATATTAGAAATGAATTTCTATTTATTGCATAAAAATTGCAACAATGATTGAATAAATTATAATATGATAATATAGAGATCATCATCACTTGGATGAATAGAAGATAATACAATGGTATTTAGTTTCCTTTAAGTTACTACTCTAGGGAAAATACTTTTTCTACAAAAAGAGGTTATCTTGTTTGTTTTCACAAAGCTAGATGTTTACTTTCAATGTGTCCATTTTCCATTTTATGTTGCTCTGTATTACAATGTCCCAACCAAGAGAAGATGAGTATCATATTTATACTTTTCTTCCAAGTTTCTACTAAATAGAGCATTGTCGAGAAGATGAGTATTATATTTGTACTTTTTCTTCAAAGTTTCTACTTAATAGAGAATTCATTGTCTCCAATTATGCTAGTTTAGGATTCTCTAGCAAATTGGACTACATTATGGCTTTACCCTTCACAACTATCAATCATTGTCATGGGCACAAAGCGAGGATGCATCATAATGTATTCCCACGTTTGAATACAAACAAAACATTAATAACATGAATTAAATCAATTTGTTCAATTAAGCTTACTTCTATTCAATTTATAACAAAGCTACACTTTTATTTATCAAAATATATGGGTATCATATATATTGTTTGAAGGTACCATCTTCTATTCAATTTATAACAAAGCTACACTTTTATTTATCAAAATATATGGGTATCATATATATTGTTTGAAGGTACCAATAAAGAAGATAATGTTGACTTGCCACATCCACTAGTTCCACAAAGCAAAATAGTCATTGATTCCTTATGCTCACGTATTCTGCAACAACCATAAAAAATGGACAATAAGTTGCCTTGATTTCAAACTTGGCATACAAAATGATAAGAAGACAAGTTAATGAAAATATCTATTCCATTGCATGAACTAACTGTATTTAGAAGGCAAAAGCTTTCTAGGAGCCTTCAATTTCTAGAAAATCAGAAGGAAATTTGTTTAGGACCACCCTAATACGGGCTTTGAAATGAGTAGGAATTCTATTTGGTAAGCACCTTTTCCGATCAAAGAAAATAATGTGCACAAAATCACCTTCGCATAAGGGTGCATATAATTAGTAAAGTATAATCATTTAGGATATAACAAGCTGATAGTAAGATAATTGGGGCCAAGCAAAATGAAGAAAAAAGATTAGATCAAAATTTGACATCTTATGAGCATAAACTCTAACTCCACTGCATGAAGATTGTGTACAAAATAACCTCATGAGACTTAATCTAGAGAACATGTGTGAAAATGTATTATATCTATACTTTTCTATTTTGTACTTAAGCACACTTTCTACTTTTCCCTTCTCTCTTTTGGGTGACTTAATCTATTTTAACCACTCACCCAATTTATTATATTCTATTGGAGACTTGGTCAACTTTGATCACTATCCCCACAATTTGTATTCTATATATAATAGTCGCAATGCCAATGTCCATACCCTGTGTTGATGGACGTAGCTAGAAGTCATCCAAGATATATCCATTCACAATAGAATGTGGGAATCATTAAACGGATCAAAATTGGATTTTATGGTAGTTGCAAGGCTTTACTTTTTTGTAATTTAAATTTTATTTTTGGATTTCTGGAGAGAAGGATTTACAAAACCAATCAAACTAACTGGTTTTGTCTTGAACTGACAGGTTTCAACCAGTTCAAACAAAAACCACTATTTTCTGGTTTACAAGGCTGATTCTCATGAAAATCTCCTAAAACCAATATGACACTGGTTTTACTGGTTCCAATCCGGTTCAGAAAAGAATGGTTTTGACACTGAATGGAGTCGCTTCACTTGGTATGTTTACATGCATTGCAACCCTAGACATCTCATATTCTAAAATGGAGAGATAGGGCAAACCATCGACAAGTGACTTGGTGATTTCAGTGAGTTTGACAGTTCAATTTTGAGCTATTGTAATTATCATTTTCTGAGTTCATAGACAGAAGTGATTATTGCTGCAATATTAGCTTCTTGTAATAATTTTCAGGTATGTGTGTTTCTAGAATTACCATTCCTTCCAGTTGTTTCACCATGTTAGTAATTTTACATTACCTGGGGTTTGTAGGAGTACAAGTCTGCATACCATGAATTGAAAATTTAACATCACATCAAAGCTACAAATCTGAAATCTTTTAGGAATCGGTGTATGGAATATGGAATGTGGTGTAGTCTGTGGAAGAGTTGTCAGAGGATTTCAATGGGTGTTCTGCCTACAGAGATTAAATGATTGCAATAGTGCTATGTCTATGAGAGGCACCAAGGCCTATGAGGGGTTCTAGGTTGTGATGAGCTAGTTGCTCCAATGATTGGAGTGGTGCTTATGCATATGATAGGTGATCTGCAACTATCATAGGTTTTTTATCTGATTTAACTTCCAATTGATTTGATTGTTTGAGGTGTGTTCTAACATTTGCAGGGTTTCTTAGTCTAGGTCTCAATGAGTGTGACTAGATAGAAGGTGTTACAAACTTCCTTCCTTCGAAGTGCAAATTTCATATGCCATTGGAGGAGATCGAACTTTCATATTTTGTTGAGGGGAAAGGTTACATTAAAACCCTAACTGATCTTGCCAAGGTACATTAAAAGCAAAGCTAGACAAGAGATTAGAAATCTTACCCTAGATCAATGAAGGAAACAGAGAAGAAACTTTTTCCTTACCAAGAATTATCAACAACCATTCTTTGGATCAACCTCGAAAGATTTGCAAAACCCTAGAAAATCCACAATTCATCCTTCACATCAAAAGAAGATGCCAAAAGAGAAAGTGCGCTAGCCTTGAGAGCTCAAGTATACCAAGAGAAATAAAAATAGAATCATCATGAACCCTTGTTCTTTCTTACAAAATGAGAAGGAGAGGCGATCTATTTATATCAAGTGTCCTAACTCCTTTAAATCTTGAGCCTGCCTAATAAAATGAAATATCACTTAAATTTGTGTCGTGTCACCCACAAAAGCCAGGGACTAAGCCCAAAAGACATAAAATAATGACAAATAAGCAAGAAGCTTCAACCAAGATGGAACATTGAGCCTAGAAGGAGGACGTCATGCCCCACGTAACCCCCAACAATGTGTTGTTTGCCCTCAATGTCCTTTTTGCTAGGCATGGCTTTCTAAATGCTCTTTTAAGGTGGACGTCTTTCATTTCTTTGACCATGATGAACAATAGGAGGGGTAATACAACAAAATAAGGTTCAAGTGGGTATGATTGAGGTGTGCTAAAGCGGTTAAGACAACCCTTACAAGCACAATCACCTTTACAAAGCATAATATCTTAAGTGCGGCTAGGGGCTCCACATATCATGTGTCCTAATGTAATCACCCCAAGATGCACCAATACCTACCCAACGCATAAATGCCCAACAAGATAGGGAGTTACCACCCATCAAGGGGTAGTCAACAAGGCCACAAGACTAGTACACCTTGAAATGAGGACCAAGAGGACCTGCCATGACCAACCAACACGTTTACATAAAATAGCCCCAACTTAGCCTGTTACAATAGCAAAAAGGACCCCCTCTATGGCACATCTAGTAGGGTATGATACAGAGAATCTAGGGCGCAACACCCAACACTCCTTCAAGTGGGTTATCATCCCAAGCAAACAACCAAGCTCTCCATGTATGCAACCTATGAAGAATGTCACTAAGTCACATAAGTCTCCATCCTACTAAGAAAATGTTCCACATGAGCATCAAGTCAAGGTCTAGCAATCCATGAGTAACCTATCTTAAATGTGTTTCTCCACTACAATACAAGCAAGGGTAGTCAACACACCATGCATTGCACATCATATGAAGCACCCCCTAGCATGGTGTAAATACTTCCAAAGAAACCCCAGAAGCTAACATTGGCTCTCTTCATGCACGAGATGATTACACACAAATGACAATTCTAACAAGGTTCACCCAGAGCTGATCCCATTAGGCAGATTACCTCCTCACCTATGTTGCACGAAACTTCTAGAATACCCACGTACCGATACCGGAAACTCGGGGAAACTCGAAAACTTCTAGGAAACCTCTAAAGGCCCATGGGCAACTTCAAACCCATAGGAAATCTAAAAAACCTTTGTTTATGGAAAATGAAAACAAATTAACCTCTAAACTGTTTTTAAACCTACCTACGAATTAACCTCTTATTCTTATTTTATTGTGAGATAATGTGTTATTAAAAAAAACTATATATATAAATATATATACCACGTTTCCCCGACGTACCCATTTTGGGGGGGTCACGTTTCCAAGTGTTCCCGTTTCCGAAACTTGTACACGTTTCCACGTTTCGTGCAACTTAGCTCCTCACATTTCTTCGCTATAGGTGGCAACTAGCATCATTCAAACTCCCCAACCTTGAATACAAATCATACAAATCAATGAGACCTTACACATCCCTCTTGTTTGATGGTTTACCAACCGACCTCCACAAGGTCATGAATGAGTACCAAATTTAAGCACGGGTCCTCCCATGATCTCTCATTTGGCATCTAGGGACCCATCACTAGGTTTTTCTTAGCAACCTAGAATGTTAGGAAACTTCTACTAACCACTTTGATTTTCCTACTAGGATCACCTAGCCTTCTAGCCCTAAGCACTCCCAACCGACCTCCACGAGGCCATGAATGAGTACCAAATTTAAGCACAGGTCCTCCCATGATCTCTCATTTGGCATCTAGGGACCCATCACTAAGTTTTTCTTAGCAACCTAGAATGTTAGGAAACTTCTACTAACCACTTTGATTTTCCTACTAGGATCACCTAGCCTTCTAGCCCTAAGCACTCCCTTGATGGCATTATAGGAAGTGCACTGGCATTGTCATAATGATTGATATGACAACATATGTTGTGTCAACTCTTCATAGTGGGAGCAGTATTTTAGTTTATGCAACTTGCATTATTCAGGAGCAGTTTTCCATGATCCCACTATGTATCAACATTATTGTACTCATCAATCCCATTGACCTATTTCTGTGGTCACTTGTTGGGCATTAAGAAAATTATTGTATCTTATCTTATCTATCTCTACACACATTCCTAATGATGTTTAGTGATTCCTCTTTCTATTATTTATTTATTCATACGAGCTTGCTCACTTCTATCTTGATTCTTTATCCCCTTTAGTTCTTAAGGGTGGCTTTGGCACTCCCATTATATGATGTTATTGTTGTACTTTGGAACTATCATAATGATTGATATGACAACATATGTTGCTTCAACTAGTAATTTACCTTATTTTATTTTATGCATCTTCCTTTATTTGGGAGCCATTTTCCATGCTCCCACTATGTATCAACACTCTTGTACTCCGCAATCCCATTGACCTTTCTTGTGGTCATTTGTTGGCCATTAATAAAATTATTTTATCTTTTTCACCTCTACATTTATACCTAATGATGTCTAGTAATTTCTCTTTCTATTATTTATTTATTTGATCTTACTAACTTCTATCTTTATTCTATTTAGTTCTCAAAGATAGCTTTGGCACTCCCATGATATGATGTTATTGTTTCCCTTTTGAGTCCCATTGACCTACTTTTTTGGTCGTGGATATTAATCAATGTATCTTATCATATCTTATCAAATAAAATACAAGTATGTGAGTACTCAAAAGGAGATTGTTGAGTTGTACATGTTATACAATTCTTTATATATATATATATAGAGAGAGAGAGAGAGAGAGAACAAAAATAGTGGATAGTGATCATCTTTGACCAATTCTCTTAGATATACAAATATAAAATACAAAAGTTAGGTAAATGATCATTTTTTATCAAGTCACTCATAAAATAACTTAGAATAATACATATTTGGCCAAGTCTACTACAATAAATCTCATCACCTAGAAAAGTTAATGCCTTTTAACAAGTTGATTCTAAGAAAGTAAATAATGTTCTCCATTAAAATCTCTAAAAATAACAGCCTTGGGAGTAATATTCTATGCTTTGGGATTCCTACATAGAAGAAAATTTACACTTTTAGGCTAACCAACATACATCTAATTCCATATTGCGGACCCATGAGTATACCCAAGACAATTATTGGATTGGTAAATGCCTCACGTGTCCCAAACATTGATTAATTATGTCTTTTCCATTTATCTCTTTGGTAGTGTTACACCTCAATATATGAGGTTTCACATCGTGATTTTCATCACGTCGATAGGGATTTGCAACCGGTACCTTTAGAGCATTTGGATGGACTTGGTGGGTGTTACTCCTCATGCTATATGAGGCTCCACTTTCATTTCCTATGGTTCCTGATCATTTATGTAGAGCAAATACATTATAATGATGGGTTCAAGGGTTATTATGGACACATGCATTTTACTTGGCATGACCCCAATGGTGACCTATTAGCTACATCAATGGCTAGGAATGTCTACTGACTCACTGCCTCAATGATTTGGTGTGTGATTTTCAGAGGAAAGTGTGATAAAAAGCTATTTATAGTTACCCCTAAGCCTAGTATCAATATAACAGGTTTTGAGTGGATGATATGGTTAGAGTAGTTGATTCAACTGTATCTATCTAGATTTATTACAAGGCAATTATCACATGATCTGGATGCTCCTAGGATGCATATATATTGAAGAGGTGTTGTTCTTAGCAAGTGGACATTATATTGGGTTTGGATTATATATTTGTGTTCAAGATCTTATGTGATGGCATGGTGCATGGTTTTATTGATTACTTTACATAATCTCAGCATGTTGTGGATGTATTTCAGTGGTTTCATGTGGTTAAGGGCTACCAAGCATGAACGCCCAAGCACATGAGGGTCTAATCCATGAAAATGTGATCCTAAAACATATTTAATCATCCTCAATGGAGTGCTAGCCTATTGTATATGTTGTGCTCATGAAAATGGTCGCCCGAGCTCATTATTAACCCCTTGTAGACCACATAGAAGCCTCTTACTTGAACGCCTTAGGTTAATTGAGTATCATTTCACTTGGGATGGTCTGTTATACCTTTGGAGGAGCTAAAATGGTGGAACGCTCTATGGTCCAAGTCACACATAGGAGGGGGAACATGTCACTTGAAGATGCTACACATGCCCCTTAAGAGAGAGTCAAATTACACCTTCTACCAATTGATCGGCACACCACTCCATGGGAAATCACACATGTGACATGTTTCATCCAAGTGGCACGAATGTATGGCCAAAGTTTGGTCATACGTTTTGTTTTGAAGGAGTTTGGTGGGACAACCTACTTTCAAACCTCCTAATACCACACGTGTGGGAGGCTAGATCCATATATAACCATTTGATCACATTTATCCATATATAACCATTTGATCACATTTATCCATATATTGGGAGGTCAGATCCATATATAACCCTTAGATCCTTCTTTGGCACACACATTGAAGCAGATCACAATATTTTATTATTAATTGCTTGAGTGGAGGGGCCATCTCCTTGGTCTTGGAATTCGTTGGGTTTACTTGGTGAGTGGAGAGGGTTGTTTACTACTCTTCAGTGGATCTATCCACTTGCATAAGCTTTGAGTAATTGTAACCACTTGCAAAGTATTTTATTATAGTTTGACAAGTTGGTTGAGGTTGTTACACATTGAGAAAAGCACCCATGAAGAATCTTTCTATTTTAGAAAGTTGAAGGTCCCAAGACCTTTGACTTGTCATACACATGCAGCGCTCCACTTATTGAAGGTACTTTGAGTTTGAACACTTATCTATGTATTTGTAGTGGAGTGACCTACCTTGGAGTTCACGCACGGGAAGGAGTTCCTTGTGAATTGGTTATTGCACCCCTTTCCACATTTGTTCACATGCGATAATGGAACATACACTCTGGAATTTTGTAGCATACATGGTCATGCACAATGTGGACCACACTTTCTATGTTGAGGTGGTTGAGGAACTCTCTTCTAGGGGGGATACTATATTATTTTCTTATTTCATCCATATTGGAGGGTGCACATGGAGACTTCTTCTAGATGGACCATGAAGCACACTTTTCTATGTCCTGGAGTATTTTATTGTATTTTTCATCATGCATCATGAGAGGCACACTTGGAAGTGGACCTCTTATCCTCTGGACATGGTCAAAAAGTTATCTATAGTGATGTGCTCGATGTGCTCAACTCTTTGAGATAATCTTTCTTATTATTTCATATTATCTAGTGGAAAAAACTCTCTTGCAGAGGGATGGAGGCCACATGATCATAGTTAACAAGTCACAAATCAGCTTTGATCGGGGTGAAGCAACTACTCCATTATTTTATATTTCTTTGACTTGTCATCGAGTTGTAGAAAAACTGCATTTTATTGTGAGAGAGATAAAGCTACCTCTATATAAAAAGGAGCCTTCTCTCCATTCATTTGTGATGTGAGAAAGGTGAGATTGAGAAGTGATGCAATGATAGTAGTTAGCGAATAGGATCTTAGAGTTGAAGGTTGATGTTGAGGCTCTATTGTGTATCAAGCACAAGCTTGAAGAATAATGAAGTGAGATATTGCATCTACTTTGTTGCATAGTTATGCTTATGCTATTAATTTGTTATTGATTATGTGTAGGAAACCTCTTGTTGTCATTCTAATTTGAAGGCCTAACAATGAAAACACCTTTCATTTAGGAGTAAAGCAATGTAAGGAGGTTGTTATCCATATTCTATCAAAATCAAGTTGCTGACTGGAATTGTAATTCAACCATAAAAAAGAACCTCCATATTAGGAATGATGAGTGGCACCTTTTGGGTGTAAAAATTTAAAGGAATGTACTAAAACCTCATCCAGACGTTTCTTCAAACACTTTGCTTCATAAATGATATAATGTTGCTCTGAATTATTTAAAATCAAAAATAACTTGAACAAGAAATACTCAATGAAACAAGCACTCAAACATTGTAGAATGTGAACACGTGTGTTTAGGGCCAAGCCCAGGGCAAAACCTCACAAGAGGAAAACCCAGAGAGATGTATTTTATTAAATGAGAACAAAACTGGAATTTCTTACAACTCATAAATTCATCTTTCCTTCAACAAAAATCATAAATGCAATTAAACCAACTTATCTCAGCAAATTTCAGACCGTTGTATGGACAGTGTATGGATTGCCTCGAAAACTGTGTCAACAGTTGACTGAACGGATTGTATGGTCTTTGACTATTGTACGGACTGTGTATGGACTGCCTTGAAAACTGTGCAAACAGAAACTGTACTGACTACCTCGAAAATTGTGCCAGCAGAGGACTGTACGGACTGTACAATTTATGTGCCTCGATTTCTGTGCCAGCAAATGACTACGGATTGTTTGCAGATTGCCTTGGGAACTGTGCCAATGATTTTTCTAGGGAACTGTGCTCTCATAAAATCAAAAATGACTTCTCTTCTCTCTCACTGTGTGTTTTCTCTTTCACTTAGACTTGTAGTTATACTTTTTCTTTCCCAAAACCCTAACTATCTTTTCATCCAATGGTTAAGATGATTTTGATCTAAAGGCTTATATTCAATGCTCCTTTATTAATTGCATCTCATAAGTAATAATACATTATATAACTTTTGAGACAACTTAAAGTACATAATGTTGAAGTACTTTATTAAAAAAGTCACTTTAAAATTATAACAAGTCTAGGGAACACAACGTTGTGTCCCCCCCACGGAAAACACAAAAAACATGGGGCTAAGGACATTCCTCTTTACAAATTTCAACACTCCCTCTTAATGAGGGAGTTCCCAAAACTATCATCTTGACCACTGTCAAGAACTTCCACTAACTCTGGAAGCTGATGTCGAAAGACAACTTGAAACTCTAGATCCTACTCATTCTCTCTATGTTGGTTGAGTCTTCTGCAAGTGCTACTCTCCTCATCTAAAGGTATCCTCTGTGCACCTGCCCCATTTTCAGATTCTGACTCGGATAGCCATCCACCTAAACCTGGAAGTATCACCTCTCCATGCAGAAAATAAAGTTTATCTCTTCTATTCCCAAGTAGAATTGTGGTATCAACTGAGTTCTCTACCTGGTAGAGAAACACATGTCCCTTCTTGATAAAAAGTCCATACCCATCATCCTCCAATGATGACACAAAGTCTGTTGACTTTCATACCTGGGACAAATAAAACCCTGTCTACTTCAAGAATCTCTCCAAAACCTAGTTGGAATCTCACAGTTCCAACTCCTCTTATTTTTGCCTGAGAACTTCCAATGCCCGTTTCAACAAAACGTCCTGGGGCTATTTCTTCTATCCTCTGAAAAACTCCATATTCCCAGTCATATGGCTAGTTGATCCACTATCAACTATCCACATGTCATGAAAATCTACTAAACTTCCTACACTAATCTGTACTGAAACTAAGGAAAATTCCTTTTCAAACTGGGAAGCAAAATCTCCTATTTTTGCTGATGGCGCTCCCTCTTTTTCTTCATTCCCCTTCCTCTTGGGACATTGACTAGCATAATGGCCATACTTATTGTTTTCTTCCATTTTCCCTTGCCTTTGGTTAGAAGGGCAACATTGTCTTCACTGCTCCAAGTGCTATTCTAGAATGTCCCCTCCCGGGACTCTCTTCTTGAACAAAGTCATCCCATAACCTTGTCCAATCTAGAAGTTTCTCTCTAACAACTACTACTTGCACAAATGTGTGTCATTTTGCAGTGAAACCATTAAGAGCATATCTGACTAGCTCTTCATCTTCCACTTTCTCACCAGCAGCACCCAGTTCATCTCTAACTTGGGTAATTTTTGTGAGATAAGTGGTTACTGTATCAACATCAGTCATCTTGGTGTTGCTCAGTTTTTCTCTGAGAACCATCTTTCTATTCTGGTTCTTGCTTTGGTAAAGAGTACATAAAGCATTCCAAATTTCAAAAGCATGTGACTTACATATGATGTGGGGTATCACATGATATTTTATGGAGTCCAAAAAGATTATGTGTGCCTTGATATCTTTCTTCTCAAAGGCACTCTTCTAAGCAACATCTGAGGGAAGTATGATGGTGTCAGAAGCACCAACAATATCCCATAGCTGCAACTCTTTGAACAACACAATTATGCGTTCTTTCCAAGGGCTGAAATTATCAAACCCATCTAGTCTGTCTTCATACCTTAATCCTGCTGAGGCCATGACTTTAACTGATAGATTTTAACTGGTCCTAACTTGAACTTTGTTACCCATCTAGTCTGTCTTCATACCTTAATCCTGCTGAGGCCATGACTTTAACTGATAGATTTTAACTGGTCCTAACTTGAACTTTGTCCTTCCCAACTGTCTTGACTGCTGTCAAGAAACCACAAAATTCACAAACTAACAAAGCCAAGCTCTGATACCATGTAAAAATTTAAAGGAATGTACTAAAACCTCATTCAGACGTTTCTTCAAACACTTTGCTTCATAAATGATTTAATGCTGCTCTGAGTTATTTAAAATCAGAAATAACTTGAACAAGAAATACTCAATGAAACAAGCACTCAAACACTGTAGAATATGAACACATGTGTTTAGGGCCAAGCCCAGAGCAAAACCTCACAAGAGGAAAACCCAGAGAGATGTCTTTTATTAAATGAGAACAAAACTGGAATTTCTCACAACTCATAAATTCATCTTTCCTTCAGCAAAAATCATAAATGCAATTAAACAAACTTATCTCAACAAATTTCAGACTGCTGTACGGACAGTGTACGGATAGCCTCGAAAACTGTGCCAACAGTTGACTGTACAGTCTCTGACTGCTGTACAGACTGTGTAGGGACTGCCTTGAAAACTGTGCAAACAGAAACTATACTGACTGCCTCGAAAAATGTGCCAGCAAAGGATTGTACAGACTGTAAAATTTCTATGCCTTGCTTTCTGTGCCAGCAAATGACTGCACGGACTGTTTGCAGATTGCCTTGGGAACTGTGCCAATGATTTTTCTAGGGAACTGTGCTCTCATAAAATCAGAAATGACTTCTCTTCTCTCTCACTGTGTGTTTTCTCTTTCACTTAGACTTGTATTTATACTTTTGCTTTCCCAAAACCCTAACTCAAAAACCCTAACTATCTTTTCATCCAATGGTTAAGATGATTTTGATCTAATGGCTTATATTCAATGCTCCTTTATTAATTACATCTCATAATTAATAATACATTAAATAACTTTTATATTCAATGCTCCTTTTATTAATTACATCTCATAATTAATAATACATTAAATGACTTTTGAGACAACTTAAAAGTACATAATGCTGAAGTACTTTATTAAAAAAGTCACTTTAAAATTATAACAAGTCTAGGAAACATAGCGTTGTCTCGCCCCCATGGCAAACACAAAAAACATGGGGCTAAGGACATTCCTCATTACAAATTTCAACATTGGGCTCTTCAAGATTAGTTTCCACACTGATTTCCAGCAAACACTCAACGTCAAATGTGTCAAATTAGTTCCTTTTACTTAAGTACAACCTAAAATGATGATTGTATCAACTACATCGTTCATCCATTAGATGGTTGAATGTGGCAAATTAGCCCTTTCTACAATATAGCCTACCTCAAAGTAGTTGATTCTAACAAACCAATTCTTCCATTCATGCAAATATTTCATGACTCTATTAGCCCATAGATTGATGGACACTGGTAACATCATTTCATTCCTTTTTTCCCTTCTTCCCATTACTTTCTTTCCCATATCCCTTTCCTATTTCCATTCCATGTACTATACTACAACCATTTGTTTTGTCAAGGCTTACTCTGCAAATTTCACCTTGAGCCTCCACTCCATAGCATCAACAATCCTACTTTAGGGAAGCCCCCCTTGTGTTGGAGGAGAGCCAACCTAACATGGGGGGAAGAGCTGCTGAGGCGACAGAGGGCAGCCTTGCTGAGTTACACAAAGCTATAACCTTGGTGCTTGGGACTTCACACTTTTGTGGGTACTAGATTTTGTTTGTAACACGTAATAATGGGATCATGCCTTCTAAGTATTCCTTAATTTCTAACTAATATGGTTATTTCCAACTACTTTGGAAAGACAAACATGCTATACATGATATATATGAATCAATTATGCCCAAATCACTCTTGAACAAGCAAACAGCGGAGCAAAATTTCATCAAATTATTTTCATATTAATGCTTTTCAAATGAAAATACAACATAAAGTGAAAGGAATCCGACAACATATGCAATTGCAACCACTCTGGATGGCTGCAGTCATAGTACCTGCATGCTATCACCTTGGTGCTTGGGACTTTACACTTTTGTGGCTGCTAAATTTTGTTGTAAAAGGTATTAATGGGGTCATGCCTTCTAAGTATTCCTTAATTTCTAAGTAATATAGTTATTTTGAACTATTTTGGAAAGACAAACATGATATGTATGATATATATGAATCAATTAACCCCAAATCACTCTTGAACAAGCAATTTCAAAAGAGCAAGAATTCCATCAAACTATTTCCATTGCATTCCTACTTTTCAAATGAAATTCCAACATAAAGTAAAAGGAATCCAACAACTTATGCAATTGAAACCACTCTGAACGGCTGCAGTTATAGTACCTGCATGCTATAATCAAATCCAATCTTTGATTCGGACTAACATAGCGATATTCAGAAAGGGCACCACAAACTATATCTAGAAATTTCTCCCTTTTTACTACAACTGTAATCCGCTTCTTGCAGAAAGTTGGTTTCTTGTCGTTGTCATTACAGATACCCTTTTCATTGGCTGTAGGTTTTGTCAATTGTTCTTGCTCAACATAGCAACCTTCTAAGTTGTCTTTTCTGACCTCAGAAAACTTTTGATGGACATTTATTAATGAACTTCCATTCCCATCAAGATCGACAGGAATTTCATCCTTGATTATCTCAAACACCTTTTTCGTAATCTGATGGTCACAAAAAAATACAGGTCAGAAAATCAGCAGCAGAAGCAATTGGCAACAAAATCAACAGAGAGACATCATGGAATGCAAATAAAGCAACGATTTCATCTAAGAGATATAAGTAACAAAGCGTCTCAGAAGTTAGAAATATCCATTCAGATAAAAGTTCAAAACCATTCTGAAATCTTTTCTACTTCATTTATTGGAATTATTCCAGTCCACATTCACCTTGTGTCAAGAAACTGCGTGGATACTTTTTTCAAGAAGATACCCAGACTCCTAGAATATGGCCCAAACTTTGGAGACAGCCAATACTCTTGAGAACCAGAAACAAAGTGCATATCACTTCTAAAAGGCAACTTCAAAAATTCCTTGAATCTGCTTCTACCTGAGTTGCATAAGACTTTCCCTACAAAATTCATCACTGTACTTGCTTTATAGTTCCCACTGCCCTAGGCAAATCACAAACGTTTTTAAAAAATCATTTCCAGTGCTCTTCTAAAGAAAAGTAACTTTTCACAATCATAAAGAACATTTCTATGTGCCCCACATATTCTACTTTTCCATAAATTCAAAAGCAGCATGCTCTTGGTATTCCACATTTTTCTTACATTACGTACAACCACCAGAACCTCTTAGCAATATTGGTCACATCATTGACTTGTCTCATGATAACAGCAATAGTACTCCTGAACTCAATACAAAACCTATCCACTAAAGAAACTATGGATATTTTCAGAAGCAATATAATATTTTTTTTATTTTGTAAAATGCTTCTTACAGAGGGTTTTGAACTCAGGTATCCACATTAATACAAACCCAATCACTTTGCTGCTTGCCGTTAGACCACACTCCCATGGGAAAAAGCGACATAATTTTGCAGTACTTACTACATCAGCTGACAAGTTCAATCAGCCCAGTTTCAAATTATAGGTCCCACCAAATCATTTATTATTATTAAATTCTGTCTTTAAGAAATTTCGCTGATTTGTCAAGCTTGAGAATTCTAGCTTTCACAAAATATCTCACAACTACAAGTGACAATACTAATTCCACCTTTTAGTCTCGTAATTCCTTTGCATCTTCCCAGAGATGAGCAGATACTTTTCAATCCATCCTATAGTAAAATGGTAATCTTATAATTTGACCCCATCTCTACGTGTATTTTTTAGGTTAATGAATTGCTTTTACGTGATCTTAGCCATTACATTAGCAGGTTTCCATGCCTGGCCTCTGAGTTAGCTTGACTCCTTTCGAAATGTAGAAATTGACCAAAAACAGTCAATGGGACTGTGGAAGATATCAGCATATAGGGCACAATTTTGAGGAATTGAACAAATCTTCTCCCAAAAATGGTTCTCAATTTTATAAATTAAAATAGGAAAGGACTCTAAAATTATTGACTCCTTTGGCATATTACATTTCCTACTCTCAAAACTCGTCTAGTTACAAATATGATGCAAAGACCACTTTGCGGTTTTAAATAAGACATTAACTTGTGTTCATAATGAGCTATGTGTAAGGTTAATAAACCCAGCCCAAATGTACCCACATGTTTGTAAATTGTTCCAATGCAAAGTTCCAGAGGACACTGGATATGTTGGAGATATTTTAGTGTTTAGCAGCAAGCTTATCTTAAGCAGTAAGCATGTACGGACTACTGATTTACAATCTCACAGTTAATTTCAATTTTGGATATACTGTTCACGATTTTCTTGTAGAACATGCCTATCTTCAAGGTTCACTTGTGCAAGCTTCTTTCTCTAAACTGAGATATGCACCTGTAGATTACAGTTTTCATCACACATTATATCAAACTTAAGGACAAGATAAAAAAATATGGAATATCAGAAGTTCGTCTTAGTTTTTCTGTTGCTCTGAGCTCGTTCTCTGGATGATTCCTGTAATCTCTAGAGAGTTAGGGTTTTCCTATTTTTTAGGAGCAGATATTTTAGACTGTTGATGGATTAGTGACTGGCCCTCATTTCTCTCATTTCCTACATTTTAGGGATTTTCTATTTTAAACTGCCAATTTTTAGCAAACACTAATTATATACTAGAGTTGACCAATGACTAGTGATTAGTTACCAGTGAGCTAATTGCATTTAATAAGGAGTTGAGCACTTCATTTAGTGACCTTTGTTGCAATCTTTTGTTGCAACGCGTCATTTTTTATTTTCTTTCATTTCCTTGACTTTTTTTATTCTGTCATAACTATTTTCAAGCACCTCCTTGAGCTCTATAGACACCCTAGGGCAGCCAACAACACCACATCCTTTACCATTAGTAATAGAGAGTAGGTGGTCCATCACTCTTGTTAAAGTCCCAACAAACTCAATGTTACATAATTTGTTTTAGATGCTTCCCTGGCCCATCAACTTTCCCAGCATGTTTCCATCCTTCTATTGTTGATTTTGGAGGTGCCATAGCAAAAGTTTCTGAACTATTTGTTCTTGAAAATCATGTTTTATATGTTTGTCCTTTTGCAAGACTGGTTTGTTTACCAGTTATGATTCATGAAATGGAACAGACTGCATACTAGTCCAGAGGCTACAACCTACACTTATTAAATAAAGTATGAATCTACAAAATCTGTAAAAATATTCATGAATATAAAATTTCTTGAAATAACCAATACATATGTTGGTTTAAACTTTAAACTTACAAAGTTACAACTAGTATTCAAAATCCCTCCTTCAGTTTCTTCTAAATCTTTAGATTCATATTCTTCAAATATGCAAAAATCTTTGGCAATATCACTATGTATGATGCGATTTCTCAAACAAAAAATTCCCCTTTGGGCTTCTACAACAGCTGGGGGATGTGGATGCTAGATGGTGGAGCACTTAGCCTTGAATCTAGAGGACGAAACCCAGGTTATACGAAAATGATAAATGAAATCAACCCTTGGCTCCTCACTGCGCCACGACTCCACACTTAGCCAGGCCTCAGCCCTCAGCCCCTTGGAACTGAAATCTCGTCGACGACTTGTGCAAGCAGCAAGACTGCAATCTACAACATGACAGTGACCCATGTCCAAGACTCAAGACTCCATGCCGCACTATGCACACACCATGACTTAGATTGACAACTCCATTACTCCACGATCCACTTGAGCATTGCAGCTAAACCTAAAGCAACATAACACCTTCAGTTTTGGTTGTCAGAGAGTTGAGACTAGAGTTGGTCAGGAATATGAACACTGAACACGAAATGCATCAAACAGAACTCTCCCAGTGGTAGGAGGCAACGACCAGGGTTTCACATTTCAACAATCGAATAGCTTGCATTTGAAAATGATATTTTGAGTGAAAGAGACCACGTGGGGTTAGGTAGGGTTAGTCTAGGTGTTTTTTTTAATTTACAAATTACAAAAAAAACTCAAATCGAACCCTAGCCGAATTTTTAACAAATTCACCAGAATAATTGTCTTTGAGATTCAAATTCAAATAGGTTTTGAAATCATTCAGATTTTCCCTGAGGTTCAGCTTTGAAATTCAGTGAATCTTGATGATTTTTTTTCTTTTCAAATTCATTGAATTTCCAACCTCAAGGTTCGAATTCAACGAACCCTGTGAATTAGGCTGGAGACATGCATACACCCTCGTCATCATTCTCTTACATAACTCTAGAGTTGCTCCGAAGATCACTAGTGCTACACCATCATACTGGTCCATTGTGCCCTTATACTATCTGCATAGGAATCAAGGTAGTCTCTATTGGAACTGCTACACCATACAAAAGGAGAACTTGAGACAGAGCAACAAGGTAAGAAAATATAACAGCTATAAGAACACCCCGCTTCTCTTGGTGCAACCAAGTGTACATGTGCATATTAAGAATATCGTGGAGAAGCAAAATGTTGGACATTGTGCAGCCCCCTTGCAAGATATAAGTAATATCCTTTAAGCCATTCACAACCGACAACTATGGCTACTGTAGTCATCCGTTTGCAGCATACTTTTGAAAGGATTGCCGCGGGGGATCTCTTTGAGGAAGAAAGATGATAAAATTGTAATCAGAATTCCACTTGCTACAACTTGAATTAGCATTTAAGTGGGAAAGTCGCAATCCACGAGCGCTACCCCCCCTTGATGCAACTATAGAAGAAAGCACCACTGTCACCTTAGTGCTAACTTCCCCGACTTTTGACCTGCTCTCAAAGGTCGGGGGGCTTTCCCCAAGGCTAATTGAATTTTACTTGTTGAAGCGAACTAAGGGAGTTGATCGAAATCTGTTTAAGATGTGTGAATGAATTGCAGATTTATTTACGCCAAAGAGAAAGTGTTTGAACATGAAGGTCATAGAAGTGATGAATGAAAACAAACACTTTAAGATGTATGGAATGTGCTAGAAAGAATTCAAAAATTTAACATGGCATTATTCCATTAATATACTTGAATAAAGACAAAGTAAATCCGTCCATACCCAAGTATCCTTAATTTTGGAAATTTAAAGAAATGCAAAAATAAACTTCCACAAATAGCTGATACCCACAATTATTCTAAGTGATGCTTAAAGTGGGTTCATTCGTTGCAACTTAAAATTAATTCCAGAATTATATCTTGCAAAAATGTTTTGTCTAATGGATTAATGAAACACAATGTTTTAAACTCAAAGTGAGGCCTTGCTCGAGAAATTTCTGAAGGAAGATGTCACTTAGAGGATGATGAGGTTGTGAAGTGATTGCAATTATATCCTCTTAAATAGAAGTTGTTTCCAGATTTGTAAAAGTGATGAAATCATTTCTCCAAATGTGGATTGTTGATTCAGTAAATTCCAAGATTTGCTTGTTCTCAACAAGCATTCAAAATTAAAAGTATAGACAATCACTTGAAAGTAAAACTTGCATTAAGAAAGATTGTGAAAGGTAGATGCAAAGCAAATTTACTTATTCAACCATTTGTGCAAGAGATTATAGCTTGGAAACTTCAAAAATGTAAGAGAAATCAGAAAAACTGAAGATATTAAACAAAAGCAATTTCCAGAATTACATTTGAGTGTAACCAATCCTCATTTGAATGAACGATGTATACTTTCACTGACATCTTCAACTAAAATCTTCCTAATCTTCTTTTTTATCTTCTTTATGAATAACCTTTTGATTATACCATATCTTCTTTATTAATTTTTGATAGAAATCACTTAGTGAGAGTGTATATGCCAAAATTTAACCATAAAATATATTATCCCAAAAGTGAAATAAAGAAATACCACTCACAAAAGAAGTCTTGCTTAAAGATATATGTTTTAAGTGAATAACTAAAAAGATAAATTGAAATAGAAATCACAAAATTAAATTTGCAGCCATTGAGTATGTGAAATCTGAAAAAATAGTTTTGCTACAATGCTTAACTTAAACTTCAAATCTGAAAAATGATTTCCGAATTTGTTCTATGTGAAAAAAAGCACTTTTAAAGTTTTAACCATTAAAAATCTGTAAAAAGTTTTGGAATTAAAATGGATTTAAAAAATGGTCATTTAGCAAAAACACCCAGTGAAAAAAGTGTGCTTTAGATGCTATTTAGGGTCAAATTTATTCCCGTTTCTAATGCTGTCAGAAAATCAAGTAAAACAGAAAATAAATCAGCTAAAATGAAGCCTAAAAATAATGAAATAGAGAAATATACCTTGGCTTGATGAAATAGAAACCTGGAAGTGCTGGCAGCCTTGAAAGTTTCAGATTTCTGTAGGGAAAAAAAAGAAAAATGATTCTAAAATATGTTTGGTTGATGAGATAGAAAATGGTTAAGTGCCTTGGATCCATGGGCTCATAGGGTCAAGAAAATAGTTCTCTTTAGGCTGTTTTTGAAGGTACTTGAGGCTGAAATTCATGTAAATTTCATTCCAAGACTTTGGAGTTTGATGTAGAATCTTAACCAAAGAAGGGTTACCCTTAGGCATACATCTTCAACAAGAGATCTAGCATATACTCCAGCAAATAATAACTTAAACCTGCAAGACTCACAAAGAATGCCACCTACAAGCAAGCTAACAAAGCTATAGCATATATGAAGATACTTCCATTCACTCTTATTCAATATAACTTGTCAATGGAAAAAATTGAGCAATATTACCTCAAACTTGAATTCACCACATATGCCTTACAACATAAGAAAGATCTCCACTATACCTTAGAAGCTTTGAGACAAAAAGAAGTTCTTATTTC
The DNA here is from genome assembly GCA_027924585.1 of Larix kaempferi. Taxonomy (NCBI): domain Eukaryota; kingdom Viridiplantae; phylum Streptophyta; class Pinopsida; order Pinales; family Pinaceae; genus Larix; species Larix kaempferi. Next base: position 6,273,654 of record BSBM01000339.1, read on the forward strand.
TCCAATCAACAACAACCCAAATACAAATGAGAGGGGAGCTTCATATATAGTGCTTTGGCTCAACAACCCTTCAAATAAAATAATAATATCTTAGGCCCAAAACCCTAGATCTAAATCGATATGGTAAAACTTACTTTAAAAATGAGGTGGTTTGACTGTACAAACTCAAAACTCTAACTAATTTGCCCAATGAGAGTGTGCACCACTAGATGTAGGTGTCACACACATGACAAATACAATATATGCTCAAAGAGAGAGAGAGAGAGAGAGAGAGCCCTCCTAGATATGGTCAAACAATAATAGAAGAGGTTGGAACAACCAACAACCTCCTCAAACAAGTGCCAATTCATGTGGAAAACCACCAAGTGTAACCTCCTCCATCAATATGGTCAAAATGTCAGGTGCACCTCTCAAGGATGTAACATGTGTGGCATGGAAAGGCTCTCCAATGTGCAAACAAGGTTAATTTGTGCCAATGGTTTAAGCATGTGCAAACAAGGTCAAATAAAGTGCCAACTCACTCCCATGTGCTAAAGAAATGTCATCATCAAGCAATTAGGAAGGGGACAACCCCAACCTAGAGTCTCTATGTGCCATGTGAGTTTCCAAATACGTGTGAGCAACAGGTGCTCATCATAATAGGCCTAGGCATGATCAACATGTGCAAGAAATAGGTGTTGAAGTTTGAACCATTAAAAACTAAAGCGCCCATGTGCTAAGGGGTTTAACCAACATTTAACTAGGAAATGCATCAAATATGAAGAAAATATATGAAATAATTAACTATTACACCCTTCAAATGGCCCAATGACTTATTTAATTTTAATACATTAAAACATTAGGTTAGCCATGGTGTGACTTGTTACATCCTTAATCATCTGCAGCATGCTTGACGAGATATACCAGAGTGAAGGGGTCTTTTGCCATTGTAAAATGCCAAATCTGGGCCTGTTTATGTAAAAGTGGTGGTTTAGCGATGCTCAAAACACATGGTCTAGTCATGGCAAGTCCTCTTGGTTTTCATTCCAGGAAGCATTAGCTGAGTGGCATTGCTGACTGCCTCTTGATGGGTGGAAATCCCCCATCTTGTTGGGCCATTTGGGCCCTGGGTTAGTGTTCAATGCTTCTTAGGATGGGTCCATTAGGACACATGGCTTAGGGGCTCCTAGCCACACTTATGTTTTGCTATGTATAAACTATAAAGTGATTGCGCATGTAAGGGTTGTCATACCCAATTTATCACACCTCCTTGATGCCCACTTGGACCTTATTTTCTATTGTATGACCCTTCCTCTTGGTCCATATGTGCTCACATCATCATGACGTCTTCTTCAAGAGAGAGCTTTACCTTGACAAAGGGGAGGGTTTTGAGAGATCTTCTACATTGTTGGTGTTAGTTGGGGCATGACATCCTCCCCGGGCTCATCACTTCATTCAGATGAAGCCAATTGCATCATTTTTATCATTATTTTTAATCTTTTGTGGCTTAGTCCACGGCTTGTGGGTGACAAGCCCTAGCTTTAAGTTATTTTTACTTTTTAGTAAGGTAGGCTCTAAAACTTCAAAAAGTTAAGCAAGACTCATATAAATAAGGCTTCTAACTTTCATTCGTAAACATGGACAAGGGTTCTAACTTCTAACATGTATTTTTTTATTATTATCCTCCCCTATTGGAGATTTTAAGTGATGCGCACCTCTCTCTTTGGCTTGTGATGAATCTTGAATGGTGAATGGTGAATTTTCTAGGGTTTCTACTATCATGCAAGGTTGATCTAACAATGCTTGTAACAACTCGTGGCTAAGGAAGGACCTGTTATCACATCCATAGTAGTCGAGCTACCATGATTGCAAAGCAGTTTCTAGTCTATTTTTGAGCCAGTCCTTTACACATTTTTTATGAGATCAGCCTATGATGAGCAGCATTTTGATGATCACTCGCACATATTCAGTGAATCTAGAGTTTGCACAGTTACAGTCTCATGCCAGGACTGAGCCCCACGACCCCAGGTCACTAACTCAGATAGCCATTCCTTTATCATCCAGAGCAGATTGATGACAGTGCCAATGTTATATTCAGATACAGTGCTTCAGTATGGATCAGGTAGTTCAAATCAAGGACTCAGATGCATGATCCAGCAGGTATATTTTGGTACATGTGGGTTGTTGATGTGCTTTTCCTCTTATCTAGGTAGTTTATGACTAGGTATATTATGATGGTTGTTGGCTCTATCTTATTTGACACTTACTTGTTGTTTAGATTAGAAGCGGTTGGTTACTATTAACAGGGGGTTCTTGAATATACTCGTTGGTCATACCCTTACTTCAGGAAGTATTGACTTGTCCATTCCCTTATTCTAGGGCTTTTGCTATCCATGGCACCATTAGTCATTCTCTTCGTCCATCCGTTACATTCCAGTTTTGGTTTTATCCCGACTCACACCTTAGCTAGTGATCTTGAGGACTTCCCCCACCTAGACCTCTGTGTTGGATAGATTCCCAGTTTACATTGTGTCTCGGCTTTGGAGTGTGTGATTTTAGTCACAGTGGTTGTTCTCCTCTAGTCCTCGAAAACAAGTATTCCCACAAACAATGTTGCTAAACACTAGAACATCAAATCTTAAATGTTATATCTAAGGGATGCTTAGTCAGCAAAAACAGTGTTGCTAAACACTAACCATGCATATCTATATTAGTTAGTCAGTGGCCAAGGGACGAGCACTCACCCTTTGTATGGTGTAAGGTCGTTTGCCCCGTCTAGCTACTGATATAGTTGAAGGAGCATATCATAACCATTTGTACTTGCAGCAGCAGTTATTCATGGTCTGGATCATTATTTTGATCATTCTTGACCTGGTCAACCCAGTTTGACCAAGTCAACCGCAGAGTCTAGGATGAGTTTGGGCAGACAGTGTTTGAGATGCATTATTCATGGCCCATATGTGTCCATTAGATGGTTCCATGCCTCAGACAGCAATTTCAAATGATGGTTTGATGGATTTTTATGATTATTATTATTTTACGGACCATTATTTTTATTTATTCCAGGTATGGATGAGCTTATAGAGGTATCTTTTGATGGTCACATGATGTATGAGTACTCATTCCTAGTGTATTTGAGCATTCTAAGCTCATTGGTGCACTCAGCTATCAGTTTCGGGCACTTACAAGTGATGATGTGGTCAGATTGCCACTTTTCTCTATTTTGCCATGCAGAAATGGCCTATCCAACACTTTCATTGAGCTAGCACATTCTCCTAGGGCGCTACAGAGGGAGATGGGGGTCCGGCCAGTCGTTATTACCATTTTACCCCATCCCCAGACATTTTGGTACAGTCAAATTTGTGTCCGGGACACTTGGTAGTGAGGTACAGGCATTTTTGTACTTTCAAAGGTGGTTTTCCGACAGAGGAATGGCTCATTGAGGAAATCGATTTGGCTTAGTAGGGCAAGGAAATGGCATGAGATTGGTCTGGGATATTTTGATGATGATGTCCACACCTTCTAGCACTTGTTCCGGCATCAATGAGGTCCACACGTCCCAGTATTCATCATTTTGGATGTTTTATTGTGTCTTTGAGGGGGCCACGATTTGGTCTTATGGTCACTTTATGATGTTATCTTGTCATATTATTGGTTATTGTGCCATGGGGCCATGCTAGTGAACAATATGATTACCTCCTAGCCCCACCATGTGTTTATATCATGTTTCTCGATCACTTATCATGCGGTGCATCCCCCTTGGACGTTTTAGTGAGTGCGGCCCCCCTCTATTTGTGAGTTGATCCATGTATTGTATTTCTGGCTCATCTTAGTCATTGATTATTATTGTTATATCTTTTGATCTCCACCACTCATTTAAAAAGTGGTTAGGGTTTTGGTCTCTCTCTCTCTCCTATTTAAGGAAGAGACCCCCCTCATTGTGAAGCGATTTTTGGCTCTTGGATTTCCGGCATAATAAAAAATATTTTTGCAAAAACTCTTGGAAGCTTTGATGAATGTTCTTGCAAGTGATTGTAAACTCTTTTCTCTTCAACATCATTGTGGATCTCTCTCTCTCCATAATTATTTTGCAAGGGTCGTGTGGTAGTGAAGGAGGACGATTTGAAGGGGGCCCTATTGTGGGGAAACCCCATATCTTTCCCTCAAGACGTCTTGCATCTCAGGGAGTATTTCTATTGCATCTTATGATCATATTCATGCTCTTTGATTTATCTTCATTACCGTATAGTTTACTTCTTGTTTAGATCGATTCTAACTCTAGACCGTTTTGGCAAGAGGGACGGTTTGGCTATCTTGGAGCATAGCGATTTCACTTGGGGAGGTTGGATCTCACTCTAGACTGCTTCGATTTGGGAAGATCATCAATTTGCAAGGCGGTCGCAAGCATTTCCAGGTGTGTTTCAAATTATTTTTGTTGTTTCGGGATCCATCCCAATTGTCACCACTAAAACCCTCATTGTTAAAACCCTTGTTTTCTAGATCTGATAGATCGGGTACCTATTTGAGTACGGCCATCAAAACCCACTTTGGAATAATTATAAAAACACTAGATCTAAATTTTCAACTTAATTCGACTCCATTTACCCCCGGATCTAGCACTAGTCTCCTCTAGGTGGAACGCCCTCCTTGGGCTTTTGGTCCATTGTTTAGATCTATCAGTTGGGTATGCTTGAACCCCCCTCAATTTCACAGATCTACTCTTCAAGCATCTAGATCTAGTCTTCTAACACCCGGATCTACTATTTTGGGTCCACTTTGGTCTCATTTGCTTAAACCCTAGGTAGATCCAATTTGGGTATTCTTCATATGAACTAGATCCATCTAGATCTATTAGCAAAACTTCATTGTGGTACAATTTTCTTGTGGTTGAGAATCTCCATCTTGCCTAAGCCTCCTCAACCGGTTCCTAACTCTCATAAGCCACTACGTTTCCCTAGATCTAGATTTTATCCACAAAGATCCACTCTTGTGCATCATTCCTAATCTTTAGAGTACCTTGTGTTGATTCACTAGCCTTCATTGGCTAGTAAGGGTCTCCCCCTTGATCTTGTGTTAGCTTGATCTAAAGTTAAGAGTGCCTCGATTGGAGTGACAACCAATCCTTCTTGGGAATCGAGGTCACCTTGGGTCACCTCTATAGTTGCCTAGCACCTCTACCATCTTGGACAAGATCACCTTTAGGGGCAACTACAAGTTGTGTGATAACAGGACCTAAGAAGTATCTCTTGCTCTCTTTCTTGGTTGATGTTGGTAAGATCTCTCCATTTTCTTGTTTGACGTTGCTTTTGCACCTTGGGCAAGGTAAATTAGGGTTTTTAATCAACATCTTGTCAACTTTGTTGAGGGGACCTTCCTCTTAAAGGAGCTCTCCACTGTGGGCCTTGGAGTTCATATTTTTCCCTAATTAGGGTTTTTGGTTACTTTGACCTAGTATCAAGTTACTAGCCTCTTGCCCTAGTTGGTAGATCTTGAAAAGCTAAATTGAGTAGGGATGTTGACCTCAATCTCTAATTGCCCTAAGGTTGAAAAGACTAAGGCCATAACCCCTTCTCTATCACTCTTTTTTATCAAATTTTTCTTGTACATTTATTACAAAAATCCAAAAAAATATCATATCGAAAAACCCCTAAAAATTAGAAAAAATTGTATCTCAAAAAATACTTGGAAATTGAAAATTTTGTTCCCACAAAAAGATGCACCCTAGTTGAATTAATGGTGGATCGTGAAGGACATTTTGATCCTGTTGTTGATTTACATGATATTTTGATATTTGTGCCAGCTAGGGTTTTGTATTGTAGATTTGTTATTGTAGTTACAACAGGTATATCAAGGACTTTCTCTAAGTTTGGATCTATATTGCCCCTCGAGGGGTTGGAGGTTCATTGGAGAATGTGTTAAGCGGGACCGCCTCTATTTGAGGACTGTTATAAGGCTCATATCAGATCTGATATCCTATTTTCAAAACTTTAACTGTTTTGAGGCCTCTCATTCACCCGATTGCTCATCCCCCCTTACCTACTATATAAGGTACACTTAGTATGGTAAGGGTGACATTGCTATGACTGATTTTTGTCAAGTTTTATGAGATATATTCACTGCTGCAGTCATATAACAGCAGTGGCAATTTGATGTTATATTTCTTAGGATTTGTGATAAAGCTCTTTAACTCCTTCCTCTCTTTCAGTGATTATTATGCTTCACTGTTTTGACTCCATAAGGCACTGATCTTCGTCGAGAGGTTTCTTGGGAAACTTGTTTGTGTATTGTCTAGGGAATCATAAATATTGTTCACCAAGTTCTAGGGACTCCCCCTTGGTCTTCGGAATTGACCTAAAGCGTTCAAGAAGCTAGGTTGAGGTGACATTGGGCTCTAGCTTCTCCCATGCTTGCCACTCATTGCACCATGATTCGTGACTTTATCGTTTATCGTGGGTGCTATTTTGAGCAATAACATGACCAACATTAAACCTTATCACATGTGAAAAACCCTTAAAACAAGGCATATTACCTAGATTCCTAAGTGAGGGTGATGGAATGAATGCGGTATTTAGGAAAGAAAGGGGGTCTTTGCAAGTTAACCATCATAGCAATTGAGTGTAATAGGTCTGCCCATTAGCTTTCAAGAGCCAGGGGTTATGGATTTTCCTTCCTCATGTGTGCCCTTATGAAGGGAAGTGTTGTTTTGTCATGAGTTACCCTTTCCTTGCACCTCGTTTTTTGCGATCCCTTTATTTCCTTTTTTAATTAGCCTTTTTGGCTTAGTCCCTTTGCTTTAGATTTGGCTTTGATAACCTAGGACATAGGAAACCTGGATTTTAACAAGGGAACGTAACTCATGTACTTTTACATTTTAATTTGGCAACATCAATCTTAGCTCTTTTAGCTTTGATTTAGGCATTCATACATGGGAATAGTATTGAGACCTAGAAAAATTACTAATGATAAATCACTTATAAAATGGAAATGGATGAAAGGGCTAGTGAAATGAAAATGGATAGGCGAAATGTAGCACCTACTTAGTTCACTAGGGATACAAAACCTTTAGAATGACACTTATCTAAAGAAAAATTACGATAACACCATGGTACATCTTAGTAATGCATAACAATTTTAAGTGTTGTGAACCACTATCCAAGTATAAAAGTAACATCCCATGATCAAATCAACATAAAAGAAAACATCCCAAGTGTCAATGAGGGTGAGAAATATCACATCCATCTGACACCATCTCTACTAGGCACATTCAAGGCACAAGAACCATCTGAGAATGCTAGGACAATCTCTGACCAATGATATGGACAAATCCACAAATATCCTCTCTGGCAAGCAGTTTGTGATGGAATCACAAACAAATCTGATCAAGTCACCCCCGTGGGTCTAGTGGTAACACCACTATTTTGACCACTGTGCCCTCATACTGGCTACATAGGAATCAAGGTAGCCTCTGTTGGAACTGCTGCACTATACAGAGACCGAGCAACAAGGTTAAAAGAAATATCAACTGTAAGAACACCTCGCTTATCTTGGTGCAACCAAGTGTACTTATGCACATTAAAATCATCATAGAGGAGCAGAATGTTGGACACTGTTCAGCCCCCTTGCAAACTATATATGCGACAGCCTTTAAGCCATTCACAACCAACAACTATTGCTGCTGTAGTTACCTGTTTTCAGCATACTTTTGAAAGGATTACCATGGGGGGGCTGTATTAGGAAGAAGGCTGATAAGATCGTAACCAAAATTCTGCTATTATAACTGTAAAATCTGAAAGCTAAAATTTGAAACTAGATCTGAACTGTGAATTCTTAAACAAAGCTGAAATGTGAAACTAATAGCAATAAATTTGACAACGGATTTTAAAGTACTAACAGCAGAGAATTCATAAATAGTAACAATAGCCAAGTAATTCAGATTTCAGCATTCAAAATCATCAGAACTGAACTCAGATTTAAGAACAGAAGTCATCTTATTAAACAAAACACCTTGTAGCTGAATATCACATAACCCAGAAAATCAGGATATAAGATAAAACTTTTCTGAGAAGGTACAGTCACCAACTCGGTCAATACAGATTATCAGAGGGCAGTATGGATGCTGCTCTTGACCCATTTTAATCTCCGACCGACTACTTGCAAGAAACCAAAATTCACACTATCAAATATTTTTAACTAGTCCTTGAATTTGGGCGGCCTTACTCTCTACCAACGCCTAAAGTATCTTGGGGTTACTCACCAACCTAAATGCCCTTTTTGTAACAAGGATGAAACCGTAAAGCACTTTTTTCCCTCTATCTTTTTGCTAAGTCTGCCTGGGAATGAACCTCCAACCTTTGTTGTCAGCATCTGGCTGCCTCCATCCCCTTGATGTCTGCCCTTCTTGGCGACAGGCTGACATGGGTCTTTGAGTTACATGCAGCATGGCATCTTGCTAGGAAAAAGAACTCTTGTTTTTTATATGGAAAAAAGTGAAACGAATGTGTTTAAAAATACTCATTACTGCAAGTTAACCTATTTCGATGGGACTCTAATCTATGCCAATCTTCACTTACAGATTCATGTCCAAGCTAGTAAGCTAGACCTCGATTGGTGCATCTTCACCTTTTGATGAGCCAACACTTAATGAGTAGTGCCCAAACATTTATGAGCCAACACTTGATGAATAGGGCCCGAATGTTGATAACAGAGATCCTCCACATAACATGGCGTCTGTATCTGCTACCACTTTATGTCCATCTTTATTTTGGTCAGCTGGCCACCTACTTGCTTTATTCCACCCATGGTTTCTAACCCAAGGGGAATCAAATACAATGCTTTGTTTAAGCCCTAGGCATGGACATTTTATGCTTTGATGTAGCCCTTGTGGCCAATGATAGACGTTAGGTTCTTTACTCAAAGCGATTTTTGCTTGCAGCTCATCTTTTCTTGTATAAAATGCCATGCACGTATTTTTTATATTAACAGAGTTTAAAGGAAGCATTTTATACAAAAAAAAAACTGTTCTTCCTCTTTACATTGTAGTGTTTGCACGTCATATTGATGATTTTCATTAGCATTCTCAAAGATCTTTGATTTTCTTCACTCAAATTTCATTTACCTTCTTGAGATTTACTCTTTATGTTTGGGATATACATTGACGAGATAGAGTCCTTCCTACATGAGCACATCTAGGACGGAGATGGGTGCCTTCACCATCATGTCTTGATCTCAATCTTGCTCTTTGTCAACGATGTGGTCCTCATAGCCTCCTCACCAAAGGGGTTGCAGTGGCAGCTAAACCCTTGTCCCTCTTCTAATCTTCCTCAATTGATGGTCAACCTGGGTAAACCAAGGTCATGATCTTCAACAGGTTGAAGAAACTCCTCACAGATCTTCATTTCTTTTTTCAAGGAGAGGAGATCCAAATCATTAGCACCTATACCTATTTGGGGGCATAGTTCACAGGGACCTCATTTCAGCTTATGACATGTCCTTTAGTCCTGAGTCAACAAAGGATATGGATCCTTAGCCCTTCTCGAGAGACAATGCTTCATCCACCATTTCCAGGATATATCATCCAAAATGTCACTCATGGACACTCATTCAGCCCACAGTTCTCTATGGTTCAGAGGTTTGGGCCTTGTCTACTAGACATTGATTGGGCCTCAATAGAGAGAGTGCAGATCATCCTCCTCCGTCACATCATCAAATGCAAGCAGACAGTTCATCAATCCATCATACTTGCAGAGTTCAATGCCCGCCCCTTTCGGCTTGAGGTTGTGTAACTGTTGTCACATCCATAGTAGTCGGGATACCATGATGCAGATCAGGCTTGCCAGAGGCATGAGCCAGTCCTTCGGTTGAGATGAGCAGTATTGCTATATGACGGTTGATATTTGTAGAGCCTACTGAGCAGCAGTAGTTCTCCTTTTTTCCATGACTGAGTCCTACACGACCCCATTGAGATGTATTGGTTGAGTCGTGGTTCACCTGTCAGAGTAGCAAATGTTATCTTCCTCTTGCAATCGGATCCTTTTGCATATCATGTCAGAGACAGGTATATGGTGAGCAGGTATACATCTTGTATTTGGGTTCTCTCTCTTTTATCTATCTTAGTAACTTTTGACTAGACATCTTGTGACTGGTGATGGTGATATATCTTTACTAGTTGGATTGTTTTGATTAGTTGAATGGTTTGAATGTCAAGGCCATTTTATATGCTCACTTGTATCGCCTACTTTACACAAACCTGGTCATCCCCACTTTTATTGCTATGTTGGTTTCCTCCTTCATCCATCTACCCCCACCCCTATGGTTTTATTCCTGAATGAAAGCTTGAACTTGTGAGATTGAGGACCTTTTCTCCATGTTGACCTCTATACATAGCAGACTCCATGTTGTTTTGTGTCTCAGCTCTGAGTTGTGCAATGGAACATGCCGAAGTAGTGACCCTTCTGGGCCGAGAGAACCCATCGATGTTAGGTCCTGACCCTAGGTGAGTTGGGATTTTGAAGCCTTGACTTCTCTGGTCGGTTGCCCCCAATGTTTGGTCCTGATTGTGGATGATTCCTGCTAGTTGACCCCATGCTTCACTTCTGGGCCAGGAGTACCCACTGGTGTTGTGACATGAGCTAAGACTAGCTAGTTGCTCGAGTTGTGTTCGATAGACTTGAAGCAAGTGATCCTATCATCATCACACTTCATTAGTATCCATCACTCTGTAAAATCCCCAATACAAAAATCAGAGATATTAACTCATTTGGAACCTCCAAAAACCATTAGAATAAAAACTAGGAAAACTGGTACAATTTTTGGCCCCAAGAACATTGTTTTTCCTAACAATTCCAAACAGCTCCTAACCCCTTCGAATTCTCCCAAACAGCCCCAAACTAACTCAAATACATCCAAATCAAGCCAAATGGCCCACTAACAAACTTTAGAGGGCTTGTTATGAAAATTTAAATACATAACACTCAGGATTGCATAATCCATTTTGTTGATTTACACATTGAACAACTAGTGCTTGTATATTGGACACAATATGGGAAAATACTGAGGATTTTTATTATGAAATGGACAATATCAAAGAGTACATAGATGGATGCTACAGCAGCTGCAAAATCACAAAGAAATCTTCTACAAGAGAGGAGAGATGATTGTCACAAAACCGGTAGAAGAAGGGGTAAATGTTGCTCCAAATGTCAAATCTGCCCCAATAGTGCACCCTCCTTCTCCATATTTCGACCCCAACTTTCAGATTTGCCACCTACAGTGCGCCCTCCATCAAATATGGAAGATGTACAGTCATTCCTACAACCCTCTTGAGATTTGCACATTAACCGGTGCACCATCCTCAAGCAAGAACTACCAACACTCAATCTTCAATCCGGAAAAACACCAACAATTTGGACTACTACAAAATGAGATCCCAAACACTTCAACTTGAACTCGAACCAGCAACTAAACATGAACAAAACCTCATTTCATTGAAGCTCAATAGAGAAATCAGGGTGATTCCTCCTCTAATGCTAGCTAGGGTGGAATCTTTCACCACCGAAACTAGTTACAATGGCAAGGGGCACATCTCCCAAGCTTGAGAAGCTCAATAGCTCTCCAATTTGAATTGCAAAATGATCAAAATCCTTCCCCTCATGTGCCTATAGCCTTTTTATAAACTTCATGGAGGCTTTTCCCCCTCATTCTAGAATTCTCTCATAAAAATAATAATAAAATTCAAATTAATGGAGAGAATCACTATTCATGACACATCAACTCACTTCTAATGTTATTTGGACCAAATAGGACCTTAGCCACCTTTGGTAATTCGAATTAGGGGCTCTCTTCCTTGATTTAGGGGAGTTACAACTGACTTGTGGGCCCACTCTACAACTAACTTGTGGGCCCACTCTCCCCTCATGCACCCTCCTTTGCTAAATTCAAGACCTGGAGTTGTCATAGCTTGTCATAGAATCTGTCATAAGTTGTCATAGATTCCTTTGGGGGTTACACTTCACTAATGCGCCATCCTTGGCTATTTTTAGCCTGACGCCTCTTCATGAGATTCTTTGGGAGTTACTATTTCCCCTAGTGCCCCCTTCTTTGGTTATTTTTAGCCCAGGGGGTTACAATTCATGAGATGCCCTCATGATGGGATTCCTTCCACCATGGATGGGAGTTACACCTCCTAAGGGGGCCATTCATCCTTCTATGCACCCTCCTTGGCTTATTAGGCCATTTCCACCTCATTTATGAATTTATTGCCATTACTATTGCAAATTTATGACCCAAATCCCCCTACTTGATTTACATTTGAATTTACATAGTGACTATAGGCCAATTAATTCCCTAGTCAATTTAAATTCCACATGAACCTATGGGAATTAGATAGGTTTGTGGAATGTCCCATGGTGCCATCATGGAGGGGATATTACACACTCTGCGACTAAGGAACTTCCAATGTTTAGAGTTAACTTTTAAGTTGGCTGCCCAGATTCAAGCTCGATTGAATATTTTTAGGAAAAATATGGATTATTTAGCAGCAGCGCTTAACACCAAAGTTAATATGTTGGCCGTTCTGGGAGGGATTTGTGTTGTCCAAAAAGGTATCTAGCCAATGCTCATTCCACCCCTCTACAACTAAGGAACTTCCAATGTTTAGTGTTAAGTTGGTTGCCCAGATTCAAGCTAGATTGAATTTCTTTACGAAAGATGTGGATTATTAAGAGCTTGGGACCACAGTTAATACGTTGGCCCTTCCTACTTATGTTGGGTGAGAATGTTTCATTCATAGGCTTATAGCCCCCATATATTAATATAACTTGCAAGGAAATATTTATGAAATTTAATGCAGTAAGATAAATCTTCTTTATTTATAATTTTATTTATACTTATATTCAAAAAATGAGCCAAATATTATACAAAATCACGAGGAGGTTAAGTTTGTCTAGACTCTAGTTGTGGTCTAGTGGTTAGAACTTAGACAGGGTGTCACTATGTTACTGACATCGGTTTAAACCCCAACAAGCAAAAAACCCTGGATTAAAAGTTGGTAGGGTCTGACAAGTTTCATATGCAACATTAATTCAATTATAAAAATGAAATAAAACTAAGAAAAAAATGGGAGTTGCATTTGAATCTATGTTGCAGGGAACCTATAGGCTATAACCCCTGCATTTGTCTCCCTAAAATGCCAAGAACCACGGAAATGTGAAGCAAACGTACTGGAAATGTGGTGAAACATTTCACCTGGCATTTCATAATTTGGAAATACAACGGGAAACACCATGTATTATTTCGAGGGAATTTTTCCTCCTATAGCCTGTGTTTTAACCTCCAAAAAGCGGAAATGAACACCAGGACCCACCCAAACTAGACTTGCTATTAAACCTTTGGTAGCGATGCTTAGACACTAATTTGACTTTAATACATCCAACCTCTTTTCAATAGAATTATATCTATGTAACTTTGATGCATCCATCAAACATCATAAATGATGTCCTTGTTTTGGAAGCATATTAAACATTTTTGGAGAATTTCAAGCTATATTCTGAGACGTTATGAAGAACAATGGTGTTAGGGGTAAAATTGTAGTAATTATCCAATGTATAATCTTATTGTACTGTAAAGTGCATTGTTATTGTTATTGTTTAATGTAAACTTATGTCATTATGAGTTGTTGATGAGCAAAAAGTTGTGGTCGTGATTGTTCAGCATCCCAACTGTCAATCAATACGATATAGAAGATGCATGTGGATGACACAAAGTTTGAGTGATTCCCAGTGAGTGGATCGCTCTCCATGTGGCTTACCGTGGGTATGTAGCCCCTTGAGTGGATAAAACAATTGAACAAAAATTATGAAGGAGTTTACACCATGGCAAGCCCAATAATTTTACAGACAATTGATTGAGCTTTCTGTGCAAATAGGAATGTCAAATTCTTTCAAGAACGTTGAAAACCAAGACACTTACTGAGATTATAAGCCCCTAATTCCTCTGCAACACATCTTCATTCAAAGATATGTCCACTGTTGTACATTTGAATCCAGTAAAATCTTGAAGATCAACAAAGAATGAGTGATGGACCAGCCAAAGAAATAATGATATGGTTCCTTTTTCCAAAACAAATGGCTATCTAATATTTTGATTTTGACGCTACACAATTTTGTTTATTTCTTTTGTAATTCGACATTAAGTGGAATTTAACGATAATTGAATTAGTCTCCAGACTCAGATATGCAATCCACTCACACTGGGGATGAAGTTGTTCATGTATGGGGATGAAATAGTTTATGTAATGTTTCGATTGACTTAAATGCTCTCCAAGCTCATTTTACTTCAATCTCTCACTCTTAGGTGCATGTTTCAATAAGCCATGTATGCAATGGCAAATGACCACTAAAACAGATATGCAATCCACTCACACTGGGGATGAAGTTGTTTATGCGTGGAGATGAAATAGTTTATGTATTGTTTCGTTTGACTTAAATGCTCTCCAAGTTCATTTTACTTCAATCTCTTCACTCTTAGGTGCATGTTTCAATAAGCCATGTACGCGATGGCAAATGACCATTAAATTAGCTCTGCAGACCTCCCTAATTCGTGGCAACAAGTGCAAAATGCAAATAGGGTTTACAAATCCAACTTTCGATGGCATGAAAGATCAGTAGAGATGCCCCAAAATACTAGAAAACAAGGCAGAAACGGATCACCTTAAATGAGTGGCGTTGTTTGCAACCCATTAACTGCAATATGCTCTGTAAAACTGGACGTGTATACCGAAAAGAATGATTTGATTTTTGGAAAAACAGAGAAGGTGATTCTTCTCCTGTCCATTCACCCTGTGAATCTTCATCTAGTACAATGATATAGAACAGTTTATGTACATCTGCCATTACCTGGTAGTTAAAGCCAAGACCTGCTACAACCTGGTAAATAAACAGGCAAATTAGAGTGATCAGAACTTATTAATTTCCCAAAAAATGAATACCTTGGTAATTATGGTTGAAAACAACATTATAAGTAAATAAATCAAGGGACATAAATACAACTTTATTCAGTATATCCACAATGTCAATTTTATGCCAAGGCATCATCTGTCATTGATTAATATCAGTTACTGTCTAGAAAATACAAAGAAGACACACAGTGGATGCCAGAATATATGATATATCTCTATGTTTACAAAAAGGATAAATTTCATTTTCTTTAAATTGCAGCAAAAGGAAGATCTGTGCAAAGAGTCCACTAAAGTAGGTATTTTCTATTTATTTTTAAAACTTCACAAACAAGACATTAATTTCCCACTCAGATTGTATAAAAATTACTTGACTTTACATATTCATTAATAGGAGTGCCCTTAGCTGTAAGCTGGGCTTCAGGTTTCGCATTCTACAACCACCTAAAGATTCTAAAGAAATTCAATACACCAGTTTTAGCCCCTGGAATATATAACAAATTATGGAAAATGGTTAAGGTGTGGTTACTTAACCGGTGTCAAGCCAGGTGGGCTGAGTCATGACAACCCCGTGATGTAAGTGTCGTGAATATGTTTTGTAAATATTCCTAGCTTGGAGCACAAGGCAAAGGCCCAACTAGTGAATGGTCATGAGTCCAAGTTGTGGACTTGGTTGTAGTGTTTTGCACACAGGTTATAAACATAACACCAAATCACAATTAATAATAACCACCAAAATGGTTGCAAAGGAGAACAAGGGAGCTATGAGTCCATGAGAGGGGATGAGGAAAGGGGGTCCTTGGGAAGAGAAAATCATTAGAATTATGCTGCCACGTTTCCATTTTAGAAGTTCCTTTATTAAAATCTCTCTAACCTACCTCTGACCATATGTCCAAGAAGAAACCCATAATGATGCTTGAAAGGCACATATGCCTCATGCATGGAAAAATATATATTGGGTAAATTTTCTTTGAGAACTCTCTTGTCCCATTATTCTCCCATTCTTCCTCATGCCACAAGAAAGAACCTTTATGCCCATTCATGGCTGCCATATTGTGTAGATTTCTGTGTTATTTCAGCGTGCTGGTTTATGTCAACTTTTCAATGTTTTTCATTCCCAAGCCGGTTTTGCATTGGCTGGAAACTACTTATAAAAACTACAGACAATTAAACACGCTGTAAATACACTTTAACAGGAAGAAAATTAATTTAACATGCACGCCATAAAATATTTCACACTCAGGAATTTTTTGGCCAATAGCCCTGGAAAAACCCCCACGGGGAAAACCAGTCAAAGAGAGAGAGATTTTATTATTGCTTCAGTAATCTTCAGTACAGAAAATTTTTACAGTCAAAATGTACTTGTCTCAACCAACCGAAATCACCCAGAAAGCTGCCTCGTTTTCTGTGTCAAACTGCTGTCTCAATTTCTGTGTCAACTGCAGAAAACTGGTTTTCTGTGCCTGCTACTCGATTTCTGTGCCAACTACAGAAAATCGATTTCTGTGCCTGCTACCCGATTTCTGTGCCAACTCTTCCTAGAAAACACACCCAGAAAACAGTACGGTCTGCCTCAACAACAGTGCTGTACGGTACAGCATTTACAGCATTTAATGCTGGTGTATGGCCCTCGAAAACCATGCCAATACTCAGCAGTACAGTGCCTCAAAAACCGTGCCAATCTCCTGCTGTACGGTGCCTCGGTTTCTGTGCTGAAAACAATAAATGCTGCCTCGATTTTTGTGCTGCTCCAAAACTGGTAGAGCAACCTCCTCGAAATTCGTGCTGCTCAGAAACTTGCTCTTTAGAGCTCCTCGATTTCTGTGCCCTCTCTCAGCTCTCTCTCCTTCTCCACTCTCTTCTCAAAAGTGAATGCTGCTTGCCTCCCTTTTCCTTTTTGATCAAAAGCCTAGGTGAGTGAGGGCCCATTCAAATAAATGGCTGAGATTAGCCAAGATGAATGGGTGAGATTAAAAGATCACTTCAATATTTAAAAATAATTAAATTCACTCACTTAAATTTTATCAAAAGTGACTTTATGTTATAAAGTCACATTAAATGCTTTTACAAGTCATTTAATGCAAGGGTCACTTTTCCCCACTTAAGTGACTTAGGCAAAAAGTCACCTAGGGGACACTTCCTAGGTACAAAAACCTGTAACCATGCTCCTCAACAATCTCAGAGTTGGGTGATGCAAGTGGGCCATCCTCCGATGCCATAGCTCACAAAGCTCACTGCTGCTGCTGTGTGCCAAAGCGTGTTGCGGTTGAAACAAGAGCTTGTATAGTCTTCCACATCTAACCCCAATGTCCATGGAGGTAGATAATCCTGTAGTCTTGGGGAATACCTGCACTCGCCCATCCGAGAAACAAACCCCAAGACCCCTATCCTCAATGGTGGAAACTGATACAAGGTTCTTCTTCAGCCCAGAGACAAATAACACATCCCTCGATATCATAGGACTCATAGACTCCCTCTAAAAGGTAATGGTCCCACGACCAACTGCTCTGACAATGGTGTCATCGCCTAGTACAACCTCCACATCTGTACCTGTCTGTGAAAGCTCGGAGAACATCTCTCGAGCACCTGTCATGTGGCTCTCTCGAGCACCTGTCATGTGGCTCGAAGCTCCACTGTCAATATACCAAGTGCCAGTGGTGGATGCACTCATCTGATGGCCTGCCAACAAGGAATACTCCATCTCCATATCCACATCAGTGCTGGTAACTAAAGAAGCTCTCTCTCTCTCAATCTGTCCAGCACACAGAGAAAACTCTCTCTGAAATCTGTCTCCAAAGTCATCAACCTCCGCTGAAGCTGTAGTCTGTTGTCTCTTCTTCTTCCTGCTTGGACACTGTGAAGCATAGTGCCCAAATGTCTGACAACCATAACACTTGATTTTACTCAAGTCCTTCTTCCCACCCTGCTGCTGCTGCTTGGCCCCACTCTGCTTGGGACCCTTCTTCTTCTTCTTCCCCTTTGCTGTCAAAGCCACATTCTCCTCATCTTCCCTACCCTGTGTAGAACTGCCCTGTACGAGACCTCTCCTGGTCTCCTCCTGCACAAAGTCATCCCACAGCCTCTCCCATGAAGGTAGGTTCTCTCTGCCCACTATAGCCTGCACAAATGCACCCCAGGGCTTGGAAGCCCCATTCACTGTTGTACGCACAAGCTCAGTAGCAGTGACCACCTCCCCAACTGCTGTGAGCTCATCTCTAACTGCAGATATCCTGGTAAGATAAGTTGTCACTCCCTCTCCGCCATTCATCTTTATACTCTTCAGTTTCTCCTTGAGAGCCATCTTCTGGTTCTCATTGGTACTCTCGTATAAGCTGGTCAAAGCACTCCACATCAAATGTGCCCTAACTTTACCTGAAATGTGAGGGATGATATGGTCTTTAACTGCATCAAGGATTATTCTTCTAGCTTTACAGTCCTTCTTGTTGAAGCCTGATAATGCTGTTGCATCTATGCCATCGGGAATCTGAACAGGGTTTGCTGTAGTGTTTCTAACCACCTCCTCCCACAGTTCATTCTCCTCTAATATCAGCGAAATCCTAGCCTTCCATAGCACAAAGTTTATTGTCCCATCCAGCCTATCCTCCAACCTAAGTCCTGTAGCCATCTCTACTGTCAACCCAACAAGGTGTTGTTTACTAACAGAAGAAAATACCCAAATCTGGAAATTTCTGTGTGCAAATTTTTATTGTTTTCTGCCCCCAAGCTCCGATACCATGTAGATTTTCTGTGTTATTTCAGCTTGCTGGTTTATGTCAACTTTTCAGTGTTTTTCATTCCCAAGCCGGTTTTGCATTGGCTGGAAACTACTTATAAAAAATGCAAACAATTAAACACGCTGTAAATACACTTTAACAGGCAGAAAATTGATTTAACATGAGCGCCATAAAATATTTCAGACTCAATAATTTTTTGGCCAATAGCCCTGGAAAAACCCCCACGAGGAAAACCAGTCAGAGAGAGAGAGATTTTATTATTGCTTCAGTAATCTTCAGTACAGAAAATTTTTACAGTCAAAATGTACTTATCTCAACCAACCGAAATCACCCAGAAAGCAGCCTCGTTTTCTGTGTCAAACTATTGTCTCGATTTCTGTGTCAACTACAGAAAACTGGTTTTTTGTGCCTGCTACTCGATTTCTGTGCCAACTGCAGAAAATCAATTTATGTGCCTGCTACCCGTTTCTGTGAAAATTCTTCCTAGAAAACACACCCAGAAAACAGTACGGTCTGCCTCGAAAACAGTGTTGTACGGTACAGCATTTAATGCTACTGTACGGCCCTCGAAAACCGTGCCAATACTCAATGGTACGGTGCCTCGAAAATCGTGCCAATCTCCTACTGTACAATGCCTCGGTTTTTGTGCTGAAAACAATAAATGTTGCCTCGATTTTCGAGCTGCTCCAAAACTGATAGAGCAACCTCCTCGAAATTCGTGTTGCTCAGAAACTTACTCTTTAGAGCTCCTCGATTTATGTGCCCTCTCTCAGCTCTCTCTCCTTCTCCACTTTCTTCTCAAAAGTGAATACTGCTTGACTCCCTTTTCCTTTTTGATCAAAACCCTAGGTGAGTGAGGGCACATTCAAATCAATGGCTGAGATTAGCCAAGATGAATGGGTGAGATTAAATGCTCACTTTAATATTTAAAAATAATTAAATTCACTCACTTAAATTTTATCAAAAGTGACTTTATGTTATAAAGTCACATTAAATGCTTTTACAAGTCATTTAATGCAAGGGTCACTTTTCCCCACTTGAGTGACTTAGGCAAAAAGTCACCTAGGGGACACTTCCTAGGTACAAAAACTAACATATTGCTTGAAACCAGCACTAGAAACCCATGAGCTTGAGTGACTGAGGACTCTGTGGAAACTATAATGGTTTGTTGTTGGTAGGAGAAGGCACGGGTTGGCTTGAAGGGAGAATCCATGGCTATGGAATGAGCCGAGAGGTTAGGCATCTTGAAAAACCATTAACCCACTTGTCTGAGATGCCTATTCATTGCATATGAGCCAAGGTCATACTATCCTCAACTACACTGGAGGAAACAAATTTTCTGAGGGACTGTATACAAAGGGGAATCCTTACCTTCTGTTGTGTTTGAGCTAAGAGGGAGGAGCTCATGGTTGTTTGCACTTTGGAGATTGGGTATGTTCCCCATAAGTTTTTCCCTAGGAGGAATCCTAGTAGTTCTTTGGATCTCAATCTAAACTGAGTATTGTGGCTTGGGGTTGAGTGAGAAAAAATGCCCAATAGCCATTCCTTTTCCCATGTTATGGTGTTCCTTGTTAGTTGAAACAGAATATTCAGAGCAAAATAGACAGAAATATAAGTGCGGGGAAATAACAACTGAGAGCAATGTTCACTTGCCTCTTCGAGGAGGCAACCTCCAACTGAGCAAAACTCCAAATAAATAATATTCACCAGGCAACCAATTACATAGATTCTACTGCATATATAATTTCTAATTGACCTAAACCCTAACCACCTAATGGACCTCCATTAATGAGGCCTCAACCACTGACTAGTGGACCTTATTTAATGAGGCCGCGTACATTTATTGATTTCACACTCTACCATGTAGGCCTTATTTAATAAAGATGATCCCAATACATTAAATACCAAATAAATAATATTCATTTGGCAACAAATTACTTAGCTTCTACTACTATATATAATTTCTAATTGACCAAAACCCTACTAACCACCTAATGGACCTCCATTAATGAGGCCTCAACCACTAACTAGTGGACCTTATTTTTAATGAGGCCACTTACATTTATTGATCTCACACTCTACCACTCTACCACCTTGTGGGCCTTATTTAATATAGATGGCCCCAATACATTAAATAACAACCTATTCTCCCAACTATGGGGATTTAGGGTGGGACCCTAACATGCCCACTCCCTTACAAAGCAGTGTTGTTCTCGAGGTTGGAGATGGGGGAATTTTTTAAAAATCTACACTGGTTCCCATGTAGCAACTTTAGGATGTGTATCCTTCCTATTACACATAAATCTAGCACTTTAAGATATAAAGACCAAATAACAGGTGCAAGCTTATAGGTAATTATAAGAGGATGCCACTATCACAACATAACCCTCTTCTTCTCTTTTGAGCTGCTCTCCTCCGGTACAAAGTGGGGGTCCCTAATTGCACCAAGAGTAGCGAGGTGCTCTCAGCCCAGTATGAGGGAGATGTCATGTTATGTTACATAACGTAACATTCCCAAAAATAAAAGCCCCAATTACAATAATATCATTTGGCAACAGATTACATAGCTTCTACTACTATTCATAGTATCTAATTGACCAAAACCCTAACCACCTAGTGGACCTCCATTAATGAGGCCTCAACCATTAACTAGTGGACTTTCTTTAATGAGGCCACTTACATTCATTGATTTCACACTCTGCTACCTCATGGGCCTGATTTAATAAAGATGGCCCTAGTACATTAAGTAACAACATATTCTCCCAACTAGGAGGGTTATGGTGGGACCTTAACACTTGGGGGTGGAATCTACAAAATATTCCTATGGTTGGGTAGTGAATCACTCCTCTGCAACAAGTTTGAGGAACAATATTCCGAGCAAAGGTAAGTGTTTGTCTTTATCTTTGTGTGGATAAACTTTGCTATGTATATCGATGCCTTCAATCTAGAATTTTGTTTATTATCTAAGATCCATGCAAGAAATTGGTTATGCATGTTAATGGGAATATGAACGCAAGCATGATGTCTAAAATCTTGACATATTTGGAATTAAAATCTGAGAGTAATAGGATCATGTGCATTTTGGGTAAAATGTCGGGCATGAAAAAGAATGTGGATGATTATATATTTGTATTTCAAACATTTAATTGTTGTTGTTATGAAATCTGTTAATGGGCTGGCTTTTACAGATGGAAGTGTGGTTATGTATGCATATCTTAAGGAATATTGGTTGAATTTCTATCATTTATTTCTGTTGTGCAATGTTTATTCCTCATCTACTTGCATATGATTTATGTGTTGAGCAGTCAATTGGGTCCAGCTTGAGCGGTTGTGGGATGGAGTGTTATCCTCCCCATCCAGGTTCTATTTTCAGAAGTAACATGTTGAGCTCATCATGAGTTTATTGTTGGAATGGCTTTGAGCCCTGATGTTGACTTGGCCTTGTGCCCTAAAGAATTTTGGGTTTACCCTGGGTACCATCCTCAAAATGACAGGAAGTACCCAGGGATTTACCCTGGGATAATTTACCTCGGAAAAGAAAATAATTTGTGTTGGGCTGTTGGAAGCCAAATGGGCTCACAGCCGGTAAAATCCGACTGGCACATAGAAGGAAAATATTCATTTGAGTGCCCTAATGGCCAAGGGAAGTAGGTCAGGGCACATTACAAGAAACATATGAGTCCTTTAGATAGATGTGACTCGTGAGTGGGTTTTGCACTTTATATTTCTTATATTAATATAAGAAGTATTCTTTCAAAATAAAAATTTACTCAGCATCATGGTCAGTTGCTTGTGTACATAAAATGGGAATATGCTTATATCAGGGACTACTGTTGTAGCATGGCTAAGAAGATGTGTTTTGATAGCATCTATGTACATCCATTGTAAATGTGGAAGTCTATCCAGAGAGAGTCCAGGCTCACATAGTTGCACGCTAGTAAAACCCTAGGCAGAACACTTATGTCCTGAAGAAAGATTGTTTCGCAGACCCTAGGCAGAACACGTGCAAAACAATGCAAAAGTGAAAGAATAAGCCAGCTCTATTCAACAGTTTCAAGTTCCCAAATACTATGTATGATTGTCAAGAAAAATCTAAAAGGGGGCAGAAAAATCATTGCCAGAACAAAATGCCTTCGCAACAGGGATATATGTTCTGATCATGTATATAAGATCAGGAATGATAAACAAGTAAGACATTTAATTCTGTGGAAACTAGCAAATACTGCCAGGATGCTCCCAGAATGCAATACGGAACTCTAAGAATAGGCATGGATAGACTACAACAAAGGATTCATTCTGAATATCAGGAATGACATGAGTCAAGAAGAAATTACAATCTGCCAAATTGCAGAATATGGTAGGAAGCTTACACGAGACCCTGAAAACCTAAATTTGAAGCACAATGCATGCAAAAAAATTGCCAATGTCCCCAATCTTCTCAACATAGGGAATGATCTAGCATCATGAGAAGATAGATTTTGTCTAGCCTTGTAGATCTTTGTCCGAGGGCAATCAGGAACCTGACGACCAAGCCTTCAACCTAAAATTGCATCGTCTTCTAACTTTTCAAGTTGAGGTACAAAACAAAACAAATCAAGAAAAAACTCTGTAAAACTTTTCCAGAACGGAAGTAAGGATATTGCAAATACTTTCCAAAGAAGACAACCCTGATGAAGGATACCATAAAACTAGACGAAAAAACAAAAAAACAGAAAAACAAAATACATAAAGTTCAACTTAATTTTGACAAGATCGGCACACTATTAACAATTACTTTTAATCCTGCAATCAGGAAGCCGAAAACCTAGCTTACAAACGAGGAATGCATGTTTCGGCACAAGGTTTTCAAAATCCGATTTGGAATTGATGTATAGCTACGATGCATTCTCCATATAATCGCCAGGGGGCTCTCAATTGGCCGCAATGGTTTTTAATTAAAGTGCGACATTTAAAGGAAAGCAAATTGTATAGATTTACTGAAAAAGCATTGGCAAACTTGAATTACGATTACAAGGAGAAAGGCACGGAAAATAGAAATCGCTTAGGCTGAACTTAACATACGGCAAAATACTGTTAAATAATGTAAACTCCACTAGAATTGATCGGGAAGTTGATAGAATACTATAAACCTTTAATAAAAACACAGGAAAAACGACCTTACTCTGTTATTTTTTCAAAATCATGGATCCTCAACAAAGCTTTAGCGAAAACACTCGATAAACTTTAAAATTCTTGACAAGATAAGAAAACGCGGTGCAAAAACATAACTGTGGCTACAATAAATACGCAAAAAGCGTACATACGAGACCAGGATATATCAGGAAAAAAGGCAAATCGAGCGCACCTCAAATGTTTGTTCAGAGACGCTGGATAACTAAAAATGGAGGCGATATCTCACGCTGAGTCTGTTTAAGACCGTTGCGGCTCAAATTTCGAGTCAAATTTTAACAAATTGCGACAAAATGCATAAATTTCAGAAAAATGCCCTGTCAACTCAGAAGATCCGATGATTTCTTACGCATTTACAGTATATCATTTATTTCCCGCTGCGCCTGCTATTCGACTCGGCTGACTCCTGTAACTAACCCTAGTTAACGGGGGCGGTTTAGCGCTTGCCAGCCGGGGGCCAAGCATGGTAACAAAGATGGCCGTCAGCGCGACATAAATTAAATTATTTTATGCTTTTTATATCACGCGGTGGCGCAGAGAACAATTCTAATAATAAAATAATTTTATAATTTCGGGTGCCCAAGTGGCAACAGCAGACGTGGAAAAACACATGTAATTAACGTTCTCCGTTATCTATTTACAATAAAACTGTTATCTATCACATGCGTGGAATTGAATATACTGATGGTACGTCTCTGTATTGACCGTGACAATGCCACAGAAGGATAAGGCCGTCAATATGGAAAAAATTTCCCGTCAATGCCGTCACATTATAATAACTTAAAAAATAATAATCAAGGAAAAATATTAAAATTTCTCAGTCACATTAATTAATCAACAATAATAAATATAATAACTTAATAAATAATAATAATAATAAACGATGAAAAATATTAGAATTACTTATCCTGTCACACAATTGCAACGCGTTCGCTGCGCCTCCTAACTACACACCATGCAATGTTGGTAGGAAGACACCTATTTTTATATGGTCAAGCACGATGAACAGCCACCGCCTTTCCCAAGTTAAAGCGGTCAACTCCGGCGTGGATAATTGGCACTTAAATAGTGTTTTGTGTTTTACAAAGGTTGCTGTTGTTTCAATGTCAACAATATTCAAAGATTTTTTTTAAAGATGGTAAAATTTATTATGAAAAAATTGTGTCAATGTGAGCAGACATAGTTGGGGATAATTATGCTCACGGTAAGAGATAAGGACATGAGATGAGATAAGGAGTATGAGAGCCTTACTCATTTTTTTGTAATGGAGCTTCTCTATCGAAGTGGTGTTTAAATCAAATTTCACTAAGAATCCGGTGTTGATTTTCATTCAGTGGTGGGGAGACACTAATTTCGTTGGTCTGAGTATGGACTGTGGCAATGAAGCTGGTAAGGAGCCAATTGGAGGGGGAGAGACCAAGAAGGAGAATGGTAAACGTAGAGTGAACCAGGAGCAGTGGAGAGCGGTGCACGTTGCATGGCTCTTCAAAGCCACGATTCCTCAGGCACTCCGAGAGAAAATTGAGATAGTTGAGCAAGATTTATAGGCTGAGTTAGAGGAGGCAAAACCAATTAAGGATTTTGAAGCTTTGGCAACATGGATTACTAACACTGGTTCTACCCACGAAACACAGACATTGCATGACAAAACACTCTCTCTGTTATGGGTGATGAAAGGATTGCTAGCAAGGGTGCTACTGGAAAGGGAGGAGAAACAGAAGGGTGATGAAGTGTCGATCCTGTAATACCCCCATTTTGACCCTTAGAATGTATTGCCTTCATATGTAAATATTGTGCATATACGATGTATGAATTCCTAGCATGGAGCTCAAGGCCAAGGCCTCACTAGTGAGTGCTCGGTTTTAAAAGGCAAGTATTCTATATTTTGTGAGACATGTGTTAGTAACCCATGGAAATTGTAAAAACATGTAAATATTTATAATGCAAATAAAATTCCAAGATATGGCTATGGGAGCAACTAAAAATGAGAGGGTTGAATGTATCCACTAAGGAGAGGTGAGGGGTTGGGGGAGTTAACCCTTTGTTTCCAAGTGTCATTTTGAGAACCCATCTTGACTAGTATGCTGACATTTAATTCTGTTGGGAAGAGGCAGCTGAGAAATCAACTCATGAAATTAATGGAGCATGGGGAAGCTCATAAATTCGTATAGCGGGTTATGGGCTCAATTTATTTAACCCATAAGTTAATTTTCTCATGGGAATTCGTTTTTCCATCACCCACATTCCATTGTTGAACAACCAGACATCATTTCCCAGCCATTATGCATTCCCAACAGTGAATAATTGTAGAAATCGTAACCAGGAAAGAAGCCACGATTTTGAGTGCCAAAAACACCCAAAATTTGATGTGAGCAACAAAATATAATGGGGAATCCATAGACATAAACCCTAGGGCGAATTTGAGAGTGTCAAATGCCCATAAATTCATAGGAAGACTTAGATTTAGAAGCTGGAAAATACAATTCCGTTTTTGCGAGTCACGTGGTCAGAATTTGGAAAAATCCAAGAGTGGATTGAATTGGGAGAGAGATTTGAGGCCGAAATTGCTTAATAAACCCAGTGAAGGCAAGAATCTCTGTGGATCTAGCAGCTTGGGCCTTTCTATGCCCACCCTGAAGAGCATTGGAGGGAAGGGGCGCCTGAGGGACTGTGTAGTAGAGAAGGGGACCTTCCTTGTGTTGGGTGTGGTAGGTATTGTGGATGCCAAGGCTGTCTAAGATTAGTTGAGATGCCTATAGCTCTGTGGTTGAGCTCGCTGGGTTAGCATTCTCCTTCCCTATCTCCATGCATGCTTGACAAACCCAGCTGTGTGTTGGCTTAGCATGAGGGATTGTGCATGTGGTTGTGAGTGAGCATAAGTAGTTCCTCCTTAGTGGATACATAGCCCAGCTCGGGGGTGGCCTCTCAACTGAAGTAATATAAGTTTGACAGAGACCTACGGTTGGGTGGAACATTGCTCTTCCATATCCAGTTGCTTGGACAACTCCAATTAAAGATAAGTGTTTATTGTTTATTTATGATAAAATTATGTATTATGGATGATTGTTAATTATGCTAAATTGAATGAGATGACCCAGTTTGAATAATCCAATTAGATGCATGTGTATAGTATGGGAATTAGTTTATCTATGTGCATGATTTGATTGTTATGTATGTGTTGAATATGATAATATATGCATGTTGTGTGTGCGAGATGAAGTTATTTCCGCTGTGTTTGTTATTATGCATTGCACACACATTTAAATTTAAATGAAATTGATAATACCTCCTCGGAGGCAAATTTTAGCACCCCGTACGTCCATCATGTTCCCCCCACTGGTTGGATTGAGGGGAGGGGATGTGACAGGTCCAATGTTGGAAAGAGCACCATGCTGACGCAAGGTTGCATATGAAGTTGGATGTGATCACAAGTCACTTGGGAATTCCTTTCTTCGTGCGAGGTCCTAGTTCATCTGCTTATGTCTCAAGGGCACCAGCTGTTGAAGGGATTTAGAATAGGCAAGTTCCATAATTTTGTTATGGTTGTGCGTCTTTCTAGTATGGGCGTTTAATATGTTTCTAGATTTGATTGACGGTGATAGTTTGCAGCAAGTTAACTTTTTGTGGTTTGTTTATATTTGAATTAGTAGTTAGAAAAGTCAGGAGTATGAATTTTTGTAACGGACTCAATTATATGTATCAAACGAGGAAATATACATGTGAATACCCTGTTTCCCTCAACGAGGGGGGGTAGTTTTTTGGGCTCGATGGGGTAGGGGAGATATGTTGGTTGATCGAAGTTTGAGTTTAGCGCCCTGAAGGTCTGAATGAACTGCTATACTCTATAATTCTCTGTTATATATATAATGTAGTGCTTTCTTATTGACAAAAGAAATATAACTTATGAGTTGAACATAAAATACAATGAAAAAAGACAATCTTGATTTTTTACCTCGATGGAGGTACCTTCCACATCTCCATTCTTACTATTGAGAGTGGTAAATTTGAGGTCAATGCTATTAGAGGGGACATGCATTTGGGAGGCGAATATTTTGACAATATGATGCCTAATTGTTGTGTCCAACACTTCCACAAAAGAAACAAAATGGACTTGACTACAAGTACGAGAGCCCTTCAAAGAATCCTTTCAAAATACAAAAGGGCCAAAAGAAGTTTGTCTTGTGTTTTAAAAACCATGATTGATATCGACTTTCTCTACAAAGCAAAAGTATAAATCTCAATGAAGATGTTGCATACAATGTTGCATCGATGATTGGTTTTTCATATTTGTTCCAATTATGTTTTGTTTCAAAACTTTTTAGTCTTTGCAAGGAACGAGAGGACAAAGATAAGTATGATGTGAAAATTGCACATATTTCAATGCATAAAATATACACCATTGCACATATTTCAATGCATAAAATATACACCATTTTTATTTAATTATTATTTTTCAATGAAGAAAAATATAATTTTTTTCTAAAAATATTTTGAAAACATAATTTTTAATCAATATTTTGTAAAAAAATTGATGCACTAACGTTCCCATTAACGTTCTCATTAATTACTTTGAGAGACGTGACTTTATTTAGATTTAATGAATTCATGTTCTTACATTACCATAATTTTTTGAACATTTAAAAGTAAGAAGGTAATAATATAGTTTTATTTTTATTTTTATTTTTTTTAATAGGTGAAAAAGGTATTAGTATAGTTTTTTATCCATTTGAATTTGTATTAAATATCAAACAAAACCATGTGAATCAAAGAAAATATCTTAATAACTATAATTTTTTTTAATTTTAATATATTAATGAGATTTTTAATTTTATTTCAAAATTTAATAATTTATTATTTTAATTATACATGTTTTTCCAATTTTAATTTATTAATTTATGATTTTAGTTATACATATTGTTTTTACGTTACAATAATAATTTTTAAATTTCAAAACAATAGGGAATCACTTTAAAATTAATATATTTATTTACAAAATGCCTTAATATATGAAAGTTCAAAGATATTGCCACCTTCACTTTTGTTTAAATTACAATTTTAATAATAAAGATTATAATTAAAATATGTTTTTAATAATAAAAATTATAAGAAAAATATGTTTTTAATTAATATGCAGGATAAAGTTTGTTTAAGATAGAATGATTTGAACGTTGAATATTAAACGTTTTCTTATAACTGAAGTTACACCTACTTAACATCGTACTTTTAAAAATTATTAAATATTGATTAAAAATATTTATGTATACATGCCAATACTACAAAGCGCTTTTAGAGTAATGCTGAGGGAAGAATGTGACGATAATCAAATTCGGAATGTTCGCAGTGGACTTTTATAGAATAGCCAATTGGAGCTCCACGTCAAAGCGATAGTTCTGCCTTATGAGACCCGTCGGAGTTGGTGAACAAAAAAATTCATAGAAGAATGAAGTCAATAGGAGGAAATTTCTTAATAATGTCTGATTTGAGGATGAGGAAATATATTATTAACTACCACTCACAACGAAAATGAAATTGGGAATAGTTGGGGTAGTATAATATTTGAATCTTATGAACACGGGGCTTGACTTAGCTAAAGATGCATGGAATATTTTATAGACTACCGACTCAAATTGAAAATGAAATTGGACATGGTCACGATAAAATAATATTTGAACATTAGCAGCGTAGTCTCGAGGACTAGACTTCGCCAAAGTTTCACGCGGAAAACCTTGAAGTCAAGAACTTGACATGACCGGAAAACCTTGAAAACATAGACGAGAAGGATAATGAAAATGTAACTGAGTTTACATTTCTGGGCAAATTATAAAAGTCAAGTAAACTCATTTAGAGTGGTAGATGGTGCACGAAAACTTAAGAGCTAAGGTTTTGATTTGTGATTAATTGTAAGCATAGCAAAATAATTTTGTAGTAAAATATGTTTTTTAATTAAAATATTAATATGTTTTTTAATTAAAATATTAATATATTTTTTATTATGAGAGTTTTGGGTACGGTGGAGTAATGTTTTTAAGGGTTTTGTTTAATTTTGAATCAATCAAATCTTTAAAAAAATTGATTGGCGTTTTGAATTGATCGGAACTTTAATTTCGTATATCATCATATTTTAACATTTAAAGGGAAGATTGTTACAGGATTAGATGGCTTCCTAATGAGCCAATGACTTTAACTTTTGAACCTTGAGTTTCACTATCAAGCCTTAGATACTCGGAAACAATGCACATAAGCTCATTTTCACCTTCTTCCATTGTCCATTTTTATCAAGTTTTTCCCAAGTCAAGTTTAATTCTTGATTATTTTGCCTCACGAGTCTTTTGCAAATTAAAGTATGGTGACTACGATACTAACAATAAAATCTTATTATTATTTGACTCATCGACTAGTTAGAAGAACTCATTTCACTAGCAAAATTGATTATACTCACAAGTCCTCTTACCCTATCTAAAATCTCCATCTCTACATGTTATACACACAAAGAGTGTCAATATCATTTTAACTAAGAACATGAGCATAATGGGTATTTTGTCATTATCTATGGGCACCAAACCATTGATGGTGTACTTGTGTCTCACATGCTCATTTCCTATAGGGGTACATGTGTAAAGACCATGCTAATAATTGCATTTTAGTTATTCTCATAACTCATATGCACATTTTCCAAAAGGCACACCAACCATAATTTAGTACAAAGTGGGTACAAAGGTTGTGTCATTGAGTGGGTACGAGGGGACCAAAAAGGACGCACCTCTAGTGCACTAGTTATTGTGCCCATAATATTTGTCGGGTAGCCAAGTGTAGAGTGGATAATTATTGAAAACATATAAGTAGGAAGCCCACACCAAGATAAGTGCTCTCTTATTCTTACTTCCCTAAAAGCCCATAGTTACGAACATGGCTGGGACAACGATAGGTTCTCTGTCCTTGCAGGGGGTGGAGCAACAAACGTATTGAGAATCCAAGATAAGGTCACGATGAGACAACTTGTTTATCATTACGATAGGTGTCAAGTGGAAGTGTAATGATGTATGCAATGGAAGGTTGTGTCATTAAGCTAAGTGCTTCCTCTCAATAAACATCCTTGAGATTTAAAAGGAGGTGTTGTTTGTTACCTTAAAAACCCTCTTCAAACTATATACTACGAGACTTTAGAGAAATATCTCCAAATTGCAACTAAAACAACTCATTTTCAAATTTCTCATTTTTTAGATACTTTTTGTTGTTCTAATGGCAATCTAAACGGTAATTTAGGTAGTAAAATGACATTTGTGTTTACAACTAAAAATCCATCCATAGAAACATCCACAATTGCCCCAAAAAATGCTCATGATGTCCCTTTTGCAACCAAAGAAATATCCATAACATCAATCATAAAACATTCATCGAACCTAGATATGTCTACATAGATGTCCATATGTATGACTATAGAAATGTCCAAGGCTATGTCCACATTTAACATTATGTAAATATCTAAATTTAAACGATAGCATTAACGTACACATATGAGATTGATGATGATGATGATGATGTTATCATCCCTGGAGACTAAAAAGGCCTATCAAACAAATAAAGGGAATTAGAGTAAATATTCTTCAAAATGTCATTTATGTATTTGAAAATGGTGGAAATGAAAGTACCAAAGTCATTATGGTTTTTGTAAGCGAAGAGGGCCTGGATAGTAATTAGTTATGAAATTGGGTAAAATTCTGTCTTATATTATTAAGGGTGGGGTAAGTTAAAAGGATATGAAGTTCATCACTAACCTTCTTTGTATCAATTTTTTCATAAATTCACTCAACTCGAGGTATTTTTGGCTTAGTCTAGCAACTAAGTTTATTAGAAGCAATAACGAGTAACCTGTTTTTGCTAAACTTGGACAATCCATGTTTATATTCTAATTATCTAATCATAGATTTAGACTCCATGGAAGTGCATCCAACTTCAATCAAGAGAATGGGCTAAGGATTATTGAGTTTCATTTTTAAATTATAGGTTATGAAATGTTTTTGGATTTGCTAGATTTATTCCAAGTCTCACGAGAGACGCTACAAGCCTAAACTTCATATAGTGATAAATAATAATTGGCTAACTAAAACATTGAGTTTTTTTTTGTATCGTAGTCCTAGAGTTCAACATTTCTACATTTATTTTCAACATTGTAATAAGCTTTCCAACCACCAATCGTTTATTATTAACATCATGGTTCCATTTCAATGGCAATTGAATTCAATGCCTAACATATTTGTAATATTGCACCTCTTCAAGGGTGTTATCACCATAAAAAAATGAAAAGAAATGTTTTCTTAGATATTATCATAATCTTGGTTTTATTGATATTAATGGTAAGTTCTTAATTTTTGTAGAATTGTTGGATAACTTTGAGTTGCTTGTAAAGTTATTCAATAGTTTTTACAAGAAGAATGGTATCACTAACATATAAGAGAAGAGAGATAACAATCCCAACCATATTAACACCAAATAATCCCTTCTCTTCTCGTCATGGCTCAATTTTATTGATATAGATGCCATAAATTGTGGAAGAAAGAAGGCACTCTTGCTTAACACCAATATTACAACTAATGTTCTTTGACCATTCAACACAATTACATTTCATCTAACCATTTCATAGAGATTAATCACAACTTTAAGGAGCTCAAGAGGGATACCTATTTCTTATAGTGTTTTCCGTAGCTTTATTCTTGGCACATTTTCAAAAGCTTTTCTTAAGTCAAAGAAACGTTTGATGAGATTTGTTATTGTCCTCAAACCATTGACTAGTTTGTATTTCAAGAATCAAGCCAGATATTTTTTCTAAAAGGGAGCTAATCATGATAGCTCGATAATTGGACACATCATCATTGTTTCCAAACTTGAAAATATGAAAAATTAAAATTTCAATCCATTTTTAGGGAAGCCATGGCTTACACCTTGATTGAAAATATGCTTAATACAAGGCACAAAGATCAGACTCCTATGTCTTAAGATCTCGTCTTGGCATCCTCCAATCGTTGGAATCTTATTAATACTGAGAGAGGGGGTGAATCAATATTAGCACAATTATGAACAATTTTCACTTCTTATCAAACTTAAACAATAGTTATATTATGCGTTCACCATAAACAATAACATTCATCCACATATGCGCAAAACAAAAAACACAAAGTTTTTACGTGGAAACCCAAATGGGAGAAAACCACAGAATGCTCTCTTATATTAAAAATATTACATTCATAGAAGCAACAACTTCCGAAGTTCTCCAGCCCCAACTAGAAGGAGGCACCAACCCCCTGGTTTTACAGGCACCAACTTGAAGGAAGCACCGACTCCCTGATTTACCAGCTCTGACTAGAAGGAGGCACCGACCCCCTCTTACTTGCCCTGTCATGCCACCCTGATATGATTGTAGAAGATACTTCTTTGTTGTACTATTGATCCACACACTCTTCAAATTAACTGTAATTCATTCTGTTGTGCCCACCTTTTGTATATTGAGATATTGCAATAGCATAATTGTATCACGTACTTCACTTCACTGGATCAACATTACACACTGGATTTCATACTTCATAGCCTTCTGTTATCTTTGCGTTGTTTCGACATACCGTTATGTTTATGCACATCTACAAACTCAACTGGTACTACGCATCATGTGGTGTGCTGTTGTTTTGACTTCGCGCATTTGTATCAGATCACTCACATCATTCTGGGAACCCTTTGTTATGCTACACTTATGTCTTGGCGCATCTGTCTTAGATAATTTGTGACCTTATGCGTACCATCTGTGATTTTTCCTTTTGAGTTCCTACGCACTTGTCTCAGATAAACCTCATCATACTGCACATCTTCTGATGTGCTACTCTTTTGTTGTTGCACATCCATCTTAGATAAACCACTTCATCTTTCTGCCCATCATCTTCTGTGTTGCATCTTGCGCATCTGGCTCGTATGCTAGATTATGTTGTTCTAGTTCCACGATCCATTGATACCCCAAAATTAGAAGCTTTCCAAATCAGAGTACTACCACTTTTGCATCTTCAAGCTTACTTCAACTCTCAAACTTGGCTTCTTATTTATACTGGTCCTGCATAGACCGTGTGTCCACAAGTTGGTCGTAGCATTCCTTCTTCCTTGATTCACGGTTAAGCTTAATTCACACTTTTGCCACTTGTCATGGTATGCGCCACTGAGGTGTCACACCTTATGGGTCTTGCGCATACTTGGTCCTTTGCATAGTAGGTCTTGCGCACTTTGGAACCACTTCGTGTGGGATCTTGCACCCTTGAAGTACCATTTCTTGTGGATTTTGCGCACTCCACTTGTCCGACGACCACTTTCTTCCGGGAATCTTGTGTGCTTCAACAACTTGTATACTTCTTCCAATTGGTGGGTCTTGCGCACCTACATGACTTGCATACATGTCCAACCGCTACTTGCTCCCAAGCCTCTTCCGCACTCCTGAAACTTGTCCAACCAACTGTTTTGAATTTACATTTGAAGTATCATGAGTAAATGGATTGGGACTTGCGCATGTACCTTGTGTACTTCTTCAAACTGGATGTACTTCTGCAATATGGATGTACTTCTTCAAACTGGATGTATTTCTGCAATATGGATGTACTTCTTCAAACTGGATTTCATATACTTCTTCAAACTGACACAATGATATTGAATCCTCTTTGACATCAGTTGACATCAATGACAACCAAAGTTCAACAATATCCCTTATGTACCTTATGTACTTCTTCAAACTGGATTTACTTCTTATGTACCTCTTCAAACTGGATGTACTTCTTATGTACCTCTTCAAACTGGATGTACTTATGCAATCTGGACGTACTTCTTCAAATTGGATTTCATATACTTCTTCAAACTAGCACAAGAATACTGAATCCTCTTTCACATCAGTTGACATCAATGACAACCAAAGTTCAACACCAATGTCTTTAGTGTTTCCATTCGTGAGGTGCTCAATGCCAAAATTTTATATCCTCTATTGAAAAAACCTTAGCCTAGTGATGAGTGGTCGGATGTCCTAAGAGACTTGAGGAAAAACATAAATTTGTTAAGGTAGGTGTTCTAGCCATTTGTATTAATACTGCCAGATTCTTTAGGCTTTCTTTTACCCAAGTCAATAAGTCTCTCTTGATTATTGACTAAATATTGACATATTTTTATTTTATTTTATTGAGATCTTGTAATCCATAATATTAGTAGCTTTGTTAGACTCATTTGAGGCAATTCAAATATATATTCTTGTAACTTTATAATGTAGGTCATATCAAAGGTTTGAAAGATGATGTTTTCTACCCATGACTTTGACCGCTAACACCTTTCTTACTTTTGTCCCTTTGATCCAGCCCGCCCTTTTCTTCTCTAGTTTGGCCTTTATTCTTAAGGTGAATTTGGGATGAAGCTTCCAACACTTTTGAACCCAATTGTAATACCCCCATTTTGACCTTTGGAATTATTGGCTTAATGTGTAAATATTGTAAATATGTGATCTATGGTTCCTAGCATGGAGCTCAAGGCCAAGGCCCCACTAACGAACACACGGCTTGTAATGGAAAGTATTTTATATTTCATGAACCATGTGTTAGTAAACCATGGGAATTGTAAAAATCATGTAAATATTTATGGTGTAAATAAAATTCCAAGGACTAGCTATGGAAGCAACTAAAAATGAGGGGTCTCAATGTATCCACTAGGGAGAGGTGAGGGGTTGGGGGTTAAATCCTTTGTTACCAAGTATCATTTTGAGAACCCATCTTGACTAGTATGCTGACATTTAATTATGTTAGAAAGAGGCAACTGATAAATCAACTCATGAAATTAATGGAGCATGGGCAAGTTCAGAAATTTGTATGGCAGGTTATGGGCTCAGTTTACTTGGCCCGGAAGTTAACTTCCTCATGGACATTTGTTTTCCATCATCTCCATTCCATTGTTGAACAACCAAACATCAATTCTCAGACATTATGCATTCCCAACAGTGAAGAATTGTAGAAATCGTAACCATGAAAGAAGTCATGATTTTGAGTGCCAAAAACGCCCAAAATTTGATGTGAGCATCAAAATCCAATGGGGAATCCATAGACATAGACCCTGGGGCGAATTTGAGAGTTCCAATTGCCCAGAAATCCATAGGAAAACTCAGATTTTGAAGATGGGAAATTCAATTCCGTTTTTGGGAGTCACGTGGCCAAAATTTGGAGAAATCCAAGAGTGAAACGAATTGGGAGAGAGATCAGAGATCGGAATTGCTTGATAAACCTAGTGAAGGAAACAATCTCTGTGGATCTAGCAGCTAGACCTTTCTATGCCCACCCTGAAGAGAACTAGAGGGAAGGGGCGCCCGAGGGACTGTGTAGCAGAGAAGGGGACCTTCCTTGTGTTGGGTGTGGTAGGTATTGTGGGTGCCAAGGTTGTTTGAGATCAGTTGAGATGCATGTAGCTTTGTAGTTGATCTCACTAGCTTAGTATTATCCTTCTTTATCTCCCTGCATGCTTGAAAAACCCAACGGTGTGCTAGCTTAGCATGAGTATCTGTGACTATGGCTGTGAGTGAGCCTAGGTAGTTCCTCCTTAGTGGATACATAGCCCATATTGGGGGTGGTCTCTCAGCTGAAATAATACAGGCTAGACAGAGAACTATGGTTGGGTGGAACATTGCTATTCCATAGCTATTTGCTTGAACAATTTCCATTAAAATATAAGTGTTCAATGTTGTTTTTAATTATGCCAAAATTTATGTATTATGAGTGAATGTTTGCTTATGTTCAATTGAATGAATGAGCTAATTTGAATTGTTGCAATTGAATGCCTATGAATAGAATAAGATGAGTATATTTATGTGCATGAGTTTAATGTTATGCCTGTGATGAACATGCCGATACATGCATGATGTGTGTGTGTGTAATTGATTTTAATTCTGTTGTGTATTTTTAATATGCATTGCACACACATTTAAATGTTCATGAATTTGATAATACAGCCTTAGAGGTGAATATTATCACCACGTGGATCCATCATGTTCCCTCCGCCATCTGGATTAATGGGAGGGGACATGACAGAGTGGTATCAGAGCGAGGTTGCAGCACTTGGGTTGTTTGGGCCGGAACCTACACCTATAGGAAGAAAACCAAAAATGCATAGGAGGTGTTGGTGAGTGATTGGTGAAATTGTGGGATCAACTATGGCCAAAAATCAAAGTCTTAAACTGTTGCATAGGATCATACCACTGTGTAGAGCTCACCGAGAGCTTTTCGACGATACCCATTTCATAAAAAATGGACTTCAGAGGTGAAAGATTGTTAGGAACCTATGTAAACCCTTCTCTTTACTATGTTAGTATATTGTTATTGGACGCATATGCTTTGTAAGTCGTCCCGTAGTATTTGTTGATCCGTAGTTTATATTAGCCCATAGTATTGACCCATAGTATTGGACGCATATGCTTTGTAAGTCGTCCCGTAGTATTATATGTCCCATGGTTTTGACTCATGGTATTGGGCATAGACTTAGTATATAAGTGTGTGTTGAGGTCATTAAAGGCACCATGAAGTTAATTGTATTGAGCTTGCTCAAAGGAGGTTGCCCCCTCGAAGTGGCCCGTGATCAATATAAAAGTGATTATGTTCTATTATTTCTGCTATTTCGCATATTCTTAGTAATTAATTGTTGCAGGTGCATCTCATTTGGTATAAGAGCACTTTCCTTGGCACAAGTGGAAATTTTTTTTTCTTTTTTTGGGCGGCGACTTTCAGATCAATTTCTAAAACTTTTTGCACAAAATCAGAAGAAATCGATTGCATATCTGAATTCCTCTTTCAAAAATATGCAATTTCAAAAAAAAAATCATCTCATTTGGAGTTCTAAAAGTGGAGATATCGCGGATTTAAAATCAGCAATTTTTCAGAATTTCGGTGACGGCCGCGGAAATTGCGGTGAGAAAATCTTTTGACCGAGTGCCTAGATTTCTATTCCGTATTAAAGGGTAGAAGCAGAGTGGTTGTTCCAGTTCCGGAAACATGCTATAATAGCGATTCTGAGCAATATAGATCCGGTTTTTGAACATTGGGTGGAATTTCTGCCCAAATTTTTTCTGTTGCAGGTTTGGATTTGGGAATCATCCCTATCCGCTTAACTGTGGGAAGTACTTGGGCATAAGCCCTAAAACTCATTGTGAGGAGTACCACAGGAACCCCAAAGTAGCTGGCCCATTGAGAGGACCTGCCAGCGAAAAGGGCAACGACCCCTACCTGATTGACTAGTTCCCACCCGTGAGGTAAACCAAGAGCTGTCGTTTGTGGCAAAGCGGTTATCAGTTTTACCTGAGCCGTG
The DNA here is from genome assembly GCA_027924585.1 of Larix kaempferi. Lineage (NCBI taxonomy): Eukaryota > Viridiplantae > Streptophyta > Pinopsida > Pinales > Pinaceae > Larix > Larix kaempferi. The sequence continues at coordinate 6,311,838 of BSBM01000339.1, forward strand.
GAGTGAGGGGTACTGCCCCAATACGCAAGCCGTCAGACAGCATTGGTGGCCGAGTGAAACCCCTGAACTGTTAGGAAGCCGCACATACCTGGGGTCCATATCTACTTTCAGCTGAACTATTGTTGATCACTGCTGCGCCGTTTCAGATCCATTTGCAAGCCGTTCCAGATTCAACCATTTTTAATCCATTCGGCGTTGTTCAAGATCCCTTTCGAGCCGTAGCCGCTCCAGTCTGAAAATTTAAAAAAAAAAAAGTATAAAATTAAGTTTTTTCTCCATATCTCCCTTATTTTTACTCTGTTTCCCTTGAAATTTTTGGGGAACCCCTATTATCCCATTCTGCATATTTCATTCCTGAGGACCCTATCCCCAATTCCCCTTCCCAAAACCCGAAAGCCCACATTTGTCTATTTTTAGGGTTTGCCATAACTTCCTCAGATTTCACCCAATCGCCTTCAAATTTTACCACATAGCTCCTTTTTGAACTTTGCTTCTTTGTCCCTCTCTGCCAAATTTTTTCATTCTATCACCCCGCTTCTGAAATCCCCCTTTTTGCTTTCTTGTCCTTTCGACAGTGTCCAAAATCTAGTCAAACCCCAATTACCCATCAGATTGTTTCCCCAATCCAAATTTCCCTTTACTAAATCAGCTTCTGTTTGTGTTTTTCTACCCATTCCACAAAAAAAAAAAAAAAAAAAAACCTGGTTATGGTTGTCACCCATGCAGGAGCAAACACCATGGAGGAAGCACTTGCAACCATCCAAACCAAACTCCAAGATCTGGATGAAAAATTTCTCAGCCTCCATCTTCAGCCATGAACAATAACCGACAGCCAGAATCTTTTGCAGCCACCGGGTTCTCTTCTTCCAACAATTTTCGTGGGCCGAAGCTTGATTTTCCTCACTTCAATGGTACTGATCCGACTGGATGGATATACCGAGCAGAACAATATTTCAATTGAATGAATGAGCCAATTTGAATTGTTGCAATTGAATGCCTATGAATAGAATAAGATGAGTATATTTATGTGCATGAGTTTAATGTTATGCCTGTGATGAACATGTCGATACATGCATGATGTGTGTGTGTAATTGATTTTAATTCTGTTGTGTATTTTTAATATGCATTGCACACACATTTAAATGTTCATGAATTTGATAATACAGCCTTAGAGGCGAATATTATCACCACGTGGATCCATCATGTTCCCTCCGCCATCTGGATTAATGGGAGGGGACATGGCAGAGTGGTATCAGAGCGAGGTTGTAGCACTTGGGTTGTTTGGGCCGGAACCTACACCTATAGGAAGAAAACCAAAAATGCATAGGAGGTGTTGGTGAGTGATTGGTGAAATTGTGGGATCAACTATGGCCAAAAATCAAAGTCTTAAACTGTTGCATAGGATCATGCCACTGTGTAGAGCTCACCGAGAGCTTTTCGACGATACCCATTTCATAAAAAATGGACTTCAGAGGTGAAAGATATGGGCATCGACGCGATCGTCGGAGGTTGAAGTTAGTGGTCTCGACGTATGAAAAATGGTAGTCGGATTCAGGAGGTCGGGGCAATTGTCAAGACCAGTGTTGTTTGTGTTGACTTACAACTCTCGATGTACGGGGGGGTAGCAGTCAGAGTCGAGAAGTCAGGGGGGGTGACTGGCCGGAGTTGGAGTTGCAGTACCGACTCTTGACTCCCGACGTGTGGAGGGTAGCAGTTGGAGTTGGATTTGCGGTGTCGGCTCTAGACTCCCAACGTGCGGAGGGTAGCAGTCAGAGTCGGGAAGTTGGGGGTAGTTTGACGGATTTGGCTTTGTGGTGCCGAATCCCGACTCCCAATGTACGAAATTCAGATTCGAGAAGTCGGGGCAGTTGTTGAACGACATTGTGTGGTGCCGACTTCTGACTCCCAATGTGCGGGAAATGGCAGTCGGAGTCGGGAAGTCAGGAGTGGTTGTCAAGTTGATTTTCGGTGCCAACTTCCAACTTACGAATTACGGAAGACCGTAGTTGGAGTCGGGAGGTCGAGGGCGGTTGCGAAGGCAGATTGGTAGTGCCGACTTCCGACTCCTGACGTACGGACGGTAACAGTCGAGGTCTAGACGTCAAGGAAAAAAAGGGTATAGAGCCCAAAAATTGTTTCCACCATAAAATGAGCAATTCAACTTAGAATTGGATGATACTTGTGGCATTGTGATGCCAATTAAGAAGGTCATGAAAACAGAAGTGAGAGGCCCGAGCCAAATTTTCTCTAATTTGGCGGAAATTTTGAATTAAGGACTTTCAAAGATTGGTGTCCCGAGACCTAACGAGAGCTCAATTTGGGATGAAATTGCTATGGTACGTTCATGGACCAGGAACACAACTAAATTTGGAATCCTGGAGTCAAATTCCAAAAGGTGTGGCATCGGGGTGTGGGAGAAGGTTAAAATGCACTATTCCAGAGCACTTTTGGGGGATTTTGAAAATCTTGCAAAAGGCAAAAGTGGTCCTAGATGTCGAAACCAAGAAAATTTATGAACTCGACATTTTACCTACTCATTAAAACAATCAACTTCAATTAGATGAATTTTTTTCAATATGCTTAGTTTGGGAGATAGCCATTTTTTCCAAAAATTCCAAGAATTTGAAGATTTGCAAAAGTCAAAAGTAGTCAAACCCATAATTTTATAGAAGTTGATTGGTGCATCGGATCGGAGATCTGAAAGTTGTTGAGTGATCCTTTTTATATGGAATAACCTTACCCAATAGAAAAAAAAATTCTAGTTCTCTCTAGATTTACTTCTACAAGTGGCTGAAGTTGGCCGCTGAGGCTAATTGCACATGTGAAAAAAGTGCAAAAATGGACGAAGTTGACACTTTTAGAAGAGTGTAAATTCCATATCTGAAATCGGAATGGAGTAGGAGGATATGCGTTGGAAATATTATCCAGAAGAGAAAAATGGTGCATAATCAGAATTTGAATGAGGAACTCCAATGTCTCATAGATCATAACAAAAAAGTGTCTGTAACCTTGTTTTGACAAAAAAATTGCCAATAAAGGCAATTTCTAGAAATGCATAAATGAAACAAAAGAAAAGAAGACCTTAGAATCCTGTGAATTATTCCATGAGATTAATTCTATTGAATCATAATGTTTTATGTTCCATAGCATGCATTTCTAATATGTCTAATAAATATCTCTATGATGCACATTATTTGCAGTTGATAAGCCTTGAACAATTGTAGAGAGGGCCATAGGTAAGGGAAAGAGTCTCCAAAGGAAAATGGTGACCATGAATGATACAAAATATCCCTATGAGCATGATTAGGATGTCTTGGGAGAAATTATGCAAGAGGACAATGCCGAGATAGAGTCAAATGGGAGAAGGGAGCATATCACTCCTCAAAATTTGCTTGAAACAATGATAAATTTCAATGAAAGATTGATCAAAGCTCAAGAAGAGTAGAACCAAATTAATGTTGATATCCTTCAAAGCCTCACTGACATTCAAAAGATAGCTCATCTTGGATCTAATCCAAGCCATGTTGGTCAAGAAAGAAGAAGTGCAGAGAGTCACTCTAGAAGTCGCAATAGAAAGATGACTCCAAGTCCAAGAAGTTGTTCCTTGGGAAGGGAACGTAAGGTATCTTCGCCAAGATCTTCTTCTAGCAGGTCATGTGATTTCCAAAGCATTCCAAGATGTACTTCCAACAGGTTTGAAAGAATAAGGGATTCTAAAAGGATTCGACGGGGTGAATTTAGAAAGGTAAGGCCTCCCACATTTGATGGAGAAATTAAGACTGGTCAAGAAGCGGAAGCATGGCTTCTTGGGATCAAGAAGTATTTTAGAATTCATGATTACATAGGAAATGAGAAGGCCATAATTGTTATTTACAATCTAAATGGCCGAGCTTCAATTTAGTAAGAGAACCTCATGCAAGTGAAATGAATAAAGCAAAGAAGGATCAACTGGGAACGACCTTGAAATACCTTTCTGCTAAGTAATATGATAACAAAAGGAAGGAGTTCAATGAACTAAGGTTGGGACATAAATCTATGGAAGAACATGTCCATAAGTTTTTGAAATTGTTGAGGTATGTGGATTACATCAAATATGAAAGAGTAAAAAATCCAATGTTTCCTAGGAAGTCTTCCCCAAAATTTCAGAGATAGGATTGAGTTTGTTAATCCACCAACTCTTGATGAAGCCATTAGGATAGTGATGCATTGCTATGAGCAGAGCAAAGGAAAATCAGAGGTTCATCCATCATGGAAGCGAAATCCAAAATGAATATTTGACCAAAGGAGAAGTGGATTTAAACCTCCATTTAAATATCAGCCAAGGAATTTCCAACAAGGTCAACAAGAACGAAGTGGAATTAAGCCAGTAGTAGCAACAGAAAAGGCTAAAAGGACCACTTCAGTGTTGGGGATGTGGAGAGAACCACATGCTTAAAGACTTCCCACATCAGAGAGAGAACCCTCATAGCTTCCATAACATAAAAGTAACGGTCACAGTGGAGGATATGGTAAGAGCAACTACCCAAATTTATGCAGCGTTGGATAATCATCAAGTAAACCATCAATCAATAGTAGTAGAAGTTGAAGGTAAGATTGCTAAGCAATATGTTTATGTTTTGATTTATCTGGGATCTACTCATAGTTATGTTTCCCCAAAAGTGGTTGAAAGTTGTTATCATGGAAAAATGAACCACAATAAGTCGTGGTTAGTTCAATTAGCCACATGAACAAAAAGAAAAGTGAGTGAAGTAGTGATGGAATGTCCTCTAGAGTTGAATGGATTTCTCACCAAAATAAATTTAAATGTTCTACCATTAGGATCTTATGATTCTCTTATTGGTATGGATTGGTTGGAAAAGCATAGAGTCAAGGTATATTTCTATGAAAAATTTATTCAATGCATTGATGAAGAGGGAAGATTGAGATTGGTAAAAGTAATTCCTAAGCAAGTTTCGGTAAGGTAGATTTCCGCCTTATAGATAAGAAATTTTTACAAGAAGGGTTGTCAAATATATGCAGCTCACATATTGGATTCCTTAGAGAGAAAAGGCCCAAGAATGGAAGATTATCAGTTGCTACAAGAATTCAAAGATGTTTTTCTAGATGATGTGTTGGTACTGCCACTAAAAAGGGACATTGATTTTACAATCGATCTTGTTCTTGGGGCAGCACCAGTTTCCAAATCTCCTTATAGAATGAGCACACCAGAATTGGAAGTATATAAGGCCAAGTGTGTCTCCATGGGGAGAACCAGTGTTATTTGTTAGGAAGAAAGATGGGACTTTAAGGTTGTGTATTGATTACAGACAATTAAATAAAGTGACAGTCAAGAATAAGTACCCATTACCCAAAATTGACTTGAGATTCATTTACCTTCAAGTGAGAATAAAAGAAAAAATCATTCACAGGGAAACTTTCTGGACAAGATATGGTCATTATGAGTTCACGATGGTGTCGTTTGGACTTACCAATGCACTCGCCACATTCATGTGCCTCATGAATAGTGTCTTTAGCAAATATTTGGACAAGTTCGTGTTAATGTTCTTGGATGAAATTCTTGTTTATTCAAGGAATGAGGAAGATCACGAGGAATATTTAAGAATGGTGTTGCAAGTTCTTAGAGAGCACAAATTGTATGCAAAGCTTAGCAAGTGTGATTTCTATCAAAGAAAGGTACAGTATTTGGGCCATATTATTTCAGAGGAAAGAATTGCAATGGATCTGAAAAATATTGAAGCCATAATGAATTGGTCTACTCCAAAGAATGTTACAAACGTTACATATTTTATGGGTCTTGCGGGATACTATAGAAGGTTCATTTGAGGGATTCTCCAAGATTGCTCATCCAATCACATCGCCACTGAGGAAGAATGTAAAGTTTGTATGGTCTAAAAAATGTGAAGAAAACTTCCAGCAATTGAAGAAGTTGATCACTAGCGCTCCTGTTTTGAATATTGCAGATCCAATGAAAGATTTTGTATTATGCACGGATACTTGCATTGAAGGATTATGTGGAGTGCTTATGCAAGAAGGCTTTGTGATTTGCTATTGTTGGGTAAAATATGCACTATCTAATTCAACACTTAATTGTCAACCCGGGAAGGTAGCTTATGAGATGCAAACACTATATGTGCGGAACTGAAGGCTTAAACTACTCTAGCCTAACCTAAAGCTAGTAATTTACCTAGAATTGAGTAAGGGTTCTGAATTATCAATTGCAAGCGAATGATACTTGAAAACCTAACTACACTACTTAGAATCAATTCAAAATGAAATACTACCTAACAATCTAACCCTACCGAAGAGAAATCAAAAGCATGCACTCTAAATTATTTTATCTCCAATGACCATATAATTGAAATATGCAATGCCTATCTAGTCTCTACCTTGTCAAGACTTCAACCTATCTTTTAAAACTTCAAATACAAAAGCAACCTAAGCATAACTCAAATGGCTGGAAATGAACTCAATTTGCAAGCAAGATATAAACAAAGTAAATCATAAGCTAAGGCCCTTTAATCAACTATGAAAAGATAATGCAAACTGATCTAAAATTGAAAAGCAGAACTATGCTAAACTGAGATATACAATCAAACCATAAAAACTAATGTACCGTTGAAATCCAAAATAAGATTACTGAGTTCTAATTCAAAATCAACTTCTACTCTTTTACACCTACAGAAATAAAATGAACTAAGCTAAGAATGGAATCAACAAGTTCTAGGATAGTAGCAAGTTATAAAAACAAAGGTAAAGTATTGACTGCAACTTCAAATGCAAACTGGAAATGAAAGCTAAAGGTATGCTAAAGAGATGAAAATAACTAAAATGGAAATGAGGTTTGAACAAACCCTATGGTAACATTATGTAATTCAAAATAAGATTCTAACTACAAATGCAAGTATTGGCCAGCTACAGGAGGTAGGTGCAATTCAAAATCTGAGAAATTAAACTCTAGTTAAGCATAAAAACACAACAAAAAAATATTAAAGTCCGGATGGCAGTCCGAATGACAAGCTGAATGATAGATTGAATGATAAAAATTATACAACTATGAATAAAAACAAACTAAATGATTTTAATACCAGTTGGGTTTATGCATACTACTCTATGGTTCAAGCATGAAAGTAAATAAGCTATTTAAACCAAAAGCCAAGAAGCAACTACTCTACTTTGCATTCAAATGAGAAAACCATTTCCTATTGCTTGGTAAATCGGAGTTAAAACGTAAATAACTTTAACCATAGCTACAATAGAGATAACTGAACTAAATCTTACTGTAAATTAAGCTTGAAATACTGAAACAAATTCGAATTCTATGAAAAACTAAAAGACAGGCTGAAAATAAATACGAATGACCGGTTGTTTGAATTCTGGAAATAGAAATTACATACAAACAACAGAAGATTACATTTTATAAACAGTTAAACATTATCTACAGGAAAACAAAATACACACATACTGGAAGTTAAAATTACTTATCTGCAAATGAAGAGAAATAACGAAATATACACAAATGAAACCTCTGTTTGTTGAGGGGCCCTTCTCAGCAACAGGGGTTTGTTCCTACTTCAATCAGTCACCAACCATTGAACAAAAATGAAATAACATCCACAACTGAACAGAGTTTCTATTAAAAATCAGAAGCAAAGTTTATACAATGTTTTTTCCCCCCCTTCTTCTCAACCCAGGACATCTTTATATAATATTTACAAGGGAGATCAGGTCGACCCTTTCCGTGGTCGACCTCTCTAAAAAAAGAGGGTCTTTACTGCTGGAGAAACGAATCGTTAAAACAGGAACAACCTCAGAAAAACGGCCAACCATGTATTAACGTTTTCTAGGCAAGTTGGTTTCAAAGAATCGCAGGTTGCTCCCAAATGGGTTTGAATTTACACAAAATTCCTTGTTGGGACTTAAATAGGCCTATTTTGCACAAAACCCATGTGCCAGAATTTAGAGTTTCGCCTTCACTTTCCCTGAAAACGAGTCTGAAATTTGCTGCCTGTTAGAAACACTTCTTTTGATAGAATTGATGTTAGGTTGTTGGCCATATTGATTGTTGGGTGCTTGGGCAATTTATGAGGCGAATCTTTGCAAGTAGAAGCTCTTGAACCACGTGTGCTAGGTGGGAAACAAAACCCACGTCTTTGTTTCCGCCTTCAATGCTCCAGAATATGTTAACAAATGAATCTGAGAGTGTGAACGAAGATCTGAATGGACGTCCGAATGTGAATGGGCAAATGAACGCGAATGAGCGTCCGGATGGACATCCATATGAAAACCACAGCCTGAAAAATGAAAACTTTGTGCCCAACAGGTCTAGAAGTGTTAAGTTAACGTTAATAAACCATAAAAAAGATGATAATTAATTAAAATTCATGAGATATTCAAATATGTTCATACCTAAGTCCGAATGGTGGTCTGAATGGCAAGAAATATGGCTTAATACACCAAAAATGACAAAAATAGTGCCAACAGAGCATGTTTAATGATCAAAAGTGATGGCAAAATTGGTCATCAACAACTATGAGTCCAAAAAATTAAAAGAGCATGAAAAGAATTATGCAACTCATGATTTAGAATTAGTAGTTGTTGTGGAAAAAATTGCACAAGTGCACTCTTCCACTTGGTGAGGGGATAAGCCTTGTAGGTTGTTTCAAGGCCTCAATCCTTGGAGTCCCTTTTTGTTGGTTGGTATTCCTCCAAATGATCCTGTAAGACATTGTTAGTGTAGTTCACATTTAAACACGAAAATATTGATGAAAGTAAAATGAAAGAGATGGGAGGAAGATGAAAACTCCAACAACAACGAAAGATATGCTAAACCACTCTTGTATTGCCCAATGGAATAGTTGTACAACACCTAGGAGGTGAAGGATTAAAGGGAAGTTGAGAATCTCCCTTAGGGAGGCCTTTCTTGTCCAAACTAAATGCTAAGTAGATGGAAGAACAATGGAGAGAAACACTTGCCCCTTGATGGTAGGTGGCAATCAAGCTTGGAAATTCTCGTAATGGTAGGAAATGGTGGGCTATGAAGAAGCTCCAACTCAAATCCAACATCATAACCTTGCTCTAATTTATCTCTACCAAATGAATGACAATGGCTTCATTTTATAGGCCAAGGGGTGGCCAACAAAAAACTAGATCCAAATGTGAACTCTCTTCCTTCATGACCCAGTTCCAAAGCACATAAGGGGGATGATTAATGCCACCAAGTGTGTGAGGAGCTAAATTCTGATCCTTGGGGAGGACACGGGGAGGATTGGGATTTTAATTTGCCGCTGGGCATGAGTGGTCTCACCGTTTTGACAGTAGCACAACCATCGAAGGAAAAGCTGCGTAGGTGTAGTGTGGGAATTGTTCAGGTAACCTGCGCTATAGCGCGGGTCAACTATGTAATACCCGTGCTGCCCTTTGTTTTGATTGTTTCTTGGCACTTGTGGACTCATGTTGTGTTTTGGATCTGTTGATGATGCCTGTGGTGAGATGCATTCTTGATGTTGATGACACTTTACTGGATGAATCGTCGAAATGTCGCATGTGTGCAACTTTTAGGCGTTAACATATGCCCCCTGATGTATGAGGTTCAGAGGGTACTGTAGAGCCGATAATGCATCATATTTTCCACTATTTCTCTCATGTTCTGTAGGACGAAGCATATGTGGAGAAAATAAGGTTCTCCCATGGGAGAAGAGTGTTGGTCACGACCGTTGGATCTGTGATAAAGAATATTTTTTATACAAATGAGGTAGGCATACCCGTGCTTGTGAAATGTCGTCAAAGTGATTACAATGAGAGAGGACAAAGGTGTCGACTCTATTATATTGTTGGGACATAGATTAAGGTGGCTTCAATCCATGTTAGAGTAAATGCCCCTGTAGATGCTGCAACATATTGAAGAAGTGGAACAGCTGGTGACCATGATGAACCCATTGTGGTGGGGGACTAAACTTGGTATGTAACTCTTCTTGGGGGTTGTACCGTACCAAATAGACTGCTATCATGATTTCCAAATGTGAACACTGCTACCTTCAAAAGTACGTCTCCCCCTAATGCAATGATGTGTTGACGTCGAGCATAGGGGAAACCACCTAGTAAGGGAGCACTAATGACTCTCCCTACTAAGTTCGAGGTGATCCCTTATAGTGATTTTAAAGGGGTCCCAAGGTACAATTGCAACTATTGCAACTCTCAAAATATAGTGTATTGAGGTCATCGAGAGCTAAAGTACCAGATAGGACGAAAGTCCTACCCTGAGAATTGGGATCATATTGTAACCAATGGGTGGATGGACAGACTTGACACAAGACTGGTTGATAAGTGTGGGGCTCATAACTTCCTTTGATTGATGTAAACATGGGGAGTGGGGACAACATATTTTCTTTCAGGATGACACAGGTTGAAATGGATGGAGACAAACTGTAAATGAAAGGGGTTTTGATGGAGACGCAAAATGAGGGGTGACGGTGACCGGAAAAACAAAACACTGTTGAACATATGGAGACTCAAATACATCAATTAAAGGCGACCATGGGTTGCTTCCAAAATAATATGGTGTGACTGCAATGTGAGGTGATGCGGGAATTGTTTGTACATAAAGGATGTTGGTGGGGTCTCCATAGTTTTGTACGTGTCAGGGGATCGATTTGATGATGGGCGGAGTCCCCACAGTTTTGAGTGGATCGGGGGTGATGATGGGCGGAGTCCCCACAGTTTTGAGTGGATCGGGGGACACTTTCTAATGATGAAGTAAGGATGAACTTGCATGCGCAAAGATGGGTTCCCCATGAAACAATGTTATGCAGTGTAGTCCTGCGGAATAACTGGATATAACTGGTTATTTCTGTGGGTGGGGGTCCCATAGGTATCTTTGCTAGGGTGATGATACGAGGGGGATTGTGAATGGTAAAGTACTCATGGAGGTATGAGGGGGATTTATGAATCATTCTTGTAACATGTGCAGAAGAATCTGATGAGTGTCTACTGGGTGGAGTAAATGCCCAAATGCAAAAATGATACTCTAAGGGGGGGTCTTTTCAAGTTTGGTCAGATTCCTTGGACTTGTGGGGGGTCGACATCATGGGTGTTAATTGATGAAGGGGATGGAAATGCTGCGCACACCCATGGGGGAACATGTTATTCACAAAAATGATGTTGATCGCACATCAAGGCCATGAATGGGGACCCTATGGTTATCAATAGGAATATTGGGATATGCATTGTAAATGGAGGGAAAATAGTGTCTATATGCCAGTTTTGAAATGATACTTGTGGTAGGGTGCGTGACCCCTAGTGTTAGATAACAAGAGGCTCCATAATTCCTTAATCGCGTTCCTGCACATACGGTGCACATAGTAGTAAAGGACATAACTGAGCTATTGACAATGCGAAAACTGAAACACCGCGTACCTGTGGGGTACTTGGATATGAAAATATTGTTCCAGTGAATTTGGTTGGAATTTGGATTGGTCGATTCCATGTTGAAGAGCTCGAAGCACTGGTCATCATGGTGTGAACAGTTTTGGAAACGGAGTTACGGTTTTTCCGTGGCATTGGTTTGAAGTTTGGGTCAAATGAGTATAAAACGGGGGTGGGGCCCACTTTTTTAAATCATTTGTACTTTGTGTCACCGACCTCCTAGTGTGCATTTTGAGCGTTTCTGGGAGATCCTATGTACCGTTCATCGATCCGTGAGTTCCAGGTAAGCCTAAACCTAGTCCTTTTTTATTTTATCCATTACACTTAGGTTTAGGGGTCCCTAGGTGGCCAAGGGTCCTTTTTTGTGTTTTAGGGGTTACTGCGTGAGATTTTGGGAAAATATCGCGTTGAACTAGCACGGGATTTTCTGAAAATTGTGCACACTGTAGTGTTCTCACTAACGCGGAACAAATGTATTGTACCGTGAGTAGCGCAAGATGTATATACTTCGGTCCCGTTCTGGTTGTAGTGCGATTCTTCGAGGCACGACCAAACTATACAACTCCCGCGCACTGGTTTTGCGTGGCCGAATAGAGTTTCAACAACGCTACACGCGGATATTTTGCAAAGAGTCGCGCTACATGCGGGCCTTCTTAGGAAAGGTCGTGGTAATGATTTTTATATGGCTAATGGGTGATCATTTCCCTATGGAGGTGGTTGATTATCAGTGATAGCGCGCATTCAATCTGTTGAGTGGAGTGAGAGAGAGTTTGAAAACCTTCAAGTCATTGTGTTGGCCGACCAGGGGGTGACCGATGCTTTACGAGATACTGGGCTCTTGAAGTTCTTCAAAATCCCTTTGATGCGGTTGTTCGAATACCTCCTGTGGCGGTTGTTGGACATGTGGGATCCTGACCGTGGAGTTTTCCATGTGAGTGGTGAGGACCTGAGTATCACTACTCAGGATATATATATTTTTTATGGGATTGACTCCCCGAGGGATGAGTGAGCCTCTCCCTCCACAGTTGGTGGGGGAGACAATCCATACTTTAGTGGATCGTTACTGTGGTGGTGACGGGAGTTCTATGAACTCAGGTGGTGTGTTGGTGAACGATCTGAGTGCTCTACTGGTGGAGGCTATGGCGACAACCGTTGTGCATGTGTTGGGGGGACACATCCCCCAACAAGATTATAGGAGGCCAAATCTAGCTGGTGGAGAGAGTGATGGCTGGGCATCTTGTGGCATGGGGTTTGGTGATGCTGCAGTCCATGATGCAATAGATGTTATATTTGCAACGGGGTGTGGGGCGGCGCACCTTCTGTTATGGCAGCGTCTTGTGCTCGTACTTCTTTGAGCGTTATCCATCTTTGAGGCCATAGGTCGTGGTGGCCCAGAAGGGGCCACATGAGCCACATATGGCCTTCTGGGGGCGTATTATGCCTTGTGCTAGTGGCAGGCCTGTGGTGGCATTTTTTATGCCATAGGTACTGAATGTATGGGAGGGCCGCATATGCTGGCTCGAGAGGTACCCTTGGAGTGGGATGGATTTACGAGGAGATCCAGAGCTACCCTTTCCTGTTGGCGGATTCAGTGCTACTGGTATGTTTTTTATGGTTTTGTATTGTTCGCATATATATTTGTACATTGTTTATTTCTACACATTCATGATATATATGTTTATTAGACACTTATGATGGTTTTCTCCTCTGTGATGTTGATGTCAGTCTTATGAGGCCACCTCGGAGGCCAAGATCGGGGAGAGATCAGCCTACTAGCAGGGCCGGTCCTCCTGGAGCAAGAGGATTCGGAGTTGGCGGAGCTACGACAGGTGGGGTAGCCGTTGGGGACCAAATGGCGATTTTGGTAGTCGACTTGGAGAGGAGGTTAGGCGGGCTCACAGCTGGGGTTGATGAGTGAGACTGGGCCGTCCTTGATGATGATGATGTGGCCCTGACACTTCATATGCTAACAGAGTGTGGGCCATCCTGGCGGCAGATCATGCGACGGGTCGCAGTTGCTTGCCATGTGGCACGAGAGGTGCAAGGAGGAGCAGCCCCTCCTCCACGAGGGGAGGATGTGCGGCCACTGGAAATTTTGGGACCTTGAAATCCACCAGCTGACGAAGCGACTTAATTTTATGTAGGGCTATGGGCCCCAGTTGTTTGGATATACATTTTTTGATGAGCCTATGGGAGGCGGTTTTTATGTATCCCCCATAAGGCTACTATGTATACACCCCGGGAGGGCCATTTTTTGTACATGATACACATATTCTTTTTACGATATATATATATATACCTTTCTTGCAGCACATGATGTATGTGTCTCTTTATGTATGTGATGTATGTGTATTTTGCTTTATGTTGCATATGTGTTGATGTGATGCAAATGTAGTAGGTGATACTAGCATATTTGTTTTTGGCATGTGTTATAGACTTTTAGGATTTGTGATGATGAAATACATGTATGTGTAGTCGTAGGAGAGACACATAGATATATTTATGTATGATCGGCATGTAGGGTTATGCAGCAGCTGGGTGATGTATTAGGTGCCAATTCAATACCTCATTGGTGATGGAGTCAACGAATGCATTTTCATTTCTCAGTATATGTGTGAAAGTTATGGTAAAAAACTGTCGGATGAGAAGGCACACATGCAGAAAATTTTGGAAGAGGAGTGAGTTGTGGACACAGATTACATTATTCAATTGCGATACAACAAGTTGGGAGTCGAGGTGCACTTGTAGATGGTGAATTCCCAAGTGTAGGGAATCGCTTAACAAACATATTACATCATCGTACTCTGCATGGTTGTTTGTTAGTTCCCCCAAAGCATACTCCATTGGTGTGGTGAAGTGTATGGGAGGGGGAATGTATAACATAGGAAGCAGACGCAAGATGTTTGGACCATCGACTGGCACCGTCTATATAACCGATGTAGATGTCCATTGGTGAGGCCATCTGCATTTGAAGAAGAGAGGTGTTTTACTTTCTTAATTCGAGATAGTGTGAAATGAAAGTAAAGTTGTTGGAACAAAATAAGAATATCAACGGTTGGTTTCGGGTGTCTTGTTTGTGCTTGGGGGAGACAAACCCCCTGTTTTGGTTGTTAATTTTTTGGGAATGCTTGCAAGTGGTTTGCGTCTTCGTCGGAAGATGAGGAATCACTACAAGTGAGGACACCGGTTAAAGGAGATTCAACATCAATGGTGTCTAGGAAGGTCAGTACTACCTCCTCGGTTGGTGACGCTTGCGGGGTTACATAAGGTGTTTGTAATTAATCTTTCATTCTCATCAATTCAAGACAAGTTTATCATTCGGCGTGCAAAATGGGGCACTGAAAGGAATAATGGTTGTTTCTCCACAAGATCGACAAGGTCTTGGTACCTAGGGACATAAGCGTTCTTGGTATCCTTGGGTGTTGATTTGCTCCATAATGCATGTGATAGCGCTAGGAGGGAGCACATGGGTAGAGTGCCCACATGACGAGCATCCATTGTGTGATGGTGTCGTCCTAAGTTTAGATGGGTCTTGCGACATTACAGGCTCTACACGTTGTCTGCAGTTGGCGCAACTTCTGTGGATCACTTCAAGCTCGGCATCGCTAGTGTATCTAGTAATATACTCTATCAAATTCCAACTAAATACAAGATGAGTGGTCATCCAAATGTTTCGCTTGGTGTTGATAAATGTAGTTATTTGTTAATACATTGAGTTTTACCCTAATTAATACACTCATTGATATACAACAATTGATGTCTTGCTAGTTTTAACATTAAATGTATAACATCTATCATATCTATTGACAAATCATAAAGTTGCTCATATGAGATAACACATTGCACAAAATAAGTGTGTGTGTGTGTTTTTTTTTTTTTAATTTTACAGATTTATATACCCATAATTATACTATTGGTGGCAATGTTGCTATGCCTACCAGCTATTAAAATAACACCCAGTTGGGAAAAAAAATGTAATTCACAATTTCATGGATATTTAAAGTTACAAAACCAATTGAAAAGACTGATTGATTACATCATCCACCCCAAAAAATTGAAAATGATGTCGATACTATACACACAACATACACTTAACATAAGCTCCGTATCCAAAAGCATACTTTCAACAACAATGGTCTTGATGTCGACTTCAGTGAGAATTTTGTCAATTCAATGGTAATTCAAGGGATTGTGATTGAATTTCTTCTCTTTGAACAAGTTTCATAAATTTTTGTTGGGTGAAAACACAGTAACCACACACAAAACTACATGACACTTCCAGAGATGTCCTTAGTCCACTGCACATGGCACTTTTCGACACCTCCTCAATGTCAATAACCAGTTCTTTGAACATGTGGTTATTGTTTGAATTCAATAAAATAAAGACGCGTATAACAATAATGGTCATGTAGCCTACATCCATCCCCACCTAAAAAAAGATGGCACAAAAAGGCAACAAAAACTAGGGCATTGGAGCTTTCCATCAGGACATGTGCAAGCATTGACACATGACATATAACGAAAATCTCAATGGCAGGGACTTGTTGTATTGCACTACCCTTGTTTTGGAATTGTAATTATGTTTGTGAATGTTGGAGCATCATTTAGTACTCTCTAATACACATTTCCTTCATCGATATACATTAGAAAGTGGTTTCTTAATTGATGTTGACTCCATTTCTTCGTTCCAAAATAGGAAGTTTCGATATAGAGAACTTTGACACTATATTCGAGTGGTCACATTATATATTATTTGGAGAATGTGGTGTGAATGAATTTTAGTTGTAATGTGTTTTCTCTTTACTCCTTTAAATAGTGTCAGCTTAAGAATACACCTTTGCAGTTTACAGTTAGAAGCACTTTCATTATAAGAGATGCATATAAATAATTTGTTGAAGTTCAATTTGACTTGGAAATATTTCTTTTGACGCTTTTGTAAATGATTACAATAGATGTATTATAACTAGTGCGCGCGTACACACACACAAGTTAACAACATTGCATATCTATACTTTGTGATGACCTCTAATATCTTCCCACATCCATTTGGATTTTTTTCTTCCATATTTATATGCACCCTAAAGTAACCACAATGCTTTTCACAAGAGTTATGTGATGAAAAGGAAAACAAATTGTGTGAAAAAACAAACATGCTTTGCATAAACTTTAAAAGGATTGACACAATGCTTTTCACAAGAGTTATGTGATGAAAAGGAAAACAAATTGTGTGAAAAAACAAACATGCTTTGCATAAACTTTAAAAGGATTGATTTGTAACTTCATAGAATACTATGAACCTTTTGTATATATAAAAAAGAAATATAATAAGATAGAGTTGCAAAGTAGCTAAGTCGTTGCCTATGTTGACATGTTGGCATGAAAAGAAGTGGAGTGAACAATGTAACAATTAGTTTGGAATTTGGTTTATGTTGGAGTAGTTCATATACTTGAGCATTGCTCTTGAAGGTTCCATGAATATATTACTATGTTTGTGCAAGTAGATGTGGAACTGTAAGCATAAATGTTTCTCTTGCAAGTTCCATGAATATATTACTCTTTTGAAAAAATAATAAAATTAAATGACATTTTTGTTGGAATAAAACTTGTTTTGAAAGAAAAAAAAACTATATATTTGTTATTTCAAGTGTGAAATCAAATATACATATATGAGCTTGGGAGTCCAATTACAAGTTTTGGTCCATACGGACCTCATCATCAATCCAATTACGTAGTACAATATTCCTCTTCCTAAATACAAAGATACTATAAATAAATAAATAAAGGTTTCTTCAATCCAAAATACATAATACATACATCCAAATTCAACTTTCTTTAGTCCATAATACATAATATAGACATCCAACTTCAATAGATAAGGTCAAATGCCTTCTTAAGGCATATACAAAATAAGATTGAAAAGATCCAAAGGATTTGTACTCAAAAGATGGAAAATGCAACTTCCAGGAACTCCTCTACACCTCAAAACTCCTGGTAGACCAAGGTACCTCACCATAGCCTCTTTTGAAATAGCGTTTGCCTTGAAATTGAATTCTCTATAAATTTGTTCAATGGAAATAGACTCAAATACTTCTTTTGATTCCCATATTCTTTGAAGTAAAGGAGATAAAGCTAAATTAGTTATTTGAAAATTTCCCTTAAACCAATCTACCACTAATTCTGAACCACCTAGGACCTGAAGAGTTCTAATCCCCTTGTCCAAAGCAGCTTTAAACATGAACCAAAGAGAAAAAAAGTTCTATTATGTTGTTTGTCCCTCGCCTTACCCCATATTTAATGGAGAAATAATGAGAGTGGTTTATATACAAGTTTGTTCCCACACCATACCTTCTTGGTACCCCTTGGAAAGCACAATCAAAATATCCCCAAGCTTCATTTTGATTTATACCATGTTCTTCAAGAATCCTAACATGCTTATGTTTATTGTCCTTCTTTCCTTAACTAAAACAAATTCTAATTTTGTGAGTAATTACTAATGCCCCCCTTCCTTTGTCTTTAAACATCATTTTATTCTGATTTAACCACAAGCCCCACAACACATAACATAGAAGATTTCTATATTGATTTACCACGGGATCTTCAAACCAAGATTCAAAACATTTCATTAGTATATCTTGACTCCAAACACTAGGAAATTTTAATGTCTGTAAAACATCCTACCAAACCAAGAGTGGAAAAGGACAAGTTGCAAATAAGTTATCCATAGATTCTCCTTCCACTTTGCAAAAGATGCATCTGTTTGGTCCCTGCCAATTTCGCTTTTGTCCATTATCCCATGTCACGATATTGTTTGACAAGGCTAGCATGTACAAATCCAAATTTTAAGGAGACAAGATAATTTCCAAATAAAGGACCACCACTAGAGACTCTCTCTTTGCATATCCATGTAGGATAATGCCTCATATCCAAGCTTGGTTGTAAAGATATCATAAAATTTATTCCAAGTCCATTTTAACTCATATTCTTAATCCTACGAACAAATAGTATTATATGACATATAATGAATCCATTCATCTCCAAGAGCTCCATGTAGATTCAACTCTTCTTAAGAAGAAAACTTTAGTTAATAAAAAATATAATAAATTTATTGAAAAAATAAATCAAAGCATTTTATCAAACCATGACAATAGTTGAACCATAATTAATAAACACTAAAACATATGTTTTGTATTTATAATATTAATAAATCATTAAATATTATCATTATTTAGTAGAGAAGAAATATTAAAAATAGATTGCAATTATACTTTAGAATCAATTCATTTTCAAAAAATAAACCATTAAACATTGTATTATTAAATTGAAAAGAAATATTCCAATTATATAAACTTATATTATAAAATTAATATATAGAACTTTTGACGATAATAACTATGACCAAAAATATTTGACAAAACTTTTGACGATAATAACTATGACGAACCATAATTAATAAACACTAAAACATATGTTCTGTATTTATAATATTAATGAATCATTAAATATTATCATTATTTAGTAGAGAATAAATATTAAAAATAGATTGCAATTATACTTTAGAATCAATTCATTTTCAAAATATAAACCATTAAACATTGCATTATTAAATTGAAAATAAATATTCCAATTATATAAACTTATATTATAAAATTAATATATAGAACTTTTGACGATAATAACTATGACCAAAAATATTTGACAAAACTTTTGACCATAATAACTATGACCAAAAATATTTGACTTGACATTATTCATGTTTGCTCGTCTTTGTGATTTAAGCAAGAGTGAAGAGTATTTTTTTATATGCAAAAGCTTTTAATTTCATCAGGGAAATCAGGTAACCCTGCATACCTAAAGCATTATCTTAGAAGCTATCCAGGACATGTGCCTGATGTTGTTGAACAGGCACTAAAAGATAAAAAGGTAGAATTGAGAAGCCTGTCGCTTGCTCAACTTCATGCTCACATTATGGAAACATGGCAAGAACATTGCCTGGAGAAAAGAGTGAGCAAAGATTTTAAACGTCATCAGAAGATGTATTCTGCTTCATTCTGCAAAGATGTTGCAGGAATGCCCGATTGGGCGTGTGGAGCACATAACCGAGGACATCTTGATCATTCTTCTTGTAAATGTCAAAAGAAGAAAAAGGGCTTTTACACCTCAGAACCAAGGTATCACCCAGATAAGCCCTACCACCACAGATCAAAGCACAGATATAAGAAGCACCGGTATGATAAACCCTATCATAAGTCCAAATACAAAGCCAAACGCTATGTGAAGCGTCGGACTAAAAAAGGGAAGAAAAATGTCTGTTTTATTTGTGGGAAATCAGATCATTGGGCTGTTAAATGCCCATAAATAAAATCTCGGCCTCGGCTTGCTGCTTTATGTACTGGTCTGGATCCCGCTTGGTGGGATTTATTTGAATTTATTGTCAATTCACCTGAGCCCTCAGGTGAAGTTGTATATCTCCCTGATGATGATACTGATTCTTCTGATTCTTGTACTGATTCTGATTTTGAACCTCCTGTT
The DNA here is from genome assembly GCA_027924585.1 of Larix kaempferi. Classification (NCBI taxonomy): domain Eukaryota; kingdom Viridiplantae; phylum Streptophyta; class Pinopsida; order Pinales; family Pinaceae; genus Larix; species Larix kaempferi. Next base: position 6,331,788 of record BSBM01000339.1, read on the forward strand.
TTAGCTAAATGTGATCCTCCTTCCTCTGATTCTGATTCCAGTTCGGTTGCACATTGAGGGGGGTGTAGTAGCCTACCTGAGTTTGAATTTATCTGTATATGTTTTCTAGATCCCCTTCTCGATCTTCTTCTTTCCATATAGAGAAACAGATTGCTGACATTGATCTCTGACTTTCAATGATTCTCGTGTATAGACACCATGAGAGAACTGAATTAAGAGAAGAAAAGACCAGACTGCAAAACCAGCTTGAAACATTGAAATCAGATAAAGGGAAAAAGCCAATCTCTTCCCATCCTGAGTCTACCCATTATAACCTTGCTGAAATCTAACAAGATTATCCAGGTAGCCAGACAAGCCCATAGAAGAGACAAAGAAAAATTGTTGAAACTCCAGCTCAAAGAGAAACAAACTAAGCTCAAATCACTGATCAAAGAAATAGATGAATTGAAAAACATGATATCTGCTTTGGTCCTAGAAAAAGATCAGTCCTCAGATGAGGAACTGTCTAAACAAATTGAGAGAGCCTGTTTCAACCCTGAATGCAAGGAAGAGTCACCTTCATCAACTCCTCCTCAGTCCCCGCAGTCTCAAAGCACTAATCTGTTAGGTGCTTTATCTGGTCCCAAGTTGTTCATATCTTTACAGTTCTGTCCTCCAGAGTTTAAAGCATATTCAGTGCAAAGTTTAATTGATTCTGGTTGTCAGTTTAACCTTGCAAAAGGAAATGCCATTCCACAGTTTTATTGAGAAAAGAGTCAAGAGTTTGGCTTTGCCATTGAAGGTTCTCCTGTGTCATTGTCTGGTAAGGTCAAGCATTTTCTTGTACAGCTTTCCGGTGTAAAAAGTGATTTGTCTTTATTTAGATTAGATGCCTTAAAGGAAGACTGTGTATTAGGTTCAGAGTTTCTGCAAAAGATCAGTCTGTTTTCCATTGATACAAATAAAATGGTTTTCTCTTGTACAGTCTTTGGAAAGTCAGTCCAGTTACCTTTATGTTTCAGTCTTGTAAATAAATGTAAACCCATTCCAGTTGAGTCAGTCAATACTGTCAAGTCAGTAAATTTAAATAAGATGGAACGTTGCATAGCATATGCAGAAGTTCATGGAGAAAAAGCCTTGGCAGAAATAAAAGAAAAAATAAAGAAAGATTGTTGTTCGGAGAGTCCCAATGCATTTTGGACTCGAGAGAAATATTTTGTTTCTCTACCTTTTGACCCGTTTCAGAAAATAAAGCCCATGAAAGCTTCAGCTCGATTGATGAGTCCCTCTGAAAGGGAATTATGTTCAAAAGAAATTCAAGAGCTATTGCAAAAAGGCTTGATCGAGCCATCCAAGAGCCCGTGGGCATGCAGAGCGTTTGTTGTAAACAAACACTCTGAATAGAAGAGAGGAAAGCCTCGCCTGGTAGTAAATTTTAAACCTCTCAATGTTGTTTAACAAAAGGTTAGATACCCACTGCCTGATAAAGCTAGCTTGCTGTAGAAGATTGTAGGCTGCATTGTTTTCAGCAAGTTTGATCTCAAATCAGGGTTCTACCAGATAGGCATTGAAGCAAAGGATCGCTTCAAAACAGCCTTTGTTGTCCCTCATGGACAATATCAGTGGAAGGTTTTGCCTTTTGGAATTAATAACGCTCCATCAGAGTTCCAAAAGAGGATGGAGGATATCTTCAGAGACATCTCGTGGCTTGTTGTCTTTATTGATGATATTTTAATCTGCTCAAAGAGTCTTCAAGATCATCTTAAGCATCTTCAGTTTTTCTATGATCTTGTTTTTAAACATGGTTTGGTCCTGTCTGAATCAAAGATGGAAATATGAAAGACAGAAATGGATTTCCTAGGTTTTCATATCAAAAAAGGACAAGTGATTCTGCAACAACATGTGTTGCAGTCTTTTGAGCATTTTCCAGATAAAATTTTAGATAAGACACAACTTCAGAGATTTCTGGGAAGTCTGAATTACATAAGGCCCTTCTACAGAGTACAAGCAACAGACATACACTATCTGCAACAAAGATTGAAAAATAATCCCGTTGCTTGGTCGAATGATATGACTTTGGCAGTTCAAAAAACAAAGGCCAAAGTTAAAGAATTACCAGCCCTTCATCTGCCACAGGGTACTGGTCAATTGATAATTGAAATTGATGCTTCAAGCACTACCTGGGGTGGTGTGCTATAAGAAAAGATTGATGGCAGAGAGAATATTTGTGGCTACGGATCTGGTTCCTTCAAAGCTGTTGAGCTTAACTATCCAAGTAGTCATAAAGAGATTTTGGCTGTGAAGAAAACGGTTACTCATTTTATTCTGTTTTTAAAGCCTGTTAAGTTTATCATTAGAACTGATTTAAAGATTATGCCAGGGATATTTAAGAATGAAAACTTGATGGCTGAAAATAGTAGCCAAATTCTCAAATGGTTTATCTGGCTTTCAAATTTTAATTATGAAATTATTTATAAGCCAGGTTATCTCAATTGTCTTGCTGACATGCTTACTCGTGAGATTGTGTAGCCAAAATAAGCAGTTAATTTGAAAATGTTTTCTGTTGGTCAAATTTCCTCAGGTTTAAAACAAGATAAGGGCAAAGGCCTTGCACTAGCAGAAGGCCCTGTACCAGCAAAATTCACAGAGCCTGATTATGTCAGGTTTGAGCCTCGCAATGCCTTGTTCATGAAGCCTTGGGATGAAAGTTTATCCCCTAGTGACAGAAGACAACTTCTGGACTATGCAAATCGCCATGCGGCTGAGAAGTATCTCAGTCTAACCTTGATAAAGCAGATACAGATGAATCCCTGCAAACTGCACATCATGGAGCGTTGGGAGCGTTCGGCCTTTAGAGGTTTTACTCAGGCCCAAGAAAAATTAAGAAGGTGCAGAGAGTTGTGGGTTGACTGCAACGATGAAAAAGATGGTCCAATGTGGTATGTGGACATAGGTGAGGGAAATCTAACTTGGACCTCATATAATTTAATTTTGCAATTCTGTAGAGAGCAAACTGCTATTGTCATCTGTGTCGACCCTGGAAATCTCAGGAATAAGAAGTGGTCTGGCTGGACTGAAATCCTTTTGGATAAATTCTGCCCTAGACTTGATTGGACTGATCTTCGTGCAAATTTCATATTGCACATGGAAGCTGATATGCAGGTAGCGGATCAAAATAACCTATGGTTTAAGTTTTTGCTGCGGCATCATGGTGGCCGTTACAGTCCGCTAGAACACACGGTTCATGCCACACAAAAATACATCAAACGTGACCACAAAGGGAACCCCGTCTTGACACTAAAATACATCAGCGGACTTTGCCTTTAGACTTTTGGGTTGAGTCTATGTTTGCCAGTGAATTTATCGGCGAAAAGAATGAAGTCCTACATGGATCGGATACTGAACAGTGCTTCAACACATGGTTGTATCCTCTTCCTGAGTACAAAGAAGATGCTGCCATGCCTGATGATTCCCAAGATGTTGACTCTCTCCTTGAACAACGAGAGTTAGAAGAATGCCTCTATTCAGAGGATAGTTTTGATTGTGCTTGTGGTGGTCAACCAGTTGGACCTCCGGGTAATCTGGAGTTATTTTGTGTTTGCCGATCTGGCGAAGATTAAATGTAAATATTTATTTTTCTGCATTCAATAATTGAAGCCGCGGTGGGCCGGTAACAGTAGCTCCACAGTTGTTTTTGTCAGGTTTGATTCCCTACTGTACTGAGCCCTATATGTCGGCCATGTTTTGTTGACAGATTCCCTGTAGGCCATAGCTGTCGGCCACTTGTCTTGTCTGTTGGTCCGGGTCCCCACATGGCACTGCCTTTAAGGGACGAGATAATAGTGGTGAGTCCCACCACTACCTCGGATTCCCTCCTTTTGACCAAATGGTGCCTGTTCTCTGTAACTAGTAGACCGGCTAGCAAGTTATAAAAGAAAGGTCCCAGAGTTCATTTGGTAATTCGAGTCTAGTGCATTGAGCTAGTTAAGAGCTCTGCAACTTAGGAGTCTAGAGCCGAGCTGCTCCAGTAGTTGGAAGCTCTGTGAGTCATAGAGTGTCTGTCCAGAGCCGAAGGTTGTATGCTCTGCTGATTGCCCTTGTGGTATAATACAACATCAAAAGACCAAGGTTCGACCTCTGTAAAAATGTCGAGTCTGTAAGGTGTGCTAGTAGGCATATCACTGGATCCCCAGGAAGCCTCCAAGTAGGTTCATCGCTCTGCGATGTTCTGAACGGTAAATGGGCCAATGACATTGTGTCTAGGCACTCAGTTCTGAGTTTGTGTTTGTGGTGATGAGCTTCGCCCTCCGAAGCCGATCCACACATGAGTCTGTAATATGATGCTGCAATGATAATATAAAGCTTGAAGTTTGTGGAATTGCTGTAAAAGTTGCTGAAGATAGATCCTGGAGCGTATTAATAGATAGTCATCTTTCTCACTTTTAGTCTAAAAATGTATAAAATAATTAAAGTTTATAAAAACAAAATTTGACAAAAAAAAAAAAAACTCACTATTAGTATACAAATTTATAAAATAATAATTAAAGTTCATTAAAAAAATGACAAAAAATATTTGAGTCCAAGACTGTGGGAGTGAACTACCATTCAATGGTAACTGATCTAATAGTAAGTCATCTCTTAGCATTTTAGGTCTTTAAAATTAGTATAAAAACTTAAAAAATAATTAAAGTTCTTAAAACGTTTAAACAAAATTTAAGTTTTCAGGGTTAATTTGATAACATAACTAAAATATCTAATAATATTTTTTAGTTGTAGTGTATTGTTAATGAGAATTGGGATAATATGAGTAAAAGGAAATTGGAATAATACAAGTAAAACGAAATGATGAAGAAAATTAAAGTTGAATCTCGATTGAAATGCAAAATAAGAATCTAAGTGTTGTTATGGGAATTTGGATAACACAAGTAAACTCAAATTAGTGGGCTTGTTGGATTAGTGGGTATGTTTAAGAGGACTAAAAGTAAAACTTGAATGAAGATTAACTAATGGTTTTACATACTTATGCCACTTGATATAGTAAGCTAAATATGATATGTTATTGTCAACATCGAAGGATAACTCTCGAATTTGATCGATTTTATTTCAATGAGAAGGAGTTACATATATGCATGATATGGGTGACCTTTGGCTTTTCATTTTTTAAAGGTGTGTGTCTCTTCATCTTCATAATTGTAGATGAAAAATTATTTATTTACAATTTTTTATGAGGATAATAATTTCATAGGATTAATATCCAACATTCCCCTCTCAATCAAAAGGGGCATTTGGGAGTTCAAGCATTTTTCTGAACCTTTTAGGATTTTCTCTTCCAAGTGCTTTGGTGAAGATATCTGTAATTTGCTCGTTCGTGGAACAATGTTGTAAATGAATTGTTTTGGCCTCGACATGATGTCGAATCAGATGGTACTTTGTGTTGATGTGCTTGGTTCGATCATGGAATCTAGGATTCTTGGCCAACTTGATTACATAAGTATTGTCAATCAGTAGGGGAGTGGAATTGTCTTGTTTCTCCTGCAAATCTTTAAGTATTCTTGAGCCACACATTCTCCTTCATTGCTTCCACAATAGCCACTAAGTATGCCTCAGTTGTCGAATTTGCTAGAACAGATTGTTTGCATGATCTCCATGAGATAGATACTGATCCAAGACTTATGAGATAGCTTGAAGTAGACACTCATATATCTTTGTTGCCATCAAATTCTGAATCAGACAACCCAATAAGTTTGAAGTCATCCACCTTAGAATATTTAAGTCCAATGTCTTGAGTCCCCTTTAAGTATCTCAGAACTCTTTTGCTGGTAGACCAATGTCCTTCACAAGGGTTTTGCATGAACCTTGAAAGGATTCCAACAACAAACGATATATCTGGTCCGGTGGTGGTAAGGTATATAAGGCTTCCCACAGGCTGTTGGTACTTGGTCACATCCTCAAATTATTTTCCTTCATTTGATGTGAGTTTCAAATTATGTTCCATTGGAGTAGAAAGAGGGTTGCATTCTATCATGCAATATATGTTCAATAGTTATCCAATATACTTCTTCTACGAGATGAATATGTACTTAGGATGTTGAGTTACTTCAATTATCAAGTTGTAGTGAAGGTGTCCCAAAATTTTCATCTCAAATCCCTTCTTCAATTCTTTCTTTATGGATGCAATATGGCTTTCATTGTTCCTTGTCATCAAAAGATCATCTACATACAACACAAGATACACAACAGATCTTTCGTCTTTCTTTACAAACAATGTTGCGTAGTCAAGATTAAAATGTTTGATAATTTAACTTCATAATATGCCTGGTTAACTTTTTGTACCATGAACAAGGTGCTTGTTTCAGGCCGTACAATGACTTGATGAATTTATAGACCTTTTGTTCTTACCCTTTCACAACAAAGCTTTATGGTTGAGACATGAAGACATTCTCTTTCAGATCTCCATCCAGGAAAGCAGTCGTCACATCTAGCTATTGAAATTTCCACCCATTATGTGCAACCAAAGACAATAAGGTGCAGATGAAATCCCATTTTGTCGTGCTCGAGAAAGTCTCTTCATAGCCAATGCCTTCCCCCTGTGCATAGCCTTTTTCCACAATCCTTTCCTTGTGCTTGTCAAGTGAGCCATTTGATATGTATTTTTCCCTCTATACCCACTTGCATCCAATTGGTTTGGTTCCAAATGGGGGTCCACCAACTTCCAGGTTCCGTTCTTGTTGAGAGAATCATACTCGTTCTGCATGGCTTCTTTCCATTGGTGACGAGCAACAATTTCTTCAAATGAAGTTGGTTCAAGGTTAGCAGATAAATTCAATTCACAATCATAGGACACATCCATATCTTCTACATCACTTGAGTTTGAATTATCTACATCTCCTCCATATTCTTGTATGGTCGAACTTCTTGTTCCCTTCTTTCCAGCTTCATCCAGATGAACAATTCCATGTGTCTCCATGACCCATTTCAGAACTTTCCGTGAAGGCCCAGGTTGATTAGTTGGTGGTGCTTCATTCTCTTCCAGATTTAGTCTTCCAATTATTTCAACCACATAATCTAGTTGAACTTCCTATTTAGGTGAAGTGCCAGGAACTTCTTCTTCATGAGGGGTTGTTGGTGCTTCAAAAGGAAATTCAAGATATTGATCCAAGATAGGGTTCACCCCTTCAAGATGTGTAATTTCATTATCAACTTCATGATAGGTCTTTACATGGACAATTTTTTCTAGACGATCAAGTTGTCTTTCAATAGACTCTCATTTTTATTCATTTTAAGAAAAATTTCATCTCTTGAAAGAAGAAAATTTTTGTTTACCTCATTGTAAATACAATATGCCTTAGCGATGTTTGAGTACCCAAAGAAAATGCATTTTTGACTTCGTGCACCAAGATTGTCTCTTTGTTCCTTTGGTATCAAGGCATAGCAGGTGGAATCAAAGACCCCGAGATGCCTCACTAAAGGTAGGTGGCTATACCACATTTTGTGTGGAGTTTTGTTTGCAAGAGCATGAGTTGGACTTCTATTTCTCAAATAGACTGTACATAAAATTGCATCACCCCAAAACATCAATTTGACATTCTTGAAAAATAGCATGGAGCATACCATATTCATAATAGTTCTGTTCATTCTTTCTGCCACACCATTCTGTTGAGGATTGTATGGAACTGTCACGTTTGATGCGTAATCCCATGTCGACGAAGATGGTTTTCAAAATCATTAGAATTTTATTCTTTTCCATTTTTAGTACAAAGTGTGCCAATCTGAGATTATGCTTCATTTTATATCCATACATGAAATTTTTTGAATGTTTGAAATGCTTCACATTTTTCTTAATAAATATACCCAACACATTATGGTGTTGTCATCAACAAAAGTCATGAGATATTTATTACCATTGGCAGAAGGAATACGCATGGGGCCACGCAAGTCAGAGTGTATCATCTCTAACTTTCTACATGCTATGAATTTGGACTCATGAAATGGCTTCTTTTTATGTTTTCCAATAATACATGCATCACACTAGTTGAGCTTCTTCAGAATGGTGGGGAAACCAAAAACACCATTCTTTTTCTACAAACATAGACTATTATAGTTTGTGTACATATCTAACATGCCACAAAAACATTGGACAACATTGTACCTTCTTCATGGTGAGAGAGGCAGGAAAAATTATGAACTCTTGCAAATTATCCTTTCATCTTCAACAAATTTCCATCTTCATATCCGTTCATGATGACATGGTTATCTCTACTATTCCATCAAATATGTGAATGGAATGGCCTTGTTGCTGAATCCACACCAAGGATAGTAGGATTCTTTGCAACTTTGGAAGATAAAAACATTATGTACCAAAAAATCAGGGAATCCAGGCAGTTTGAGCGTGATGGAACCAATTCCCTTTGGTTTGAGGATGGATTTATCTACAAGATATAATATGCCATCTATATTGTCATTCAATTCTCCAAAACAATCTTTTCTAAATGTTACATGGGATGTTGCACCGGTGTCAAGCAACCAAGTATATTTCCAAGAATAAAATGAATTGATCTCATTTATTCCAATATTACATCGTGCAATAATAAAAATATATATTCATGAGCTTTACTAGTCTCTTGGGTTTTACCTTTGCCTCCATTTTTTCCACAATGTTTACAATGTAAATCCGGTTGTTACACGGAATTTTTCGTCAGTTGTACAAGACCATGTGACCACATGTTTCCACAATCCCTGAAGCCACATCCACGATGAATGATCCTTAACTCTTTTTGTCCTGCAATCAACCCTTTTCGTGACTTCAACGTGCTTTGCTTCATTAACAAGATGCATCGATGTCCATCGACGCGGTTTGCTCTACTGTCAACCCGCGTCGATGAATTAGCTTTCCTTCACATCAACTCGCATCGAGCTCATTTGGTGCACGTTGCTCTATGTCCTAGTCGCGTCGATGTCTGTACGGGTAGAAAAAGGGGTTTTCAAGAAGTCTCTAGAATGAAAAATTATCTAGATGAGATTTCCTCCCTATTTGCTAGGATCTCACTCAAATTCCTCACTTGTTGGGATCATATCTCATCCATTATCCCTAAAGATATCATCTCTCCCCTATCCATATTGTCCTATAAATTCAAGTCTTGGCCATGGGTGAGGGGGAGGAGGAATTGAGAATAAAGTTATGCTAGAGAAATTACATTAGGAGTGATAGACTTTAGATCCGTATCCTTCCTTTAATGAAGTGACATCTTGGAGGAAAGAGGAATCCATTGGAGAGGAGATACGACACCAAGGCTTAAGTGGTTGTACTCTTTACCATTTATGTTAATACAATATTGCATTTCATTTCCCATAAATGGTTTGTTATTCATTTATTGTATATCTCCTTGGTCATATATATAACTTAATCTAATCCTATATCTAGTTTTCTTATTACGTTGCTTGGATTACACGTTTTGTACGTACTTCTTATAAGTGGATGAGAAAGCTTGCTTGAGCATTAGATCATTGAAGACAACTCACAACCAAAGGTATGTCTTCTATATTTCAATTTGTGATTGGATCAAGTTAGGGAAATGTATGTACAATTGCTTGTTTTGTTCTAGTTTAGTGATTAAACTAGGGAGGTCAGCTTATGTCCGCATTTGAAAAGTAGTCCTAAAAACAAAATTGGCGACCATACTGGGGACTTTTCTTTGCTCCCTAGATCTGTTTCTTTTTCTTTTCTAGGATTTTCTTAGATCGTGTCACTTTTTGACCTAGATATGATTTTATAGAGTCACCAGGTCATCCAGATTGCTCCTGACACCCTAGGCCCACTCAGATTTTTTGAGTTCAGGGGTTTTGTAGCTTTCATTTTTAAAAAAAATCGCTTTTGGAAGCTTGACGCGCTTTACCTTTGATATACAGTGCGCCATTGACGCACCTGGGTAGTGTATTAGACCGTGTCGACCCATAAATACGCTCTTTGTTGTACTAATAGACCGCGTCGCGCTGTAAATTTTTTTAGTGAGGTCTTTATCCCTGCTCAGACTTGGACCTATTCATGTTCTAAGTTTATGTCAATGTTTGTATTTTCCCGAGATCTATGTTTCTATTTTTATTCTTGAAATTTGGAGTAGTGTGCTTTCTCGTTGAGTTTTTATAGTCAAGCGGTTACTTTCTTTGCTTTGAGTGAGTTTGTTCTCTTGCAAGCATGACTAGTCTTGTGGACCTATAGAATCCTCTAATCTGCTCTATTTTAAGTCTTGAAACCTCCGAAAGTGTGTTGTTGCAAGCATGACTAGTCTTGGTTTGGATTGTTGTATGATTTGAGATTGATTGCTTGGGTGGATACTTTTTGTTTCCAAAGGTTGCAGAACTCTCGATGTGAGCAGAGTCACATTTGAATATGATTTAACATAATGTTAAAAGGAAATGGGTTTTCATTCTCTTCATCTTTGAAGTGTAGTGCTTTGATTTGTTGAGAAGATACATCTTTTGGATCTTGGATAATTGTTTGAAAAACTTGAAAGAGCTAAGAATTTTCCATATTTTCTTCCTTTTGATCTTTAAAAGGTCTTTGACAAAGAGAAGAATTCTTACAATGATCATAACGTTAGTGCATATTCCAAACATATATTAAATCATCCTTTTAACTCCTTTGCTTCTTTGTTTGGAATTGAAGTGTTTTGCAAATTAAAATATTCCATTATTCTTTTATTTTTGATTTGCATCGTCAAATCTCTTTTGAAAACAATAAGAATTTTTTTGCTTTGGTGTTATTTTGGTATCATTGGTTTTGATTGAAAGAGTGTTAATCACTTATGTCTTTTGGTTTGTTTAAGGAGAAAAGTGAAAGGACAGTATTGTGTTTTGGGGCAGATTTTAATTCTTTCTACAAAAGAAGAAAGATCTCTCTCCTTTATTTAGATAGTTTTCATCGAAAAATAAAAGACTTGTATCTCATTTAACTTATTTATTCACATTGTTTAGAGACTACACTTCATGCATCCACTTAATCGTACAAGATAAAATCAGGTGATAGTCTAAGTTAAAATCTTTAGAAACTCGTGTGATAGGTTAGAGACATGTTTTGATGTCTTTAAGCGTAGCAGCTGTTGTTCTTTTCCTGCACTGCATCTCGGGGGCTTGCAATTCTTCCATGTACTAGTCGGTATATAGAACGAAACCTAAGGGTATATAGAAAGGTACTTCACGTACTCGACGGTATATAGTAAGGATCATGTCGAACATATGTGCATTAGAAAACACTACTACGGATTGGAGCTTCCATGTACCTTGTGTATATCAAGAGACCCCACTATGATCCCTAAACCATTTGAGTCAACCATTGGCCGTCTTGACGTTGTAATACACTGAGAACAACGCTCGGGGAGCTACTACGCATGTACTGTTAGTAAGTTAGGTAATATGGTTAGGGTTACAATCCTAATCCTCCCTTGTCAGTGCTCTGGAAGAATGGGCCGACTATTACTGTTGGACCCTTTGGTATATCACGAGTTGCGATGCCTTGGCACTCCTGTGAGGATTCGACTCTTTATCCCATTTGTCACATAAGTTTGTTTGCGGCTTTATCTTGAGAAGGACTTGAAGTGTGCTTTTCTTTAGAAGACTCTTAGGGGGAGACTCTCATCAGCCATTTTGGATGAGCAAACCTTGAGGAGATCCCAACGAATACAAAACTTGCCACCTGAATATCCTCTCATTGAGGAAGGAAGCACAAGGGAAGATATGGACCAACCCACTACAACTAGTTCACACGAAGAAGGAATTCCAGTTACTGAATTAGGAGGGGATTTTTCTGCTCCTGTAAATCCGCCCATCACCAATCCTGTGGGGCCATTGGAGGTGGAACAACCTTCTTTGCGCGATGCATATTTTCACCATGCACAAGAAGGACACCTTGGAGCCGTCGATTGGATATTAAATCGACCTCCAAATGACCCGATAGCGATTTATTTCGATCCAATCGCTGCATTTTTTGGGACCTCCCTAGGGCAAGTTATTTTCGATTTTGGTTCACTATCGACTATGGAGACACCTCCACCTCCGCGTCCTACCATATTCGTCACGAATGAATATTTTTTTAGACCACTTCAAGATACCGTGTCTCGCTTACAGATACTTAGATAATGGGTAAGGTGCAAGAGTTTCCCTTTCCAGTCCACTTCGGAACTAGTGAAACCCAAACACCATTCTCCCATGTATTCTTTTACTCGTCCTTCACCAGGAATGTTTGTGCCCAACATGACCTCCTACGAACCAAGCCAACCAGCTTTTCCACCTATTTCACATATGGTCGGTTCTACACCTCTTTTGAACTCAATGACTGGGGGGAAACATTCAGCCACTGTTAACTTCGTTACTGGAACACAACCTTCGATACAAAGTATAATCGGAGGCCACCCCCTAGTTAGTGGTCAAAATATGGCCACGGGGCAACCTATGGTCAGTGGTCAAAACATAATTACGTGGCAAACTTCGGTTGGTAGTCAAAACCTAACTAGGGGGAAACCTCGAGTTAGTGGACAAAATCTAATTGGGGGTCAACCTCTAGTTAGTGGAAAAAATATAACTGGGGCACAAAATCTAGTTAGTGGACAAAATTTAAGTGGAGGACAACCTTTGTTTATGACTTATAATATGACTGGAGGTCCACCTCTATCCATGGGACAACCTTCGTGGGAACATCATACGTAGGGACCATCAGCATGGGGTTGTACATATCTGGGTACTCACAATATGAAAATGCGTCAAATCTATCAAATTGCTCCAAGAAACCTTTATCCAGGAGTACCTTACCTCAGAAACAAAAACACCCTGTGGGGTCAACACAACTTTCCACCGACTAGACCCACAACCGACGACCCACCCTCACCCCCACCATCAATCCCACCTCCACCTACACCACCTGTCCCACCTCCACCCCAACCATACGGACAACCCCCTCATTCGGATGGAGTACCCCCATCAGGTCCACCTCCTAACATTGGAGGACCCCCACCATATGGCCAACCCTCTATGGGAGGAACATATGATCAATCAATATATGGTTCTACTGGTACTCAAATTCCATACCAATATTACCAGTACCGACATCCAAACCGACAGTTACCATTTCTGGCTACATTAGATCTGTCGAACCTGTCACGTTTTACCAACAATCCCATTCAACATGGCATGAATTGGACACCCATTCGTGTGAAGTTATCGTCGGACATACCAAAGTTTGATGGAAACTTGATGAGGATCCCAAAAACCACGTAATGACATATCATTTGTGGTGTTCCTCGAACTCATTAATGGATGATTCTATTCGTTTGAGGCTCTTTCAAAGAACCCTCACCAGCACGACCACCAAATGGTATATCGAATTACCACCACATTATTTCACAGAATTTCCATAATTGGCTATGGCCTTTCTTACGCATTTCCAATTACCAATCCGCTATGAAACCGACACAGATATTTTAACTTCACTCCGACAATCTACCTCCACTCATATTTCCGATAATATTCATGAATGGAGGAGAAGATGTCAGCTCATTAAGGCTCCCATTCTGGATCAATTATTGGTTGATTGGTTTGCCAAATCATTGTTTCCTATCACAACCAAATATGTCGCTATGGGCGGGGTGATTACAGAGGAACAAGCCATTACACGTGCCCAGTAATTGGACTTAGTCTATGCTCAATCTGGCACTTTATACGACATAATTACCAATGCCCCTCGCCCCACACATGACCCAACGAAACCTTCCACGGGATCACATGCCGATGGCATAATGATTCCGTTAACACCCATCCTTCCACCCAATCGATTGGATCACAAATCCATATGGTCTCAAATCGAACTCCGTCACAGGATGGTAATAACACCAACCATTCACCCAGTCCTGCTCCCACTGCGGAGGTGAATTGAGTCCAATCTGCTTCATCTCATAAATCCAGTGTTAAGAATAAAAATAAAGGAAAACCCAAGAAATATTCTAACTTGCAGGAACACAAAACCAATCCAGAATCTACTGATACCAAACCGAAACAGAAGGCTAAATATCCATGTTTACTATTCAGTGATGATCACTTCACGAAAGAATGACCACATCATGAAGAAGTCCAAAAGTTCCTAAAGGAAACCCTCAACCCATAGTTTTGATGGACCCATTCCCCACACAACAAAAATAGATGGTTGCACAACAACCAACTCCTTCGGAAGGAGAAACATCCACGACTGCTCATGTTCTCATGATGCGTAGTGAAACGGTTAACTTATCTACTAGGGCATGCATGTACGATTTTGTTCCACATAAAGAATCTAATGGAGTTCATTCTGAAACATCATCCACATCCATATCCACTATTCCTCCTACACAAGTTCCTTTGACCATAGACAAAACTATATCAGATGCAGTATTGTGTCTACCCAAAAGCACAATCTGAAAAGTGATTCTCAACCCCAACGCCTGAGCCGCTCAAAACTACAACTTCGTGGAAGCTCTAGCCTAGGTACCATGTGCTATGTTAAACCTTGAAGTCTTACAAAATTGTCCTAATTAGCGTCAGACTCTACTATATGCTATTGGAGTAGTGGATCCAGAATCATCTAACACCATCGTGTTTAGAATAGAATACTTTAAACCAAGGCTTTCCCATCAGTTGGAATTCCAAATCATTACCAATGTCGTTGGGAAAAATATCCATTGTACTGTTTTAGACGAAGGAGCCTCTACTTCCATAATGTCCTTGTCCTGTTGGAGATCCATTGGCTCTCCTGAACTGAACTATTCTCCTATCACTCTGAAATCATTTGATGGACGTGGATTCCAACCACGTGGAATTTTACAATCCTTAGTCGTTTAATTAGGAGGCAAGTATGTTTCCATTAACGTGTAAGTAGTAGTAGTGCCATTGGAGTACAACTTATTGCTTGGTAGAAATTGGTTTTACTCTATGACTGTGGTCGCATCTTCCGTCTTACGCATTGTGCAATTTCCCCATCAAGGGAAAATTGTCACTATCAACTAATTAGATTTGTGTAGACCAGACACCATAACTCATCCTACGGATAATGTCCTTATTTTAGAGAAATCTTCGCAACTATATGCGAGTGTGGGGGTAGGACTCCTTAAAGACTCATCCCTGATGGGAGTCTTTCCAACAATTGATCCCCCATCACCCGTCGCCACGGTGAACATGATCTCCTCCATGACCTCATCTTCCTCCAACTCAGTGGACCCTTGGCTTGTTCCCGATTCTATTGACAATGATTCGATTGGATATCAAATGCCTCTTAGACCAGTTGAGGTTACTTATAAGGCCATTCAATCGGCGTCCGATTCACCTGGTGGCATCAGACCCATATTCTCTACCATCTTGGTTGAACTCTTCCTCGCCATCACTGGATCATCTCCTCCAGAAATTTCCCTTCGATGAATCCATCATGGATATTATGAGCTTGGATGATCTTCCATGGGAAGACGATCACCATCGATCGTCCTTCATCCCACCTTTAGACACAGTAGAAAATGATATTCAAACTATTATTTCGTCGGATGTCATTTCCAACCCTCAGTCTCCTATTCTCACCCAAGATACGGTAACCGAAGGGAATCTGGAAAACATTACACCTACCACTACCAATGACATCTCGACGAAACCCGGTGTCATGGAACATATCCATATTGGACAAACTTGTTCTTTTGAAGAAATCAAAACCTATACAACCTTGTTTAAACATTTCCGCGACATATCCACATGGAGCTATGAAGAAATACCCAGGATTGATCTTGCTATCGTTGTCAATGAGATCAAAACTTATCCCGACATAAAACCTATCCGACAAAATATCCGTCTAGTACACCCTCGAAATACTGTGGCTATTAAAGCAAAAATTTAAAAGTTGTTGAAAGTTGGTTTCATTTATCCTGTCCCCTAGAAAGATTAAGTCTCTGATATCGTTGCTGTTACAAAAAAGCAAGGAACCATCATAGTCTGTGTTGATTACCGGGATCTAAATAAGGCTTGTCCCAAGGACAATTATCCTACCCCATTTATCGACCAAATCATCGAAAACTGTGCTGGTAGTGTCATCTTCTCATTCACGGATGGCTTTTCCTGCTATAGTCATACTGATATCCACCCAACAGACCAGCATAAGACTGTTTTCATCTTCCCATGGGGTACATTTGCATACCACAAAATATATTTTGGCCTTAAAAATGCTGGTGCCACATTCCAACGAGCCATGTCGTACGCCTTTCACGATATTAAGGATTTTTCAGATCCCTACTTCGATGATTTTCCAGCTCATTCAAATCATCGTGAGTTTCACATCGATCATCTAACGATCGTTTTCCTCGAATGTCAACCCTATAACATTCACCTAACATAAATGCATATTCTTCATGGAGTCCAGACGTCTCCTTGGATTGATCGTCTCAAAATACGAGATCCACATCGATCCCCTCAAGGTAGAGGCTATTCTATCCCTACCCCCACCCACAGACATCACTGAACTTCAGATTTTGCAGGGGAAGGAAAACTAATTGCATTGTTTCATGTGTAATTATGTGAAAAATACACAGGGTTATAGGCGGTTGCTAAAAAAGGACGTCCCTTTTGTCTGGGAGGACAATGCCCAAAATGCCTTTGACAGTCTCAAGCACGCCATTACCCATGCACCCATGTTACAACCACCTGATTATACCAAGGATTATATCCTTATCTTGCTGCTTCTACCTCAACTATTGGTATGGTTTTAGTACAAGAAGATACCAATGCGCAAGAACATATGATTTATTACCTTAACAAGGGTCTTATTGACTCCGAAACTTGTTATTCAAATGTCAAGAAGTTGGATCGGGAAGTTGTTGTCGCTGTCCATAAGTTCTGTCATTACATTCTACTCCGTACAACTACTATCATCGTGGATTCAAACCCTATGTAATACGTCTTAACTTGTCAAGTACTAGGGGGTAAATATTCGTGTTGGATCGTGATTCTTCAAGAATTCAATTTACATTTTGAAAAGGAAAAATCTAAAAAGTCATTAGTATTCATGGAGCTAGTTTGCGATCTTCCCCGTATTGATCAAGACACTGAGCCCATTGAATCTCTTCCCGATGAGTCATTGTTCCTGATAAGTACCTCCCATCCATGGTACAGAGATATCACCTTGTATCTCCAAACACAATGCTTTAGGCCTCACCTATCCCGCGATGAACGTTGTCGTATCCACCATCATTCCAAATATTACCTAATCATCGGTGACACCCTATATCGTCGTGGTATTGACTCGATCTTATGACGCTGTTTGACACACGAGGAGGATGAGCATGTTCTGGATGAATGTCACTCAGGGGCATGTGGCGATCACCTCTCTGGGATGGCTACAACCCAAAATATCTTACACGATGGATACTTCTGGCCATCCATTTTTAAAGATTGCATGGAAGCCATTAAGAAGTGTCCTCCTTGCGAGTTTTTTCATTCCAAAAAGCACACTCATCCTACCCCTTTACACCCAGTTATGATCGTCGACCCCTTTGCAAAATGGGGCATAGATTTCATTCACTGTAAGCCTACCTCAGGCGGGGGACACAACTATGCTATTGTAGCTATTGATTACTTCACAAAATGGTCCTAGGCTATGCCTACATATATGGAAGACGACAAAACTACCGCACTCTTCATGTTCAATCATGTTATTGCTACGTTCGGGGTTCCATGAGCCATTGTCATAGACCATGGCTCACATTTCTAGAACCAAATGGTAACTGAATTGAGCGCCAAATTGGGAATTCTCTATGAACACTCAACCCTCTACTATCCCCAAGCAAATGGTCAAGCAGAGGCCATCATTAAGGTCTTGAAAACCATGATACAACGCAAGGTAGGGACCCATAGATTGAATTGGCACTTAATTCTCTTTTCATCCCTTGGGACATATAAAGCCTCTATCAAAACTGTTACCGGATTCACACCTTTTCAATTGGTATACGAACTGGAAGCAGTATTTCCTATAGAGTGCAAGATCCCGTCTTTGAAACTAGCCATTGAACTCTTGCCAAACACGACAGCTGAAGAAGAACGCTTCCTATATTTAGCCAAACTGGACGAAACCGGTCATGATGCTACTCTCGCCAATGAAGCACATAAGAAGTGCAACAAATCCCAGTATGACAAGTCTGTCGAAACTCACATCTTCAATGAAGGTGATTTGGTATTAACATATGACGAAAAACATGATAAACTGGGGGCAGGTAAGTTTGAGTCCATGTGGCATGGGCCCGACATCGTGAAACATGTTTTAGAAAAAGGGGCCTACAATTTAGTTTATTATGATGGGACACTCTTGGGGGAGCCTAGAAATGGGTTCTACCTGAAGATGTACTATGCTTAGAGAAATCTTGCATAAGTATCTTGTACACTTTGTATATGATGTATGTTTAATATGGTGTGAAGTTTTTTTCATAGGTTATGGCCTCATCTCCATCATCATTGTTTATACCATGTTTTTCTTAAATGCGTAGATGACAACCTATTCAATATTTGTAGACGGTGTTGGCCGACATACTCAAAACCTCACCTCGGTAGCTTGGGTAATCTATTCCCCTGCCATCAAACTTATAAACTCAGGAGGAGTTTTCCTAGGTCCTGCAACCAATAATACCGCTGAGTATCATACGGTGATTGGATTGTTAACCGATGCATCTTCCCATGGTGTGGACCACATTGCCGTCTATTTGGATTCCCTACTGGTGGTCTCCCATCTAAACCAATTCTATGCTGTTCGTAACCCTACATTACTTTGTCTTTTCCGATGAGTACGTCTCTTGGAGAGGTCTTTTGAGTTCGTTAAATACCTACATATTCCAAGACATATGAATACGGTTGTCGATTCATTGGCCAATTTCGTTTTAGATTGGTACATCTTGCATTATTAAACATTTTATTAAGAAGCACAACATGTAAATTGTTCATACGTAAGCAACATATATGAGATCCATACTCGCTAGACACACATTGTATATAAAACTACTTTTATATTAAGTATGATAAAAGTTACACAAAAAGTACTAAGATAAAATCTGAAGCTCATAGATTTCAGTACATCGTCATGGAAAAATATGAAGCTCATAGATTTCAATACATCATCATGGAAAAATTCTGAAGCTCATGGATTTCAATACATCGCTACATATATATATTAGGGCTATTCATGGCGTTCGTGATAGCATATCATTGCTTGAGCTACCCGACGGAGCAGACGTTCGATACTTGCAAAAAATACTATGTGGCGCTGGTACTGACAAGGCAGATCATCCATTGATATGTCCGAGATATCAACAGTAAACCTCTCTAAGTTCTCCTCAGTCTCCACAAGTACTTCGCTCGCTTCTCGGTCACGAGCAGAAACGACCCTACCCTCTCCTCGTCGCTGTATAGGGGAAACTCCAGGTGGCCTCTCTAGTCCAACATTTGTATTGTTAAAACACAAGAAGTCTTAGTACACGAAAAAAATTCATATATTTGAAAAATACAAAAACACTTGAAAGAGCATGATTATTCTTTTTAACCTATATCGCACCATGCAGACCCTTCTGTTAGTGGCAAGTCAGGATCTCCTCGGAAATCCGTGCCAACATAAGCATAACATTCTACCATCAGAAGCTGCTTGCGCATCCATCGAAAGAAATCCGACCCATAGCTATGAAACATACCACCATGACGACTAAACAAGCCTGTTATGCAACCAAGTCCCAGATATATCATAAAAATAGCACAAATAGACCAAAATAAAGTAATGAACGCCTTAATAATGAAGAAATGAGATGAATAACAATCCTTTTCGAGGGAGGAACCTCCTTACACAATGTAAATAAGACAAGACAAGATACAATGATGACTGAAATGAAAAGGTCTCCTTCCTATATCTAGGAAACAAAGGGGTACAATAACAACTAACATATCCACTAATAGACACAAGCCGACATCAATAATATGTAATGCACCATAATAAAGGGGGTAATGTGCCACTACAAAGAGGGTAATGTGCCACTACAATGGGGGTAATGTGCCAATATTTAGTGCTTAATATGCCCCTCCCCTTGAGACAAGTGTTGTCCTCAACCCTTGATTAGTTGTGAATGCTTTTGTATGAAGGACTCATCTTCCCATGTTGAATCTTCCACTGGTAGGTTTTTCCATTTGATGAGGTACTCCATAATAGCCCAATTTCGTAGTTGTTTGGTCCTTGTTTTAGTGATTTGTTCAGGTTCCAATATGAATCTTCCTTCTTCATCAAGCTCAGACAAGATTGTTTCAATTGGGATATTGTCTCCTATTACCTTCTTTAAGCAAGAAACATGGAAAACTGGATGCACTCTTGAAGATGAAGGAAGCTCCAATTTGTAAGCCATACTACCAATCTTCTGCAACACCTTATAAGGACCATAATAGTTGGGTGCTAATTTATTGTCCTTATTTAGTTGCTTGAGGGACATCTACTTGTAAGGTTGTAACCTTAGAAATACCCAATCCCCTTCTTCGAAACTCCTTTCACTCCGATGTTGATCAGCTTGTTGTTCATCTTATTTTGTGACATAGCTAGGTTGTCCATAAGTATCTGGAGAACTTCTTGTTGGTGCTCTATGTGATCTTCCACGGCTTGAACTTTAGATTTTCCCTTTAACATAGATGTGATAGATGGAGGATGGTACCCATAAAGTGCCATAAATGGAGACATTTTTGATGTTGTATGGAAGGAAGTATTGTACCACCATTCTACCAAAGATAGCCATTTTACCCACTGTGTTTGTTCATTAGATGCAAAGAAACGAAGATATCCTTCCAAAAATTTGTTCACTATCTCAGTTTTCCCATCTGATTGAGGACGATAAGATGAACTATGAGCCAATTGGGTACCCAAACAAGAAAATAATTCAGTCCAAAATTTTCTAGTGAAAATTGGATCTCTATTGATTACAATAATATTCGGATTTCCATGTAACTTCTGAACTATTTCCAGAAAAGATGCAGCTATTGTACTTGCATTAAAAGGGTGAGAGAGTGCACAAAAATGTGCATACTTTGTCAATCTATCAACAACCACCATAATAACATTCTTTCCTTCTGACTTGGGTATACTTGTGATCAAATCCATTGAGACTTCTTCTTGGCACTGGAAAGGTATGTTTAATGGTTGTAGAAGTCTTGGGGTCTTAACTGTTTCCACCTTATTATGTTGGCAAACCAAGCATTCGGCCACGAACACATCATATTTAATACATTCCCAAAAAAAATCCTTCTTGACCTTGTGGTAAGTTTTCAGGAATCCAGAGTGCCCACCTATAGGAGAGATGTGTAATTCTGAGAGGACCTTTTGTTTTAGTTGGGAGTCTTTTCATAAATATAAGCGATACTTATACCATAGTGAATCATTTTTCCACACAAAATTATCTGATACACTGGGATCATCATGTAGCTTTTGAATGAGCGTCCACACAGATAGGTCATTTTTCCATTCTTCCCTAGTTGCTACTATCCAATCGGGTTGTAGAATGGAAATAGCACAAAGTAATTTCCCGCCATCTTCATCTTTTCTGGAAAGTGCATCTGCCACCACATTATGTTTCCCTTTTCAATAGATGATTTCAAAGTCATATCCCAACATATTGGTTACCCATTTTTGTTGCTCTTCCGAAGATAATCTATGTTCCAAGAAGTATTTAAGACCATCATGATCTGTTTTGACCTTGAAGTGTCTACCTATTAGGTAAGGACGCCATTTCTTAAGAGCATGTAGAATTGCCAACATTTCCTTCTCATAAATGGGCTTCTGTAAGTGATTTCCCTTGATTGGATGACTTGTGAAAGAAAGTGGGTGTCCTTCTTGCATTAGAACAACGCCAATGCCATTTCTTGAAGCATCACATTCCACAATAATTTTTTTTGTGAAGTCTGGTGTGGCCAAAATAGGAGCTTTGCACATAGCCTCCTTAAGCTGTTCAAAATATTGAGTTGCCTTTGGAGTTCAAGAAAATGCATCTTTCTTTAGTAATGCTATTAGAGGTGCTGCTATTCTTCCATAGTTCTGAACAAACTTGCGGTAGTACCCTGTGAGACCTAAGAATCCTCGAAGATTCTTTAGGTTTTTGGGAATCGAACAGTCCATCATGGATTTAATTTTATTGGGGTCTACCATGACACCTTCCTGAGATACAATATGACCTGAATATTCTACCTCCTTTACCCCAAAAAAACATTAGGAAGGTTTTGCATATAGTTGTTTCTCCTTTAGTAGTTGTAGTACCTTGTCAACATGTTGAACATGTTCTTCCCAAGACTTTCTATAGATTAGTATATCATCAAAGAATACTAGCAAAAATTTTCTAAGGAAAGGCTTGAAAATGGAATTCATCAAACCTTGAAATGTGGAAGGCTCATTCGTGAGACCAAATGGCATGACCAAAAATTCATAATCACCTTCATGAGTTATGAATTTTGTTTTTGGAATGTCTTCCTCCTTCATTCTAATATGATGATATCCAGAACAAAGATCCAACTTTGTGAAGAAAACTGCTTCATGTAATTCATCTAACAATTCATCAATGACAAGAATAGGAAATTTATCTTTAATGGTGATCTTATTGATCTCTCTATAATATGGACACATACGCCATGATCCATCCGGCTTGTGTACCATTACCACTAGGGCAGAGTAAGAACTTTGTATAAGCCTAATTATGTTGTCCTCTAACATTTCTTAAACCATACACTTAATTTCACTCTTCTGTCCATAGGGGTATCTGTAAGGTCTGATGTTAGGAGGAACACTTCCTAGAATTAAGTGAATAGCATGATCAAAATCTCGAACAGGTGGAAGACCTTTTGGAATACCTTCAAATACCTTGGAATGCTTATTAATCACCTTCTGGAGATCTAGGGAAATAGGAGACTTAGATGTTTGAACATCTAATGAGCATAATTGTGCAATTACACCTTGCTGTCCCCTTTTTATCAATTTTGTCATACCATTAGAGCTTATCACCTTACTTGGTTTCCTGTGATACCATTTAACTCATATTCTTTTTAATCCCGTAAAAATTTCATGAAAAGCTTCCGAAAATTAAAAGCCACCATTCCAAGTGATTGTAACCATTGAACATCTAAGACAACATCAACACCCCCCATTGGAACAACAATCATTGGACTATTCAATACATATTCTCCCATCGCGAGATTGATATTATGGCATTTTCTTGAGAAATTTATAGTTCCTCCATCTACAATCATTACTTGAAACTCCGGTGTTGGATATACAAAGCAATTGAGAACCTTGGATAATTTACAGTGAATGAAATTATGAGTACTACCAGAATCAATCAACACCGTTACCTTTTTATTTTTGATATATCCTTCGATCTTGAGAGTTTTCGGAGTGTTAATTCCAACCATTGCATGACAGGATATGGTGGGAGTAATCTCTTCGGAAGTAGTATCCTCTATTTTTTCATCTTGAGACGGTTCCTGTTCTTTTGGTGCTTCTTGTTCATTTTCTTCATCTGCTTCACAATCTAGGTAAAATAGTTTCTTCTCAGTGCACTTGTGGCCCTTACTGTATTTTCTATCACAACTGTAACAAATCCCTTTTGCTCTTTTTTCCTCTAGTTGTTGTGGTGTCAACCTTATAGGTTGTGGATGACTCGAGACCACACTCCCTTCTTTATAGTTGTATGTGGTAGACTTCCTTGTTTCCATAATTTTTTTTTCAACTTTTCTTGCCACCTTGAATGCATGCTCCAAGGATTTAGGTTCCCATAGGAGAACCTCATGTTGGATTTGATCTCTTAAATTTACTATGAAGAAGTTAGTTAGATGCTCTTCTGGAATATCGATGACCTTGTTATTCAATCTTTGGAAGTTCTCAATGTGCTCCCCAACCGAACCCTTTTGTTTGAGATTGATCAATTGGCTAAAGAAGGTATTTCTCTTGGTGTCCTCATAATGTGCTATCAATTCCTTCGTAAAAAATGTCCAAGTGACAAGTGGTTTACGAGAGCAAATCCATCTATACCACACAAACTGATTAGGTTCTAAATATAAAGATGCAACACATACCTTTTGTGTGGATTGCACCTCGTGTAGCTCAAAGAACTGCTCCATCTCTAGTATCCATGTGACTAGATCCGCGCCATCAAACTTCCTCATATCGATCTTTGGGATGTAGTTGGTTGTTGGCCCCATGTTGGAGTCCCTAAAGTCATGATGTATGTTCCTTTTGTTTTCATCATGGATTTCATGGGAGGTCTTCTCACTTCTAGGAAGCCCTTCTTGCAACAACTTTGAAAAACCTTCTTTCAAAACTTCCATATCCCCCTTCAAACCCTTCAAATCATCTATGTCCTTTTTCAAGTCATGCATTTTCACTTCCATTTCATTCTTGGTTTGACCTAGGATTGATACTAGTGCATCTTTTGTCACTATTTTCTCTTGTAAATCAGATACGTCCTTGCACATTCCTTCACCTTCACCATAAGTCCATGTAGAAATGTCTGGAGACTTATTTGGTGTAAAGGTTCCCCTTTTACGAGGCATTTAGAAAAATATATATAGGTATCACACCCTAGGGTTCACCACAATTAGATCCTTCTACTCAAGTTTGTCAAATTTAAAACGACGTACCTTTTTCAACCCTGATTGGAAGACTGTTTTAGGGTCGAATTAAAACTGAGATAAAATTCAAATTTTGACTCCTATGGATTTTAAACTTCGTCCTCTTTTAGAATTATTTGTCCTCTTTTTTATGCCATAGGTATGACCTAATTCTAATGTGCCAATAGAAAGTTATTGTGAATCTCCCAACACTTATTATTTTTTTTCTTTTCAGAAGATCGAACTTGTACGGACTGTCATGTGTCCAATATTTTGGATCCGATTCTGAAAATTTTACCACAAATACCATGGTCTGTACCCTTTCTGATTAAACTAGTATCACTCAATTTGGATCTCGCATTCCCTTGATATGACCTTTTTCCTTAGAACACCCGTTTTAGACTAGTAAAAAAACCTAAATTTCGAGGCCAATATCTACGACCTGTGATGTTTCAGGACCTGAATTTATGACCATAGATAGCTTGTCCTATTTTTGAGGTGGGTTTTTAATCTCGGTGTTGAATTCTTGTAGAAAACAAATATAGCGAAAATTCCAAGATGAATCTTTTTGAAGAAGCCAGTCCCGAGGAAAGAGCTCTGATACCAAATGTTATGCAACCAAGTCCCAGATATAGCATAAAAAAACACAAATAGACCAAAATAAAGTAATCAAAGCCTTAATAATGAAGAACTGATATGAATAACAATCCTCTTCGAGGGAGGAATCTCCTTACACAATGTACATAAGACAAGGCAAGATACAATGATGACTAAAATGAAAAGGTATCCTTCCTATATATAGAAGACAAAGGGGTACAATAAAAACTAATAGACCAACTAATATACACAAGCCGACATCAATAATATGTAATGCACCATAATAAAGGGGGTAATTTGCCACTACAAATGGGGTAATGTGCCAATATTTAGGGCTTAACAAAGCCAACCCACCTACTCATGTGTGGCTCTCGCGGATCAGGGCTATCTATCTCTATATGATGTGGGCGGAAGTGAGGAACCCGCTCCATAAAGACGGATACCAAGATAGACCCATAACCAAACTGTTTAGTTCTACTTGTCCGAAACTTTGTTAGTTGATCTTTCATGATCCTCAGGAGACTCTCACACCAATTAAACATAGTAGGTTGTATGCTATGGAACATAACATCTGAGACTTGGTTTCCTGGTTGTGGGATTTAGTCACCGCTAATTGAACCATTGTAAAGAGCACAGTCCTCAATGGTAGACTACGGACTTGTGAAACTGGGATCTTCTCGACAGACTTCCTGGTTACGGGCTCGCAATACCGGATGATGAGTTCGTCCGTATTTCCATCACCTCCACTTTGCCCAATAATCATGGCTCGAGCCCCTCTTCTTGAAATCCCGGTCAAAAAATAAATGTCATCTATCTCAAGGGTAAGGATGTGGGTCCCTACTTGGAAATATTATTCAACAGGGTCCCACATGTCCACTAAATAAATACCCCAACAAATGCACTTGGGCCCTCATATTCGGAGCAAGGAAGAATTTATTTAAGACACATTATTGAAGTGCCAACATTGTATTGGAATCATGTAATCCTTCCAAATCCTCCAATTCATGGTCTCAATCATTCCATTCTAGCACCATTTCCTTGCTTGAGGACCTGCAAAACCAAAGATAGGGATTAAAAATCCTTCATCTCAAAGAACATCCAATTTTTTTTTATGCATTTCATATTTGGGATCGCATTTCACGACCAACGTGACTTGAATTTGCACACAGTGCAAAATCGACGCACCTGGCCTTTTTGGGTTTGGAGGCATTTTGGAAGCCATTTTCAGTATTTACCCCGGGGGGATTTGAACCTCAAATTGCTAGTTAAATCCCATACTTTGTCCAAAATATTAAGAGAGTTTGAATAAGTCTTTTGATGGTCATAAATCATCCCTGATCATCATAATCAAGTACAAATATCATTCATACACCTTCCTTGAATATTGGAAGGCATTTGGAGCCAATTTGAGACATAGAGATCAATACTAGTCAAAGGAAAATTACTAGTAAAGTTCCCAACATTGGCCAGAAGCGAAAGGGGATTTGTAGAAGTATTTTAAAGGTCCAAAATCATCCTTGAAACACATATTTATGTTCTAACATCATCCATATACCTTCTCAGAATATTTGGGAGCAGTTGGAGCAATTTGGAGACCTAGAGCTCAAAACTAGTCAAAGGTCGAACTAGGGAAAAAAGTGAAAAATTGGTCATTTTAATAAAATTCCTAACAAGGGTCATTACACCAACTCATTCATTCACATTTGTTGGGATGTGCTATGATACCTTGGGGATCATTATCATCACTGGTGACTTCCCTCGCACTTGTTAACGGTTCATATCATTGGCCAGTAATCAAGTGGTTTCTATTAGGTTCGAGTTCAACACCTTGTAATCACATGATTAGATTTGTATCGATTTGAGATTGGGTAGAAGACCCTAGGGATCCTCATTATGTGTTTACCGAGGTTGCGATGAATATTTTTTGAGCAGGTTCCCACATGAACATCATGTCGATGGCCTCATTGATGTACTATCACATGGATCCACTCTTGTATTGGTTGTGGCTATGTCATTATCTCATCATGGATCTACGCTTGTATCTTAGTAGCCATGAATATGTTCAGTCAGTCAGTATCAACATGGATCTGCGGTGTATTGGTTGGAAGTCGTGTTTCGATTCATTAAGCTCCAAAGTGTTAGAGCTTGTATTACAAGGTACTTGATTATTTTCAACAGTTCTCCGATCAATGGTTCCTCGCTCCTATGATCATATCAAAGTACTTTACCTATCACCTTTATGTATAGCTTTGTACTTTGGGGGGGAATCTGTTACACAAAATTTTCATCAGTTGTACAAGACTACATGACAACATGTTTCCACAATCCTTGAAGCCACATCCATGATGAATGATCCTTAACTCTTTTTGTCCTACAATCAACCCATTTTGTGACTTTGACGCACTTTGCTTTATTATCAACATGCGTCAATGTCCATCGACACGGTTTGCTCTACTGTCATCCTGCGTTGATGAATTAGCTTGCCTTCACATCAACTTGCATTGTGCTCATTTGGTGCACATTTCTCTATGTCCAAGTCGCATCGATGTCTGCACGGATAGAAAAAGGGGTTTTCGAGAAGTCTCTAGAGCTTATCTAGATGATATTTCCTCCATATTTGGTAGGATCTCACTCGAATTCCTTACTTGTCGGGATCATATCTCATCCATTATCCCTAAAGATCTCATCTCTCCCTTATCCATATTGTACTATAAATTCAAGTCTTGGCAATGGGTGAGGGGGAGGAGGAATTGAGAATAGAGTTATGCTGGAGAAATGACACTAGGAGTGATAGAATTTAGATCCTTATCCTTCCTTCATCGAAGTGACATTTCAAATCAAAGAGGAACCCATTGGAGATTGGAGAGGAGATACGACACCATGGCTTAAGTGGTTGTACTCTTTACCATTTCTATTAATACAATACTACATTTCATTTCCCATAAATGGTTTGTTATTAATTTATTGTATATCTCCTTGGTCATATATATAACTTAATCTAATCCTAGATCTAGTTTTCTTCTTGCGTTGCTTGGCTTACATGTTTTGTAGGTACTTCTTATAAGTGGATGAGCAAGCTTGTTGGAGCACTGGATCATTGAACACAACTCACAACCAAAGGTATGGCTTCTATATTTCAATTTGTGATTGGATCAAGTTAGGGAAATGTATGTACAATTGCTTGTTTTGCTCTAGTTTAGTGATTAAACTAGGGAGGTCAGCTTATGTCCACATTTGCAAACTAGTACTGAAAACATCGGTCTCTTGTTTATTTTATTTATGCCCCCTTGCCTCTAAAATTCTTCTTCGACATCATCTTTTGTTGTTCTATCCCTTAGAAGATTCTTTTGACTGGTTCTTTGCTTTCTGAGCAAGGTAAAGGGTCTCTCTAGTGGGATGGAAGGTCTTCTTTCCAAAACCTTTCTCTTTGTATGCAATATTCTCCACCAAAGGGTCTAAGGTGAGGTCATTTAGTTTGTCACTAGCTTGAAGTGATTCAAGGTATCATGAGTGTGTTGGATAGAGGAAATTGACAAAGGTAACCAGTGGAAGGTATGGTTTCATACTAGTGGTTTTGATATTATGCATAATTGCTTTGATCTCAGATGCAACAATCATAGGGTCATTGTATTTCACTTCTAGATTGAATAAATTTAAAATAAACTGAATGAGCTCCAACTTAGAATGTGAGTCATATAGGTCCTTCAATATTTTGAAGGCATCAAAACAATATGTTGCAAGTAATATGTCCTGTCTCACCTCTTCACTTATTATTGTAGTAGTCAATGCCAATGCCTTCTTGTCTTTGGTCTTGCACACACCTATTTCTTTCTTTGTTACTGGTGGTTTTGGGTCAGATGTCATGGGACGACTTCTGTTTCAATGGTCACTCCTTCATGTATGCCATCCCACAAGTTGTTGTGCATGAATGTCGAATTGATCTTCCTCGACTGTTTTGAATAGGTGTCTTTTCCGATGAGCATTGCTCCAACCAGAGAAGCCAATGAATGCATCTTTTCAAACCTACAAATTAAAAAGTACTGCATAAATATTTCACAATAATGTTTACACTATATGTAGGTCTAAGTCTCTGCAAATAGCCACACAATAATATGATAGCAATACAACAAGTTCTCTGCAATCCTCAATAATAAAATGGCTTCAAGCTATAATGGCTTATCAATTCTCAAAATTGGATTTTCATTTCAATACAAATATATAAAGCTTTACTCCACTATTGAGAACTAGGTCATTGTTACCAACAATTAGGGTTTCAATGCGCAACCACAATAATATCAATGGAAATGATACCCTACACTTTAACTCAACAATAATACATTTCACTAGTCTTCACCAGTATGCAATATGTAGCAATATAGTGCAACAATAATACAACATTCCAATCCTCCAATGCAACTCAGTTTCAATGCTCTTCAGGGGAAAAACACAGTTCACAATAGAGAAGGTGCTCATCTAGCTCAAACTTCTTTGTTCACACATCTCTAGTGGATGAGTTGTAGTCCAACGCAATAGTTGCAGTAGTATGTAGCAACCATTGAGGGAACACACACAAAAAATTCTTGGCTCTTCAACATTCAACGTAGTAATAGTTCCATGCCTTGGAGAATGTGCATCAACATTCAAATCTCATGTATGCATTGCATTCATGCATAAAATTTTACATAGTTGGAATATGCACCATAATGTTATCAATGACTTATGGATAGGATTCGCTTGACCATAAAACCATGAATATGAATGGGAACTCCTGGAGAACACTTGTAGAATGCATTCAAATTATGGATAGGGTTCACCATAGCATGGATAGGGTTCACACAACAACTTTCCTACCTAAATTGAGAGGACTCAACCCACGAGAGAGAGATGTTGAGATTCTGTGGCTTATGCAGAGGATTGGCGGGCATACTGGAAAAGAAAGAAATGGAAGAGACATGTAATAAGGCAAGGAAGAGGTTAGACTGAAGGGAATATGGAAGAAGCATAGGAAAAACTATTGAGCCAGAACCTGCAGGAGTTATGGCAAAACTTTGATAGCATTGTCAACATCAGAGGATATCTCCTAAATTTGATTGGTTTCATTTGAATGAGGTGTTACATATTTACATGATATGGGTGACCTTTGTATGTTCATTTTCCAAAGGTGTGTGCCTCTTCATCTTCATAACTAAAGATGAGAAATTATTTATTTGCAAATTTCCATGAGGATAATAATCCTAGATGATCAATATCCAACAATTACATACGTATAAATTCATACCATATACCTTGATATGTAGAATATAGTGATCAATGTTGCAAAAATTGGACTTGGAAATATCTGGATAGATTTCAAAAAAGGAATAATTATGATTAAAAGTTAGAATGTAAACATTTTATTATTTCTCAATTAAATTAAATATAAATTTACTATTACAACAACACAAATATTTTTTCGTTTATACCATAAATTTAGTGATGCAAGATGTTTTTCAAAACAAACACAATTTTCCCCACAATATGTTTATTATGATTTCTTATTTGGGAATTAACTTCCGAAAAATCCATAAATCAACCATTTTTGCAATAGAGTACCAATCTCACATTTTTAAGATATTGATATGCTTTTCCCTTTTGACATGTCTAACCATAGTTTCCTGACAAGTAGAGAAAATAATAGTATTACAAAAACTCTCTCTCTCTCTCTCTCTATATATATATATACATATCCAAGAAAAAAACATACTTTCCATTTGATAAGAAAAGAAAATACAATCTTTAGGCATCGAAGCAGAGTGTCAAGTCAAAAATATAATAAGTGTGATCCACTTGTAATCTAGATCCACCATACAATCCTTCCAAAATAGTTCCTCATCAAGCTTTCCCAAACATCACTATTCCTACTTAGCCAAAAAAAGAGATAGTCCTAACATAACATAACTAAGTGTTAACAATAATAGACATACATCCCATTAGAAACCATAATACCATCCTTAAACTCATTGACATGAATAAATCCAGGATCTAGAATCAAATCCTATTTTAACAAAGCATCTGCAAAGGAATTCAACTCACAAAAAACATGAGTATACTTCACCTACTAAAACTGTCCACTAATCTCCTTCAAATGTAATGCCAAATGATGAAGCCCAATATTATGAACCTATTTTTCTCCCTTCATCCACCAGATGGTTATGGACGAATCACCAAAAAATTGGAGCTGCATAATGTCCATCTCCTTAGATAATTTCAACAGATAATACAGAGCATAAAGCTCACCCAATTTATTAGTCCCGGAACCCAAATATTCCCTGCTAGTAAAATAATGAACATTTGTGAGGTACAAAGCACAAACAATCCTACAGCAATGCTCAACCCCTTTGCATGCCCCACAAAAAATCACCATGAAATTTTCGTATTGATATTCAAATATTCAATGGAATGCTCCGAGCTTTGAACCGGGACTTGAAGGTAATGTCTTAATAAAGCAATCACTTATATATACATATATACATATACATTCTTGTAGATAATGCAAGATAATTTTTATTTGAGTTGCTTGGGGATGCAGAGGCACCCGAGATCGATCCCTATACTGCTATCACTAACAACAAAATGATTGATCCGGGTTATTTGGAGAATGAAGTAAAGGAAACAATATAAAATGGAAACACACACACAAATATTTTGCAGAAAACACAATATTACAGTAAAACCCAAATTCTATTAATGAATAGAATGGAAAAACACTATAAATTGCAAAGCAATACAAACTAGCTCAGATGGTGGTAGCTTATCTCTGAAGAGAGATGTGTTGACTATGCTCATTCACAAGATTTGATTACAAAGAGACTGCAAAGGGCCTATTTATCATAAGCATAAGAGGAAAAAACCCTAACATCCAAAATCCTAACCCTAGGAGATGAAGCGCCAAAAGGATCCGTGGGCACTGAGGTGGCTAGTTGATATGTCAACTCCTCAGGGACGCAATGTTTGCATACAATATCTGTTTAGGTTGATCGATAGCTCATTGGAAATAACTAATTAAGAATTAAAATATTTGACTAGGGCCAAGGAATGCCATGGCAACCTTTGGCCCCTTGATTGGCCAAAATACATCGTTTAGGGCCTCAAAATGGTCCCAGAATTTTGGGACCCAAAAAACTGTAGAAGATTTCCAAGATGATGGAGAATCATTGTAACTTGGTGCAACAAGTGGGTGCCCACCAATATCCGCCTGGATCAATCCTCACATTTTAGGGAGAAATGGTCCCCATTGTGTCAACTTCCTCTATCAAATGAGGAAACTTTTGTTGAATCTGACTCCTGGTGAGCCACTTTCCCTGGTGATAAAACTTCCTTGCTTTGAAGACCAGATACAGTTGGATGTTTTTTCGACGAGTACCCTTCATCTAAGTGTCCATGATTTGATCTATTGTATCCTTCTCAATGCAATCAAGATTGAGTTCCATAGGGGCCAAGTGCTCAGGTACCTCTAAGGTCGAGAATATGGTCAAAGTAGCTCGGCATTAAAGATACGGTGCAAGCTGAAGTGAGGTGGAATACTTAACTCAAAAGCATACTCACCCACAACCTTGTTGATGGTGTAAGTCCCATATCAAAGTGTGAAAATATTCCGATGGGGCCCTATGAGGCGCTCTTCTTGTAAATGTAAGCATATATTATCACTAACCTGAAACTTATGTGGAAACCGTTGTTGGTCATGTCGCTGCTTATACTTGGCATTGTCCTTCTACATGATACCATGAACTTGTTATTGGATGTGTTGGATCCACTTAACAAATTTGGATGCCCGATGAGACTTAGTTTGAGCATGGGAGGACTCTTCCCATGTATATGCAATGGGTAGTGCTACATCGATTAGGGATAATGCTTGGAACCCTAAGTGTACCTCAAATGGGATGTGGCTAATAGAGTTGTGAAGGGCACTGTTGTAGCTATGTTGAACATAAGGAAAGCTCTCATCCCAGGTGCGTGGATGTTTGGAGTTGTACATTCTTAGGATATGCATAATCA
Organism: Larix kaempferi; assembly: GCA_027924585.1. Taxonomy (NCBI): domain Eukaryota; kingdom Viridiplantae; phylum Streptophyta; class Pinopsida; order Pinales; family Pinaceae; genus Larix; species Larix kaempferi. Next base: position 6,365,052 of record BSBM01000339.1, read on the forward strand.
TCCTATTGACCACCTTGTTATGCCTATTGGTTTAGGGGTGGAAGGTAGTCGATTTGGCCAGCCTGGTGTCCATCATTAACCATAGGTTGGAACATAGGGTACTTAGGAACCTATCGTCTTGATCTAAAATAATGGTTTCTGGGAGGCCAAAATGAACCCAAACACTCTCAAAGAAGATCTTAGCAGTGGCCTCTATTGTGATTCTCTTCTTACAGGGAGTTAAAATTTCCATCTTAGAGAACCGGTCAACAACCACAAATACACAGTCCTTGTCATGCTTGGTTGAAGGCAAGTCGGACATGTATTCTATCAAGACAGACTCCCAAGGCATGTTTGGGGTAGGAAATGGAGTGTACAATGATTGCTTTTGGATGGTAGGTTTGGTAATGACACATGCAATGCATGATCGAATGCACGTACTAATGTCTTATTAGAGTTTCGACTAGTAGAAATATTTCTACAACACTGCAACTGTCTTTTCTATTCTGAAGTGCACTGCCACTTGATTGTAATGTGCCTCCCAAATCAACTTCTGATGCTCACTTGAAGGAACATAGAGGTGTCCAAGATGGCATAAAAATTCATCCTAGAGATGAAATTTTGAGACTGATATTCTTGCTTGTAATTTGTAATAGGCAATAGCAAAGTTAGGGTCACTATCATACAATTTGGGCCTCCTAGATGTCTCATGTCCACGAGAATTGAGCATGGTATTTAACACATCAACTAGAGGTTGACCAAGGAAATTTGCAATGTGATTGGTGCTACCCTTCTTATACTTGATGTTCAAGTGGAATTGTTTCAGGTATGTGGAACACTTTGGATGGTGGTCATTTTGTAACTTTCCTTATGTCTACAGGAACTGCAGGGGCTTGGGATCAGTGTGGATGATGGTATCCTTCCCTAGGATGTAATGTTTCCATTGGTGATAGGATTACAAAATGGATTACAAATCCTTATCATAGGTGGTATACCTACGAATAGAATCAAAGAGTCTCTCACTATGATATGCCACCGGATGTCCATTTTGAGTGAGGACTGCACCAATGCATAGTCATAGGCATCTATCTCAATCTCAAAAGGTTGTTGTAGGCTTGGTAGAGTGAGGATTGGCGTTGAGTAGAGGCACCATTTCAGATCCTCAAAGGATTTCTATTGCGATGCATCCCAAACAATCTTGGACTTGGATCCACCCTTGGACACTTGGATTAAGGGCCAAGTGATATAAGAGAACCCCAACACAAACTTGTGGTAAAAGCTATGGATATTTATTAGAGTTTTCAAAGCTGGCCAATCATGAATGAATTGGATATTGGTTGGATCCACATGCACCCCATGTTCATCCACGATGTATCCCAGGTACTGAATTATCTTGATGTCGAATGAGCATTTATTCAAATTGGCATATAACTTGTGTTGGTGCAAGGTGCTAAGGATTTGTTGAATGTGTTGCAAGTGTTCCAACCATGTTTTGTTGAAGATTAGTATGTCGTCCAGATATACGACCATAAAATAGATTTTGAATCGGCACAAGATATCATCCATCATCGTCATAAATGTTGTTGGGGAATTAGTCAAGCCAAAATTCATGACCAACCACTCAAAAATGCCTTCTTTAGACTCGAAGGTTGTCTTCCATACATCGGCTACTCAATCGGGACTTGGTGGTAACCTAACTTCAAATCAGTCTTACTAAAGAACTTGGCACCCTTAAGCTGATCAAGAAGAACATGAATCTGGGGGATTGGGTATTGATTCTCAACAGTGATTTTGTATGAGGCTCTGTAATCAATACAAAGTCACCATGTCCCATCCTTCTTTTGTACCAAAACAATTGGCCTCCAACATGGTGAGGAGCTCGATCGAATGTGGAATTTTTTTATGAGCTATTGAATCTGATGCTTTATTTCCTCGTTCTTCAGAAGAGAGGATCTATATACTCAACCATTAGGTAAAGGAGCACCAGGTATAAAATCACTTGAATGTTTAACTTGGCAGTGTAGAGGCACCCTTTTAGGCGAGGCAAATATATCTCTATGTTCTTCAACAATCTTGTCCACTTGATTCTATTGTTTAGAGAGACTTTGTTATGAGTTTGTGGTGGTTGTAGTGACCTTCCATCCACCTTCTAAATAAACCATGAAGAGGACCCATTTTTTATTTTGAGAGATGACCTTCCAACATTGCTTCATGGAGATCAACGAAACTATAATAGTTGGGACTACCTCAGGTATCATGTATATTTTTCCTTCCAAAGTAACAATGACACTACAGGGATTGGACTCATAAACAACATGGTGTTTCCACATATAGGGTTGTCCTAAAAGAACATCACAAAATTCAAGTGGGTCAACATCACACAATACCTCATATTTGAAGGCATTGGTGCCGTAGGATAGGCGACATTGTTGATTGACACAACTGTCTCATCCCTGGCTCAATCAACTGATGGTGTATGGTTGGGAGTGTGGTGTTTGTTGGCAGCCTCAATCTATTGATGACCTCATCTGATATCAGGTTATTCTGGTTACCACTGTCAACAATGAAATGTAATGTATTCCCCTTCACCCACAATTGTGAATGGAAGAGGCACTCCCCTTCCTCTAGATCCTCCAAGTCTTTTGGTTGGATCTTTGTGGTTGCGATGGTGGCACTAAGTTCCATGTGAATGATCCACTTTCCATTTTCGTACTTTGAATCATATTTTGAGCCAACGTCTGACTATGAGGATTTCAACTTAGTCAACAATGATTGTTTTGAGCAACATCAACAATATTGTGCTAGGGATTTTGTATAACTCATACCACTTGTTGATGTCTTCTTTGATTTCCCATTACCCTTCTTTACCTGCGGCTTGGCCTAGTTGTCATGATTTTCAACATCCTTGCTCGATCCTTTGTTCTATGATTCACGACTTCCTTTACTAGGTTTCTGTTGTAGTTGATTTCCAAACCCAAAAATTCACTTATTCTTTTGCTTAAACTTTTGCTTGATCTTTACAACATATCGATAAGCATCTCCCAATGAGGAAATGTCCAAGAAATCCATCTCTATCTAGATGTACTTATGCAAGCCACTCCGGTACTTTAGAATCAAGTTCTGTTTGGAGTCTATGATACCCAACTTTGAGCACAAGGTATGGAATATATTGGTGAACTTCGACACCATCTGGTCTTTCTCTTTGCGCAAAGTTGTCTATGTCATGTAATGATCATCATAGTTTTCGAAAGGGTAGAATTCCTCCTTGACGATATCGACAAAATCCTCCCAAGTGGGTTCTTCCCTGTGTATTTTAGACTCATCTTTGGCATGCCTATCGCAGTAACTGTCACACCAATCTTTGACACGGGGGAGGGACTTAAGGAGTGCGAAGTTGATCTTTTACCTATCGAATTTTTTTGAAAAGAGAAGTATCCCTCTAATATATTTAACCATTTCTCCAAAGCATATGCATCTATTTGACCTTCAAATAATCTAAGAGTGTCAAAGTTAACATGTACCTTGAAGGGAGTTGGACCTCTGAAATGGTTGCTCATTGAAGGTGTCCTAGCCTCTGTCGATAGTTGTTGAAGGATATGGGAGAAATTATTCATCATCTCGTTCCTTTATTGTATGAGGGATTCCTTAAGCAATATCTTAATAGGATATCCTTCTTCGTCATATCTCTTTTCTTTTCCTGCCATGTGAGGCTGCTTGGGATGAAAATAGTGGTTTTCCCCAAGCTAAACTAGTTCAAGACAAAACTCTCGATATCTAGATTTCATTGTGGACATGCATTGGAACAACAAGAGCAGATTGCTCTAATACCACTGATCTGGGTTATTTGGAGAAAAAAATGAAGGCAACAATATAAAATGGAAACACACATACAAATATTTTGAAAAAAGCACAATAGTACAATAAAACCCAAATTATATTAATGAATGCAATTAAAAAACATTGTAGGTACAAAGCAATACAAACTAGCTCGGATTGTGGTAGCTTATCTCTAAAGAGAGATGTTTCGGCTACATTCATTTACAAAATATGATTACAAAGAGACTGCAAAGGGCCTTTTTATCGTAATTATAATAGGCAAAAACCCTAACATCCAAAGACCTAACCCTAGGAGATGAAGCGCCAAAAGGATTTGTGGGCCCCAAGGTGGCTAGTCGATACATGAAATTCCTAGGGGTGCAAATTTTGCATATGAAATTTGTTTATGGCGCTTGATAGCTTGTTGGAAAGAACTAACTAAGAATTACAACCTTTGACTAGGGCTAGGTCATGCCATGGCAAACCTTGTGCCCCCAATTGGCCATAAAACATCGTTTAGATCCTCAAAATGGCCTCGAAATTTTGGGACCCAAAAAACCATATAAAATTTCTAAGAAGATGGAGAATTGTTGTAACTCAGTGGAATAGGTGGATGGCCACTAGTATCCACCTAAATCAATAATAAGGGGTCTCTCTTTCTCTCTCTCTCTCTAGAGAGAGAGAGAGAGAGAGAGCCCTTATTATTTTGTTGTTAGTGATAGTAGATATAGTAATCTTTCTTGGGTGCCTTTGCATACCCAAGCAACTCAAATAAAAATTGTCTTGCATTGCCTACAAGAATGTAACAAGTCTCCTTGTCCCTCCTTGGAATGCAAATAATAGAATCCAAACAAGGTAGGAAATTTTTTTTCACCTACCATGTATATTTTTCGGTCTTTGTCAAGCTTTATTTTTCTTTCATGCTCTTAATATAATCTTGTTCAATGTATTTTTTCTGATGTCCTAGCATTTCTCCCTTCCATCCTCATTTGGCCATAATAATGGGAAACCATTGTGTAGAGGGAAATCTAAAAAGAAAATAAAAAAATATATTGAAACCCTACTTCTACGACAAGGTAATAAATAAGTCAAGCAACAAATGTGCTAAAAGAGCTCTAGATGAGGTGAGGTGAATTACATAACTAGTGCTATCATTAGGGATTTATGCATCACAACTATATAATGGAACCCAATAATTATATAATAGTGTTGTGATTAGGGATTTCTATGATATAGCTACATAATGGAGCCCAAGGAGTATCCCTACCACATATAAATGTTATTTGAACTCATATATTGGGGATTCAATCCTTTGATCTCCGAGTAGATGGATTCACAAGGTTTCTTTATACCTTGGTGTTCCTTCTCCTCCTCCTCTTGTTGATGATCCTGAGAAGGAAAAGGCATGTAGAGACATGTTTACCGCTATCCACAACTTATTATTATTATTTTTTCTAGGTAATTATTATGGGGAAAACCATCAAGCACTTCCCCTGATTTCAAGGATGGTACCCAGAGTAAACCCTAGATTGTTTAGGGCACAAGGCCTAATCAACAACATGACTTGAAGTCGTTACATTAATATACTCATTATGAGTTGATCAACTTGTCACATACCAGAATAGAACATGGATGGGGAGAATAACACTCCATCCCACAACCACTCGGGCTAGACCTAATTGACAACCAATATCCATAACTCTATTTGTAGTGCATCATAAATAATACAATTTGATCCACGACTATGAATTCTAATCCACATGACCTCAAACTTTAGAGTTCCAGTGACTGCTCTTTTTCACTACAGAACTAGACTAAAGTTATTCAAGGCTATCCACACATTAAAAAATGAAGTTTGATGTACACTTAAGAACATCGAGACACAAAATCGTTTCCCACCCATGCCACCATTGTGCATCCATACAACAAGGATCCTACATATTTGAATGAAGAAATGAAGCAATGGAACAATGGAAGTATTTTCATATCAACCTCCAATGATGGGAATGGTTGAGTGGAGAATACATGCGAGAAACTCAAAATCAATGACCAAGAGGTACAAACTAAGTACTACCCACATGGCTTTAATCCCCTTTGTCCAACTATATTCAACACCACACGTAACGTGTCAATTTAAGAAATTTAGTTTTATTTTAATTTTTGATTTTTGGTTTTTATTTTTTAAATCTGACAAGTGAAGCCACGCCTGTAGGGATTTATTACACCAATGAAAAAATGAGATGATTGTAATTTAAAAAGTATAGAATTTAATTTTAATTTTCAAAATAAATGTAAGGATTTATTACACCAATGAAAAAATGAGAATGAGATAACTATAATTTAAAAATTTATTTTTAATTTTCAAAATAATATGTTTGATATTAATTTTTTGTAAAACAATATAAAACTTTATATAAACTTATATATGAAAAATCAAATTAATGTAAAGCGAATGTAATTTGAAATAATATATATGAAACAACAAATAATAATGTTCATAAATTAATAAAATTTAATTTATTCTTCTCATATAAAACAAAACTAAAAATATTATAAACAAAATAATATTAAACATTAATTAATTGTATCAACATTATACATACAATACCAAATAATAATGTTATTAATTAATAAAGTAACTCTTAATTCAAGAGAAAACAAACAACTTTATACATGAAACCACAAATGATAATGTTCATAAATTTTATTCTCATCTTAAAAAATAAAACACAAAAAATATTATAACTAGATAAAATAATATTAAGCATTAATTAATTGTATCAAAGCCACAAAATATATAATAAAATTGTATAGATTTTAATAATTAATATATATATATATATATATATATATATATATAATAAAATTATATATATATTTTCATTTTAGATTTTAATTGAATATTTAACATTAATTATAAATTTTGTTAAATAAAAAATCATTTGACTTACATAATTTATTAAAAATACATTCTTTAGATTTATTTAAAATATCTGTAATAAATAAAAATAGATTTATTTAGAATAGCTATAAAATAAATTAAAAATATTTAAATAATAAATTAAAAACTAAAATAATGAAGTTATTCAAAAAAATTAGCGGATACCTCTTTCTTCATATATTTTGTTCTACTACAAAAATTGAAATACCACTTTAGAAATTTCAGAAGGTTTATTCTTTTAAATGATGGTTCACCATTTGTTAGAGGGCTACATCCATCGGGAAAATGCCAACACTTGTTATTCCGGAGAATCAAGGTATGGCCAGAATTACAATCATTACATAGAAAGTCGGCTCCCAAGGAGTAAGTGTCACAAAGCAAGATTTGAACCCGGGTGGGGAGGACGACAATATTCCTCCCAACCACCCGATCTACACTCAATTGACTTCAGAAGGCTTATTCATTCTTTCTATTTTCTTGATTTCGGTTCTGTGTGCATTAAGTTGTCCATATAACAAAGATAGAGAGAAGACTCGTGGTATGATGAGTTATTGGAATTGTACTCTATGAAATAGGTTTAGTGACGAAGTACCAAGCGCCATCCATTTTTAAAAATTATGAAACCATACATCTCCTATCACCTAAAATTTGTATTATAAAATTAAAATTTTGAAACCATACCTTTTTTGAGTTTGGATATTGTTTTCCTTGCATTATTTGAGATTACAACACCTCCATCCTAGCTTTTAAAAAGGATTTTTTAAATAACTAAAACATTTCAATATTTCAGATACCAACACCTACATCCTCCCATATTTTAGAAAAGAGTTTTAAATGACAAAAACATTTTACTGGAAATAACAGTGTAAATAAAACATTGGCGACACAAACTTATATCCAGAATCTTAGGAAAGGGACTGATCACTATACTAGAGCTAAATGCAACAAAAAATACCTCTTGATTCGTAATGGTAAAGTGGTACATGTACATGGACCAAAGTGTTGTGAAAAAGAATGTGACTGACCAAAATCCAATGACTGTTCTCAAGGTCTAATACTCACTGATACCCACTATGTTGGGTATATGATTTTTGAATTCATTAGGTGTCATTTAGAGATCACATACCATAATTTATTTGATTTTTGATCCTCCTTAAATGCTGAAAATGTTATTCTAGCAAATGTTGTTATAACTAGATATCCATCACTCAAGAAAATTGTTTATGTAGTGAGTAGATACAAGGTTGGAGGTGGGATGATTTTTGGGGATCCAATAGGGAAGGCAATCGCTATAGAAAAAAAGTTTGAAGATCAAGATGAGAAAGAAGAGGAAGATGGAAAGCAAAGAGAGCTTGAAAAAGAAGAGATGCAGAGGTGAGAAGAGGTAGGAAAACTGGAAAAATGAAAGAATGGGTTAATTTGTAAGGGCTTGAGTTTTGTTCAATAAGTTGAGTCCTTGTTGAAGAAAATAAGCATATTTATTCTGGAATATATATAGATTGGAGAGACAGTCATTTATTCATTCATGTATTTTACCATTTTCTCCTTGCCTTTCAGAAGCATCTCAATATGGATTCTTTTTTGTTAGAAGAATTTTTGACCCTTTACTAGTGCAATGAATAAAGCACTGATGACTTTGGTCACTAATCATCCTGTACATCGCAATTTTCCTAATCACATAGTTGGTGCAACATTATTAACTAATTGGCATCAATACATTTGTTTATGTATTCAACTACCTTTTTCTTTACCAATCCTTCCACATATTTAGTCAGAATCACAGTACTTTCAGCATGGTGTTGTGTCTATTAACAACGTTTGCATTGAAGCTTCCATATATGGGATTAATCTTAGGAAGTAGACTTGTAAGGTAAAAATGTTGCTCTAAAATTCCTAAGAGCTAAAACCTTACCAAAGACATAAGCTTACATGCACTCTCTAACCACTGCAGATGCCCACCACCACCATTGCAAACTCTTGCATCTCCATATTTCCCATTCCTTTGCCTCAATACCTGTCAAAATATTTCTCAATCAACCTACAATAGAAAAGGCCACAAGAATGCAGATGATTTTGGGCATCCATGGAGTAGCAAAACAAGCAAGCATAGACATGAAGTTCATAAACAATCTTGGAAAAAATATGTTTCACGTTAAATTGCAGTCTACCTACATGATCAGGATACAGTTTACACACTTGACTACAATATTTGGCATCATAAAGACAAATAAGAATTTCCCTATACCCGTGCTTGTACATTCTTTCAAACATCCATTTCAAACTTTAACAACTTTTCCTTTCTTCCCGAGGCGACTAACAGAAAGCCGCATTAATACAAATCTATTGAGAAATCAATAGGCTAGTCTAACTTAACCATAAATGTGTGCAGAAAGGACAAGAGGCCTACACGCTGTAGACAAAGGAGTCATTAGCATCTATTGTTTAAACTATATGTTCATATTAGAATATTTTGTAGGGGTACTCACCTCCAACCTTTTGAAGAGCCAATATGATTGTATCACATCATGGAGGCTTTCATAATCATCTCAATTTCTTCTTTGAATGGAGTCTTCATTGTTGAAGCTTATTAACATGTTGGGCCAATTTACAAATTTCATCCAGTACACATAGGCACTCCTCTGTATTGCTAGAAATGGTTTCAAATCTCTTCAATATAGGTGCCACGATAAGAAGACAAGTAGTAGCTAAGTGTGTCATCCCCCATACCTTTCAAGAGACCTTGAATGGCTTTCTTGGCTTCTCTAGGAGTAATAGCTTTATGAATACCATTAATACAAACAAAGAATAATTTATATTGGGCATTTGTTTTGGAAGACATGTCTACATTTGATTAAAATATAAAAAGTTAATGGCATTGAAACTATTGAGGATGTTTAATACGCACAAAGACATTTACCCCTCTGATATGACCTCCTTGAATTCTTTCAGGCTTTCTTAAGGGATTTACAAGTATTTTTTAGCACCCTTCATCTTTGACGATTCATTTCCCGTCCTTTTCTCCTATTGAAACAAAAAAATGAGCAATCATTATGTTAGCTATTTGTTATTATCTATTGTCTAATATATCAATATAATTGTAAAATAATTGACATGATGGAAAATATAGCGATGAACCTTGATGAGTTCCAAAAACTGAGATACACATTCGATAAGGCCATTGAGGTTGGCATCAACATTTTCTTTGTCACTGCTTTAGTTCATGTTAGAATATTGTGAATAAGGCCATCGAGATCCACCTTTCAAACGTTGGAAGAGGAAGGTGTTTCTTGAAGTTGATTATTTTAGTAGCAACATTTGAAGAAGAGGAGCTTGCTTGAAATACCTTGTCATGAGAAGTGTTGGGTTGAGAAGAGGAGGAATACCAGAGGCCAACTGATGGAACAATGAGTTGAGAAGAGGCGGAGGAGGAGGGGGAAACTGATGGAACAATATTTTGAGAAGAGGTGAAAAATATCAAATGGAATATCCTTCTCCTTTATTAAGACATCTGTAGAAGATTTGGCTTCAAAAGAGGAGGCAGCTGGTGGAGCAATGAGTATGCATTAGAGCCTCATATGTAGCATTTGGAGCAGTGGTAGAAAGGTTGGTGTTCTCATTCAAAAAACATACAAAGCAGAGAAACAAGCGATACCAACTTTTCTTTTCCATTGCAAGTTGGAACTGCTCAGTACTCAAACCCCATACCTCAAGTGACAATATGGAAACATAGGACATGGAGATTGGGAAACTATAGAAGCACTTCACTACTTGCCAGTTGTGAGTAAAACATAGGATAACCATGTGAGACCTCCATCGTAAACAATGGGTGAGATCTCCATCGTAACCTGATTTATGGTGTGATTGAGGAATTCTGGGATAGGTTCATGGCTAAGAAAAGATGAAATGACAGCACATGGCGTGATCGAGGAATTCTGAGATAGATTCATGGCTAAGAAAAGATGAATTGAGAGCACATTGTCAGATGGGTGACAGTTACTGTAAAGCTCTGACGAAATGACTATCCACTAGCATATAAATATTTCTATAGATTTGGTAAGTAATACTATGTGGATGGTATTTTATTTCTTTTTCAATTTTTAGTATTCCGTTCAATGATAAAAAAATGTCTAATCAATAGCTCTAGTCCAATAAATATTAAGAAAAAATGTATTAACAAAAATAAAAATAAAACATTATTTTAGTTAACCTTAATAAATATGATATTTTCTCATAAATTGATTTCAAATTATTGTGAAAAGCAAAACATATAGTCTATATCGTAAATAAAAACTAACAAAAATAAATAAAGCTAAAATTGGAAGCAAAATCTCATTGCATATGCTCCAACTTTGTCTATGGCCTTTTGGCTCAAATAAGAGTCATTTTACAACAACAAAATGCATAAAATATTGTGAAGTAAAAAAATTCTGAGCATTTCATATATCCATTGTCTTTTCGGTTCAAATTTGTGTCATTTTATAACAAATTTAGCACAAAATTCATAGATCTCATATAATTGCTTTTGTAAAGTAGAAAAGTTTTGATCATTTCTTGTGACATTTAAGTGTAATACGTGCATATTTATTAGTATTTTTTGTGTGTCCCTTCTTCTTCAATTCGAGTAGCTTCTCTTTGTAGAAAAGATGAGGAGATAGTGAATCATATCTTTCTCCATTATATTTTTACAAAATCAGTCTGGTCTCCAGTATGTTCTTTTCTATCAATCGCTTGTTCATGGAGAAGTTGTGGAAGGAAGATGTGCTGCTGGAGTTTTTTTGATCATCAATTAAAATCATTACTTCAAGAAAAAATTAAATTGTGGTGATGTCACAAATTTAAAGGCAAAATTTTTAGCATTGTGGTGTATTCTTAAAACTGTTGTTTCTTTCAGTGTGTATGTTTTGAGAATCTCTGGTGACTTTATATTGGTTGTAAAATGGGATAATAATATTCACATGCTAAAATTTCTCACCTTCCAGTATTGGTGTCAGAGAATTTAATTTCTTCTTGACTACATCTATGATTGGACAATATATAATATTTACAGAGAACTCAATGATGTAGCAGATGCATTATCTAAGGAAACGCTTATTGAGAAGGAAGGTATTCTCTTTTGGGAAGAATGGATGGATGGTAATATGAAATTTCAAGGATCTACTCCTTTCTTCGACGATTAGTTACTTTTTCGATTTGGTGGAAGGACCGAATGTTAGTTTTTGTGTGTTTATCTGCTATCATGAGGACTTGTTTCTTTGTGGCTTGGATAACTGAATGTAGTTATTTTTTGATGCATTTTTTATTAGCATGATTTTGTTATATGGTGATGATGATGAACCCGATTTTTTTTTTGTTCATATGACTATGTAAGGAGGAGTGCTTTTTGATTTTAATAATAACAAAAGTACAATTTTTTTTCTTCTTGAAAAAAAACTTTTTTAATTAATTCCAATGAAGAAGGGATTTCAATTTTTTTTTAATGTAACTTTCATTGTTATAATCTTGATTTGTTTATTTTAAATTACATTTAGTTTTGGAGATGAGATTTTCATGGTTGTCTAACTTACATATTTTTACAAATTGAACAACAAATTATTTTGTTAAAAAGAGGTCAAACTCCTTGCTTGAAGATATGGATTTCTAGAAAAAATAAATCCCATTACATCCATTACAAGTTTTGTTTACAAATAACATCAAATAGGGTTATATATATATATATATATATATCAATTTTTTTTGGTGAAACCTTTGAGGTACTTTTAAACATTTTGTGAATGATGCTAGAGGTAAATGTTGTTGATGTACAATCTATATGCATAATCTTGAGGCACCCAACTAGATTCGACCTCATAACCTCCTCAGATAATATAGTTTCAACATGACAAATCAAATCACTCAAAATAACTTTCCATGATATATATATATATATATATATAAAGTTAAATTTGGTTATTTCTAAAGCTATCAATAATCCAAAGATCAATAATTATTACATCACAGAGCACTCCTCTTATTCCTTAAATTTTTAAAAAATTTAGATGAAAAGAGAGAAAATGATATTCTCATAAGGCTCAATCCTTTGACCTCTCCATTATCAACATGCTTTGGCAAATAACTGAACTAACACTTAAAAACTTACACACAAAGATATAATATGATTCAAATATAACTAATATTAACATAAAAAACCTATAAAGTTTTTTTTTATAGTGATGCATTTTCCTTGCAAACATCATCAAGTAAATATTAACATAAAGGATACCGATCCTATAAAGATTTTTATATGTGATGCGTTTTCCTTGCAACATCGTGGAGTGTAGGCCCATCTTTATCCAAGTTTTTTTAACCATCTCTTGACCTTTTTGGGGGATGACATTTTAATTTAGTTAAACCTCACATGATCTATTTATTTACCTTTGCTATTTTTTTAATGTTTTAATTTTTTCTTCAAATTTATTTTTGTTTCAGTTTATTCCAACATTGCTAAATTTCCACTATGATTTTGTAATAATTTGTTATGTTTCATTTACATTATATAGTTTAATAATTTTTTTATAACAAACATAATAATAATAATCTAATTTAAATTTATAACATAATTAGATGTCATATTTTGTATCGAGAGTAGCGAGGTGCTTTACAACTAAGTATGGAGAGATGTTGTAACGCATAACGTTGTATAACGTTATGTAACACATCATTCCCATAAAAAAAGAAATAAAATTGCAAATGATGTTGGCTTATACAAAAAAATTAAATTATATTAATTTCATTTTAAACCTAGATTCACCTCTATGTTGGCTGCAAGAGAGGAGCAAGGTGCTCTACAACCCAGTATGGGGGATATGTTGTCATGTACGATAATGTAATGTAAGTAATGTTACATTACCCAAAAAAAAAAGTAATTAAAAAATTTAATGTCGGCTCATTAAATAAAAAAATACGAAAAATAATTAAAAAAATCCATGTTGGCCTATAAAATAAAAAATTTAAATTTAAACCCGGATCTATAAGTAAGAGAGGGATCAAATTTCTTGAGTTTTAGATTAAAAAAAATACACCTCGAGATATTGGATCCCTCTCGGTGCTTGATAGATCCCGATTTAAGATGGATCTATGTTGGTATGTAACATTCTAAACCACTATGGAGGAGATGTTGTCATGTTACATACTATATAACCTAACGTTCTAATATAGTAATAATTGAGTTGAGATAAATTTTAATTAAAAATTTAAAAATAACTTTTAAATAGTAGGAAAGAGTAATAAGTAAAACAACATAAAATAAAATAAAAAAGCAAAACATTGTAAAAAAAAGAAAGTAAAACAATGTATAAAAATTACAAAGTAAAACAATGTTAAATAGTTAAAGTATTATGGTAGATGGTAGATCGGGATGAGTTTAAGACATGTATATATACATTAATAAAGTTAAAGAGTAAAATAACATTAAAATAGTTAAAGGTATATAGATCATTAAAATTAAATAGGTCAAAATAGGTCCTGATCATTAAGAAGATTTGATCCCTTTATAGATCTAGATTCATGGCATAAGGTTCCCTCTCTATGTAATGATTTAAATGTTAAATCTATAAAAATATACACACCTTACCTTTATATGAATTCAAACTTATGGCTATTGGCAGAGATGGGAAATGCCAGAGATGGGAAATTGGTTTATAGCTGGGCAATGGCTATTGGTAGAGATGGGAATGCACTGATGACACTATTGTTGAGGATGATCCAAGACCTATCTATTTTTAATCCATTTAGCCTCCGGAGCACACCTATGAAAATTCTGCAACCAGATGGGCTTCTACTTTTTGTTTTTTTGTTATATATGGACAATGTATACAATATCATGAAGGCTAGTTGAATGGAAGAGGACAAACTTCCAGTGATGGATGAAGAACAATCATAGAGAAATAATATTTAAATCTTATGAGATAGTATCACAGAATATGGAGGCTTTTTATAAAGACATATGTATTCGAGGCCAAAGGCCCTAAAGAATGTGATTCAAAGGCTTTTTATTTTTAATAAAATGAATTGCGAGACTTTTTCCTATGGAAAAAAAATGAATTCAAACTTATAACTTTCAAGAAAAGAAGATTTACAAATATTATTGTACTTCGATATTATGTATTTTTTTCAACCAAAAAAAATGCGACTTGTTATTTCGAGAATCAAAGTTACATCTGTATATCCTCAAAAAGAGTGATTTCCATCAACCTGGAGGTTCACAAAGCTATATGCTATCCCCGAAACAGCTGAAACTTCAAAGCAAAACCACAAAAGATGGACAACATATCCCAAAGCTTGATCCATACACAAAGCATAAAAACTAAGGACTACCCTCCCATCAGCCTAAAAACTGAAAGTTCAGAAAACACAATAAGTTCCGGAAACAATGAGCCTATACTCATATAATTACTCAAAAAACATCAACCCATCCATAAAACAAGGTTCACGCTTTGAAAGCTTGTCAGCTTCCTGATTTAAACATCTGTAAATATGCCAAATAGAAATATAAGCAAAATATTTTTTCAGCTCCGCTACCTTTTTCATCCACTGATCCAACATCATATTTTGTAAATGAGAGGAACCATTGATCCAGTCCACAATAGCCTTTGAATACCCCAGAATCTAAATCTCCATAATACCTCTCTTCTCCGCAAACTAAAGTAGACCCCAAAGTGCTATCAGTTTCGCTTGAGTATTTATGCCTTTACTTGCTTTCATCCATAGTCTAATACAATGATGATCCTTAATTTTTAACAACATTCTTGTGCCACATAATCCATTATTCCCAGCACCATCAAATAAGCCAACCACAACATTTTATTTTAGCACATGCATGACTGGACATTTTAAATTTTTTACTTTATCTCTCACGAAGAAATCCTGAACAACACTCAAAACCTTCAAAACAATGACCTGGACGCAAGGAGAAAGATCCTGGACAATCGATCTATTGCAGGTTTTCCATATTTCCCAAAAGACAATAAGTGGAAGAGTATTGAGGTTTTTGTATTGTTTGACCCAAATCCTGAAACTTTCCTCAATATTATCAGTATTCCAATCAAAATGAAACATGAGGACACAGGCTAAATATTTCCACACAAAACAAGAAAAGGAACACTGACCAAATAAATGGGAAATAATTTCCCCTGAAGCTTTACAAAGAACACAAATAATAGGTCCATTGAACCCCCTGCGCTGCAAGTTTTCCCACGATAAAATCTTGTTCTTTAAAATTAACCAAAAGAAACATTTAATTTTCAAAGGAATTCACGATTTCCATAATGACTTATACCACCAATCAACCTCCAAATCCAGAGTGTGTTCCAAGGTAGCTCTGTAAGCTAACTTTGTAGTGACTTCCTCACAAGATTTATTTTTCTCCCAAATTATACAGTCTTCAGAGTTATGGAGAGTTATGCTCGTGTTTTGTATAGCGATTATATAACTATCCCATTCCCTTGAAACATAGGAAGGCATATTCAAATCACTGGCAGATAACCAAAGGTCGGTGATCCTATTTTGGTTCTTTTTAATTTGATTCAGAACAAAAATATTCTGAATATTGAGTTCATACCTAAGTTCTAAAGAGAAAAAAAACCCTATGTTGACACCAATAATAGGGTTAATACCTATAAAAACCTGCTTCCCTCTTCCAACCTTCCAACATACATGATTTTTTAAGAGAGGAAAGACTTTTATGAAGCTACGCCAGATCAGAGAAGCGTTTTTATAAATTTTACTATGTTCATGGATACAATGAATAGTAGTAAAAGACTTTATATATTTTTCTTTAATCACTCTATTCCATAAACCCTGCTAGAACAGATAGTGCCACATACTTTTGGCACATAGAGACCAATTGAACAATTCCATATTTTTTATGCCCCAACCACCAACATTTTTGGGTTTTGCAATGCTTTGCCAATAGGCTAAGTGAAATTTATGGATCTCCAATCTACCAACCCATAAAAATTGAAACATCCGACTTCAGATTTTTGATAATATTGAAGAGGGAAAAATGAACAGAGAGAACCAATATATTGGTATACTCTGAATAACAACACTCACCATAATTAAACGACCCCCAATAGAAAGCCATCTTGAAGACCAATTTTTTATACTTCTATCAATCTTTTGAATGGGCCACTTCCAGTCATCATAAGTATGACCATTTGGATTTAACGAAAACCCGAATATTTCTTTCCTTCATCGATTTTTGCCAATTGAAAAGGAAAAAGAGAGGCAGTATGATTTCAATTTTTTTCATCTTCACAAAAATAGAGAAAACTGGATTTTGATTGACTTATCTCCATATCGAATGCCTCACAGAAAGAGCTGAACAGAGATTGATAGTGCTGCCATTAACCAATAGAACCCTGACAAAAAATGAGTATGTCGTCAACAAATAACAGATGAGAGACAAAAAGAGAAGCATAGATTTTGATACCTTTGAAAAGCTTGGATTTTTTTGCATCATCAATAAGACGACTTAATCCTTCAATAACAAGCAAAAAAAGATAAGGAGATAACAGGCATCCTTGCCTAAGGCCTCGACGTCTGTTAAAAAGGGATGTTGGAGATCCATTTACCATGATAGCAAAGTTTGTCGAATAAATACAAGCCATTATCCAACAAGTAACCTCATAGGATAGACCAATGTGAATGAGAATAAAGTGAAGGAAATTCCAGTCCACTCGGTCATACGCTTTAACCAAGTCTATCTTCAGGATTAACGCTTGAATCTTTTTCACCTTTATAGAATGAAGGCTCTCTTTAGCAATTGCAACAACATCAAGTATCTGCTTGTTTGATAGAAAACCAAATTGATCCTCCCTAGATGAGAATATCAAGAAGAAGATCATTCCTAAGAACCCTGCAGTCCCACGCATATATGGTTTACCCAAGATCCACAAGAAGGATTGTCCACTTAGACCGATTGTTAACACCATTGGGTCACCCTCATATGGCCTAGCCAAAGTTCTCATAGAAAGACTCAAGCCCCTTGTCGGTCACTCTTCGTCTTTCATTAATGCCTCCTCACATTTTGTAGAAACCCTAAAATCAACTAAACTGAAGGAGAACGATCAATTAATTAGTTTTGATATCGTTTTCTTATATACCAAAATACTGGTCGATGAGGCCATTAAGATTATAAGGGAACTAACAGATGATGAAACTGCACATTTAGTGGAAGTATGCCTGAAGTCTACTTACTTTAGTTTTCACGGGGACTTTTATGAGCAAACAAATGGTGTGGCAATGGGATCCCCACTCTCCCCCATTATAGTCAACATCTACATGGAAAATTTTGAAAACAAAGCCATCAATATGTCTCCAATGAAGGCAGAACAATGGAGAATATATGTGGATGATACACAATTCATATGGACACACGGGATTGATAAGCTAAATGAATTTTTAGTTCATATGAACAACCTCTCAAGAGACATACAATTTACAATGAAAAAGAGGACGAGGGGAAACTCCCTTTCCTGGATGTCCTCCTCACAAAAAGCAATGATGGCACTTTATCGCATGAAGTTTACCAGAAAAAAACCCACACTGATAAATACATCTTGGCAAACTCTCATCATCATCCAGCCCAAAAAATAGGTATCATAATCACTCTAGCAATAAGAGACAAGCGAATCTCAGACACATCACATTTACCTCAGGAACTTGAACATCTAGTTGAGGTCTTCAAAGGAAATGGCTATGAAGAAAAACAAATCCGCAAGACCATTAAGAGGTCACAAGATGAGAAACATACAAAAACTAAGGAAGAGGGCCTACTCAAAACAATTAGCCTCCCCTACATCCAAGGGACCATGGACAAACTAGCTCGAATCCTACGTAAGCATGGCATTAGGGTCGCTTTCTCTCCACCAAATTCCTCAGGAAAGATTCTAGAACACGCAGAAGACAAGATAGATCCGAGGAAAATGAAAGGAGTTTACTTGGTACCATGTGAGTGTCACAAACTATACATCGGAGAGACATGTCGCTCGATTCACATAAGACTAAAAGAACACACTGCATACATTATTCCCGGTAGGACAAGGAATTCAACCCTAGCAGAACACTCGCAAACCTCTAAACACCACATTTGTATAGAGAATGCAAAGGTTATTGCTAGCATTGATAACTTCACGAAGAGAAAAATCCGTGAAGCTATAGAAATAGAAAAACACCTGCACAACCTAAACATGGATAATGAGTGGAAATTGAGCAAATCATGGACCCCTGTTATCAACCTTATTAAGAAAGACAGCTTGTTATTTTTGGCGCCTTAGTTCCTTCCTTTTTAGGGTTTACCCTCTTATGACTCCTCATCACAACCCAATACCTTTGTAAAGCTCCCCTTTAAAATCTCTAACATGAAGAATATCTAATTAATCTAAAATCTTAAAGAAGTTGGAAATTAACTAATTAAATTAAAATTATAGTAATTAAAAGCAAAATTATAAAATAGGTTAAAAAATAAATTATTTTCCATACTTAGATTACAAATTGGTCTAAAGTATGGAGGATTTAAATATAAAATTATTAATTAATTCAAACTTATAAAAAGTTGAAAATTAATTGGATTAAGTTAAAACCAAGATTAATATGAAAACCTGTTTCTCAAACAAACTGACCTACATTTTCAAAATTACACATGACACTTCAAGACTATTTATCAATCAGCCTTTGACCTACTATTAAAATTGAGACTCTTTGGTATCTCTTGAAGATTGGTTGTGATACCCAACCCGAAACGTCGAGGTTTAATCTTCCACACAGATTCTCCAATTTCTCAAACATGATCATCTGTGAAAACCACGTGAATGAAATAATTTTAGTAATAAGCTTATATATCAAATTGCATAAAGAGATCGGTCTAAAATCATTGAAAGAACTAGGCTTCTCACGCTTTGGAATAAGCGTAATATAAGTTGAATTTAGTATTTTTGGGACAAAACAATTTCTCCTAGAATCATTAACCATATCTGTGAGCTCGATTCCAATCAAGTAAAAAAAATGCATGAAAAATTCCACGGGATAACCATCTGGCCTGGGAATTTTGTCCTTTGCAAACCGAGACAATGTATCCTTTACCTCTTCATTCGAAACTTCTACACCCACCTGATTGCTTTCCTCCTCAGTTTTTTTTTTTGGAAATTTACTAAGAACCTTCAATTGCTGATCCAATTGTGTAGAATTATCTTTACTGTAAATATTCCTGAAGAAGTTAACCACTTCATCCTTCAAATCGACTTGAGAGCAAAGAGTGGATCCATTTCTACACTCTAGTTCATTTCAATATTATATACATATACACACACATATATCTTTTACAAACTTTATCTCTATTTGAACTCCATCTTCATCTCTCACTTTTATTACAAAAGGTAGTCTAAATAAGTAGAGTCCATAAGCTTGCATTTTACAAATTTTATCTATGATTTTGATTATAAACTTTTTAAGATATTTTGAATGAATTCAACTCCAAGCTAAGTTACAAAGTTTAATGGTTTTTTCCCCAAAAAAATACTTCACAATCTATTATATTAAAATAAGCATTTACATTATGATACAATTGAACAACATCTTTTCTAAAGCTAGATAAAAAAGATTCCACAAGGCACATCTTTACAAGTTCTCTGCTGTCACAACACATTGTGTATAGATTGCTCTAGAAAAGAAAGAAGTCATTTAAACAAATTCATACCCATATTAAAATATGAGAAAATTAGCTTTAAGATATATTTAAACAATTGAACAACATCTTTTCTAAAAGCTAGATAAAAAAGATTCCACAAGTGACATCTCGACAAGTTCTCTACAGTCACAGCACACTATGTATAGACTGTGCTAGAAAAGAAAGAAGCCATTTAAATAGATTCATACCCATATCAAAATATGAGAAAATTAGTTCCAAAATCTGAATATGATCAAAATACTACCTACACAGCAAAAATGCTAAATCTAACAAAATTTAGCTTTGAAGCCAAAGGATATATTGGTTATTCAAGAGGTCTTGGTCTTTGGATTATAACTTAAAAATTATAAGTTTAGAGTTGATATTGATTTTGTTTTAAAGAAAAGAAGTAGGTTATATATATATATAAATAATCAAAGAAAATTTTAGGGGCAAAATTTAGTTTATGGGTTATTTTTTTACTTTTTTTCTCAAAAAAAAGGTTCGTCAATTTGTCTTTTCTTCAAAGGTTATTTGCCCAAATTCCATGGGATATTTTTTTTAACTCTAAAAATCGCCAAAATTATCCAAAAACTATAGAAAGTCCTTAAAATTTTGAATATTTAAACAATTATGATCCTCAAAATTTTCCTTAATTATAATAATCAATTAAATAATTTTTATTTTTTTTTAACATACCTATCAAATATTTTTCTCTATTTTTATAAAAATATTGTCATAAACACATTTAAAAATAAAGTTACTCCAAAAATAAATTAATGAAATAAAATAAATATGAAATTCTATTTATAATGCTACCCACCCTAAAACAATGATACAAATAGTTATCTTATACATAAATGTGATGTTTAACTAAATTAAAATTTTAAAATTATTTATTATTATTAACATTTCAAAAATCTACGTAACAACGACATAAGCTATAATTACTTTACGCTATCCATTGTATATTAACAACAATTGATCCATTACTTGTTGCAATTAGCCTGTAGCTATCCAAATCGAAGCAGTATAAGTGTTAATTAAAACGTCATTGACTCATTGGAATTTGGTAGAGTAAAAATAGTTAAAATGGAAATTGCTCAAATCGTAATTTCGATAATTTTAAAATAGGATATTTAATTTAGGAAAAGTAATTAAGATTACTAAAATTACAGAATTGTAAAAATAACAATTTCCAAGAACAAATTTGACCGATTTTTATAAAAATTTCATCAGAAAAACAAAGCGTTTTCGTCGTCTTTTAAATTCAAACCACGTGGAATACGCAGATAACATGCCTTTGTCAACCAGAATTCACACAGCCGTTAATAAATGCTTTAAGATATTTCTCTGAAACATTAATTAATAATATCTTAAAAATAATAAATAAGTAAACGGGAATATAAGTCGTTGGTGGATGGATTGGTTGGTGGGCTGTAGAAGACTTTTAAACCATACCCCACTCGAACTTCACGCAAAAGCTGAATATTTTAGTGAGCAAATCAAATTCATGGAAGAGATGAGGTCAATAGTTGGAAAGTTCTCAAGTAATATTGATACATTGGCTTGCCTCAAATTCAAGTCTAGTTAGTGAGCAAATCAAATTCATTGGAGAGATGAGGTTAATAGGGAGAAAGTTCTCAACTCATGTTGATACCATTGGTTTGCTTCAAATTCAAGTTTAGTTAGTGAGCAAATCAAATACATAAAAGGGATCAAATATATAAAAGGGATGATGTCAAAAGGTGGAAAGTTTTCAAGTAATGTTGATACATTCACTTGCTTCAAATTTAAGTAGAGGTAGTGAGCAAATCAAATTCATAGAAGAAATGAGGTTAATAGGTGGAAAGTTCTCTAGTAATGTTGATACTATTGGTTTGCTTTAAAATTCAAATTCAAGTTGAGTTAGTAAACAAATCAAATTCTTAGAAAATATGAGGTTATTATAGAAAGTTTTCAACTAATATTTTATTGACTACCCACTCACATTGAAATTGAAATTGGAAATAGTTGTGATAATTGTTTAGTTAATATATGAGAGTTATGATTTTTATTTAGTAGGTTATACAACAAAAAGTTCAATATCATTTTGACTATAAGGTAGAGCATAATGGTATTGGTATCCATCAGTGTAAAAACTAAGCTTAATGTCATCATTTTGTTGTTGAGGTTTTTGGAGATATTTCTATTAAAGTTTCAAATAGTCTCAATGTTTTGAATAAACATTCCACCAATCATTAGGGTAACAAAGAGGAGTGAGTTAAAGTCTAGATGATTTGCACTTTCTTTGACGAGTTTGGTCTGAATCCGAAAACACAATTTGTTCCTGAAATTGCAATTTTGATTGCAGAAATGGATTCACCCCTCTCCATTACCCTTAAAACACCCTGATTATGCAATTCTAACAATTCAAAACTGTCATTTCAACAATTTTCGCCGAATTTTGATTGGAAAATTCACTGGATAATGGGTGCAAATTGTCTAGACTTTAGCTTACACCTAAGAAAGATGAGTTGTGAGAAAGAAATAGTGACCCCTCCAATTAAGTAGAGGAATGAGCTAGTGGTTGAGAATGAATTAACTATGGGAGAAAATAAAGTAAAGATATTAATTTAATTAAGAATAAAGTCAAATAAAGATTACTAAAGTCAAAATTATGAGGATTACATATTAATAAATGATTATGTTATGGAAAATATTATAAAATAATAATAATAAAATGGTAGTATTAATAATATATGCTATTAGAGATATAGAAAATTTAAGGATAAAATTTAGCTTATGGGTTAATTTTCAAGGTTTTTTTCCAAAAAGAAAAATCATCCATTTCTATTTTTTTCTAAAGTGATTCCCCTCTACTCTTTAAGAAAAATATAAATCATTAAAATTTTCTAAAATTAAAGAATAATTATAATTTCTGAAAAAAAATAAAATTATTAAAAAAATTTGAAATTATTAACTGAAATTAATTAAAAGTTACCACATGTACAAATTTATGAAGATTATAAATTAATAATTGATTATGCTATGAAAACGATTATAAAGTAATAATAAGATAAAATATTGGATTGAAGAATAATTAAAGTTTCTATAGGAAAAGGGGATTTACATTTTTTGATTAAAAGGCGAATGAGCATTATAGTATTGGTATTCACTTGTCTAAAGACACGTTTAGAAGTGGTATTGTTGTTGCACTTGTGTTTGACTTGCTCATTTTGTATGGGAACGTGAACAATTCCTACTCAATTTCATATGGGAACATGGATAACTATACTCATTTTACAAGTGACCTTAGCTAAAAGTTAATAGTAAGTAGTACCAAGCTACATGTCCCTTCATCACATACATCCTTATTAGGGTTCCATTTAAATGAGATATTCATTATTACCCTACAAAACCCTATTAAGGCTACACTTTAGCTCAAATGATCCCAAATTATGTATTAGTGCAATAATGGTGGTTGCATTGAATTAATCTTACATAAGCTTGTTAATGGTTATTATTGGTATGATGTTTTGTTAAGCCCACTTTGGACTATAAGGTTAACAATCATTGGAGGCAGAAACCTTAACATGACCTTTCCAATCTCACATATATGATTGTCAATGACACCATGCTAATGGAGCTATATAAGAGCATTGAAAAAGGTGCATAATGGGCCTCCACAACCCTTGCTGCCAAATGATAAGTTTTTGACCCTATGGATCACCACATTTGAGGGAGAATTAACTCCGACACTTGAACATGATAATGATGGTTGGGAACCAATGATCATTGATCTAGAGCCTATTACAAAAGGATGGAAGCCACTTCAAAGGATAAGGATGACCCACTACCGGTTGGAACCTTGTGGTTTTCTAGTAAACCCAACTTGTTGGATAGAGGAGCTGAGCAACTAGTTCACTGGACACTTTGGATTTAGCTAGGTTCACTTTGGGAACATGTATCCTGAATATGTGGGTGAATGGGGCCGACTTATATGGACAATTATGGGATGCGGTCCCATAGTTTGAGGTATTTGGATGAACACCCAAACCTAGTATATATGAGAGTTGAGAGGCTTTTCCCTATTTGTATAAAGCAAAAAGTGAATCAAGGAATTGTTAGCTTGTGTTATAATATCATGAGACGATGGTAATATCATCTCATTCATATTGATTATTAGGGTATTGAGGATATCCATGATACATATCTTGGTGTTCTTGTGCTCTTCTCTCTTGTATTAAGTGTTAATATTGTTTATGCTAAGACATGGTTGAGATGTGTATCCTATATTAAAATCTAACACTACCTAGCTCAAGCATGACCCATGTTGCTACATGACTCATAGTTTTCTCTATAGAGGACAATTGACCTTTTTATTTCTCATTTTAATGACAATTCCTACTCACACTATGATAGATTTTGTATTTGTCCTTAATGGAAGTTTTATAATCAATTTATTAGCTTCATAAGATGCTAGGAGACTTTTGGACATTATGTTGGTGGAGGTCACTTGCTACAACCCAATCCCACTTCTTTTGTATAAAACTCCTTGCACATAATTGATTATATTAATGATTAATGGAATATACGTGCATGTTATAAGCTCACAACTCTATTACCTAGGCCATGATAGTTGTTAAGATTTTTTTTTCACGTGGAATGTACAGATTTCTGATATTAAGGAAGAATCACGGAATCCTCACTTATATAACATGTCACATAGTGAGATTTGAACCCGGGTGGGGAGTGTAACAACATTCCTCCCAACCACCCGATCTACACTAAATTGACTATGATAGTTGTTAAGAATCATTACTCCACTAGATACATATCT
Source organism: Larix kaempferi (assembly GCA_027924585.1). Lineage (NCBI taxonomy): Eukaryota > Viridiplantae > Streptophyta > Pinopsida > Pinales > Pinaceae > Larix > Larix kaempferi. Next base: position 6,390,312 of record BSBM01000339.1, read on the forward strand.
TTGTGCCCCAACATAGTTATATGGAGTAACTATATTGTTGATTTTGTTTTTTCCCCCTCAAAACAACTCTAATTAGTCCCTACTCTATACTTGGGATAATGAACACGAGCAATTGTTTAGAACACCATGACTCTTAGTTTACCATTGTCCAATGGTAGTAGAAATATGAATACATTGACAATGATAAATTTATTACTACTATGACTATTCTAGTGACTATGATAGAATATATAAGTGAGGTGTATGCAATTGCATTGTTCACTAGGCATGAGAAAAACCTAGCAAGTATCAAACACTTGAGCTCATTATGCCTTAAGGCTTCTCTACATCAAATGTTTACCTTGGTAACTTTATTATCCTATTTTGTTATTGTTATTTTTTGTTGTTATTTAATTGGTCTCCTCTAATAAAACTTATGTGGTAGCTCTCACAATAATGTTGTGCAAAATGATGGCTTAAAATGGTAAATATGAGTGTGTTGGAGAAAACTCACTATGGCTTGGGGTAGACCAGAACAGACAGATGACTACCAGAAATGAACTCAATTCTCAGAACTATGCTATATAAATGACAATGCTAAGATAATGAAAAAGATAGCCAACCTCGATCCAAACGTTTGATGTAGATCCCCGTTGGAGCTTTCCAATTCGTGCACTTGAATCTGCAAATTAGTCTTGACAGCCAATATACAACAAGTACATATAATATATAAACGACATTAACATCATCAATAGCAATGGTCCATGATATAACAAGTAAATGCAACCCAATGTAAGATAAACAACATTTACAACATTAATGGACGAGAATATGAGTATTTCTATTAATAAACAAGAAGAAGTACAATGTGATACGACCTATTGCCAACAACCAATCTGAACCAAGATCTGGATCAATCCACTTGTGCCTCCACCACTTCAATCCTCCATGAATGGCAAACTCAAACTAGATAGGAGTTTGGAAGGTGAACATAAAGGGTTCACAACTACAAGGATCAATGAGTGTAGACTCAAGATAGGGCAAAAAATCCACTAGAGTTCTCTTGCTCTTCTTCCCCCCCCCCCCCCCCCCCCCCCGTCCATAAGCCATATGTGCTCAATATATAGTCCTCTCAAAGGTAAGTGAAATGACACATCGAGGTGTTTCTTAGGTAGATGGAGAGCCAAAGGTCACCTAATGACCCCTTTTTGGGAGTAAAAAGTAATAAACTAGTGATTTTTTACCATTTTACTTGATACCGGTGGGCTATAGTGATGCAACAAGCGGGTAAGAGGAAAAATGAGGAAATAGTATGTCTGAAGGATATAAATTGGATCTGAGTCAGTGAAATGGATCCTACAGGCCAAAGAATGCTGATGCTCACAAGGTGGAAGATTACGTTGTAACAGATGCCCCCTAATGTGTGAGTTCAGAGACTGATGCTACGATGGCCGAAATACATTATAAAACTCAGAACTGGAGTGATGGAGACACAAGTGGAAAGAGCAGCTCACTCGTCATAGTAGAATAGTATCCCTGAATACATGTCGGTAGTACAACAATCTGATACAATGGCCATGAAAAGGCAGTACATAGTGAATACATGTCATAAGTGATCATAGCCATGATCCCTCTACAGTAAGATATGGTCTCCTGCTGAATAGGAAACAACTGGTGCAAACTGGAGGTACAAACTGCTGATATCTAAGAGGTGATATCTCAGATGTAAAGTCAAAGTCATAAGTAGCATACAGAATGCCACTATCGCCTAGGGCCTTCTACACAAGTCTTCGACGGTGCAAGTCCCATCAAGTGAATAAAGGAGTTGGGGTCGAACCTGATGTGACATCCTCTGATTACCGGTCAATGATGTATACCGTTAACAGACGTGAGATAACCCACCAATAATGAAAATGGGCATCAAGGCACAGAGCACAATCATCGGAGTTTGAATAGATGAGTTGAAGTCGAACACTAGGATGAATCCATCGATCAGGGGACATTGATGTATTCCCAAAACTGTCGATGGCGAGAGAACCTGCCACTAATGCCTGCAAGCCTCAAGGTACTCAACCAAACTCTAAGCCTCAAGTCTCGAAATAAATGGGTTGAAGTCGAGGGAACGAGACTCGTTGGAAGGAGGCATTAAGGCATCCCCCATCAACCAGCAGGAGGTACCAGCTACACTGAAAGATTTGGAAGAACTCAAGTGAAACGGACTGACTCAATAAGGATGGCCGACATGCAATAGTCAAGAGATCTGAGGAGTGGCCGACTCTAGGCTTAGGAATTCCTTTGAACAAGAGGATGAGCAAATGGATAGACTCAGGCAGCATAGACTTGACATAAACTGTGCAATGCAGGAGGCATTACAAAGGGCTCCATAATGACTGGAAGCTTAACAAATCGGTGGAGAAAACTGAGAAACAAGTATAGCTCCTAAGGTCCAACTATAGTCCTGACTCATAATGTACGGAGTGGAATGAATGCTCTGTTCAAAGGCGACACAATAGCTGCCAACAAGAAGTAGTAACCATAATCCTGTCCGGATTTTTGGAATATTTGAATTTTTTGGTCTTTTTCATATTTGGGAAAAGCTTGAAAAAGAATAAAATTGCTTATAGTACAACAAATGAGGGAATGAGTGTCAAATAGCGAGCAGACTAATTCCAAGCAGTGGAACATACCTATGATCAATGCAAGGAAGTGCATGCAAGATGTGGACACTCAGGGGGGGTGTTCCCTCAGGGTCAAAAGGTCATCAAATTGTGAAGGGAAAATATAAGCTCTAGCTCGATAGGGAAAAGTGCTCAGGCACCAGGCTAACACTTGAGTAAGCGAGAGCCGGCACAAGGCTCAAGCGGCAAGTGGGATGATGCAATGCAATCACAACATGATATAATTGAGGGGGAGTCCTTAAGGGAGATGGCCAACATAAGACAAAGTAGAGTATGAGACTTTATCGCAACTTCATGGCGTAACTACAAAGGACTCCCAATCCTAAGGACAAACAACGACATGGGCACCAAAATGCACAAAGGGGTTCTAACTAGGGTACCCATGTTCGAAAAATCTCTACCGCCACATAACGACACTTCTATAGCAGTGTGAAGGTTCCGTGTCGGTTACAAAGCGGGGTCGCACCTAGGGTTTATGAAAGTGGTCAACAGGTCAAATGCATAATGCACATGGAAATGGCATCTAACCTATATGCCAGGTGTGAAACGTACCTGTCGTAGGTGTGAAATGGTCCAAAACAACTTTCGCCGAAGAAATTTGATTAAAAAATACTACTCCAAGACATTATATTAGTCCATAACGACACAAAACGATAAAAACTATAGACAAGTGGGTTCGGGAAATTATAAATAGTAATAAAAAATTACAATTTACAATTCATTTTTACTATTCACCCATTTGGAGCTTTGTGGTTAGTTTTCACCTGAAAGTTCAGTTGCCAATACTGGGAGCTACAAGCGACCGTTCATCGAACCGTTCGAAGCAGGTTAGTAGTATCATCCATACCTTTCATTTCAATGCTTTCATTTTAGTTTTCAGCGGTGGGATTTTTTGTTTGGCCAATCCCTAAATGGCTTCGGTGCTACCCCGCGGGCTATAACTATGCGAGTCGTGGGCAGGGCACGATACTCGCAGTCAATGCACAGACTGACCACGGGTACCTGCACCTGTATACGAATTAGCCCGCGGGTACGGCCATGAAGTTGAAATTGCAAAAGAATTTGACTAAAATCTTTGTTTTTCTTCACTCTAGGATGGTTCTAGAGTGGAGGGAGAGGGAGCATGACCAAGTTGATGAGGCTGTGCGCAACGATGTGCAAGCACAATAGGAATTGCAAGCATGTGGGTTGTACAAATTCTGGAGTATAGGGGGTTTGAGGGCCCAAAACCTATTACTCCGTCGCTTGATCGATTATTGGGACGTTGTTGCACAGAAATTCAATCTCAATGGGAAAATCCTCACACTGGAAGTGGACGACATCTATTTCATTACCGGTTTGTCCCGTCGAGGTGAGGAGGCTAGTCTTCGGTCTCGTACTGTGGGTGGTGGGATCACCGTCCTTGACTACATAACGCGGTATTGCCCCGCAAACACACGCACGGTGGGAAGTCAGGTGCCCATCAATGCCATAGTAAATATGAGCACGAAGATCATTGTGGCTACCTTAGTGCGGATAACGGGTTCCAAAGCTATGCACCAGGCATCCAGGCCAGTGATGTTCTATGCATCACAATACATGCAGCCTATAGTATTTGACTGGTGTACCACACTACTGATGTCTATGAAGACTTAACTGACAGAATTCAAAGAAGGGAAGGCCAAAAACTTTGGGTATGGGAGTATCTTGTGCAGCTTCTTCTTTGAGAGAGTTCCGGGGCTTAGTCCGAGGGTGGATGTACCTCCTCATAGTCTCCGCGATCCAGCCCTGACCCGGTGGGCTGATATCTTGACACGACAGGGTGGTGGCCATCTGGCATCACCATATACCAAGGAGTTCTTCCGCTGGTGGGACCGATAGGTCATTGCCATAGAGGACTACCCCTATTCAGGGATGACTTCCGCCAGGATAGGGACATGCCACTCCCACCAGACGCAACATTCAGAGACATTGGTGAGTAGTCCTTTTAGGTTTTGTGTATTAAATTTTTATGGATTTTTTATTATATATGTAAATGCAAAAATATTTTTGGTGGTAGTATCATATGCTAATGGTTGACTGTTTGCTCGCAGACAAGGGCCTAGTGAGACCCGATGGCTTCCCGAGACATGGTCGTCGGGGTAGGGGTGATGAGGCAGGTGATGCTACAGCAGGGCGCACTCTATAGACCTTGCGGTGCAACCTATCATGGATGGTTGGTAGGGTTCCACAGATAGAGGTGGCGCGACTACCTGAGGCCATGCAACACCAAGTAGTGGGGGTTCCAGGTGACTGGGTGCGGCTACTGCAGCGGGTATCCAATGCAGTTCAGTATTTCTACGAGACACATCCTATCGGGGCGGTAGCTAGGCCTCCTCGTAGGGAGTAGATATCTTAGGATCTCATTTTTGTATCGATATGTATATTTTTGAGGGCTACGGGCTCCAGTTTTGTATGACACTACCATTTTTGGACATATTTATAAAAAAATTTGGTTCTCCGGTTCTACTATATGTGTGTATGTGCAAATGTATGAATGTATTCTTTTATTTGTGTGCTTCATGGTGAATGTGACAAATGCTTATGTAATACATAGTTAGCGTATGCATCAGATATATGATTAACACTTCTCGGAACATGTATGCATGTAATTGAAACAAAATGTCGTTCCAAGAGTTTTTACCCTTAGGAATTTCCGTAGTAGTGTAGGATCCCGCACACGGTACCGACCATTCAGCTGAGACACAACTAGTTGTGAATCTAGGTGGACTTCTAAAGACTGGATGCCATGGGAAATAACATCCCGAAAAAGCTCAATGACGACAATATACTCAGCCACATTGTTAGATGTAGGATCGAGACAAGCACCTCCTGTGGACACAACTAGGTGGTCAGGTGAGAAAATAACCCAAGTAGCAGAAGCAAGTTGCTACGTATGACGGCTAGCACCATCGGCGAATCCTAAGAACATAGGAAACTCTGCTGACATCGGTCAATCAAATGGAAGCTAATCAGCAGACTCGAAAACCAAAAGAAATCTAAACTATGTACAGAAGCAACTATACAATAGTATACAAAAGTATCAGCCTGAACCAGAGGTTCAAGCGTAATACCGCTTGAGGTAGAGCCCATTTCTAGGCTCCTTCAAGACAGTCCCCTCATAGTCTTCTAATTCATAGGCTCCTTTTTCCAGGACAACGCCTCACGACGTAAGGACCGTGCCACATGGGGTTGAACTTGCCTGCTCCCAGGGGTTCTTTAGCTTGGTCATATAAGAGGACCAAGTCACCTTCAACATATTTCCGAGGACAGATAGACCTATCATACTGAACCTTAACACGACGCTTGTTGGCGTCTATGGGCACAACGGCATCTCGACGTTGCTCGTCAAGTTGCTCAAGGTGGATTAAACGTTGCTCAAGACACATCGTATCAGGGAGGATCTCTATGGCTAGTTTAAGCGAAGGGATCTTGCATTCAATCGATAAAAGTGACTCCACACCATGAACTAACTGACACGGTGAGAACCCAGTGGCAGTCTTGACTGCAGTTCGATACGTCCACAAAGCAGGATATAACATGATGTGCAAGTTGGTCTTGCTTTGTTGGATGGTATGTTGGAGAATGGTGTTCAAAGACTTATTGAAGGCTTCTACTTGACCATTCGCTTGGGGATAATAAGAAGATGAGTGTTCTTGACAAAACCCAAGCTTGAGAGACAAATCCTCCATCATCCTGTTATGAAAATGACTGCCATGGTCAGTGACAATCTCTTTCGGAATACCGAACCGAGTGATAATTTGATTGAATACGACGTGGGCTGCTGTAGCACCATCGGCTTTAATGGTAGGCATGGCCTCAACCCATTTGGAAAAATAGTCCACGGCCACTATGATATGGTGATTCCCCCCAGCCGAAGCTAGTTTGCAATCCATGAAATCCACCCCCCCACTTGGTGAAGGGACTGACGGTGAGGACCGGATGGAGGGGCGCTGGATGCAAGCGTATATTCTGAGAAAACACTTGGAAAGGGTGACATCTATCCACAGCATTAACACAATCCTTAAAGATGGAAGGCCAAAAAACCAGCTCGCATAATACGTTGGGTTGTAGCAAGCCCGGATAAGTGACCGCCACATGCCCCAGCATGGAAATCATTAAGCACCCACTCCGCTTCTTCGTGAGTTAAGCAACGACGGAGAATAGAATCCTTTCCTTGGCGATACAAAGTGTCATCGGCGATAGTATAATCTTTAGTGTGATGTTTTACACGCCGTCGCTCATCTCGTGAATAATGCGGAGGAAACTTCAAAGTTTGGAGATATACAAAGACATCCCCATACCAAGGGTCCTCTGATGAGATAAGAAATAAGTGCTCATCCACAAAGGAATCTTCATGAATGACATCCTCATCAAGTCTCGGAAGGTCCGACATAAGCTCAGCAAACACCAACGATTTCACCGACTTCGCCGAAGCAAAATCGAATTCCTGAAGGATAACAATCCATTTCTTGTAATCCCCCCCGATAAGGCGTTGTGATAGCACGAACTGAAACGGATTGATATGCGCGACAACTATGGTTGTTCTAAGCATAATGTAATGTCATAAACTATTGGATTGAATGAACAGTCGCAAGCGCCAACTTTTTCCACATGAGTATATCTTAGCTCAACGTCTACTAGATTTCGAATAAGGTAGTAGATGACATGCTCTACAAGCGCATCATCAACCTGAACCAAGACCATGCCAATCGTCTCTTGAGACGCGGCCACATAAAGGATAAAATATCGTGCGAAGTTTGGTGGACTAAGCACAGGGGCTGATATCAAATCTTTCTTAAGGGCGTCGAAAGAATGTTGGGCTCGCTCATCCCAGATAAAAGGTGTGTCTTTCTTCAATACGCGTGTGAAACCTTTGGTAAGATTAGCATAGTTGACTACGAAACGACGTAGAAAAGTGGCTCTCCCTTGGAGGCTCTGAAGCTGTAACAAATTGCGCAGAGGAGGCAATTGAAGTATTGCCTCAACTTTGAGAGGATCAACTCTAATACCCTCTTTCGAAACTATGAAGCCTAGAAGGCGACCCGTCCTTACAACAAAGATGCATTTGTTAGGATTCAATCGAATCTTGTATCATATACATCATTCGAGAATCATGTGGAGGTGCTTGGGGTGGTCCATCCTCTTGCGAGAATGGCTGGAAAGATCGATAAAGAAAACCTCCATAATCGTTTTAAGATCATGAAAGGCGTAGGTCATGGCACACTGAAATGTAGCTCCGACATTTTTAAGGCCGAAGGGCATTTTCCGATATGCGAACGTTCCCCAAGGACAAATAAAAGATGTCTTATGTTGATCCTCGGGTTTGATTTGAATCTGGTTATATCCAAAAAATCCGTCCATGAAGGAAAAAATCTCACTTCCGGCACAAGCATCCAAGATTTGATCTATGAATGGTGTGGGGAAGTTGTCTTTCTGACATGCACAGTTCAAATCTCTAAAGTCAGTGCATACACGGATCGTCCCTGCTTCTTATCCACGGGAATGGGGTTTGACACCCATTTGGTAAGGGGAACGGGGTAGATGAAACCAGCTTTTGACCAGTTTCTCCACCTATGCCTTGATAGCGACTACTTTCCTAGGGTTCACAGCACGTAAGCATTGTCGAACCGGTTTAGCGTTGGGATACGTTCTAATCTCATGTTCAACAATGCGGGAGTCTATTCCTAGCATCTCCTCATATGACCAGGCGAAAGCTTCCCGGAGTTCTGTAAACAATTCATTCTAAGTAGCAATCTCCTCAAGAGTGAAATTGTCACTGATGTAGACATTCTCGATTTTTCTGGGAGTACGAGAGATATTGATCGACGTAGTTGGGGAAATGTTAGCCATATTCCCTTCCGCAAAAACATCATGCGACTCCAAAAGAGCCACAGGGTGACCAACCATCTCTGCTAGAGTCATCCTAAACTCTTCTCGTTCGGCAAGATCGAGTTTGGGAAGGAAATAAGAGCGATGGTGCATATCTTCCCAAGGTCTCTCACTACCACACATGGCCTCCATAATAGCGTCATCAGAAGGCAAAGTATCATCGAGGCAATCATGGGAACAAGACGAGTTGGCTGCCCAAACCGACAGCGTAATGGGATCTTCCTCGACTGTCTAGGAAGAAGAGAGATACGGCTCTGCAGTGGCTTGTTGAATATGCTGGTAAGCAAGCTCAGCTACAGACAGTGGCATAGACATCCCGACATGCGAAATGTTTCCAAATGTGGAACTCATGGACGGTAAAGTCCATGGATCATCGAAATAGGAAGTCTGGAATGACATATTATGCGAAGGAGGAGATGCATTGTCGGTAATGGTTCCAATAAAATTCACAGGTGCGGCAAAGTCATAAGTTCCCATTAATGAATGACACATGCCAACACCCATGTTCCCAGTTGCCGGCTGAGAATGAGTAACCTGTGGGGACTATGGATCCCGTGGATGCTGTGGAAGAGGAGTTAATGTAATCGAGCTGATCGATGGTCACTATCTTGCCTTCGTGAGGAAAGCAGATAACTTTGAATACAGTGGATGTGACAGCTTTCATGGCATACATCCAATTCTGACCCAGTAAAAGGTTGTAGTCGATGGGCACATCAACCACCTCGACTTCAATAGGAACAGACTTACCTCCCAAGAAGAAAAAAAGGGAAGGGATAATTCCATGCGGCTTAAATGAACGACCGTTGAACGCAGTGAGCGTGGTTCTAGATGCGAGTAGGGGAGGAGAGACAAGAGCTTTCCAACAAGTTAACGACATTACTGACACAGAGGAACCTTCATCAACCATAGTACGTTTGACAAAACTCTGAAGGCATACCACTTGGATTTTAAAAAGCCACGTGGTAGGGTAAGCGAGGTTGGACATCAATAGTGTCGAACTTGATAATAGTGGGACTTCCCCCATCTTGAACTCCTAACGCACTTAAAAGAGCATGCTTCTAAGAAGGACAGGCTTGCAAGAATTCAAGAGCCGACATGGCTCACGGAGTTTGGCCCAAATATTCTACGATGGAGTAGTTATGGCAGTCTCGAGCATTAGGATTATGCGTAGAGTGCATAAGAAACACCTTTCGGTATTCATGGCATAATAGAAGGCTTCTCAATATGTAAGGAATTGTCAGGAGGAGGGGGAGGCTCACTCCCCAAATTGGGTTGTGGTGCATCATAATCGCACTGACGAGTGGCAACACTAACCTCTGACTGAACCATGTTCACACATCCATAACCACCAGTATTGGAAGAAGACGTTGTCATCTCAGTAGGTCCATAACCAGTGGTGGGAGCATTGGAATCCATGTTTTGGTGATGAGGTAGGGGATCCTTCAACACAGCTGGGCTCTGTGCCAAGTGCTTCGATGCTTCTCCAATATGAGGACATAAGTGAGTAAGATGGTCTTCCCCACAGAGCTTGCAAGGAAACTTCAGCTTACGCCTAGGTTTACGGTCCTCACCAGCATTTCCGCCTTCCCGAGGAGGGTTGGCATTATCCTTACGGGGGGTATTGCGATTGCTATTGTTATTCCCATTGTTTCCACCCTTACGATTATTTCTCCCCTTTTTCTTACCACCAGGTTGCTGGTTACCTGATTGGTTCGTCGTTTGCACACTGTGTACATCGGACGATGGGGTGGAAGTGGACAAGGTGTGAACCTGTCTGGGAGTAGACTAGTTTAGCGACAAATTTTGCATTTGATTAGCTACCAAATCTACGGGGCGAGTGCTTGCAGATCCTACGATGCCATCGGCATGCGGTCTAGGAACTGACGTGGGCTCATGACGTGTGCTCATGACGTGTGCGCGGTGCGTCGGGAATAATGTCGTACAAAATGCTAGACTGAGAGTATAATAAGTCTAACTGCTAGACTTTCAAGATAGCTTGTTCCTCAGTCACAATGTCGGACATCGAAACATCCTTAGCAATGTATGGGAGTAGAGACTTGAGGAACCATTCCAACAGGAACTCTGGAGTAATGTTAGCTTTCACTAACCTCTTTCACCGACGCCACTCTTGAACGTGGTCAGAAATATGTGTGGCCCTGTTCCGACGGAAGGTAGATAAAAGTTCAATACCGGTATCATAGCGAACCGACAACTGGAAATGATCTAAGAAAACCAAAGTGATCTCGTTAAAACCCCTATAAGTGTTTCCAGGCAACTTGACGTACCACTTTGCGGCTGCCCCCGTGAGGGTTCGTTGAAATAGTCGCAATCTAACAGAATCGTGATTCAATGAGTTGGAGGAGCACCAAAGGTGAAATGTCGTGACATGATCTCCCGGTTCCTCACCACCTTTCCCTTCAAACTTAGGAATGTCCGAAGGGAGCTTGGTAGGGACCAGGGGCCAAGTAGGGTCGTGACACACCGGCTCATTCGTGAGCTTCGAAAGATCCGAAAGATTCAAGCGTGAAAGGAACGGGAGCTGAGGCTGGAAAGCTTGATTATAAGCCCCCATAAAAGGTTGGTTAAACGGAACCGAATTATAAGATGGACCAAAATCTTGACCATGAGGATTAAACTGCTGATAATAAGGACCTGATGGACCATAAGCTTGCCCATGGCCATAGGATTGATAACCTCCTCCTGCCTGACCCATTTGAGAGTAAGCAGGTATGTGCATGTTTTGGGCACCATATTGTGGTGGTGGGTGGTACTGGTGGCCAGCATCGACTGTGTTGTAGTAATGGTTGCCACCATGAGTATGGGGCATATATGTACTATTCGTAGCGGGAATCGTGTTGGAATGGCCATAATGGTATGGTATGTTCCCACACCCAACATTAGGATTAGCTTGAGCAGTCGTGTGGTGACCAGAAGCATGAGATGTATTCCCAGCCCCAATATTGGTGTTACTAGTAGCATGGATGGTGGCATTATGTCCATGTGGATAGGATATATTCCCACCCCCTATATTGGCATTACTAGTAGTGGCAGTGGACGCAAAAGTATGTGGTATATGTCCACCCCCGTGGTTGGGAGGAGCATTAACATTCGCAAAAGTAGTCCTGGGTTGACGAGTAGCGGCATGTGTATTAGGTGGTGGATGGCGAGTCGTGTTTCGAACAACGTTCCTATTAGTTTGGGAAATCCTAGATGGTGGTATTCTTCAAACATTGGCATGGTTAGGAGGAACATGACCAGTCCCCATACTATGTGTGTGAGTGGACAACGTAGTGCCCCCAGTGGGTATAGTATGGCTAACACCATGACTGGTGCCAGTGTGAGTACCAAACGTAGTGGAAGGTTCAACTGTACTATAACTAGGCATACCAAAAGAGAGTGCGGTTGGGTTGATCATAGGACCAGTGTCGTCATGTAACTCTGGCATTCCATGTCTATAATTGCGTGGAAACGAAGGAACGAACGTGTCGTCCTGTTCTTCGTCCTCTGGTAAGGTTGGCATCCCGTGAAGATAATTATCCGGACTCGAAGGATCAAACGGATATTGTTCAAGTGGATTCGGCCAAATCGAACCAGGTTGAGTCTCAGGTGGATCACCTCCCCACGCCTCACGACGAGTATGGGGATCGGAAGTGTGTTCAACTCTACCCAATGGAGTCGAAGGTATTTCCTCAGTATCGGAATGTGTAGCAGTCATGACGTCTTGGACGTATGTCTCGTAAGAATCCGAAGACTCAGAGGGAGCCCGCCGGCGTCCCCTAGCAACACGGCATGAAAGCTCGGTAGGCTCTAAACCAGCCAACCGACGGGATCGGAGGAGAGTAGGGCTCCGCGCCATGATATCTCCGGAGAGAATATATAATCAAAATGTCCCCTAAAGGCCAACTATCGATCAAAAACAGTAAATCAAAAGCACACACTTAGAGAAACTACAACTAAGAGCAGGCAAACAGATTGGCTAAATGAGCTCCCGACACTAGAGCTGGTATGTCTCGTCTAGGAGAGACTTGAGACTCCCAAAATATAGCCGGAGGTAACATAATCAGTTATGGAGACACCCAGGCTTCACTGCATGCAAAGGGACGTAACCCTTGGCAACAAACAACTGTGCTGTCCAATCCCTATCTGACTCAGGACACGAACATCATAACCACTGCAAGTAACCTGTGCGATACCTAGGTAAGGAAACTATGGTCACCGCAATATAACCAATGCTCAGGGGGACAATCGCAGGTGGGATCCGTCGTATGGGCAGGGTAGCTGAGCCCGAAACTCAATGAGGGTCAAATCCCCCAAGAGTCCCCAGATACGAACAAATCCTGGAAATATATCCCACGTTCAGCCGGTATCAGAGGGATATCCATTCAGCCAACCTCCCGTGACCTCGTGCTTAACTCTGGCTTAAGTAGAGCTTCCTGAGAACACCGATATATACCATGGATTCCTCCACTCCCTGGTCAGACACCTAATGTTCCGTCTAGTAGTCTTGGATTGTTAACTCACAATGATCTATTTCAAGACTCTAAACCTATGCTAGTTGGTGTAACCTATAAATAAAATCGGTCTAATCAATTTTAAGATTAAGCGTTAATTTTAATGGCTGTGATTACTCAAGGGATATGATCGTGAAACTAGTGATGTGTAAGACTCAATAGTATGCAAAATCGTCAAATCCTAGACTCATCTATCCAATGAAAACAATGCCACTAACATGCACAATCAAACCAACGATTTCGAAATAAATATGCAATCCTTTTATATTTTTCAATGCACAATCATAATCTAAATGAAAACAGAAAGCACTCAATGCAAGATGCAATACATAAAAGCAAATTTTTTATTTGTATTTTCTCTTATAAACAAAAGGAAGATGCAAAACTATGTGTATTTTTTGTATTTTTCAATATATGGAAATGAAAAATGCAAGCAAAATCCTACTATCTAGTCACTAATATGCCAAGGAGATCACTAAGACAACTAGGCAGATACCAAACAGTAAAACTCAGGCAAAGGAATGAGCTCAAAAGGAAAAAACCAACAAGGCTAAATCCAAAGATGGGTAAAAAATCAACAAGGCTCAACCAAGAGAAATGAAGAGTTCTGGTCACAACCAAGGCATGAAACAGTCAAGAAATAAGCCAACAAAGACTCAGGATCAACCAAAACCAACCCAGCAACAACCAAAGGTCATAAATCAACCAAAGCCGGAGTTGTACATTATTGTCAAACGAATACTTGTAGGTACCCGCGAGCAGTAGAGTAAATAGAGGCGGGTATACGCGGGCAGATATAAGCTAGCCCGCGAGTGAGGAAAGGCAAATTGGAAAACATAGAGTCCAATGGTTCAGAAAAAGCAAGTTTCTATAGTGTATCTCAACGGAAAATAAGTGACACAAAGCTTCGACAAACAACAACTCTAATTATGGACTAATGCTAAAAAATTCCCCAAAATGGATGTTTTTCCCAGTGGAGTCGCCATTTCTGTGTTGGAGAAAACTCACTATGGCTTGGGGTAGACCACAACAGACAGATGACTACTAGAAATCAACTCAATTCTCAGAACTATGCTATATAAATGAAAATGATAAGATAATGAAGAAGATAACCAACCTCGATCCAAACGTTTGATGTAGATCACTGTTGTAGCTTTCCAATCCGTGCACTTGAATCTTCAAATTAGTCTTGACAACCAATATACAACAAGTAAATATAATATATAAATGGTATTAACATCATCAATAGCAATGGCCCATGATATAACAAGTAAATGCAACCCAATGTAAGATAAACAACATTTACAAGATTACTAGATGAGAATATGAGTATTTCTATTAATAAACAAGAAGAAGTAAAATGTGATACAACCTCTTCCCAGCAACCAATCTGAACCAAGATCTGGATCAATCCACTTGTGCCTCCACCACTTCAATCCTCCATGAATGCCAAACTCAAACTAGATAGGAGTTTGGAAGGTGAACATAAAGGGTTCACAATTACAAGGATTAATGAGTGTAGACTCAAGATAGGGAAAAAATCCACTAGAGTTCTCTTGCTTTTCCTCCCCACCCGTCCATAAGCCATATGTGCTCAATATATAGTCCTCTCAGAGGTAATTTAAAGGACACATCGAGGCGTTTCTTGGGCAGATGGAGAGCCAAAGGTCACCCAATGACCGCTTTTTGGGAGTAAAAAGTAATAAACTAGTGATTTTTACCTTTTTACTTGATACCCGTGGGCTATAGTGATGCAACTTGTGGGTACGGTAGCTATAGTGATGCAACAAGCGGGTAAGAGGAAAAATGAGGAAATAGTATGTCTGAAGGATATAAAGTGGATCTGAGTCAGTGAAATGGATCCTACAGGCCAAAGAATGCTGATGCTCACAAGGTGGAAGATTACGTTGTAACAGATTCCCCCTAATGTGTGAGGTCAGAGGCTGATGCTACGATGGCCGAAATACATTATAAAACTCAGAAGTGGAGTGATGGAGACACAAGTGGAAAGAGTAGCTCACTCGTCATAGTACAATAGTATCCCTGAATACATGTCGGTAGTACAACAATCTGATACAATGGCCATGAAAATGCAGTACATAGTGAATACATGTCATAAGTGATCATAGGCATGATCCCTCTACAGTAAGATATGGTCTCCTGCTGAAAAGGAAACAAATGGTGCAAATTGGAGGTACGAACTGTTGATATCTGAGAGGTGATATCTTAGATGTAAATTCAAAGTCATAAGTATCATACTGAATGCCACTATCGCCTGCGGTCTTCTACACAAGTCTTCGTCGGTGCAAGTCCCATCAAGTGAATAAAGGAGTTGGGGTCGAACCTGATGTGACATCCTCTGATTATCGGTCAATGATGTATACCATTAACAGACGCGAGATAACCCACCAATAATTAAAATGGGCATCAAGGCACAGAGCACAATCATAGGAGTGTGAATAGATGAGTTGAAGTCGAACACTAGGATGAATCCATTGATCATGGGACATTGATGTATTCCCAAAATTGTCGATGGTGAGAGAACCTGCCACTAATGATTGCAAGCCTCAAGGTACTCAACTGCACTCTAAGCCTCAAGTCCCGGAATAAATGGGTTGAAGTCGACGGAACGAGACTCGCTGGAAGGAGGGCATTAAAGCATCCCCCATCAACCAGCACGAGGTACCAGCTACGCTAAAATATTTGGAAGAAATCAGGTGAAACAGACTGACTCAATAAGGATGGACGACATGAAATAGTTAAGAGATCTGAGGAGTGGCCGACTCTGGGCTCAGGACTTCCTTTGAACAAGACGATGAGCAGATGGATAGACTCAGGAAACATAGACTTGACATAAACTGTGCAATGCAGGAGGCATTACAAAGGGCTCCATAATGACTGGAAGCTTAACCAATCGGTGGAGAAAGCTGAGAAACAAGTACAGCTCCTAAGGTCCAACTATAGTCCCGACTCATAATGTACGGAGTGGAATGAATGATCTATTCAAAGGCGACACAACAACTGCCAACAACTTAATCCTGTCCGGATTTTTGGAATATTTGATTTTTTTGGTCTTTTTCATATTTGGGAAAAGCTTGAAAAATAATAAAATTGCTTATAGTACAACAAGTGAGGGAACAAGTGTCAAATAACGAGCAAACTAGTTCCAAGCAGTGGAACATACCTATTATCAATGCAAGGAAGTGCATGCAATATGTGGACACTCGAGGGGGTGTTCCCTCAGGGTCAAAAAGTCATCAAATTGTGAAGGGCAAATATAAGCTTTGCAGGGATCGACAGGGAAACGTGCCCAGGCACCAGGCTAACAACTGAGTAAGCGGGAGCCGGCACAAGGCTCAAGCGACAAGCAGGATGATGTAATGCAATCACAACACGATATAACTGAGGGGGAGTCCTTAAGGGAGATGGCCAGCATAAGACAAAGTAGAGTATGAGTCTTTATCTCAACATCATGGTGTAACTACAAAGGACTCCCAATCTTAAGGACAAACAACGGCATGGGCACCATAATGCACAAAGGGGTTCTAACTAGGGTACCCATGTTCGGAAAATCCCTACCCGCCACATAACGACACTTCTATAGCAGTGTGAAGGTTCAGTGTCGGTTACGAAGCGGGGTCGCACCTAGGGTTTATGAAAGTGGTCAACAGGTCAAATGCATAATGCACATGGAAATGGCATCTAACCTATATGCCAGGTGTGAAACATACCTGCCGTAGGTGTGAAATGGTCCAAAAAAACTTTCGCCGAAGAAATCTGATTGAAAAATACTACTCCAAGACATTATATTAGTCCATAACGACACAAAACGATAAAAACTATAGACAAGTGGGTCTGGAAAATTATAAATAGTAATAAAAAATTACAATTTACAATTCATTTTTACTATTCATCCATTTGGAGCTTTGTGGTTAGTTTTCACGTGAAAGTTTAGTTGCCGATACTAGGAGCTACAAGCGACCGTTCATTGAACTGTGCGGAGTAGGTTAGTAGTCTCATCCATACCTTTCATTTCAATGCTTTCATTTTAGTTTTCAGCGGTGGGATTTTGCGTTTGGCCAAGCCCTAAATGGCTTCAGCGCTACCTGCAGGCTATAGCTATGCAGGTAGGGCACGATACTCGCAGTCAATGCACAGACTGACTGTGCATTGACTGTGAAGTTGGGTACCCGCACCTGTATACAAATTATCCTTCGGGTACGGCTGTGAACTTGAAATTGCAAAAGAATTTGACTAAAATATTTGTTTTTCTTCACTCAAGGATGGTTCTAGAGTGGAGGGAGAGGGAGGATGACCACGTTGATGAGGCCGTGCGCAATGATGTGCAAGCACAACAGGCATTGCAAGCATGTGGGTTGTACAAATTCTGGAGTATAGGGGGTTTGAGGGCCCAAAACCTACTACTCTGCTGCTTGATCGATTATTGGGACGTTGATGCACATAACTTCAATATCAATTGGCAAATCCTCACACTAGAATTTGACGACATCTACTTCATTACCGGTTTGTCCCATCGAGGTGAGGAGGCTAGTCTTTGGTCTCGTACTGTGGGTGGTGGGATCACCGTCCCGTACTACATAGCGTGGTATTTCCCTGCAAACACACGGACGGTGGGAAGTCAGGTGCCCATCAATGCCATAGTAAATCTGAGCATGAAGATCATTGTGGCTACCTTAGTGCGGATAACGGGTTCCAAATCTCTGCACTAGGAATCGAGGCCAGTGATGTTCTATGCATCACAATGTATGCGGCCTATAGTATTTGACTGGTGTACCACACTACTGGGGTCTATGAAGACCCAACTGACAGAATGCCAAGAAGGGAAGGCCAAAAACTTCGGGTATGGGAGTATCTTGTGCAGCTTCTTCTTTAAGAGAGTTCTGGGGCTTAGTCCGAGGGTGGATGTCCCTCCTCATAGCCTCTGCGATCCAGCCCTGACCTGGTGGGTTGAGATCTTGACACGTTAGGGTGGTGGCCGTTTGGTATCACCATATACTGAGGAATTCTTCCTCTGGTGGGACCGACATGTCATTTCCATAGAGGACTACCCCTATGCAGGGATAGACTTCCGCCAGGATAGGGACATGCCACTCCCACCAGACGTAGCATTCAGAGACATTGGTGAGTACTCTTTTTAGGTTTTGTGTATTAAATTTTTATGGATTTTTGATTATATATGTAAATGCAAAAATCTTTTTGGTGGTAGTATCATATGCTAATGGTTGACTGTTTGCTCGCAGACAAGGGTCCAGTGAGACCCGATGGCTTCCCGAGACATGGTTGTTGGGGTAGGGGTGATGAGGCAGGTGATGCTGCAGCAGGGCGCACTCTACAGACCTTGCAGCGCAACCTATCACGGATGGTTGCTAGGGTTCCATAGATAGAGGTGGCGCGACTACCTGAGGCCATGCAGCGCCAAGTAGTGGGGGTTTCAGGTGATTGGGTGCGGCTACTGCAACGGGTAGCCAATGCATTTCAGTATTTCTACGAGACACATCCTGTCGGGGCGACAGCTAGGCCTCCTTCTAGGGAGTAGATATCTCAGAATCTCATTTTTGTATCGATATGTATATTTTTGATGGTTACGGGCTCCAGTTTTGTATGACACTACCATTTTTGTACATATTTATAAATAACTTTGGTTCTCCGGTTCTACTATACGTGTGTATGTACAAATGTGTGAATGTCTTCTTTTATTTGTGTGCTTCATGGTGAATGTGACAAATGACAATCTAATACATAGTTAGCGTATGCATCATATATATGATTAACACTTCTCGGAACATGTATGTATGTAATTGAAACAAAATGTCGTTCCAAGAGTCTCACCCTTAGGAATTTCTGTAGTAGTGTAGGATCCCGCACATGGTACTGACCATTCAAGTGAGACACAACTAGTTGTTAATCCAAGCGGACTTCTAAAGACTGAATTCCATGGGAAATAGCATCCTGAAGTAGTGCAATGACGGCACTATACTCAACCACATTGTTAGATGTAGGACCGAGACAAGCACCTCCTGAGGACACAACTAGGTGGTCAGGAGAGAAAATAACCTAGGCAGCAGAAGCAAGCTGCTGCGTATGACAGCTAGCACCATCGGCAAATCCTAAGAACGTAGGAAACTCTGTTGACATCGGTTAATCAAACGGAAGCTAATCAGCAGACCCGAAAACCAAAATAAATCTAAACTATGTACAGAAGCAACTATACAATAGTATACAAAAGTATCAGCCTAAACCAGAGGTTCAAGCGTAATACCGCTTGAGGTAGAGCCCATTTCTAGGCTCCTTCAAGACAGTCCCCTCATAGTCTTCTAATTCATAGGTTCCCTTTTCCAGGACACGCCTCACGACGTAAGGACCGTGCCACATGGGGTTGAACTTACCTGCCCCCAGGGGTTCTTTAGCTTGGTCATATAAGAGGACCAAGTCACCTTCAGCATATTGCCGGGGACGAACAGACCTATCATATTGAACCTTAACACGATGCTTGTTGGCATCTATGGCCACAACGGCATCTCAACGTTGCTCATCAAGTTGCTCAAGGTGGATTAAACGTTGCTCAAGACTCGCCGTATCAGGGAGGATCTCTATGGCTAGTTTAAGCGAACAGATCTCGCATTCAATAGGTAAAGTGACTCCACACCGTGAACTAACTGAAATGGTGAGAACCCGGTGGCAGTCTTGATTGCGGTTCGATACTCCCACAAATCAGGATATAACATGATGTGCCATTTGGATGGTGTTGGCTTGGTTTTGCAACCAAGCTTAGTGCTATGGGCACCTACTAACTAGTAGTAGCAGTTTCAATAGAAATAAAAACAATAAACTAAATAAACAATACTTTTCATGGATCTAAACAAGAATCTAAGCAAATAATGTAAACACTTCAAAATCAAGAACAAGAAACATAATAAATAATTTTTTGTATTGAAAAGTGGGGGGCAAGCAAGTGCTTGCGATATTACCTTCAATGGTGAAGGTTGATGTTGAGCAACTCCCAAGATGAGTAGCTCCAAACTCCAATAGGTCTCTTTCTCCAAGGTTGCTTCAATGGCTAAAAGTGCTCAGGGGAGATTTCAGCAGCATAAGGATGAGATAATGGAAGGATATGAAATGAGGAGCCCCTACCACCTTTTTATAGGTTTTGGTGGTGAGGAATACCATTTGTGGTTTTGTGGAAACCAATGGTATTGACCAACATGGTTTAGGTTCTTTTCCCTCCTTTTTCCTTTTTTGAATAAAAATAATAATTTAATTCCCTTTTTAATATTTTTGGGAATTTGGACCCTTTTAGAGGGTTTTTTATGATTTTCTTGGAAAAATAATCTTTTTTAATGGAAAAAGGGGGTGTACTAAGGTCTTTTGGTGACCTTTTGTTGGTTTCAGAGGCTCAGATGGTGGAAAAGTGGACAAATGGATCATGTGAGTAAGGGAATGAGCTAGTGAGCACTTTTTAGGTGTTAACAGATTGCCCCCTGATGTGTGAGGGCAGGAGCTCATCGTATGGCCGATAGACATCATAGTTCTTTTGTCCTTTTTTCTGGGGTTTAGGGGAGAGAAGAGACCGGTTGGAGACTGGAGCCACGGCCCTTGGAAGCTGCAAAAACAAAAAATGTTACATGGCCTCAATATGAATGAGGTAGAATCTCTGATAAAGGACGAGGCGGGCATTCCCATGCTCGTATCAAGACATATACAAAAGAATTAGTCCCAAGAAGGGGGATCTAATACATAAAGAAATATATTGGTGCATCATAATGGTCCAGAGGGGACATTATTGTGGGATATACTCATGATCATGACTGATCGCGATAACTGATACACTGGAATAACTGTGGAACTGCTGAAACTGAAGGTGTCCAACATCTGTAGGGACTCAAAGACTATGAGTCATCTCTGAGAAATAATGTAACTGTATACTCAAGGGAGTATGAAACAGGGGTAAATCTGAATACTGTCGCCATGCGCAACCCGGATATCCGTAAAAAAAAATGTAACTGGTGTGATCCATAGGAAGACTCTCAAATGTGGAGGAGTCAGGTGGTATCCAAGGTCTTCGACTAATAACTGAACCGACCAATACCCTGTGCGAGTCTCAACGATGCGATCAAGGTGTTGAAGTCGAGCATGTGAGAAACAACCATTTGGAGAGGCAGTAAGGATTCCTCTCGAAATGATTCGTAGGCACTCATCATAGATGGTAATGAGTCCAAGACACAGGGACCTCTAGGTCTATCCTCTGGAATCAATGTGGTTGTCGTCGAC
This sequence comes from Larix kaempferi, assembly GCA_027924585.1. NCBI lineage: Eukaryota > Viridiplantae > Streptophyta > Pinopsida > Pinales > Pinaceae > Larix > Larix kaempferi. Next base: position 6,411,679 of record BSBM01000339.1, read on the forward strand.
AGAGGGAGACCGGCAACTAACAAGGCAATGATGTTTCCTTGATAGGAGCACGAGGTGTAGACCTGAAGTGATGTAGTACTGATGGTATGACTGACATACTTGTGGGGATGGGAAATAACTGGGTCAAAAGATGGGTAGACTCAAACTTCCTTTGTTCAGAGCATGATGACATGGTTGACCTGGCAGCGTAGGGAACTGACTTGTATGTGTGGGGATCATAGCTTGTTTTTAGGGACTGAAGGGTATTACTGACTCCGGGGGGGTGAAGCTGATGGTAGCTGTCGAGGGAGTTTCAGGGTGACATACTGCAGAGTACTCTGAACAAAGGCGACCAAAATGGGGAAGCTGCTATGTGAGTATACATGATGTGTTGTAGCGCCAAGAGGCACCATTGATTCCTTCTTCGTAGTTGTAATGAGCTCCAAGAAGGGATAAAAGTGTGCTCTGAAATGGTACGGTCCTGTGGATTTTGTGAGCCCAGGACGGCGCATGCTCATGGTTGCTTTCATGTTTAGAGAGTCTGAAAACGGTAAGTGGACTCTATTGGTGTTTCTTTTTCGTAAGTTTAGTCTCCAAGGCCCAAAAAAGCATAAAATGATGCGGATGGAGAACTCTTCTAGCCGATGTGACTAGAGTATACCTTTTTCGTAATTAGTCTACGAGGTCCGGAAAAGGGGTAAACTTATACCAGGTAGACGCCCTTTCAGATACGTTTAGCGAGCATGAAAGGAAGCAAGATTGCTCGGCGATCTTTTCATTATTTTAGGAGTCAGAAAAGAGCTTAACAGAAACTCCCTAAGTGCCTTTTTCGTAAAAAAGGGGTTGCTCGGCCCGAAAAAGGGATAAAATTATACCGAACAAAAATGGATTGATGAGGGTGAGAAGAGGTCTCAAGCATTGTCATCTGTGCGGAAAACTGGATCCGGTGACATAAGACACATCGAAAACGGAGAACGGCCGATGTGGCACGCAAACCGAGGCGACGAGGGGGCGTGGAAAAAATGCCCGAAAAATCAAAAGGTGAGAGCGAGAAATGGTCTCAAGCATCATCACGAGCGCGGAAAACTGAATCCGACGATATAAGGCACATCGAAAACGGAGAACGACCGATGTGGCACGCAAACCGAGGCGACGAGGGGGCGTGGAAAAAATGCCCGGAAAATCTAAAGGTGAGAGCGAGAAATGGTTTCAAGCATCATCGCGAGCGCGGAAAGTTGAATCCGGCGATATAAGGCACGTCTAAAACGGAGAACGGTCGATGTGGCACGCAAACCGAGGCCATAAGAGAGGCTAAAAGATGGTCAAAAATGGGCTCGTGAAAACGGGAAACGGAAGGAACCTCTATGAAGTTCTCGCTGTGCTGATCCCAACGGTACCAACGGTTTGAGAAATGGACTTCGTATGACACCGCAATGGTTGTTTGAAATTTGTGGAATTTCTATAAATAGGACGTGGGGCCCAATATGACATGTCATTGTTACGTGCGAGTTTGATAGAGCTGTCAGAGCTTTTTCTCGATTTCCGGGAGATTTCACTGTTGGTTTTCGATTTAGCGAGTTGCAGGTAACTCTATTCGCCTTAACCTAGTCAATTATGTCTTTTTTATTTGGCGGTGGGCCCCCGAAGGCCGCGAAACTCCACGTTGACTCTCCAACGTGGAACCGCGCGGGTTTCGGGGATGGACCCGCGATGAACCGCGCGGGTTTCAGGCTCACAGTCGCGATGTTCATCGCGACTGTGAGGTCGGAACCCGCGATGTTCATCGCGTGTTCATGGGTGACAGTCGCGATGTTCATCGCGACTGTCTGGTCAAAACTCGCGATGTCCATCGCGGGTTTTTGCATGGAACCCGCGATGGTCATCGCGGCTTTTGTGGAAAAGCCGCGATGGGCATCGCGGCTTTTTGTGTAAAAGCCGCGATGGGCATCGCGGCTTTTTGTGTAAAAGCCGCGATGGGATTTTTCTAAATTTTTTATGCTGGGGCTAAAAAATTTCGTGTGTTTTTTGGCAGGATGTTGTGGAGAGCTCAGTCCGTGTGGCGGGAGAGAGAGATTGATGCCGAGACCATGTTGAGGATCGAGAATGATGGAGGGGTGAGACAGACCCTAGCCATGAGCGGACTTTTGAAGTTCGTTCAGATATCTCCTATTCGTTCAGTGAGTAGACTCCTGAACAAGCTCGTGCAGTGGTGGGTGCCGGCAGAGGGTGCCTTCATTATTGGTGGTGAGAGGTTGGAGATTACTCTCACTGATGTATATTTTTTGACTGGTTTGCCTCGCTTGGGTGAGGTGGGTGATATTTCTCCGAGGTTGCCTCCAGGTGTGGATATGGAGGACCTCTTACAGACCTTCTGTGGGGATGACGCTGTTTTGGTAAACAGCTCTATTAGTCTGAAGTTCCTACGTGAGTGGGATATGCGGGCCGTTGGTGCCTGTGTTCTGAGGGTTTTGGGTGCTGCTGCACCACATCGTATGTCTGGGGGGCAGACGATGATGGTGGACTCCGTTCTACGGGGTACTTACTACGCTTGGGCTCAGATGTTCTTGGCCGGTGTCCGGAGAGATCTGGACAAGGCCGTGAGAGAGGGAGGTGAGTTCTGTTACGCCTCTTTCTTATGCTGTTTTTTCTTTGAGCGGGTGCCGACCTTACGGCCACACGTACCCGTTCGTGCTGGTCTTCCTAGTGAGCCTCGTATGATGAGGTGGGGGCAGATGATGCCCCGTGCTGGCGGTGGTATCCGTGGCTTCTTCACAGAGGACTTTTACCAGCAGTGGGAGCAGATGCCACTAGTGATCGAGGACTATCCTTACGCCGGCATGGACTACCGGGGAGACCCAGAGATGCCACGTGCCCCAGGACAGGCCTGGAGCTTAGACGGTATGTTTTTGTGTATTATGTTATGTTTTATCATATGATTTATGAGTTATCATGATGATATCTGTTGTATAGTATCTGATGGTTTTACTTTCTTTGTGCAGATATAGGTCCAGTACCACCACCTGACTATGTGGCTCGGCAGGGGCGGGCGATGGTGGTTGCTCGTCCCCCAGTACCTGTACGTCCTCCTCGTGGTGGAGGATATGGGGCCCGTGGGCGAGGGGTTGGCCCTCAGGACGATGCTATAGATGGTGTTCGACGGACTTTAGCCCGGATCGTGGATAGGCTTCCGGAGGATGGCTGGAGGGACCTTGATCGGGACATTTTGCAGGGATGTCTAGGTGCACCGCCTGAGTGGCAGTCACTGTTGTTGAGGGCAGCGGTGCTTGCTGCGAGACACGGGGGTGGTAGAGGAGATGCTCCGGCAGGGCCGGCTCAGGGTAGGATACGTCTGAGGGACGATCCAGCAGGGCCAGCAGAGCGGCGAGTTCGGGGTCGTCCTGACCCGGCTGGGCCGGCGGAGGTGGAGTCGGAGGAGGAGTCGGAGGAGGAGCCCGAGGATCCTGAGGATCCAGATGAGTAGACGACATTGTACTGCCCCCAAATGCTCATGAGCATATGGGGAAGCATTTTTTGTAGGACAGATATATTTTTTGTATATCGAGTGCTGAGGGCACTTATGACATGTAGACTATTTGATTTGTATATATATGAGGATATATATTTTAGATCTATTGTCGTGTATGCACGTGGATGCACATTGTCTTTTGTATATGCCCGTGGAGGCACATGTTATGCACGTGGATGCAGTGTATTTATTGATTTATGTATGCCCGTGGAGGCACCTGTTATGCATATGGATGCATTATTTTGGTTTGTTTGTTTTATGACCGTGGAGGCACATGTTACGCACGTGGATGCGCTATTGGTTTTTGTATATGCCCATGGAGGCACATGTTTTGCACATGGATGCATTTTAGTTTATGGATATGACATGATGTGATTGGTGTGCCAGTCGAGGACACTGTTGGCCATATAATCTGCTACACCATTGAGGTGTCTTGGGACATGTGTGAATGTAATGGATTCAAACTGTCTAACCATTTGTTTAGTGCGCAGGAATTTTCTGAACAGACAGGGATCGCGTACCTGGTAATCATTGTTGAGCTGGGAAACTAGGAGCTGTGAGTCCAAGAAAACGTTGAGGTGACGTATGCTCATCTGGAGAGCAGCGGCCAGGAGACCGGTCACGGCATCGTATTCAGCTTGATTATTGGTGGCGGCACCTAAACATACTCCATCAATGTGAATTAACTCATGTGAAGGGGAGTATATTACCCAAGCTGCGGAGGCGAGATTGGGAGACCAACGGCTTGCACCATCAGCGAAACCGACATGGCAGAGTGGAAGAGGCTCCATCTGTGGTCATGCAGAGAAAACAAATATTTAGGTTTTTGCAATTTTTTGTGAACGAAAAACGTATGCCTATACTAAAAATGGACGATGGTGTCCATGAGATTTTCTATGGGTAAAATCGTTTAAGGTACAACCCGTTGCGTGGGTTGCGCAGGGTGTTGCCTTCTGAATCGGTCAAAATGTATGCCCCCTGCCCGAGGCAGGTGTGTATGATGTAGGGGCCTTGCCACATAGACACGAACTTTCCCTTTCCGGTTTTATCATGAGCTTGATCGTAAGCGAGGACAAGGTCTCCCTCCGAAAAGGTTCTTGGGTGGACGCGTTTGTCGTAACTTAGTTTCGATCGTTGTTTAGCAGCTTCCATGTTCTGAATGGCTGTGCGCCGATCTTCATCGGCCTGCTCTAGGAGCAGTAAACGTTGCTCGATCGGGGAAGTATCCGGTAGGAGCTCAACGGCGATGTGTAAAGCTGGGATCTGGAACTCAATAGGGAGGACAGATTCGACACCGTGAACTAAATGGAAAGGGGTAAAACCGGTGGCGGTTTTGGTTGATGTGCGGTAAGCCCAGAGTGCTGGGAAAAGCATGTGATGCCAATTGGATTTGTGCTTGTCTACAGTGCGTTGGAGGATGGTCTTCAAGATTTTATTGATCGCTTCGACTTGGCCGTTTCCTTGGGGATAGTAAGCGGAAGAGAAATGGTGTTCAAATTTCAACATGGTTGATAATTCCTTCCAGACGGCATCTTCGAAGTGAGAGCCGTGGTCAGAGACTAGCTGTTGTGGTACTCCGAAACGAGCGATAACATGGTTAAAGAAAAACCGTGCTGCAGTGTCGGCTTTGCAATTATAGGTCGGCATGGCTTCTGCCCACTTGGTGAAATAATCTACAGCCACAATGATGTGTTTGTGACCGCCGGCTGACGGGGGGTTGCAGTCGAGGAAGTCTATGGCCCATTTGCAGAATGGTCCAACAGTGATGATTGGGTGAAGGGGGGCAGGAGGGGTTCTTGCTTTGGGGGCAAATAGCTGGCAGTTCTGGCAATGCTTGAATGCGGTGATGCAATCAGTAAACAATGATGGCCAAAAGTAACCTGCCCGAATGATTTTCTGGGCGGTAGCCATGCCGGAGAAATGGCCTCCACAGGCACCGCTATGACAATCATTGAGGACTTGTTCTGCCTCACTATGGGATAGGCAGCGACGTAAGATAGTATCAACGCCGCGTCGGTAAAGTACATCCCCAATAAGTAGGTATCGGGGGGCGTGGTGTCGTATGCGACGGCGTCCATCACGATCGATGTGTGGTTGGAATTTTTGCGTACGAAGGTAAGTCAAAATGTCTCCGTACCAAGGGTCGTCAGACGAAATGACGAAGATCTGCTCGTCAATCAGGTCCGTTTGGATAACGGGTGATGTCGAAGGGGATGGGAGATCTGTAATAAGGTGAGCAAGCGCGAGGGCTTTGGTGCTTTTGGGAGTCTTGAAAGTAAGGTCATATTCCTGGAGGATAATGACCCATTTAGCGACACGACCCTGAAGGAGCCGCCTGGTGAGGAGGTAGACCATGGGGTTGGAGTCGGCCACGACCGTGGTATGACTAAGCAAAATGTAGTGTCGTAATTTTTGTACGGAAAAGACTACAGCTAGGGCTAATCTTTCCTCGTATGGGTAACGTAGAGGTGGGCCAGACAAGGTCTGGCTGACGTAATAAATCACATGCTCTTTGTGGGAGGCATCTTCTTGGACCAAAACTCCGGACACAGCATGTTCAGATGCCGAGACATAAAGGGTGAAGTCCTGGGAGAAATCCGGTGGGGATATCAAGGGGGCTTGTGTGAGAGCTTTCTTGAGGGCTTCGAATGCCGTGTCTGCTTGCTCATCCCAAACAAAGGGTATGTGGGTACGAAGTAAGCGTAAGAACCCGTGGACTTTGGTGGCATAATCAGGAACAAAGCGCCTAAGAAAATTGGACCGCCCTTGCAAGCTCTGAAGCTGTCGAAGCGTGCGAGGAGGGGGAAGTTCTAAGATGGCTTTGACTTTCAGGGGATCGACAGTGATTCCGTCTTGGGAAACAATGAAACCCAACAACCGGCCCGCCGGGACGCAAAAGACACACTTGTGTGGGTTCAAGCGGATTTTATATTTGCGACAACGCAGGAAAACTTGCCGGAGGTCGTTAAGGTGGTCTGATCGTTTTCGGGAACGAGCTGTTAGATCGTCGAGATAGACTCGCAAGATATGGACCAAGTCGTGAAAGCAATAGGTCATGGCTCGCTGGAAAGTGGCACCAGCATTTTTAAGGCCAAATGGCATGACCCGATAGGCAAAGGTGCCCCATGGGGTGGTAAAGGCAGTTTTGTACTGATCCTCCTTGCGGATGTGAATCTGGTTATATCCGGAAAACCCGTCCATGAAGGATAGGACCTCATGGCCCGCACACTCATCAATGAGTTGGTCAATGAATGGTGTGGGGAAATTGTCTTTTGGACAAGCGTGGTTTAGATCGCGGAAGTCAGTGCATACTCTAAGGGTGCCTTGCTTTTTGTTGACAGGAACGGGGTTCGACACCCAGGTGGTGTACGGAATAGGGTAGATGAACCCTGCTTTTCGAAGTTTCTCGACCTCAGCCTTAACAGCGGGGAGCTTGGCAGGGTGAATAGGTCGCTGTTTCTGACGAACAGGGGGTACTTCCGGCCATGTATCGATGTGGTGTTCAATAATGGCGGGGTCGAGACCAGGCATCTCGGTATAGGACCAGGCAAAGACGTCTCGGAACTCTTGAAAGAGTTTTTTGTATGCCTGAGTTTCTGCTTGAGTGCAAGATGCGCCCAGCGAGATGAGCTCAGGTTTCCCTGGTGTTGTGGAAATGTCTATCTGTATAGTGGGGGAAATGTTTGACATGTTCCCTTCTTCAAAGGCATCCGGTGCTGGGATGGGGTCCTTTAACCAATCGACCTTAGAGGGTATGAAGTCTTTCGACTCGACTGATAGCTGGTTGGATGCGGTGGAGGTGGATGCTTCCGGGAGGAAGTACGAGCGATGATGCATATCATCCCAAGTGTAGTCGGGTGCAGTGAGTGTCTCCAAAATCTGCTCATCAGTATTGAAGTAGTCAGACCATAAATCAAGGGGTTCTGGTTTGAAGGTTGTTGAAATCATATATATCGTATTGACTTCTTCCGACGAGGATGATGGTGGGGGGTGGATCTCCTCGATGAGGGGAGGAGATATCTCTAAGTCGGCATTGTTTAACTCGTACAACGCTGCTCTATAGTCAGGTAGATCAGGGCAATGGTGAGAGTAGTGGCCGTAAACACTGCATATAGCACAAGGATGGTTAGTGCGCAGTGATTTGTCGCGAGGCTGTAGAGGTGGCTCTAATCTGAGTACTGGGATGCCGATGTCGTCGTCCAACATATTCATATGCTCTTGGAGTGCCGGTAAATGTGGGCATTGATGAGTTGGATGGCCAATTTCATCGCATAATGAACATTTGGGGGGAGCTCGAAACACCGGTGGGGGTTTGACTGCCTTAGGAGGTGGTATAGCAGTGTATGGTTGTGGACCTCTGCCCCCAGTGGGCTTAGCAAGAAGAGGGGGATCCTTTGACGTCGAAGCAATCGTGAGACCAGGAGGAGGTTTCATTGACGACGAAGGGATTGTGACACCAGGAGGAGGCTGATTTGTGGTAACAATAGGTTGTACCGGTTGGAGGATGACGTCTGGTGTCGGTGGTCGAACGGGAGGCGGAATATACCACACGGGTAATCCCAATGTTAGCCCGGGTAGGTTAAGGGTAGCCATAACCGGGGCGCTTACTACACCCGAAGGAGGAAATAGGAAGGGGATGGTGTGGATGGGTGTAACGCCAATGTGACTGGGGATCAATGGTGGTTGACCGCTGGGTGTTTGCGTATTCTGCGAAAGAGTACAGAGGTTCGCGACTTGGGTCTCCGGTGACGGTGGTGGAATGGCCTGGAATGTAGAGGTCATTGGTGTATCCGAATAAAGTCCGGGTGCCACAGAAGACACAAAGGAGGTAACTGCACTAGAAGCGGGTTGTTCAATCATGGGAAGAACATTCTCCGGTGCTGCAGGGGCGTTGGGATCATAGTAGGTGAGTTGGTCAATTTTGACCACGCGTCCCTCGTGGGGGAACATCATGGTGCGGAAGACGGAGGAAGCGACCGCTTTCATGGCGTACATGTAACTGCGGCCAAGTAAAAGGTTATAGTCGAGCTGGGCGTTAATGACCTCTATGTCGATGAGCACAGTTTTCCCACCTAATTGGACGGGTACCTTGGGTAATAAACCCTGAGGTGAAGCTGACCGACCGTCGTAGGCCCGCAATGCAGTGGTGGATTGCTGGAGAGCAGGGGATCCCAACTTCTGCCAAACAAAAGTGGACATGACGCATGTGGAGGCACCCTCGTCGATGATACATCGATGGATGACAAGATTCCGAATAGAAACGGAAACTTGGACTGCTATGGTAGAAGGCAGCCGTGGTTCAGATTGGTCTAAATCAAAGGTCATCAATTTCGAATCATTTGGGTCAATCGCCCCAATGGCGGAAAGTAAAGTCTTGCGCTGAGTAGGACAGGTTTTTAAGACTTCTAACGCAGACATGGCTGCGGGAGATTGAGCTAAGTCATCTACAATGTTGTAATTGGACGCAGCCCGTGCATTGGGGTTGTTGTTGATTCGGCGAAGGGGGAAACGAGGTGCTTTCGAAGCGCCATCGAGTGGGACCTGAGGTATACGCAATGTCTGATCGGTGGGATTAGCATTAGTATCCTTTTCAGCTGGGGGGGCTTCAGAAGTCGGTCTGTATTGATTCCGACGGGTTTGGATATTGACGTCAGCGGTGGACATCATCAATAAGTGGTGGGTGCCTGAATCAAACATGGGTTGGTCAGGAGCTGTGTAAGTTATTTGTTGTGGTTGCACGTTTCCCTGTTGGGGGGCTAACGGCTGAGTGTTTACCACTCCCTGTGTTGGAAAAGGGTTTTGGAGGACCAAAGGTTGTTGTGGGGGTGGTGGGGGGTTGGGTGGTGGCTGAGGAGCCGCCTGCCCTTGACGATGGGCGTCATTTGTCCATAGTTGTCGAGCTCGCTCGAGATGTGGGCAAGCGTGGGTATAGTGGCCATAGACACCGCAAATGGAACAAGGATGGTTTGTCCGTAAATTAGCATTTTTAGGTTGCTTAGGTGGCCGATCAGGATTCTGATGAGCGGGCGCCGCGTTATTGTTTTGCGGAGGATGGGTAGGCTGTGGAGCTTGGTTACGGTTTTGATTGTTTCCACGGTTTCGTCCTCTACCTCGGTTTGGTTGCCCACCCTGGTTGCGTTGGTTATTTTGGTATTGGGGCTGCTGTTGTTGTGCGTACACATGCCCATGAGCATTGGGGGGATTCTGAGGAGCCGCAGGTGCGGGAGCAGGTTGCAGTGGATAGTATGCAGGTGGAGCTGGAGGTGGTCCAGTTGCCTGTTGGGGTTGTTGGTACCCCTGAGCTGGTGGAGGTGTGAGGTTAGCCGGTGCAACCGGTTTTGGGTAATGCATGGGCTGTTGTGGAAACTGCATGGGGTTTTGTACCGTAGGTTGAGCATAGTATGTAGGAGGTACATATGCTGATGGCGCTTGGACATAACAATGTTGTGGACAAGAGGGTCCATGAACATGATGGGTCTGGTTTGTTGGAGCATAAGAAGTTGTCGCTCCGGAACTGGATGTAGCCCTAGAAAGGTCTGGGGCGGGCATGGTGCTCACCATACTGAAAGGTTTTGCTTGCGGTGTAATTTGGCCAATAATGCCATCAGCGGCATGTGATGCCCCCGGTGTGTCACCGCGTGCAGAGTCACCTCGTGGGGCGTCAGGTATGATGGTGTATAGGTAACCTGACTGGGCATAGATAAGATCAAACTGTTGGGCCTTAAGGATGGCCTCCTCTTCAGACTGGGGTCTTTCAGACGCTACATCCTTCGCAATGAGAGGAAGGAGGGATTTAAGGAACCAGTCTAAAAAGATTCGGTCGTCTAATTTGATCTTGCATAGGCTCCGACGCCGACGCCAATCATGAATATGGTCAGTGATATGCGTGGCCGTGTTCTGTCTGCAAGACAGTAGGATCTCGACGCCCGCATCGTAGCGGACAGGTAGCTGGAAGAATTGTAGAAAGGTCGAGGCAAGGGAGGTAAATGTGGAATGCGTCCCATGGGGTTGCTCGATGTACCATTTGGCTGCGGAGCCAGTGAAGGTGCGTTGTAAAATCCGTAGGCGGATTGAGTCATCCACTATGGAGTTGGAGGAACACCATAAATGGAAGGACATGATGTGATTTTGGGGGTCTTCTCCAGCCTTTCCCTCAAACTTGGGGATATCAGAAGGAAGCTTAGTGGGCATATGGGGCCACGCAGGATCATGTCTGATGGGGTCATTTGTGAGCCTAGCTAAATCTGGCAGGTTGAGACTTGCCATGTATGGTAGACTAGCGGATATGGTGACCGGAACCGGGACCTGCCTAGCCATTGTGGTATGGTATGGGGGTCCAGTAGCACTTATAGGTATGCTAGGTATGGAGGGTATGTGCCCTCCAAAAGGTGTGGCCTGATATGGGTTAGCGCTCCCAAGTGCAACTGGGGTTACACTTGGGTTAGGAATCGCACTAGGGATTCCTGGTATAGCACTGCCAAGTGCAACATGGGTTACATTTGGGTTAGGAATCACACTAGGGATTCCTGGTATAGCACTGCCAAGTGCAACATGGGTTACATTTGGGTTAGGAATCGCACTAGGGATTCCTGGGATAGCACTCCCAAGTGCAACAGGAGTTACATTTGGGTTAGGAATCGCACTAGGGATTCCTGGGATAGGGTTTGTGGAAACCGAAGGGGGTATGACCCCCATGTTGGGCATGCCCATGACAGGTGGTGGTCCTGTGCTAGGCATTCCTGAATGTGGAGTGTTACCCATATTGGGCATACCCAAGGGGGTGGTTGTTACCGTGGATGGTACTACCGCAGAAGGGTCTGCGGATGTCTGACCTATGGTTAATGTAAATTGTGGATCAATTGGTGTTCCAGACATACTTGTGGTTGGTGGTAACTCTGTGGGGTTTTCGGATTCTACCTCCAAATCAAAGGTGAAGTGGGGTATGTCAGAATCGGATGACCGTCTAAATGATCGACGATGTGTCGAATCAAGGGATAATGCTCTGCGTCCGTGACGTGGAGAGCCCAGTGGACTAAACTCTGGGAGTTCGCCCCGTAGACGACGAGAACGTCTAAAATTCTCAATGGTGAGAATATGTTTTTTATTTAAAAAATTATTGTAAGTATCAGGTGGTGATATATATGTAAAAGACTCAAAACCCTAATGCAACCAAGGGTGCAAGAAGGGGAGTGAAAAAAGAAGGCTCACAGGCCAAAAAATCAATCCTCAAAAAATGCACTTATTCTAGCAGCTGTGCTACAATAAGTGGAGGAATGCAACAACCGGTCAGAATACCAACATGCAAGCGGCTCCTAGAAAAAATAGGTGTAACTAGACTCAAAAGGTGGTAAAGATCATGCAAACACCTAATCTAAAAGTATTGTGACTCAAACAGACGATATCCCCTGCAAGGTGATGAAATCCAAGTCAGACAATATGAATGTAGAGACAACGGCTAGATATCCCCCTACCGGGAGGGACACCGGGTAATCAATCCTAAAAAGACAGGCTACTAGGATACTCCGTTCATGACGCGTCGAGAAAAGGTAAATCTGCCGTTTGGTCCTTTGATCGCAATATCCCAATACAGGGATATCCCGAGAACTGCGAATGGTAGCCCTTCGGTTACTGAATGGGTTTCGGTATCCCACTCAGGCTTCCGGAACCATCCTCGCGACTTCAACCCTCCTAGGGGAGAGGCCTTCCCACAAACCGGTTGTGACCGCGCCAAAAAGTACTAAGAGATTTTAGCTCCCTAATTGGACAACTTCTATGTCTCAGATGTATGAACTGAGGGGTGTTATTGGAACACCTATCCCCCCAATACTACCTAGCTACAAGAATTCTTTTCGTGTTCCCCAAGTGGGGTTAAGAGTGTGTTCAAATTAGGGTACGTTTTAAGTCTTAGTTCAATTAAGTGATCGTGTGAGTGCACGTGAGGTGTTGTAAACTGAATTTGGAAAAAATAAATGCTTTTAAGGGGAATTTTCAAAAAATAAAGGATTTTTCGAAAAATAACAAGCAAATATTTAAGACTTTTTTCACTTAAAGGAATTAATATGCTTTTTCAAAAAATAACTCAAAAAACAAAGGATTTCTTGGATTTATTAAAGCAAATAATAAACTCCTTTTTAAAAGAAATAAATGGATTTCTTCGTTTCAATAAAAATTGCTAAGGGCAAGATTCTAAAGAAGTAAACAAGAAAAAATTTGAATCTAGATAAAGAATGCAAAATGAATCTTTCTTTCACTTTCTTGAAAATTTTTAAAAAGATTTCTAGGTATGCACTTTTAAATAGTAAATTTTTTTTCAAATCTGTAAACTATGCAGAATTTAGTACTGTAAAAAATGTGCTATGGGCAGAAAGTACAGTAAAAAATATTTTTCAAAATCGGGATGGCCGAATGAAAAATTCAGCCGCGTGGGTTTTGGACGAACAGCCGCGATGGGCCGCGCGGGTTTTGGCCGCACAGTCGCGATGGACCGCGCGGGTTTTGGCCGCACAGTCGCGATGGACCGCGCGGGTTTTGGACGCACAGTCGCGATGAGCCGCGCAGGTTTTGGCCGCACAGCCGCGATGAGCAGCGCGGAAAAATGCAGAAAAGTCGCGATGGCGACTGTCTGGAAAAAGGCCGCGATGGACCGCGCGGAAAAACGCAGAAAAGTCGCGATGGACCGCGCGACTGTCTGGAAAAAAGCCGCGAGGGGGAAGCCGTGCACGGAAACCGAGAAACGAACCCGAAAATTGAAAATTTCGGGCTGTTTATGGGGCCAAATCTCAGAACATCAATGGATTTGCTGTCTAAGATGGCAGATCTATGGATCTAAAGGTTAAAAACTCAAAATAAACTAAGATTTAAAGGCAAAATTAGAGATCTAAAGTTCAAACCAAAGCGGAGTCGCCAAAAACTGTTGGCTTGGTTTTGCAACCAAGCTTAGTGCTATGGGCACCTACTAACTAGTAGTAGCAGTTTCAATAGAAATAAAAACAATAAACTAAATAAACAATACTTTTCATGGATCTAAACAAGAATCTAAGCAAATAATGTAAACACTTCAAAATCAAGAACAAGAAACATAATAAATAATTTTTTGTATTGAAAAGTGGGGGGCAAGCAAGTGCTTGCGATATTACCTTCAATGGTGAAGGTTGATGTTGAGCAACTCCCAAGATGAGTAGCTCCAAACTCCAATAGGTCTCTTTCTCCAAGGTTGCTTCAATGGCTAAAAGTGCTCAGGGGAGATTTCAGCAGCATAAGGATGAGATAATGGAAGGATATGAAATGAGGAGCCCCTACCACCTTTTTATAGGTTTTGGTGGTGAGGAATACCATTTGTGGTTTTGTGGAAACCAATGGTATTGACCAACATGGTTTAGGTTCTTTTCCCTCCTTTTTCCTTTTTTGAATAAAAATAATAATTTAATTCCATTTTTAATATTTTTGGGAATTTGGACCCTTTTAGAGGGTTTTTTATGATTTTCTTGGAAAAATAATCTTTTTTAATGGAAAAAGGGGTGTACTAAGGTCTTTTGGTGACCTTTTGTTGGTTTCAGAGGCTCAGATGGTGGAAAAGTGGACAAATGGATCATGTGAGTAAGGGAATAATAAGAAGATGAGTGTTCTTGACGAAACCCAAGCTTAAGAGACAAATCCTCCATCATCTTGCTCTGAAAGTGACTGCCATGGTCAGTGACAATCTCTTTTGGAATACCGAACCGAGTGATAATTTGATTGAATACGAAGTGGGCTGTTGTAGCACCATCGGCTTTAACGGTAGGCATGGTCTCAGCCCATTTGGAAAAATAGTCCACGACCACTATGATATGGTGATTCCAACCAGCTGAAGCTGGTTTGCAATCCATGAAATCCACCCCCCACTTTGGTGAAGGGACCGACGGTGACGACCGGATGGAGGGGCACTGGATGCGAGCATATGTTCCGAGAAAAAACTTGGCAAGGGTGACATCTCTTCACAGCATTAACACAATCCTTAAAGATGGAAGGCCAAAAATAATCGGCTCGCATAATACGTTGGGCTGTAGCAAGCCCGGATAAGTGACCGCCACACGCCCCAACATGGCAATCATTAAGCACCCACTCCGCTTCTTCGTGAGTTAAGAAACGATGGAGAATAGAATCCTTTCCTCGGCGATACAAAGTGTCACCGACGATAGTATAATCTTTAGCGTGATGTTTTACACGTCGTCGCTGATCTCGTGAATAATGCGGAGGAAACTTCAAAGTTTGGAGATATACAATGACATCCCCATACCAAGGGTCCTCTGACGAGATAAGAAATAATTGCTCATCCACAAAGGAATCTTCATGAATGACATCATGATCAAGTCTCGGAAGGTCCGACATAAGCTCAACAAACAACAACGATTTCATCAACTTCGCGGAAGCAAAATCGAGATCGAATTCCTGAAGGATAACAATCCATTTATTGTACTTCCCCTCGATAAGGCGTCGTGATAGCACGAACTGAAACGGATTGATATGCGTGACAACTGTGTTTGTTCTAAGCAGTATGTAATGTCGTAACCGTTAGACTGAATGAACAGTCGCAAGCGCCAGCTTTTCCACATGATTATATCTTAGCTCAGTGTCTACTAGATTTCGACTAAGGTGATAGATGACATGCTCGACAAGCGCATCATCAACCTGAACCAAGACCATACAAATCATCTCTTGAGACGCGGCCACATAAAGGATAAAATATTATGCAAAGTTTGGTGGACTAAGCACAGGGGCCGATCCCAAAGCTTTCTTAAGGGTGTCGAAAGACTGCTGGGCTCGCTCATCCCAGATAAAGGGTGTGTCTTTCTTCAATAAGAGCGCGAAACCTTTGGTAAGATTAGCATAGTTGACTACAAAACGACATAGAAAAGTGGCTCTCCTTTGGAGGCTCTGAAGCTGTAACAAATTGCGCGGAGGAGGCAATTGAAGTATTGCCTCAACTTTGAGAGGATCGACTCTAATACCCTCTTTCAAAACTATGAAGCCCAGAAGGCAACCCGTCCTTACAACAAAGATGCGTTTGTTAGGATTCAATCGAATCTTGTATCGTATACATCATTCGAGAATCATGTGGAGGTGCTTGGGGTGGTTCATCCTCTTGCGAGAATGGCCGGCAAGATCGTCCAAGAAAACCTCCATAATCGTTTTAAGATCGTGAAAGGCGTAGGTCATGGCATGATGAAATGTAGCTCCGACATTTTTAAGGCCGAAGGGCATTTTCTGATATGCGAACGTTCCCCAAGGACAAATAAAATCTGTCTTATGTTGATCGTCGGGTTTGATTTGAATCTGGTTATATCCGAAAAATCCGTCCATGAAGGAAAAAATCTCACTTCCGGAGCAAGCATCCAAGATTTGATCTATGAATGGTGTGGGGAAGTTGTCTTTCGGACAGGCACGGTTCAAATCTCTAAAGTCAGTGCATACACGGATCGTCCCTGCTTCTTATCCACAGGAATGGGGTTTGACACCCATTCGGTAAGGGGAATGGGGTTGATGAAACCAGCTTTGACCAGTTTCTCCACCTCTACCTTGATAGCGACTACATTCTCGATTTTTTTGGGAGTACGAGAGATATTGATCGACGTAGTTGGGGACATGTTAGCCATATTCCCTTCCGCAAAAACATCATGCGACTCCAAAAGAGCCACAGGGTGACCAACCATTTCTGCTAGAGTCATCCTAAACTCTTCTCGTTTGGCGAGATCGAGTTTGGGAAGGAAATAAGAGCGATGGTGCATATCTTCCCAAGGTCTCTCACTACCACACATGGCCTCCATAATAGCTTCATTAGAAGGCAAAGTATCATCAAGGAAATCATGGGAACAAGACGAGTTGGCTGCCCAAACCGGCAGCGTAACGGGATCTTCCTCGATTGTCTGGGAAGAAGAGAGATTCGACTCTACAGTGGCTTGTTGAATATGCTGGTAAGCAAGCTCAGCTACAGACAGTGGCATAGACATCCCGACATGCGAAATGTTTCCAGACGTGGAACTCGTTGACGGTAAAGTCCATGGATCATCGAAATAGGAAGTCCGGAATGACATATTATGCGAAGGAGGAGACGCATTGTCGGTAATGGTTCCAATAAAATTCACAGGTGCGGCAAAGTCATAAGTTCCCATTAATGAACGACACATGCCAACACCCATGTTCCCAGTTGCCGGCTGAGAATGAGTAACCTGTGGGACTATGGATCCCGTGGATGCTGTGGAAGATGAGTTAATGTAATCGAGCTAATCGATGGTCACTATCTTGCCTTCGTGGGGAAAGCAGATAAATCTGAATACAGTGGACATGACAGCTTTCATGGCATACATCCAATTCTGACCCAGTAAAAGTTTGTAGTCGATGGGCACATCAACCACCTCGACTTCAATAGGAATAGACTTACCTCCCAAGAAGACAAAACGGGAAGGGATAATTCCATGCGGCTTAAATGAACGACCGTCGAACGCAGTGAGCGTGGTTCTAGATGCGAGTAGGGGAGGAGAGCCAAGAGCTTTCCAACAAGTTAACGACATTACTGACACAGAGGAACCTTCATCAACCATAGTACATTTGACAAAACTATGAAGGCATACCACCTGGATTTGAAAAGCCACGTGGTAGGGTAAGCGAGGTTGGACATCAGTAGTGTCGAACTTGATAACAGTGGGACTTCCCCGATCCTGAACTCCTAACGCACTTAAAAGAGCATGCTTCTAAGAAGGACGGGCTTGCAAGACTTCAAGAGCTGACATGGCACACGGAGTTTGGCCCAAATCTTCTACGATGGAGTAGTTATGGGAGTCTTGAGCATTAGGATTATGCGTAGAGTGCATAAGAACACCTTTCGGTATCCGTGGCATAATAGAAGGCTTCTCGATATGTAAGGAATTTTCAACAGGAGGGGGAGGATCACTCCCCAAATTGGGTTGTGGTGCATCATAATCGCACTGACGAGTGGCAACACTAACCTCTGACTGAACCATGTTCACACATCCATATCCACCAGTATTGGAAGAAGACGTTGTCATCTTAGTAGGTCCATAACCAGTGGTGGGAGCATTGGAAGCCATGTTTTGGTGATGAGGTAGGGGATCCTTCAACACAGCTGGGCTCTGTGCCAAGTGCTTCGATGCTTCTCCAATATGAGGACATAAGTTAGTAAGATGGTCTTCCCCACAGAGCTTGCAAGGAAATTTCAGCCTACGCCTAGGTTTATGGTCCTCACCAGCATTTCCTCCTTCCCGAGGAGGGTTGGCATTATCCTTACGGGGGGTATTGCGATTGCTATTGTTATTCCCATTATTTCCACCCTTACGATTATTTCTCCCCTTTATCTTACCACCAGGTTGCTGGTTACCTGATTGGTTCATCGTTTGCACACTGTGTACATCGGACGATGGGGTGGAAGTGGACAAGGTGTGAACCTGTCCGGGAGTAGACTGGTTTAGTGACAAATTATGCATTTGATTAGCTACCAAATCTACGGGGCGAGTGCTTGCAGATCCTACGATGCCATCGGCATGCGGTCCAGGAACTGACGTGGGTTCATGACTTGTGTGCGGTGCGTCAGGAATAATGTCGTACAAAATGCCAGACTGTGAGTATAATAAATCTAACTACTGGAATTTCAAGATAGCTTGTTCATCAGTCATAATGTCGAACATCGAAACATCCTTAGCAATGTATGGGAGTAGAGACTTGAGGAACCATTCCAACAGGAACTCTGGAGGAATGTTGGCTTTCACTAACCTCTTCCACCGACGCCACTCTTGAACATGGTCAGAAATATGTGTGGCCTTGTTCTAACGGAAGGTAGATAAAATTTCAGTACCAGTATCATAGCGAACCGGCAACTGGAAATGATCTAAGAAAATCAAAGCGATCTTGTTAAAACCTCTATAAGTGTTTCCAGGCAACTCGACGTACCACTTCGCGGCTGCCCCCGTGAGGGTGCGTTGAAATAGGCACAATCTAATGGAATCGTGATTCAATGAGTTGGAGGAGCACCAAAGGTGAAATGTCGTGACATGATCTCCTGGGTCCTCACCACCTTTCCCTTCAAACTTAGGAATGTCCGAAGTGAGCTTGGTAGGGACTGGGGGCTAAGTAGGGTCGTGACACACCGGATCATTCGTGAGCTTTGAAAGATCCGAAAGATTCAAGCATGCAAGGAACGGGAGCTGAGGCTGGAAAACTTGATTAGAAGCCCCCATAAAAGGTTGGTTAAATGGAACCGAATTATAAGATGGACCAAAAGCTTGACCCTGAGGATTAAACTACTGATAATAAGGACCTGACGGACCATAAGCTTTCCCATGGCCATAGGATTGATAACCTCCTCCTGCCTGACCCATTTGAGAGTAAGCAGGTATGTGCGTGTTGTGGGCACCATATTGGGGTGGTGGGTGGTACTGGTGGCCAGCACCGATTGTGTTGTAGTAAGGGTTGCCACCATGAGTATGGGGCATATACGTACTATTCGTAGCAGGAACCGTGTTGTAATGGCCATAATGGTATGGTATGTTCCCACCCTCAGCATTAGGATTAGCTTGAGTAGTCGTGTGGTGACCAGAAGCATGAGATGTATTCCCATCCTCAATATTGGTGTTACTAGTAGCAGGGATGGTGGCGTTATGTCCATGTGGATAGGATATATTCCCACCCCCTACATTGGCATTACTAGTAGTGGCAGTGGATGCAAAAGTATGCGGTATATGTCCACCCCCGTGGTTGGGAGGAGCATTAACATTCACAAAAGTAGTCCTGGGTTGATGAGTAGTGGCTTGTGTATTAGGTGGTGGGTGGCGAGTCGTGTTTCGAACAATGTTCCTATTAGGTTGGGAAATCCTAGGAGTTGGTCTTCTTCCAACATTGGCATGGTTAGGAGGAACATGACTAGTCCCCATACTATGTGTGTGAGTGGACAACGTAGTGCCCCCAGTGAGGGTAGTGCCCCCAGTGGGTATAGTATGGCTAACACCATGAATGGTGCCAACGTGACTACCAAACGTAGTGGAAGGTTCAACCGTACTATAACTAGGCATACCAAAAGAGAGTGCGGTTGGGTTGATCGTAGGACCAGTGTCGTCATGTAACTCTGGCATCCCGTGTCTATAACTGCGTGGAAACGAAGGAACGAACGTGTTGTCCTGTTCTTCATCCTCAGGTAAGGTTGGCATCTCGTGAAGATAATTATCCGGATTCGAAGGATCGAACGGATCTTGTTCAAGTGGATTCGGCCAAATCGAACCAAGTTGAGTCTCAGGTGGATCACCTCCCCATGCCTCACGAGGAGTATGGGGATCGGAAGTGTGTTCAAATCTACCCGATGGAGTCGAAGGTATTTCCTCAGTATCGAAATGTGTAGCAGTCATGGCGTCTTGGATGTATGTCTTGTAAGAATCCAAAGACTCAGAGGGAGCCCGCCGGCGTCCCTTAGCAACACGGCGTGAAAGCTCGGTAGGATCTAAACCAGCCAACCGACGGGAACGACGGAGAGTAGGGCTCTGCGCCACGATATCTCCGGAGAGAATATATAATCAAAACGTCCCCTAAATGCCAACTATCGATAAAAAACAGTAAATAAAAAGCACACACCTAGAGAAACTACAGCCAAGAGCAGACAAACAGAGTGGCCAAATGAGCTCCTGACACTAGAGTCGGTATGTCTCGCCTAGGAGAGGCTTGAGACTCCCAAACTATAGCCGTAGGTAACATAATCAGTTATAGAGACACCCAGGCTTCACTGTGTGCAAAGGGCCATAACCCTCGGCAACAAACAATTGTGTTGTCCAATCCCTATCTGACTTAGGACACGAACATCATAACCACTGCAAGTACCCTGTGCGATACCTAGGTAAGGAAACTATGGTCACCGCAATATAACCAATGCTCAGGGGGATAGTCGTAGGTGGGATCCGTCGTATGGGCAGGGTAGCTGAGCCCGAAACTCAATGAGGGTCAAATCCCCCAAGAGTCCCCAGATACGAACAAATCCTGGAAATATCTCCCACTTTCAGTCGGTATCAGAGGGATATCTCTTCAGCCAACCTCCCGTGACCTAGTGCTTAACTCTGGCTTGAGTAGAGCTTCCTGAGAACACCGATATATACCATGGATTCCTCCACTCCCTGGTCGTACACGTAATGTTCCGTCTAGTAGTCTTGGATTGTTAACTCACAATGATCTATTCCAAGACTCTAAACCTATGCTAGTTGGTGTACCCTATAAATAAAATCGGTCTAATCAATTTTAAGATTAAGCATTAATTTTAATGGCTGTGATTACTGAAGGGATATGATCGTGAAACTAGTGATGTGTAAGACTCAATAGTATGCAAAATCGTCAAATCCTAGACTCATCTATCCAATGAAAACAATGTCACTCACATGCACAATCAAACCAACGATTTCGAAATAAATATGCAATCCTTTTATATTTTTCAATGCACAATCAGAATCTAAATGAAGGCAGAAAGCACTCAATGCAAGATGCAATACATAAAAGCAATTTTTTTTGTTGTATTTTCTCTTATAAACAAAAGGAAAATGCAAAACTATGTGTATTTTTTGTATTTTTCAATATATGGAAATGAAAAATGCAAGCAAAATCCTACTATCTAGTCACTAATATGCCAAGGAGATCACTAAGACAACCAGGCAGATACCAAACAGTAAGACTCAGCCAAAAGAATGAGCTCAAAAGGAAAAAACCAACAAGGCTAAATCCAAAGATGGGTAAAAAACCAACAAGGCTAAATCCAAAGATGGGTAAAAAACCAACAAGGCTCAACCAAGAGAAACAAAGAGTTCTGGTCACAACCAAGGCATGAAACAGTCAAGAAACAGGCCAACAAAGACTCAGGATCGACCAAAACCAACCCAACAACAACCAAAGGTCATAAATCAACCAAATTCGGAGTTGTACGCTACTATCGAAGGAATACTTGCGGGTACCCGCGAGTAGTCGAGTAAATAGAGGCAGGTATACGCGGGAAGATCTTAGCTAGCCCGCCGGTGAGGAAAGGAAAATTGGCAAACAGAGAGTCCAATGGCTCAGAAAAAGCAAGTTTTTTATAGTGTATCTCAACGGCAAGTAAGTGACACAGAGCTTCGACAAACAACAACTCTAATTATGGACTAATGCTCAAAAAATCCCCAAAATGGATGTTTTCCCCAGCGGAGTCGCCATTTCTGTGTTGGAGAAAACTCACTATGGCTTGGGGTAGACCACAACAGATAGATGACTACCAGAAATCAACTCAATTCTCAGAACTATGCTATATAAATGACAATGCTAAGATAATGAAGAAGATAACCAACCTCGATCCAAATGTTTGATGTAGATCCCCGTTGGAGCTTTCCAATCCGTGCACTTGAATCTGCAAATTAGTCTTGACAGCCAATATACAACAAGTACATATAATATATAAACGGCATTAACATCATCAATAGCAATGGCCCATGATATAACAAGTAAATGCAACCCAATGTAAGATAAACAACATTTACAACATTAATGGACGGGAATATGAGTATTTCTATTAATAAACAAGAAGAAGTACAATGTGATACGACCTCTTGCCAGCAACCAATCTAAACCAATATCTGGATCAATCCACTTGTGCCTCCACCACTTCAATCCTCCATGAATGGCAAACTCAAACTAGATAGGAGTTTGGAAGGTGAACATAAAGGGTTCACAACTACAAGGATCAATGAGTGTAGACTCAAGATAGGGCAAAAATCCACTAGAGTTATCTTGCTCTTCTTCCCCCCCCTGTCCATAAGCCATATGTGCTCAATATATAGTCCTCTCAAAGGTATGTGAATGGACACATCGAGGCGTTTCTTGGGCAGATGGAGAGCCAAAGGTCACCCAATGACCGCTTTTTGGGAGTAAAAAGTAATAAACTAGTGATTTTTACCATTTTACTTGATACCCGCGGGCTATAGTGATGCAACTCGTGGGTACGCTTGCTATAGTGATGCAATAAGCAGGTAAGAGGGAAAATGAGGAAATAGTATGTCTGAAGGATATAAAGTGGATCTGAGTAAGTGAAATGGATCCTACAGGCCAAAGAATGCTGATGCTCATAAGGTGGAAGATTACGTTGTAACAATGAGTAGAGGAATGAATGTTAACAATTCAATGAATTTGTGTATTACAATGCTCTACAAACACTTAGCAAAATTCTAAATCTGTATAACATCATTTTTTTTTCTTGTAATTGATGGAACTCAACAAGAAATGAGGCCACATTATATTTATTCCATGCTAACAAACTAGCAGTTCTAATTCAATAATAAGAAACATAGTGGACCTAATCCACTTTACATTGAATGACCATCATAACAACACTATTATTACTCTAATGGGCCCTTCACCCCATCCTTTACATCTCTAAGAAGAATCCCAATAATTATCAATTACACAAATTACGCAAATGGAAGATTCCAAAAGACAACAATACTTTTTTTATATGATGAGTCTTTTAGCAAAAGTAATGTCTATTGAAATAATAGAAATATTCTAACCAATAATTTCTTAAAAAGAATATTGGCCACCAATGAGAAGGTTTAATGATCACCACCCAAGTGAATGTCCATAGGCTAAGAAGTTTACACTATCACATGCATAACAAAATTTACCATATGTCACCAAGGTTTGAACTTGCTTTAATGCAATTTGTGATATTCCTTTGGTAGTCATGAGATGCCATATGCATTTAAGAGAAAAAGGGACAAGTTCATATCGTCTAAAAATAATAATTAATAAATATAAAATAATTTTACTTCTCTTCTACCATGCATCCTATTTAATTAGAAGAGAAATAATAATTAATAAATGTAATTCATCTTACTACTCTTCTACCATGCATGCTCTAATTAGTGAGAATTTGTAACTAAAGTGGATTTAGTATGAGTGGAATCTTGACTTAAGTGTTTTTGTAGATCACTATGGTATAGAGAAAAATGTTATTTTATTTTCAATATGTTTTAATATTAATATTTAAATTTGTAAAAAATATGTTATGATTTGGATTTATTTTTTTTGCAATTTTTTAACAATTTTGTTAAAGTTATAAATATTAATGGTTGAGAATGTCTAATTAATGTGCAATAAGAGTATTCTCATCTATTTATTTAAAAATATAATTTTGGTAATGAAAAATTACAATTTAAACAAAAAATGCATAGACAAATTCTAATAATAATAATAAAAACAAATCCAAATTATATAGTATTTAGATTTCTTAATATTTTTCTTACTTTTTTATTAAATATAATTCTTTAAACTATTAATAAAGAAATTAAGACACTCCTTATAACTTTATAAGTTCAAACCTCGATTAACCCTATATACCACACATAAACATAAAACAGCTTAACAGATTCAAATCACCCAATTCTAAATTAAAAAAATTAAAAAAAAAATCGAAAAAAGAAATCTAGAGCCTTATTGTATCATAAAAATTTACTTAACATCAAAGTATCAAATATATTTAACTTACACTAACCCTAAAGGACATCCTTTTCGACATTAGACATATTTGATGAAAATCTTGACAAACTTTTTTAATCGCTTCATAAAAGTTTTTCTAAATACATCTTGTAGATTAACCCACATTTTTGCATAAATAAAATAAACCTGTGCAATGGCGACACCTCTCAAATAAAATAAACCGTTTGGATGTGCACTGCTCTTAATTGCTAATCCGCCACTCACGATAAAGTACGGTGATATGCATGACCTTATCCTCAAATTAATCAACTCATGCTCATAACCATGGTCTCATCATAAGTCAACTAACTGCAAAGTCTCTATGTTTTTTAAGATATTTAAATTTTTTATGTTAACTATGTAAAATATACTTACATACTGATGTTGTTTTAAACAAACAAAATTTAATATAATTTTAACATTTTAAAATCTTTTTTTACTTTCTTATTTCCATGCTAATTTTTAATTTTGTTTCCATTTCAGAATGTTGCAACATTTTTTTATACATTTAAAATTTTAAAATCTTTTTTTACTTTCTTATCTCAATGCTAATTTTTAATTTTGTTTCCATTTCAGAATGTTGCAACATTTTTTTATACATTTTGTTGAATTAATTTTTCATAACATTTATTTTTGGCTTAATAAATTTGTTTAATGGAACTAACTTCAACTTTTATTTTGTTTTCAATTGTTTTCTTCATGATAGTGATCAAATGTTTTTATGTTTTTATTCTTGACAATAAAGACTTTGCTAAAGAAGAAGAAAAAAGTTTTATGGAAAAAAAATCCACATAACTTATCTAAAGAGAAATTCAATGATTCTATCTATAAGGAAATTCTTATTGATTCTCCAAGGACATGCTTGTCCTTTTCAGATTTGTCCCATGTTGAAGACACCAAAATAGAATAGACTACTAGTCTAGGCTATGCCAAAGTTGAGTCTTCTTTCAATGAAAAGCTTCATAGCAAGATATTGACAACATGGATGAGAATGCTCATGATTCACAAGCTTCTTATAGATGGTCCATAATATGTTGAAGTTAGTTTAATTTCCTCTTGGCTACTATAATTTCATTGTTATTGTGCTTGCTTACCTTCTTGACTGTTGTTATAGCATCTTCTAAGAGACTTGTTTGGTAAAATATTTTTATAAAATAATATAAGTGACCTTTAATAACGTCATACTAAAAGAAAGAATTAGTTTTTTAAGTAGGATCCTACTAAGAGCAGGCCTGGAATTTCAAATCCCGGTTTCCTGTCAAATGGAAATTTGTTGACGGTTTCATATTTTGATTGTCTGTCACTTTACGTTTTAACCAAATTTACAGAGTGTCAATATTTTGTATTGAATTTAACTAATTTTTAAAAATTGTTATATTAACCATTATTCCAACTGCTAAACTCAATTGATTTGGCTTAGGCAGGAAGGCGACCCTTGAAAATCTATTGTTATTGTTTATTGATCCTTCTCCTAAATAAAATAGAACTGAAAGACTCATTATCTTAATTCTACCACAAATTTATGTTGGCCTAAAAACAATCAAATAAAATATAAATGTAAAAATAATAAAAAACAAAAATAAATTCTTACCTCGGTACAAAAATCCGTTGACAGGAGCATAAGGACTCATTCGATGGCCAAGGCAAAGGGTTGCAGGCCCATTCACCCTCCCTTCCTATACGGTATCCTTGTAGCGGTTGAACTGGGATTTTTGATGCTCCCAAATGTTCACAATCCTACTTAATCCTTTTTTGGCCATATTTAGATGTGTTGTAAGTTGGGCGGGCTTTTGTTCAAGGGAGTAGAACTCCTTGTTGTCCAACCAATAATCATTTGAATTATATTAAAATTATTTTAAAAATTTCAATGCTGAGATATTAAAAGGATTACTCTGTAACTTATTGAAGTCGGCCATATCTTACTTGGCTTCTAGCTAGAATGGTGTGACTTTCAGAACTATTTATTCATTTTTCCGAGTGTTACAAGCTTTCTATAAGCCTCGACAAGTTCGGATAGGTTCGGTAACGCTTAAAATTGGAAATAAATATGGTCCTTCCTGGTTCCCGCAAATGATTGCCCAATAGCAGAATATTCCCATTTTTCAAAATTGACAGCCATGAATTCACGTTGTTAAGTGGATTCATGGAATTTGACCTGTGTGCGCAGAGGGTGATACTAAATGAGTTAACCTGCTCTTTATTCTAAAGAGATTAGAGGATGTTTCCAGCTGTCAGCCTTCCACATAACTGGTCCCATTCTCCGAAGTTTGATGCCATATTTAATAAACATGACTCATCAATCACTTTACAAAACGAACTTAATCACCTGGTTACCAACTCATAACTCACCGAGAGGGTACTAGTAATTATGACAGGTAAGTAAACTCAATTCACGTCAAATCTATAGTTTTTAATTTTACATACGGGTCAAGGTTGATGTTTAAATTTTTAGATTAGCTGTCAAATACATTCTGAATGGCTAAATACGTTCTGTACAATGTCAAATTCCAGGCTTGACTAAGAGGAAGGGTTGGATTTTGTCGAATGTTTCTATAAATTAATAGAATCATGCTTAGATACAAATGTTATCTATGAGAAAGATTGTTTTTTGTTGAATGATTTTAGAAATTCCAAGAGAGTTAATGATGACCAGGCAATTTCAAAAACAGAAGATAACATATCATACTTACTTAAATAGGATTTGGATGGATGTGTCAATGAGGAGTCATTGAAAAATCTAAAACTGTTGGAACAACATAGGAGGAAATTTTTGGTAGAAAAAGAAGCTACATGGGATTTTAAAGGCATAGCAGTGTGGATATCCCATGGAGATGA
Organism: Larix kaempferi; assembly: GCA_027924585.1. NCBI lineage: Eukaryota > Viridiplantae > Streptophyta > Pinopsida > Pinales > Pinaceae > Larix > Larix kaempferi. Next base: position 6,438,536 of record BSBM01000339.1, read on the forward strand.
TACTAAATTCTTTCATAATTTTTCCAATCACAAGCAAACAAAAAATGAAAATGGTTAATTTTTGTATTAAAAAATTGTTGTAGTCTTGCTGGTTAGCGTAATAATGCAAAAAGAGTAGGATTGTCCTGCATAGTATGATTTTGAATTTGTCCAAAAACTTGGAAATTGGCTATAGAAAAAAAGAAAACAGAAAAAAACATTTCTATCCGTCACAAAGGAAATTGGCTACAGAAAATAAAAATAAAAATTATATCCTTCACAAAGGATGTTAAATATTTTTCGTTGGTATAAAGCTTAAAAATGACACCTAAGGCCAAACCTATTTTGTGAAACTTTGATAGAACTTGAGATTAGTGAAAAACATGCTTATTGTGGGCTTCCTCTTGTTCCACAGGTGAATGCTAGGAATCATGATTCATACCAACCATGTCCACATCTTCATATAGACGATGAAGAATCTCTTCTTCTTCAAAATCCCTAGGAACTGAACCTATTGACATTTTATAATTGAAGGTAGTAAATTGTGAACCCATGTCCATATTTGAAACTAGATGGCAAAACATATTGCACTCAACCTCTAAGGCTTGAATTTGTCTCTTCTGTTCTAGTAGGATCTCCTCCCTCCTTAAGATGAATCTTGCCTGCAATAGAGAAAATGGAAGTCCTATTATTTCCTATATGGCCCTCTTGCCTTCACAAAACATGATGGATGTTGAATATTTCATAGAATAAGAAACGCACAAGATGGGAGTTGCTTCCCATGCTAAACCTTCTCTAGAGAATCCAAAAAAACAACTCCCAAATTCCTTCTTCAACACCTTAAATCCACACTAAGACCAAATCAAAACTTCACATGCATCTAATATGAAAGAGCACAAAGGAACAATCTAAAGTTACACAATTATGCACAAAATCATTATAATTTTCCTCCACAGATGATAATGTTGAAAAGGGTTGATTTCTAATTTCCACAATAGCGACTGGAGGTGCCTACAATTTGGAGGAGGATCGAAGGGGAGAGCTGAGAAGGAACTAACCACTAGACGCATCCACAACCCAATTGAAAGTGGACCCTCTTAGACCAAAGTTGCAAGAAAAACCAATGAAGTTGATGATCACTCCTCCATGAAACCTAGTCACCATTATCCCACATGCATTTGGAGTTAACAATATCCACTTGAAATTGCTGACCTTTCATTAAGGTCAAAGTGTGATATGGTATAGGGTGTCAATGGCCTTTGGTATTTATTCTTCCATATTAATTTTTTCCTACCACTTGCATTGAAGCATGGATGACATGCAAAACTTTGGGTTATTCATTCAAAATAAATTAAAGAATTTGGGAGAAGGATAACCTCTCTTCTACTCTTAATGTTCCACCTTCCATTTGAGAGGCTGCATTAGACAAATGATCATCCTAGCCATTGTGATATTGTAGGAAATGGAAATAATTTATAGATTCAAAGAAGTTGACCTCTTTTTGGATCCTCAAAATGAACCTAGTAAGTTTTCGATCAAATGGAACAAGGGGAATGCTCATGAGACCTATGACTATATTTACTGAGTCACAAATGACAATGAGGTTCTTAATTCCCCTTGAAGCCTTGGAAGAGAGCGAGTTCCTAATACTTATTGCTAGTAGATTCACCCAACTCCCATTTGAAAGTAACTTTTTGATTTCCTTCAAGATCAAGGATGATCCTCCCACACCTCCCACCCTTGATCATAGGAAAAACATCAATATCATATGGGAAATGACAAAAGAAGATGGCTCAATAGCTAAATCCTTCAAATACAATGCAAAAATAGGTGTAGCTCAATTTGAAGGCATGTAAAAAGATTTGAAAATCATAAATATAGTAGAGGTTGTAAAGATGACATCTTTCTTCCCCAACTTTGTGAGAAATGAAGATAATGAGAAGTTGATGTAGCTAATATCAAAGGAGGAACTTCAAACAATTCTACACAACTTTTAAAAGGAGAAAATCCCTTGGCTACATGGGTGGATGATATAATTCTTCTTGGGTTTTTATGATATAATTGAAGATGACATGCTAAGAGTTATAGAAGAGTCCAAAATTTTAGTTAGAATATTGTGACCCTCCATTTATACATTCTTGGCCCTCATTACTAGAAAAGACAAGCATGAATACTTTAATCACTGTAGGCACATCTCCATTTGTAAATTGCATCTAGAAGATCATTTCCAAGACAATTGCTACAAGGGTCCAAACATTACTTCCAAGCAATTTGGCTTCATGTCAGGAAGACAATCAATGATACAATTAGAGTAGCCCGAGAAGGCATGCATACAATCAAAATAAAGAAACTCCTAGTTATGGTAATAAGGTTGGATTTGTCTAAGGCATATTATAGGGGAAATCGATTATATTTGAGATAATGTTAATCCATATTGGTTTTAGTGTGCAATTGGTAAGTTGGGTTATGAATTGTTTCTCTTATATATATTTTGTAATACTAATTAATGGATCATGCTCTCCCTTCTTCAGAACCTCAATGGGACTGAGATGGGGCTCTCCTTTAGCTCCTTTACTTTTCTTAATCATTTCAAAAGGTCTATGTATAGTTGGTCTTGGTGTTTGATCACCAACATGTGCCAAAAAGCACTTGCTAAAGGGTTGTGTTGCTTAAGCACTAGATAGAAAGATGTAGACTAAAGGAGCCACACAAATAAAATGTATTCCAATCTATTATACATCATGCAAGGCAAAAAAACTTAAACAAAATCCCTACAAGCACAACATATAATAAGGAATGCATGAATTTATATTAATAAACATAGAGAAAAATATAATACAACACCCCAATGACAGTAGGATGAAGTAGTTGGACTCCAAGGCTATCCCAAGGGAGGGTTCTTCTTCCCCTTTAGTGCTACACTCCAAGTTGTAGATGGTGTAGTATGGATTCCTATGGTAGGTAGAAGACACATATGGAATCTCTCTCTTTTTGGAAGAAACCTAACAACCTAATTTTATTTGTGGTGAGTGATATGATAAGTGACCTTGGTGGATTTATTTATAGGGAGGCATGGATACATTTCTTAGAACTAACTCCAATGTGACTAATCCCCCTTCATTGATGAAGCAGTGGGATAGTGCTAAGTATTGTAGACCATATCAAAGGTTATTTTAGCAATAATGAATTGATGATGTCCACTTTTAGCCACTACACCTTTTCCGAAGGAAAACACCATTAATGAGCAACTAATTTCTGTTTTTGGGGTCACCGTGTCATTTTCAAAGGATTTAGTACATATTATTAGGGAAATTTTGAGTAGTGATTTTTTACGATCAAAATTAGATTTGGCTTTACTTATGGTCATAAGGTTGAGGTCATATGAAGATGGAAATGAAACTAATGCTGCTAAAAGTGATGTGTAAAGGTGATGATGTCATTGACAAAGTGAGGAAACAAAATTTGACTATTAACGAGAGCCATTTTTCAAGAAAAATCTCAAGAGATGTTAAATGTATGCAAATAAGTAGAAGCATTCATTTGACACACCTATCTTGTGGATGATGTATTGCTCTTTAGAGATGGGTTGTGAAGAGATGTAGAAAAAAACAATGTTCATATGAAATCCACACATATAGTCATAGAAGCCTACTTTAGGGATAATGTTCACACTATTGAGGATTGTTCCATTTGGACCTTTACGTAACAAGCATCCAAATGAGAACACAAGTACGAGGTTAGTATTTGGTTGGTCTATTATTAGTCATGCGAGTTGTAGGTTTGGTTGGCGTTGATGTGGCCTCTAGGGCTATCCGCTCGCTAGCAAACCTTGACCAATCCATCACGGTGGACACTTGAGAACCACTTAATAAAGAGTACCAGGTTGTTCATTGTTGCTTTTAGTTAGCCTTTCACCATACCACTTAGGCGTGTTCAATTTCCATGTAGTGAGTTTATAAGTTGTAACCGATATTGTTGTCGATTAGTAGATTGATACGATAAAGCGTTGACACTTTTTGCAAGTGGCACCAACTTCATGGTGGTTTCGAAGTTGAGTTTACTAAGCAGCTCAACCACCCAAATATGGGCAATACGTGTGGTGTGATAGTCTGGCTATCAGTAGTTGTACCCACCGATGAATTCTTTGAAAGAGAAGATGTTGAAAGAGAAGATGTTGTTGAGGCACATATGCTCATATTATGATCAACAAACTCACATAGTAAAATATGGTTAATGGATAGGGTAGACAACAATGTCTATAAAGATTCAAATGTTGCTACTAAGACATACAAGGTAATGGTTTTTTTTGTGGAAGTCTAGATGAACATAAATATAAAGCCAAGTTTTGTATAAAAAATGTTTAAAAAGAACTCAACATTGGGTTTTTGGAACAAAAGGAATGACTCCATCAATGCGAATAAAATCATATGGGTATGGTCACTAGAGGCACCATGGAAGGGAGAGACAATAAAAATAAATGGGAAGGGATTTGAAGCAATTGAGGTACAACGAGAACATATTAAGAGAGAGAGAGAGAGAGAGAGAGAGAGAGAGAGAGAGAGTTAGTTTATTTTAATAAATAACTTCCATACTTGTCTTTTTATAATGATTTCTATCATTTAAGAACTCATAAATTAGTTATTAATTTAATTTAGTAACTATTCCTTCAAGTGAAACAATTGAAGATCAATTGCTCTCTTCTTTCTTGGCATGAGATGTGTTTTTTGTGAATAAATTTTGCACAATAAAAGTATACTCTTTGCAGTTAAAGTGACATTAATTATTAAAAAAGGATTGTCTCATAATCATCCTTTTGTTTATATGGAACCTAATTGTACACTACCTTATATATTTATGAAAAGGTACAACTTTGCAATGTAATGCCATCACTTGTTTTTATTTTATTGTTTATGCAATCTTGATATATTTAACAATGTCTAGTATAGTGATACTATGAAGCACTTTCAAAAATAAAATGTTGTACATTAATATTTGATTTGTATATAAACACATTAGAAAATAAATTTAAGATATTGAAATCTAAATATACATTGTAATAAAAAGTTGTAATTTCATAATAGAAATTGACACTTTCGGATTTCAAAATTCACACCTTTTGAATCAAAATTCACACTTTTAGAATTAAAACTATTCAAAATTCACTCTTTTGAAATTGTAATTCATACTTTTGAAAACTAAGACTCACATTTTGAAATCCAATTTTGACTTTCGAAACCAAAATTAACACTTCGAAATTGAAATTCAGAGTTGCTTGGTCTAGATTCTTACTTATTAGTTCAAATTTAATGAAATATGAGTTACAAACACAAAACTAAATACAATAGAGTGAATTTTAGTTGAAAGAATCTCTCTTACTTCCTCTCGCATGCATTTGTTCTAAAGACATGGAAGCACATCGGTCAAACACTAGAGACAATCACTTAGACATAGATCAAAGGATCAAGGCAACGACATTTATGTGGTGAAATCCCTCAGGAAAGGAATCAATCCATATAAGTATAGGAAATTTATCAATGCAAAGAAAAATAATTTACATGAACTTATTTCACAACAATTTTCAATAATTGATCATTCATGATAATTAAATAGAGATAATGGCCCAATCAAGTGCTAAGTCATGAATCAAGTGTCATCAATATCAAGGAGACGTAGAATCATTAATGTATCACTCATGTGTAAGACAATATTGTGATCATTGGATTAATAAAGTACAAAAACACACTTTAATCACACTTGGATTAAAAGCACATTAGACCAAGTTGTCCTTAAACTAAGCAAGAGTGTCAAAATATGATAACAACCCCTCTTAAGAAGACCTTGGTATAAGATTGAAGGATTTGCAAAAGTGTTCAAAGGAGAAGGATTGAGGCATTAAAGCTTATTCCTCTTAAACAACAACTTCCTTCATGTGATCTTTTGAATTCCTCTGAAAGTGTTTACACCATGCTATGGATGCCTTCATGTGATCTTTTGAATTCCTCTGAAAGTGTTTACACCATGCTATGGATGCCTTCATGTGATGTGGGGTGCATGGAGTTATTGTTTAAGTTTTCCAGACTCCTTAAAATTGAAAACACTGGCGAGAAAGAACAGATCTCGGCTCGATATTAAAATCCAAAGATTAATATTATAGAGTATTCTTCTATCTCTTCTTCAAACTCTGTAAACAATGAAGAAGGTCCTGAGTCTTCCTCCCATGGGCTCATTAAAATTTTACATGGTTGGGATTATTGAGTTTTCTTTCTTGGACTCATTAAAACAACAAGAAGGACATTCTTTTACCAAAAAGAATAAGGGATGAGAAAGGTATATCACATCTTTTCAGTTTCAAAGGCAGTTAAGTCAGTCATGTCCTTGAACATAGCACCTACTTGAGTCTTTCATTTCAGTTGGGTATTAGTTTTTGACCTTAGGGTGAACTTGATCTCCGAGTTTTAACTCCCCCGGTTGGTTATTCTTCCAACCATATGGAGGGTCTGTTAAATTATCCTACATTACAGGCTTATATCACTTCCCTTTCATGTTGAAAACTGCCTAAGTCACTTTGTGTTGTGCTCACTGTTCAAGGATACCTGTGTCGGCCATTCTGCAGTTTACCTTGACTTCATGTGTCGGCCATCCCGGTGTCAATTTGTTTCATCTTGTTACTTGTCCTTCTCGACATTAGCTCATACCTTTTGAGTGTTCCTCATGTTGGATGATGGAGGATGCCTTAAGGCCTCCCTTCCAACGGACTTCTTCCCATCGACTTCAGCTCATTATGCTCTAGGAACGAAGTTTAGAGTTTCGGTTAGTACCTTGGGGATTGCAGTCATCAGTGGCAGTTTCCCTCGCTGTTAAATAACGTGAATACATCAATGTCTCTTATTCGACAAGTTCCTCAAGTGTTCGACTTCAAGTCCACTTATTCACACTTGTTGGAACGTACTAGGTACCTTGGACCCCGTTATCATTATCGATGGAAGTCCTTGTGTTTTTTAACGGTATACATCAATGACCGGTAATCAAACGATACCCCCCATGTTCGACCTCAGCTCATTTATTCACATGGTTAGGGTTTGTACCTAGGGTTGTTTGGATGAAGACCTTGGGACTATGATAGCATCACCATATTTATGTTATCACCCAAGCTGCGCAAGACTGAGCCTCACTCATTTTGGCTCTTCATGAGACATAGATCCAGTTTGTTGTTATGGCTATGATCTCTCATTTTGACATGGATCCATGCTTGTATTTCAGTGGCCATGCTATATACATCTCATAGCTATATATCGGAGATCATGTTGTATCATGCTACACATCTATATGATGTCAAGATTGTAATTGCTTGGTGACCTTGATTGTTGTTTCAGGTACTTTTGTGACTTGGTTCTACGGTTTCTTGATCCTCCTCTAACTTGGAATTATAATGTATTTCGGCCATCGTTTCCCTCTGACCTCATACATTAGGGGGCATCTGTTATAGGTCAAATCTGCACTTCTCCATCTGTGATCACATTGCTCGGTCGATCACACAAAACGACATTATGGATGGAAGAGCTAGGTTGACCTGGATGACTTATTGCTAGAACTACACTCTTCAGCTAAGAATTTTACTGTTGCTACTGATTTCACAACATGTGCACTACTCTTGCTATAGTAAACCAACGCACACCTTAAAAGATGCACTGCTTTGCTCAAGGACAACCAGCGCACACCTTGAAAAATGTTGCAAACGCTTGTTGCAAAGTACAAGAATTGCATATTGTCCGCTACTTTGGTTGTATGAAACCCGCGCACATATTAAGATGAAATCAAAAAATATATTAAGATTACGAATTGGGATTAGTTGAAGTTTGTTCTGCAACTTCCCCAACCTCCCAATTCAACCACCTCTCGATTCCAACTGCCTGCCTTGTCCCAGAAATACAAGGAGGATCCATGAGAGAGGGACCTAGAAGGAATGCTTTAAGTGCTGTTACGCTAGAGGAATTCCCAAGTCATTGTGAAGAGCAGGAGCCCAGGACTCGGTTGCAGAAGCATCTTGACAAATCAGGTATATTTGTACCGATTCATGTTTCTTTGACAATAAAAAGGTGGAAATACCCTTCCTGTCCCAAATCGAATGTCTATTGGATTATATGTTCATTTGGTTTAATATCTGATTGTAGTTGGTGTTTAATTGCTTTCAATTTCATCATATTTATTGCAGTCAATATACACAGAGGAAGGTTTCCTTTGTGTTGTAGTTTCATCACAGCGAAAGATCAAGCGGAATACCAAGCGAAAGCTAGGACCAGCCATCGATAAAAGGTACATCTTTCGATATCTTGATCTCTTTCATTTGTAAGAACTAAATGCAATGCAATGAATGTATTTACCTATCCCCAACGGAGTCGTCAGTCTGTTGTGCATGATTATTACCTTATAGTGAGGAGAGACACTACCAACTTGGGCTGGGTGACAGGTAAATACATTCATTGCATTGCATTTGATTCATCATAGCGAAAGATCAAGCGGAAGACCAAGCGAAAGCTAGGACTAGCCGTCGATAAAAGGTACATCTTTCGATATATTGATCTCTTTCATTTGTAAGCACTAAATGCAATGCAATGAATGTATTTACCTGTCACCTAGCCCAAGTTGGTAGTGTCTCACCTCACTATAAGGTAATAATCCTGCACAACACAAGGTTCACGCTTTGAAAGCTTGTCAGCTTCTCGATTTAAACATTCGTAAATATGTCAAATAGAAATATAAGCAAAATATTTTTTCAGCTCCTCAACCTTTTTCATCCACTGATCCAGCATCATATTTTATAAATGAGAGGAACTATTGATCTAGTCCACAATAGCCTTTGAATACCCCAGAATCTGAATCTCCATAATACCTCTCTTCTTCACAAACCAAAGTAGACCCCAAAGTGCTATCAGTTCCGCTTGAGCCTTTACCTGCTTTCATCTATAGTCTAATAAAATGACGATCCTTAATTTTTAACAACATTATCGTGCCATATAATCCATTATTCCCAACACCATCAAAGAAGCCAACCACAACATTTTCTTTTAGCACATGCATGACTGGACATTTTATTTTTTTTACTTTATCTCTCACGAAGAAATTCTGAACAACACTTAAAACCTTCAAAACAATGACCTCGACGCAAGGAGAAAGATCCTGGAAAATCGATCTATTGCAGGTTTTCCATACTTCCCAAAAGACAATAAGTGGAAGAGTATTGAGGTTTCTGTATTGTTTTAACCAAATCCTGAAACTTTCCTCAATATTATCAGTATTCCAATCAAAATGAAACATGAGGACACAGGATAAATATTTCCACACAAAACGGGAAAAGGAACACTGACCAAATAAATGGGAAACGGTTTCCCCCGAATCTTTACAAAGAACACAAATACCAGTTCCATTGAACTCGCTGCGCTGCAAGTTTTCCCAAGATAAAATCTTGTTCTTTAAAATTAACCAAAAGAAACATTTAATTTTAAGAGGAATTCACGATTTCCATAATGACTTATACCACCAATCAACCTCCAAATCTCGAGTGTGTTCCAAGGCAACTCTGTAAGCTAACTTTGTAGTGACTTCCTCACGAGATTTATTTTTCTCCCAAATTATACAGTCTTCATAGTTTTGGAGAGTTATGCTCATGTTTTGAATAGCGATTATATAACTATCCCATTCCCTTTAAACAGAGGAAGGCATATTCAAATAACTGGCAGATAACCAAAGTTCGGTGATCCAGTTTTGGTTCTTTTTAATTTGATTCAGAACAAAAATATTTCGAAGATTGAGTTCATACCTGAGTTCTAAAGAGAAAAAAAACCCCGTGTTAACACCAATAATAGGGTTAATACCTATAAAAACATGTTGCCCACTTCTAACCTTTTAACAGAGATGATTTTTTAAGAGAGGAAATACTTTTATGAAGCTACGCTAGATCAAAGAAGCGTTTTTATAAATTTTACTATGTTCACAGATCCAACGAATAGTAGTAAAAGACGTTATATATTTTTCTTTGATCACTCTAGTCCATAAACCCTGCTGGAACAGACAGTGCCACACACTTTTGGCGCACAGAGACCAATTGAACAATTCCATATTTTGTATGCCCCAACCGCCAACATTTTTGGGTTTTGCAATGCTTTGCCAATAGGCTAAGTGAAATTTATGGATCTCCAATCTACCAGCCCATAAAAATTGAAACATCCAACTTCGTATTTTTGATAATATTGAAGAGGGAAAAATGAACAGAGAGAACTAGTATATTGGTATACTCTGAATAACAACACTCACCATAATTAAACGACCCCCAATAGAAAGCCATCTTAAAGACCAATTTTTTATACGCCTGTCAATCTTTTGAATGAGCCACTCCAGTCATCACTAGTATGACCATTTGGCTTTAACGGAAACCTAGATATTTCATTCCTTCATCAATTTTTACGAATTGAAAAGGAAAAAGGGAGGCAGTATGATTTCGAATTTCCTCATCTTCACAGAAATAGAGAAAACTGGATTTTCACTGACTTATCTCCATATCGAATGCCTCACAGAAAGAGTTGAACAAAGATTGATAGTGCTGCCATTCATCAATAGAACCCTGACAAAAAAATGAGTACGTCGTCCACAAATAACATATGAGAAATTAAAAGAGAAGCAGAGATTCTGATACATTTGATAAGCTTGGAATTTTTTGCATCATCAATAAGACGACTTAAGCCTTCAATAACAAGCAAAAAAAGATAAGGAGATAACGGGCATCCTTGCCTAAGGCCTTGACGACTATTAAAAAGATGTCGGAGATCCATTTATCACGATAGCAAAGTTTGCCGAAGAAATACAAGCCATTATCCAACAAGTAACTTCATAACCGCATAGGATAGACCAATGCGAATGAGAATAAAGTGAAGGAAATTCCAGTCCACTCGGTCATACGCTTTAACCAAGTCTATCTTCAGGATTAACACTTAATATTTTTCACCTTTATAGAATGAAGGCTCTTTTGAGCAATGCCAACAACATCAAGTATCTGCTTGTTTGGTAGAAAACGAAATTCCTCCTTTGAGATACAATTTCCAAGAACAGGGGGCAGTCGGTTAACAATAATTTTAGTAATAAGATTATATATCAGATTGCATAAAGAGATTGTCCTAAAATTATTGAAAGAACCAGGCTTCTCACGCTTTGGAATAAGTATAATATAAGTCGAATTTAGGATTTTTCGGACAAAACAATTTCTCCTAAAATCATTAACCATATATGTGAGCTCGATTCTAATCAAGTAAAAAAAATGTATGAAAAATTCGACGGGCTAACCATCTGGCCCGGGACTTTTGTCCTTTGCAAACTGAGACAATGTATCCTTTACCTCTTCAGTCGACAGTTCTACACCCACCTGATTGCTTTGTTCCTCATATATTGTTTTGGGAAATTTACTAAGAACCTTCAATTGCTGATCCAATTGTGTAGACTTATCTTTACTGTAAATATTCCTGAAGAAGTTTACAGCTTCATCCTTCAAATCGACTTAAGAGAAAAGAGTGGATCCATTTCTACACTCCAGTTCATTTCAATATTATATACACATACATAGACATATATCTTTTACAAACTTTATCTCTATTTGTACTCCATCTTCATCTCTCACTTTTATTACAAAAAGTAGTCTAAATCAGTAGAGTCCATAAGCTTGCATTTTACAAATTTTATCTATGATTTTGATTATAAACTTTTTAAGATATTTTGAGTGAATTCAACTACCAATTAAGTTACAAAGTTTAATTTTTTTTCCCGAAAAATACTTTACAATCTATTATATTAAAATAAGCATTTACATTATGATACAATTGAACATCTTTTCTAAAAGCTAGATAAAAAAGATTCTACAAGGGACATCTCTACAAGTTCTTTGTTGTCACAATACACTGTGTATATAATGCTCTAGAAAAGTTCTCTGCTGTCACAACACACACTGTGTATATAATGCTCTAGAAAAGAAAGAAGCCATTTAAACAAATTCATACCCACATTAAAATATGAGAAAATTAGTTCTGAAAATAAGCCTTTACATTATGATGCAATTGAACAACATTTTTTCTAAACGCTAACTAAAAAAGATTTCACAAATGACATCTCTAAAAGTTCTCTACTTTCACACCACACGATGTATAGACTGCTCTAGAAAAGAAACAAGCCATTTAAATAGATTCATACCCATATCAAAATATGAGAAAATTAGCTCCGAAAGTTGAATATGATCAAAATACTACCTGCTCAACAAAAATGCTAAATCTAACAAAATTTAGCTTTGAACCCGAGGATATATCGATAATTCAAGAAGTCTTGGTCTTTGGATTATAACTTAAAAATTATAAGTTTGGAGTGGGTATTGATTTTGTTTTAAAGAAAAGAAGTAGCTTATATATATATATATAATCAAGGAAAATTTTAGGGGCAAAATTAAGTCTATGGGTTATTTTTAGACTTTTTTTCCCAACAAAAGGTTTCTTAATTTGTCTTTTTTATCAAATGTTATTTTCCCAAATTCTATGGGATATTTTTTTTACTTTAAAAATCGTCAAAATTATCCAAAAATTATATAAAGTCCTTAAAAATTTGAATATTTAAAAAAAATATGACCAAAATTTTTGTAGTTACAAATTTAAGAATTAACAAGTTTCGCCAAAGTTTATACACTTTGGAAAAATTATAAATCCTTAAAATTTTTCTTAATTATAATAATTAATTAAATAAAAAAATCTAAAATAATTTTTGATAAATATATCTCTCTATTTTTATAAAAATATACCTTAATTATAATAATCAATTAAATAAAAAAATCTAAAATAATTTTTGACAAATATATCAAATATTTCTCTCTATTTTTATAAAATTATTTCCATAAACACATTTAAAAGTAAAGTTACTCTAAAAATAAATTAATAAAATAAAATAAATATGAAATTCTATTTATAATGCTACCCACCTTAAAACAATGATACAAATAGTTATCTTTATGTATGTGATGTTTAAGTAAATTAAAATTTTAAAATTATTTATTATTATTAACATTTCAAAAATCTAAGTAACAACGACATTAGCTATAATTACTTTACGCTATCCATTGTATATTAATTATATATTAACAATAATTGATCGATCACAGTATAAGGGCTAACTAAAATGCTCTTGACTCTCTAGAATTTGGCAGAGTAAGAATAGTTAAAATGGAAATTGTTCAAATATTTGTTATGGATCATTTTAATCGTCAAATATGGTTTTTTTTTTAACTTTTTGTCAAACAAAGGGAGGAAATCCTAAAACATCTCTACTTAATGTCAAAACCGTTAAAAATGAAATTACGATTTACTAAAATTACAGAATTATAAAAATAACAATTTCCAAAAACAAATTTGACTATTTTTTATAAAAAATTTATTTCCTCGAGAAACGGAGCATTTTAGTTGTGTTTTATCCTACGCGATCCAAACGACTTGGAATACGCGAATAACATGCCTTTGTCGACCAGAATTCACACGGCCGTTAATAAATGTTTTAAGATACTTCTCTGAAACATTAATTAATAATATCTTAAAGTAATAAATAAGTAAACGGGAATATAAGTTGTAGGTGGATGGATTGGTTGGTGGGCTGTAGAAGACTTTTAAACCATACCCCACTCGAACTTCACGCAAAAGCTGAATATTTTAGTGAGCAAATCAAATTCATGGAAGAGGTGATGTCAATAGTTGGAAAGTTCTCAAGTAATGTTGATACATTGGCTTGCCTCAAATTCAAGTCGAGTTAGTGAGCAAATCAAAATCATAGGAGAGATGAGGTCAATAGGGGAAAGTTCTCAACTCATGTTAGGTACTATTGGTTTGCCTCAAATTCAAGTTCAGTTAGTGAGCAAATCAAATACATAGAAGGATGATGTCAAAAGGTGGAAAGTTTTTAAGTAATGTTGATGTATTGATTTGCTTCAAATTCAAGTAGAGGCAGTGAGCAAATCAAATTCATAGAAGAAATGAGGTTAATAGGTGGAAAGTTCTCTAGAGTAATGTTGATATTATTGGTTTGTTTCAAATTCAAGTTGAGTTAGTAAGCAAATCAAATTCTTAGAAGATATGAGGTCATTATGGAAAGTTTTCAACTAATATTTTATTAACTATCCACTCACATTGAAATTGAAATTGGAAATAGTTGTGATAATTGTTTAGTTAATATATGAGCATTATGATTTTTATTTAGTAGGTTAATAAAAAGTTCAATATCATTTTGACTATAAGGTAGAGCATAATGGTGTTGGTATCCATCAGTGTAAAAACTAAGTTTAATGTCATCATTTTGTCGTTGAGGTTTTTGGAGATAATTCTATTAAAGTTTCAAATCGTCTCAATGTTTTGAATAAACATTCCACCAATCATTAGGGTAACAAAGAGGAGTGAGTTAAAGTCTAGATGATTTGCATTTTCTTTGACGAGTTTGGTCTGAATCCGGAAATACAATTTGTTCCTGAAATTGCAATTTTGATTGCAGAAATGGATTTACCCCTCTGGATTACCCTTAGAACACCCTAATTATGCAATTCCAACAATTCAAAAGTGTCATTTCAACAATTTTCACCAAATTTTGATTGAAAAATTCATTGGATAATGGGTGCAAATTGTCTAAACTTTAGCTTACACCTAACAAAGATGAGTTGTGAGAAAGAAAGAGCGACCCCTCCAATTAAGTTGAGGAATGAGCTAGTGGTTGAGAATGAATTAACTATGGGAGAAAATAAAGTAAAGATATTGATTTAATTAAGAATAAAGTCAAATAATGATTACTAAAGTCAAAATTATGAGCATTACATATTAATAAATGATTATGTTATGGAAAATATTATAAAATAATAATAATAAAATGGTAGTATTAATAATATATGCTATTAGAGATATAGAAAATTTAAGGGTAAAATTTAGCTTATGAGTTAATTTTCAAGGTTTTTTTCCAAAAAGAAAAATCATCCATTTCGATTTTTTTCTAAAGTGATTACCCTCTACTCTTTCAAAAAACATATAAATCATTAAAATTTTCTAAAATTAAAGAATAATTATAATTTCTGTAAAAAAAAAAAATTATTAAAAGAATTTGAAATTATTAACTGAAATTAAATAAAAGTTACCACATGTACAAATTTATGAAGATTATAAATTAATAATTGATTATGCTATGAGAATAATTAAAGTTTCTATAGAAAAAGGGGATTTAAATTTTTTGATTAAAAGGCGAATGAGCATTATAGTATTGGTATTCACTTGTCTAAAGACACGTTTAGAAGTGGTATTGTTGTTGCACTTGTGTTTGACTTGCTCATTTTGTATGGGAACGTGAACAATTCCTACTCAATTTCATATGGGAACATGGATAACCATACTCATTTTACAAGTGACCTTAGCTAAAAGTTAATAGAAAGTGAGTACCAAGCTACATGTCCCTTCATCACATACATCCTTATTAGGGTTCCATTTAAATGAGATATTCATTATTACCCTACAAAACCCTATTAAGGCTACACTTTAGCTCAAATGATCCCAAATTATGTATTAGTGCAATAATGCTGGTTGCATTGAATTAATCTTACATAAGCTTTTTAAAGGTTATTATTGGTATGATGTTTTGTTAAGCCCAATTTGGACTATAAGGTTAACAATCATTGGAGGCAGACACCTTAACATGACCTTTCCAATCTCACATATATGATTGTCGATGACACCATGCTAATGGAGCTATATAAGAGCATTGAAAAAGGTGTATAATGGGCCTCCACAACCCTTGCTTCCAAATGATAAGTTTTTGACCCTATGGATCACCACATTTGAGGGAGAATTAACTCTGACACTTGAACATGATAATGATGGTTGGGAACCAATGATCATTGATCTAGAGCCTATTACAGAAGGATGGAAGCCACTTCAAAGGATAAGGATGACCCACTACTGGTTGGAACCTTGTGGTTTTCTAGTAAACCCAACTTGTTGGATAGAGGAGCTGAGTAACTAGTTCACTGGACACTTTGGAGTTAGCTAGGTTCACTTTGGGAACATGTTTCTTGAATATGTGGGTGAATGGGGCCGACTTATGTGAACAATTATGGGATGTGGTCCCATACTTTGAGGTATTTGGATGAACACCCAAACCTAGTATATATGAGAGTTGAGAGGCTTTTCCCTATTTGTATAAAGCAAAAAGTGAATCAAGGAATTGTTAGCTTGTGTTATAATATCATGAGACGATGGTAATATCATTTCATTCGTATTGATTATTAGGGTATTGAGGATATCCATGATACATATCTTGGTGTTCTTGTGCTCTTCTCTCTTGTATTAAGTGTTAATATTGTTTATGCTAAGACATGGTTGAGATGTGTATCCTATATTAAAATCTAACACTACCTAGCTCAAGCATGACTCATAGTTTTCTCTATAGAGGACAATTGACCTTTTTATTTCTCATTTTAATGACAATTCCTACTTGCACTATGATAGATTTTGTATTTGTCCTTAATGGAAGTTTTATAATCAATTTATTAGCTTCATAAGATGCTAGGAGGCTTTTGGACATTACGTTGGTGGAGGTCACTTGCTACAACCCAATCCCACTTCTTTTGTATAAAACGCCTTGCACATAATTGATTATATTAATGATTAATGGAATATACGTGCATGTTATAAGCTCACAACTCTATTACCTAGGCCATGATAGTTGTTAAGATTTTTTTTTTCACGTGGAATATACAGATTTCTGATATTAAGGAAGAATCACGGAATCCTCACTTATATAACATGTCACATAGTGAGATTTGAACCCGAGTGGGGAGTGTAACAACATTCCTCCCAACCACCCGATCTACACTAAATTGACTATGATAGTTGTTAAGAATCATTAGTCCACTAGATACATATCTTTGTGCCCCAACATAGTTATATGGAGTAGCTATATTGTTGATTTTGTTTCCCCCCCCTCAAAACAACTCTAATTAGTCCCTACTCTATACTTGGGATAATGAACACGAGCAATTGTTTAGAACACCACGACTCTTAGTTTACCATTGTCCAATGGCAGTAGAAATATGAATACATTGACAATGATAAATTTATTACTACTATGACTATTCTAGTGACTATGATATAATATATAAGTGAAGTGTATGCAATTGCATTGTTCAGTAGGCATGAGAAAAACCTGGCAAGTATCAAACACTTGAGCTCATTATGCCTTAAGGCTTCTCTACATCAAATGTTTACCTTGGTAACTTTATTATCCTATTTTGTTATTGTTATTTTTTGTTCGTATTTAATTGGTCTCCTCTAATAAAACTTATGTGGTAGCTCTCACAATAATGTTGTGCAAAATGATGGCTTAAAATGGTAAATATGAGTGTGTTGGAGAAAAATCACTATGGCTTGGGGTAGACCAGAACAGACAGATGACTACCATAAATCAACTCAATTCTCAGAACTATGCTATATAAATGACAATGCTAAGATAATGAAGAAGATAACCAACCTCGATCCAAACGTTTGATGTAGATCCCCGTTGGAGCTTTCCAATTCGTGCACTTGAAAATGCAAATTAGTCTTGACAGCCAATATACAACAAGTACATGTAATATATAAACGGCATTAACATCATCAATAGCAATGGCCTATTATATAACAAGTAAATGCAACCCAAAGTAAGATAAACAACATTTACAACATTAATGGACGAGAATATGAGTATTTCTATTAATAAACAAGAAGAAGTACAATGTGATACGACCTATTGCTAGCAACCAATCTGAACCAAGATCTGGATCAATCCACTTGTGCCTCCACCACTTCAATCCTCCATGAATGGAAAACTCAAAGTAGATAGGAGTTTGGAAGGTGAACATAAAGGGTTCACAACTACAAGGATCAATGAGTGTAGACTCAAGATAGGGCAAAAATCCACTAGATTTCTCTTGCTCTTCTTTCCCCCCCGTCCATAAGCCATATGTGCTCAATATATAGTCCTCTCAAAGGTAAGTGAAAGGACACATCGAGGTGTTTCTTGGATAAATGGAGAGCCAAAGGTCACCCAATGACCGCTTTTTGGGAGTAAAAAGTAATAAACTAGTGATTTTTACCATTTTACTTGATACCCACAGGCTATATTGATGCAACTCACGGGTACGCTTGCTATAATGATGCAACAAACGGGTAAGAGGAAAAATGAGGAAATAGTATGTCTGAAGGATATAAATTGGATATGAGTCAGTGAAATGGATCCTATAGGCCAAAGAATGATGATGCTCACAAGGTGGAAGATTACATTGTAACAGATGCCCCCTAATGTGTGAGGTCAGAGACTGATGCTACGATGGCCGAAATACATTATAAAACTCAGAAGTGGAGTGATGGAGACACAAGTGGAAAGAGCAGCTCACTCATCATAGTACAATAGTATCCCTGAATACATGTCGGTAGTACAACAATCTGATACAATGGCCATGAAAAGGCAGTACATAGTGAATACATGTCATAAGTGATCATAGCCATGATCCCTCTACAGTAAGATATGGTCTCCTGCTGAAAAGGAAACAACTAGTGCAAACTAGTGGTACAAACTGCTGATATCTAAGAGGTGATATCTCAGATGTAAAGTCAAAGTCATAAGTAGCATACTGAATGCCACTATCGCCCGGGGTCTTCTACACAAGTCTTTGACGGTGCAAGTCCCATCAAGTGAATAAAGGAGTTGGGGTCGAACCTGATGTGACATCGTCTGATTACCGGTCAATGATGTATACTGTTAACAGACGCGAGATAACCCACCAATAATGAAAATGGGCATCAAGGCACATAGCACAATCATCGAAGTGTGAATAGATGAGTTGAAGTCGAACACTAGGATGAATCCATCGATTAGGGGACATTGATGTATTCCCAAAACTGTCGATGGCGAGAGAACCTTCCACTAATGACTGCAAGCCTCAAGGTACTCAACTGAACTCTAAGCCTCAAGTCCCGGAATAAATGGGTTGAAGTCGAGGGAACGAGACTCAGTGGAAGGAGGGCATTAAGGCATCCCCCATCAACCAGCACGAGGTACCAGCTACGCTGAAAGATTTGGAAGAACTCAGGTGAAATGGACTGACTCAATAAGGATGGTCAACATGCAATAGTCAAGAGATTTGAGGAGTGGCCGACTCTGGGCTCAGGAATTCCTTTGAACAAGAGGATGAGCAGATGGATAGACTCAGGCAACATAGACTTGACATAAACTGTGCAATGCAGGAGGCATTACAAAGGGCTCCATAATGACTGGAAGCTTAACAAATCGGTGGAGAAATTGAGAAACAAGTACAGCTCCTAAGGTCCAACTATAGTCTCGACTCATAATGTACGGAGTGGAATGAATGCTCTGTTCAAAGGCGACACAACAACTTCCAACAAGAAGTAGTAACCATAATCCCGTCCGGATTTTTGGAATATTTGATTTTTTTGGTCTTTTTCATATTTGGGAAAAGCTTGAAAAAGAATAAAATTGCTTATAGTACAACAAGTGAGGGAATGAGTGTCAAATAGCGAGTAGACTAGTTCCAAGCAGTGGAACATACCTATGATCAATGCAAGGAAGTGCATGCAAGATGTGGACACTCGAGGGGGTGTTCCCTCAGGGTCAAAAGGTCATCAAATTGTGAAGGGAAAATATAAGCTCTGGCTCGATAGGGAAAAGTGCTCAGGCACCAGGCTAACAACTGAGTAAGCGGGAGCCGGCACAAGGCTCA